>OY747134.1:62654963-63254963 GCA_963556465.1 Berberis vulgaris | reverse complement strand
AAGTGAGTGTCTGTGAGAAAAATGTGTGTGTGATGATGTATATGTAAATGTTGTAGTGGTGTAATTGTGAGATTGTAATTGATCCTAGGGGTTGGAATAATCAACAATTTGGAATCAGAACTACCAATTTCTCTCAACACAAACAGATCCACATCTAATAAAGTCAAACAAATCAATGTATTTCAAAATTTCTTGTCGCTCTTTCTGCAATTGAAGCTGCTCATTCAGAACAGGAATTGGAGCAAAAGGATTTTTAGTCTTTTTCATAGCTCTTACACTCTCCAACTTGTTAATGGCTCATATAAAAGCATTCGTTAACCAGAAAAGTTATGTTCGATGGCTAGTAAATGGCTTAGTGACAAGCAGCACTTGATTGCTCGTGCTCTTGCGCATAATGGCACTACACCACAATTGGCCATTAATAGCATTTGATAATAGCATTTTTGTACTTGATGCTATGAAAAGTGTAGTTTTAATAACATTTCAATATTAAAACATTGTGGAAAACAAGAGCAGGAGTTTAAAAAAGAACACCGTTGGATTTTGCTAAAAAATTTTAGAAAACCTCTCTCACCAAAAGCAAAAAAGACATCTCCCTCCTTATCCCTCTTGTTTTGCCCTAAAACACAGCAAAATCCAAATAACACAACAATCCTTTACTTGATCTTCTGCAAGCAACAGGTATGTGTTCTTTCAGTTTTATTCTTCTCTCATTCACCGCCATTATTTATCTCTGATTTTGTTCCCTTGAGATCTAGATTCTACAATTCTCTCCTCTTTCCAATTTCTTATTCGCACTTCTCTATTTCACTCACTCAGGAACAAACGCCTCTTCAAGCAAGCAAGCGAACAGAAAGTGAGTTGATTTGATCCGAAGCGGAGGCACTATGACAGTGAGAACTAGTGAGTGATCGTGGTGGCAGAATTGGATGCATTGGTGGTGCACCATCAATGTTGGTTCCTGAAGATCTAGGGTTTTTAGGTCTTAATTTCGTATTCTTATTCTTATTTTCTGTGCCGATTGTGAGTATTTAATCAGGCAGAAATGACGGAACCGGTCGAGAGGAAGAAATAGATCATGCACGTTGTGGCCATGGCGTCAGAGGAGGAAGCAAGGGCTGAGCCTGAAGTTGCAGCTGAGTATGAAGCTATTTTCACTGTTTGCCAAACTCAATGTGTTGTTTGTTATTGCCCTATCACCACCGAGTGCTCTAGATGTAAAACTGTTCGGTACTAGTGAGTTTTCCCCTTTCTCTTTTGGGTTTGATTTCGTTGTTGCATTTTCAATTGCTTGATTAATTCGTGATAATTGGTTGCACCTTTGGCTTGACTTTGATTTCCTGCATATAATTAGATTTTCTTCTTTACATGATAATGGAATCGAAGCATGGTAGTGATTGTTTGTTTTGTGTTTTTAGAGAACGACACACCATTTGATGTCCTCTGTAAAATCTTTGTATCATAAGCATTGCTAAAATTCCATTTCCGCTTATTATTGTTTTTGAAAAAATAGGTGGATTTACTACCGTTATTTGCTTCTTAGATTGTTACTTGGATCATGTTAATAAGCAAGTATTTTTTTTTTACCAAATTTTCTTTGGTTTTCAATCTTTTTAATGATAAACCCGCACTAGTAACTAGAACCAAAATTACTGTGACCACCTGGAACAGTTTTCATAATTCCAATTTCCAATTTGTGTTGCATCATCATCGTATCATTATTATTCCGACCCTGTTTGTAATGATCATTGTCGTGGATTATCAGGTACCAGCGGTGTATGTGTCATATTTCATACATTGATTTTTGCACAATGCGACTTGATGTACACTAGAAAGAAGTCTTTTGTATCGATTCTTCCTATTACTAGTACATACTATACCATATATCATAATTAGATCAATGTATTGTATAAAATTTGATTTATGGATTCATGTTGCATGTATGTATTTAGTTGGTTCTGACTATTTTATTTCACCTGCAGCTACAATGCCATGGAGCTTCTCAACTTCACTCCCTGAATGGGAAACAAATCAGGATCATGATCTCGTGATCCCAGTGTTCGAAAAAGTGGATATGCCAATGTTTTTATTACGAATTTGGACATATCAATTGATAATAACGCTTTGCAAGATACATTTTCAGCATTTGGTATTGTTCTTTCATGCAAGGTTGCAACTGATATTAATGGTCAGTCAAAAGGATATTGCTTTGTATAGTTTGATGCTGATGAAGCTACTCAAAATGCTAAATGGGATGTTGATTGATGAAACAAGTTTATGTTGGCCTTTTTGTGCGTAGACAAGAAAGAGCTCGAGCAAATGGGTTGCCAAAGTTTTCTAACGTGTATGTAAAAATTTAATTTGAAGTAATTACAGATGATGACCTTAAGAAAAGTTTTGGAAATTATGGTCCCATCACTAGTGTAGTTGTTATGACCGAAAGGCACAGAGAAAATTTGTAAGGGAGGCTGAACTGAAGGCCAAGTTTGATTAGGAAAGAAATGGAAGGTTAGAAAATTAGAATGAGATAATCTTTATTTAAAAAATCTTGATGATGGCATCGACGATAAAAAAGTGAAAGAGCTATTTTCTGAATTGGTACAATGACATCTTGTAAGGTATGTGACATACATATCTTGACTAGTTTCGTGTGTTCATATATTTATTTTGGTTGTTTCTTTTCTGTAATTGATAAGCACACTTATCTCATCCTGTGGCTTTTTCAGGTCATTGTTGATTCCCATGGGCAGAACAGGGGCTCAGGTTTTGTTGCATTTTCTAACCCTAAGGAGGCTACTAAAGTAGTAAGTGCCATACATGGATTCACATTCATTTGTAAATAGAATGCCAACAATTTGGTAACTTGTAAAAGCATCATTTCACAAATGTAGGAGTAGGTTAACTTATGTATTTTTTTTTGTTTTATCTATTTATTTTATTTTTGTCATTGTGAGCTATATGACAAAAAATCCATACAAGCATAAAATCGTTATGCAAGTTCATATAAGTGTCAGTCTTTACAATTTTTATGTATGCACATGTTAATTATGTAGGAAATGTTCAAAGCTCTACTTGATTTGTTGTGTACAATCACTGGATTCAACTCCTCATTGCAACCAGCGTGTCTGACAACGCTATCTTATCCAGTTATAGCGGTTTTGGCATGCTATAAATGAGGATTTGTGGTGTAGTATGGGAGCCCTGCAATTACCTTCAATACATAAAAAAAAAAAAGATACTACAAACAATGAAAACACACAAATGGAAAAAGATGTTATAACAGTTGATGATACATAAAAACGATCACACCACTGAGTCGTACACGTGTCGTGATAATCTCGAGAAAATACGGGCCCCAGCATCAGCCCAACACTGAATAAACCCAAACGGTTCTAAGCTCGCTCAATTCAGTCCGCCAGGCGGACCCAGACTCTCACAGCACGCTAGGCCCACACGTCTCACAACTCTCCTCGATACCCGTGAGCCCTCTATTAGCAAGTATCTCGAGGATCTGCTTTGGTCGGGCAACTACAACAGCTTTTTGCTCCCAATTAGGAAGCAAACACCAAAGTATGTTCCACACAGAGAAAATCTCTTCTACAAAATGCTTTTGGATTGGGAACTATATTTCGCGTATCTAGGAGCACAGAGCTAATAGGGAACTTCCCTTCTACAGCAGGACTCATAATTAGAGAGGGATCTCCATGAAGATCTCCTCCCTAATCTACGCCTACGATGGCCTGGTTAAAATAGGACTCCTTGCACTATAAATAAGACATGAGGTTAGTAAGGTAAGGTACGCTACAAATTCCCTGTTACAGCATTACACCTTCTTCAGTGCCCTGTCTGACTTTAGCATCAGAGTTCCATCAGCCACCACAACGGTGGTCCGTGGCTCACATGTGCTACTTGTGCAGGTCAACATGTCAACAGGAACCAGATCGGAGCAGGGAGTGAAAAAACTGCATCAGTTTGGCGCCGTCCGTAGGGACGACATAGCTTGTAACTTTACATTAAGCGTCGTCTCCTTTCATAAAACAGAGAGATGGTGACCACCAGGTCATGCAACAACGAGGAACCAGGGGTCGTGTCCAACGCTCAGGCCGTCCATGTGTTGCCTCTTTCGGCGGTTCCTGTGGTGCACGGGCATCCAACTCACGGCCCCGCGCCGATGATAGCACCGCCAAACCCCGAATCGGATGAACGATTTATTTTTGTGCATCATGCTCTGTCAACAATGAGGGCGCTCACATCAATGAAGCAAAGGCTTGACGAAACACTAGAAACATATCTAACCCGCATTAATAATGAGTTAACCATCGTCCGCACGTGCAACAATGCAACGACTGTTTCGACCTTCACTAATGGATTGCAAAGGGGAAAGTTTTACAACTTTTTGACGCTAGACCCTCCGGCGAACATGACAGACCTAACAAAGCAAGCACGAAACTTCATCGCCATGAGAGGGGAACAAAAAAGAACTGAACTCGAAGAGCCATCGGGCAACAGAATACATGTGTTTCACGGAGCACATTTAGAGTCAGAACTATCCAACAGGTCCAAGAAAAGGGCTTTACGAGGTATGAGGATCCAAGCGATACATGGCGAACAACCGAAAAAACACGGTGAGAGGCGAGGTCCATCTACACCGCTGGTATTTACCGAGAAGAATCTCACGGGCATACAACTCCCGCATGCAACGCCCGGGTGGTGACAATTTCCCTAGCAGGCTGGGAGGTTAGAAGGTCCCTGGTTGATACCGGGAGCTCGATGAATGTCCTTTTCCTCTGTACGCTCGGCAACATGCAGCTAGATGAAGCAACATTGAGTCCTGATGATCATCCAGTGATCGACTTCAATGGCCAAAAATGGTTCTCCGTGGGAAGGATACAGCTGACAGTAACCGCGGGGGAACAACCAAGTCATAAAACCCTGTTTCAAGAGTTTGTAGTAATCGACACGCCTTTGACATACAATGCAGTTCTAGGAAGACCCTGGATACACCAAATGGGAGCAGCAATTTCCACCCCGCACCAGTGCGTCAAGTACCCAACGAATCAAATGGTCGGTACATTAAGAGAGGATCAGTCGGCGGCCAGAAAATGCCAATACATGAAAACTTTGCCACCCGACCATCCTCAGGAAGCTATCAATCCAACGGCCAAGACTACCCTATGTTCAACCCATAGCATCGAGGAAGAACGGCCAACATCAGGTGACGAGGCACCAGTAAGCCCTTGAGGCCGACCCAATGTCGGACAACCAGAGGAAGAGACCGTTACGGCCTGCCTCAATAGCCCTCATAACAGCAAAGCCATTCAGATCGGTTCCCACCTAAGCAAGGTAGTGGTAAAACAACTTAATAAGCTGCTACAATGCCGCCAGGACATATTCGCCTGGTCCATGCACGATATGGTAAGGATCGATCCGTCGATAATCACTCATCGCCTCGAAGTTGACCCCTCAAATAAAACCGTCAGACAACAGAAAAGGCTTGTGGTGCCCAAAAGAAACGTGATCGTAAACGAGGAAGTACAACGTTTACTCGACGCAAGCATGATCAAGGAAGCGCAATACCCCGACTGGCTGGCAAACAACGTTCTGGTAAAAAAGGGAAGTGGAGAGTGTGCATAGACTACACTGACCTCAACAAAGTCTGCCCAAATGACAACTTCCCACTCCCCCGCATAGATTAGACCGTAGACGCCACTTCGAGACACGACCTACTCAACTTTATGGATGCCTATTCAGTCTACAATCAAATATTGATGCACCCCCCAGATCAAGAAAAAATCTCTTTCGTGATGGAAAGAGGAATA
The DNA here is from genome assembly GCA_963556465.1 of Berberis vulgaris. NCBI lineage: Eukaryota > Viridiplantae > Streptophyta > Magnoliopsida > Ranunculales > Berberidaceae > Berberis > Berberis vulgaris. The sequence goes on along the minus strand of OY747134.1, from coordinate 63,249,144 downwards.
TACTGCTATACGGTAATGCCTTTCGGCTTGAAAAATGCTGGAGCTACTTACCAACGATTGGTCAACCGAATGTTCAAAGAACAAATCGGTAGAAATATGGAAGTATACCTCGACGACATTCTGGTCAAAATCCTTCGCAAGCACGACCACGTACGAGATCTTTTCGAAGAATTTGACCAACTCAGGAAATACCGGATGAAACTCAACCCATAGAAAGTGCACATTCGGAGTCAAGTCTAGGAAATTCTTAGGCTATATAGTAAACAAAAAGGGATCGAGGCCGATCCTAAACAAATTCAGGCCCTTCTCGACAAGAAATCCTCAACAAATGTCCCCCCATTCTTCAAGATACTAAGAGAAAGCAAATGGAACGACGAATGCGAACAAGCCTTTTAGAACCTGAAAACATACATGGTGAGTCCAGAACTACTCTCAAAGCCTGCAATAAGTGAAACACTATACTTATACCTATCTGTTTCAAAACATGTTGTCAGTTCGACCCTTGTACGAAACGACCAAGGAAACCAGAGGCCAGTGTACTACACCAGCAAAACCTTCATGGAGGCGAAAGCAGACTACCTAGACCTGGAGAAGTTGGCTCTGGCGCTGGTCATATACTCCAGAAAACTGAAGCCCTATTTTCAGGCCCACTCTATAACGATCCTAACCAAACATCCACTCCGCTTGGTATTACATAAACCCGAGCTATCTGGTAGGATGGTGAAGTGGTCGGTAGAACTCGGGCAGTTTGACATAAACTACGCGCCAGAACCGCCATCAAAGTCCAGGCATTCGTAGATTTCATCTCTAAATTTACTGGGAGAGAAGAGCCGAAAATAGACTACCAACTCTCAAAATCAGATCTCCAAACATGGACCCTATGTTGCGACGGATCCTCTACCGATAAGGCAAGCAAAGCAGGGATCACACTCCACATCCCTAGCGGCTTCACCCTCGAAAAGGCAGTCAGGTTCGACTTCCTTGCTTCATGCCTAAAGCTGGCTTTAGGGATCGGCATAGATCGCCTAATAGCGTACAGCGACTCAAGACTAGTAGTCAACCAGGTCAAAGGATATTTCAATAGCAAAGACCCCCGCATGATAGCCTACCGCGACAAGGTACTTGGCATAATGGGCAGATTCAAAAGCTGTCAACTCACACAGTGCCCCCGAGACGACAACCAAAGAGCTGATGAGCTAGCAAAAGAAGCCTCGGCCTCCAAGGAAGACTCTAGCGGCCTCATTGAATATCAAGAGAAATCGAGCCTCGACGAGAAAGAACACATAGATATCTGCACATCGGAAGTACAACCAAATTGGATGACTTTGATACTAGAATATATAACGACCGAAGCCCTACCAACCGAGAAGGTCAAAACACGAAGACTTAAAAATAGGACCGCAAGGTACACTCTCCTGAATGGCAAGTTATACAGAAGGTCGATAACAGGGCCCTTGCTTCGACGTCTATTACCTTCAGAGACAAGTCAAGTCTTGGGCGCCATCCACAACAGTATATGCAAAAATCACGTAGGCGGGAGAACCCTCGCATAAGGCCATGACTCAGGGTATTACTGGCCAACCATGCAGCGAGACGCCAAAGACATCGTTCTCAAGTGCGACAAATGCCAGAGGTTCGCGCCACACACCCATATGCTAGCACAGTCGCTAACCCCAATGACTAGTCCATGGTCGTTTGCACAATGTGGAATGGACGTCATCGGGATGCTTCCAGCGTCGGCTAGTAAAAACTTCTTCCTTGTCGCCGTCGACAACTTCACCAAGTGGATCGAGGCCGAACCCCTATCCAGAATAGGGCAAGTCCATATCAAAAAATTCGTATGGGCCACCATGGTCTGTTGATTTGGCATCCTCAGAGTATTGGTCAATGAGAACGGAACCCAGTTTGAAGGGAGCAAGGTTAACGAACTGTGCAAAAGTTTGGGAGTCAAGAACCACTTCTCCTCACAAGACACCCCCAAGCCAACGGCCAAGCAAAAGTTACCAACAGAACAATCCTAAAAGCCATCAAAAGAAAACTTGATGCAGCCAAAGCAAAATGGGTCCCAGAGCTACCAAGAATACTTTGGGCATATCGAACAACTAAAAGAATCGATACCGGAGAGACACCTTTCACCCTAGCATACGGGTCAGAAGCTATGGTTTCAGTGGAACTCGAGATGCCAACCTTCTGAATGGAAGAGTTCAGACCAGACGACAACGACAAAGCCTAGCGCATGGGACTAGACCTCCTTGATGAAAAAGGAATCTAGCATCCGCCAAGATACCAATAACGGATGGCGCAATACTACAACAAGAAGATCGAGCCACACGAATTCAATGTGCGAGACTGGGTACTCAGGAAGACCCAACAAAACAGCAAGGAAGCTGGAGCAGGAAAGCCAAATCCGAATTGGGAAGGACCTTATAGAGTTGACAAAGTCAACAAATCGGGAACATATTGGCTAGAAGACGTCAGCGGTGATGGGCTTAAACGACTATGGAATGTAGAGCATCTCAAAAAATATTATCAATAATGCTTTACCAAAATTTCCACTGTTTTCCATTATAACCCTACACCAACCCGGCTATGACCAGACTCGAATATCAACCCAAAGCCTAATCTGCTTTGCCCGGATCACGACGGTGGAGGAAGTGGGAGTCTATTCAACGCCGGTCCGCTGATGAAGACGACTCGCCAAGGGATCATTGCTCTCAATACATACAATGATCAGCCAACCTTGCCAGGTAAGCTCAGTCAGTTCACGACTGATGACGACGGCCTCTGGTGCCCAAAGCGTAATTTGCTTCGCGCGGATCACGACGGCGGGGGAAGTGGAAGTCTAGTCAGTGTTGGTCCACTGATGAAGACAACTCACCAGGGGATCATTGCTCTCAATACAGACAATGATCACCGAATTTTCCAGGTAAGCTCAGTCAGTTCATGACTAATGACGACAACTTCTAGTGCCCAAAGCCTAATCCGATTTGTGCAGATCACCACGGCGGAGGAAGTGGGAGTCTAGTCAGCGCTGGTCCGCTGATGATGACGACTTGCCAAGGGATCAATCCTCTCAATACAGACAATGATCGCTGAACTTGTCAGGTAAGCTCAGTTAGTTCACAACTATTGAGAATGGCTTCTGGTACCCAAAGCCTTACCCGCTTTGCGCGGATCACGACGACGGAGGAAGTGGGAGTCTACTCAGCGTTGGATCGCTGATGACGACGACTCGCCAAGGGATCATTGCTTTCAATAAGACAATGGTCACCGAACTTAGCAGGTAAGCTCAGTCAGATCACAATTGATGATGACGGCTTCTGGTGCCCAAAGCCTAATCCGCTTCGCAAAAGGAATAAAGAGCAGAAGGCAGTAGTAGTCCGCCAACACATAATGAGTCGCTAATGGAGAAACCTGGTCAACCCCTGACCAACAGCGGTCTCTGTTGGTTAAACACTAACCTGTAACAAAACAACCTAAAGTAGTAATGTATTTTGAATGACAAGTACAAGCATTCCACCTGGCGATCAAAAATTCTACGAAACGACTAAAGAAAACACGACAATATGAGACAAAAATAGGACTTTCGTTCAAAAACATGTCTATATATTTTGTCCAAGAGAGGACGTTACAATCATTCTAAGGAAATGCATCCTCCTCATCAGTAAGCCTCACAGAGCCCTCCCCTCGGTTGGTCGGTCCAAAAGCAACCCTTTTGTAGCGAGCGAAATCAAGGTCAGTACCAGGATATTCTTCCCTAATTAGCTCCAGGAGCTCCAGTCTGCCACGAACGACCTTGGATGTGATGAATGGCCTCCTACCTGACATGTCAAAGTCCACCGCTCCAAACAGGGCCTCGAAATGCGAGTGCTCATTGGCCAGCAACTAATCGGCCTCCAGAGCGCGGCAAAACCCCTCATCAATTGCGGTTTTCAGCAGCCTCACTCCTATTTGGCCTCCATGCCTCGCGATCGGCAATGGTGAAAAATGTTTGTAACCTACCTTCCAAAGAGTTTGCCTAGTAAAGAGCGTTCGATTATGACGTGCGCAGATCCACGAAGGCCTTCTCTAAAGCAAGTACCCTTCCAACATGCTTTGGGATGCAACGAAACAGGCCCATCCAAATCTGGGGCACAAGTAGCCATTCCAAGGCCACCATGACACAAAAACTCGACGCGCACGACAACTTCCTCCCCCGATAGGTCAGCAGGAAGAATCAGAGCACCACGCGAAAGGTCGCGACCCCCCAAGGATGCCACCCGTGCAGACTGTGACCTACTAGAGGAGAGGCCCCCTTGATAGAAGTTTGCCTCTTCATCGGGAATATCACGGGAGGAATGTTTGCCTCCAATTCAGCGAGCTCGAAAGGACTGCGCAAGGCAAGACCTCTCTTCCTCAGGCGGCGAGCAACCACCCCCTCAGCCAGTGAACCTGACACTGGTTGAACATCATGAGAACACTGCAGTAGACCGTAGCGTGAAACATTGCCTGGCATTATGACCTCCTCAATAGAAGTCAAAGGAAGCTTAAGAAACTCCTCTTCTATCTGCTTATCGTCCTCGCTAAGAGACGGAATAGCGAACCTCGCTGAAACGTAAAAAATAATGTCAGAACCAGTATCACAGAAGGGACATACCGAAATGCAATTATCACGACAGTCGAAAGACTCACAAAGATCATATTGGAAGTATTGAGACACTATACGACTCCCGAGCTTGAAATAACCAGAATTCGCTGAAGCAAAAAACCATTGCTTCCCCCAAGATTCAGCATTGCCCGCCGCCAATCGCCGACAAGGAGGACATTTCAACACACAGATACCCCTAAAATCCAGCCAAGCCTTGATCATGTGATGAATCACCAACAAAAATAAATGAAGGCCAGCATCATAAGCCTTCAGGATGATTGCGAGAAGTATTTTGAACCTGCTCGGCTCCATTTGAGCGAGAGACATTCAAAAATGAGTAAAGAAATGTCAGACGTCATCTGGTGCTAGAAGTCAGAACCTGGACTTGAACATGCCTCGATGCAAGCCTATGAACCCTTGAGGAGGCACAATCGAACCCAAAACTCCAAACACGGGAACAATTTGCAAATCTTCTGGGAGGCGGTACAAATTACGAAACGTGATCAACCCATTTTCATCGACCAAACTGTCTTAAAGAAAGTTGACACAAGCAAGCGATAACGGGTTCTTACATGAAGATTCAACAGTGTCAGTCACTAGAAGATGGAACAAATACTATGGTTTGAAAATACAGCGTGAATAACAATGAAGGAATCCACTAAAAGATGGTGAATATTTTTAGGGAAAGCAAACTGCACTTTCGCTCCTTAAGTAGTCGTGTACCCATTAATGTCATACGTTGCTCGAGACGAATGCCTTGAGTCCAATCATCGTGACGGTACAATAGTCTTTTCAAATAGTCAGTGGACCGACTTAACGCCCCACTAACTTGGGGGAAGTAGCTGATGATGCATAAAAATGGTCACAACCTGAGTCGTATACGTATCGTGATAATCTGAAGGAAATACGGGCCCCAGCATCAACCCAACACTGAATAGGCCCTAGCGATTCTAAGCCCCTTCAATTCAGTCCGCCAGGTGGACCCAGACTCTCACAGCACGCTAGGCTCCCACGTCTCATAGTTGTCCTCGATACCCATGAGCCTTCCATAGACAAGTATCTCGAGGATCTGTTTCGGACTGGCAACTACAGTTGTTATTTGCTCCTAACTAGGAAGCAAACACCATAGTATCTTCCACATAGGGAAACTCTCGTCTACGAAATGCTTTTGGATTGAGAACTATCTCCCACGTATCTAGGAGGGCAGAACTAATAGGGAACTTCCCTCTTACAGCACGACTCCTAATTAGAGAGGGATATGCACAAAGATCCCCTCCCTAATCTACGCCTACAAAGGCCTGGTTAAACCAGGACTCCTTGCAATATAAATAAGACATGAGGTTGGTAAGCTAAGGTACGCTAAAAATTTCATGTTACAGCATTACACCTTCCTCAGAGCCCTGTCTGACTTTAGCATCGGAGTGCCATCGGCCACCACAACAGTGGTCTGTGGCTCACATGTGCTACTTGTGTAGGTCAACAGGTCAGCAGGAACCAGTTCGGGGCAGAAAGCGAAAAAAATTGCATCAACAGTTATGTATAGGATTTGTAAAAGAAAAGTGACTTGCAAACTTATGCATCATTTTGTTTGATCGATGCAAATTGGTGCAACTCCTCAATCAAAAAATTAAAATTAGAGTAAGACGACCCCCCCCCCCCTTTTTCCACAGCTCTCTTGGCCATCTCTTTCAACTTTCTAGCTTTCTTCCTCATCTCTTCACCCTATCCACTTTTTATTAATCAACTCAACACCTCCTCCACCTTCACCTTTAACACCAAAACACTTTCCACATCCGCTGACCATGCCACTTCTTGACACATGTTTTAATTCCAATCTTTAGTTACTGAGATAACAAGACTTCATTCTAAAACTAATTCGCAAACAAAGGCCAAGTAATCATTGGAACCTAGCACTCACGCCTTCTAGTATAGGGTTCCACCCAGAATGAGTCAAGAATCCTTCAATTGCAGTGTGATCGAGAATCAACACTTGCGTAGCCCAATCACTTATCACCAATCCTTTTTCGATCATTCTCTCTTTGAATCCTTCGAGAAAAGATTTCTCTTGCTTTCTCATTTTTCTTACAACCCGATGGATCAGTTTTCATTTTCCCAAGCCTTGGCCTTCAAAAGGAACAACCGTGAACCAAATACCACCGTTGTGGCAGCCAATGGCACTCTGATGGTAAAGTCAGACAATGCGCAGAGAAGGTTGTATTGCTTGAGATTTGGGTTTTGTAGCATACCTTAGTTCCTCAGCCTTGTGCCCTATTTATCATGCGAGAGTCTTTGTTTAGCTATGCCTTTGGTGGCGTGGTTTAAGGAAGGATGTCTGCTAGAGATCCTTTTTGTTGAGAGTTGTCCATACAAGGGACTTTCCATGCATGACTTACACTCTTATGTTTGTTTCCTAATAGGAGTCAAAGACTTAATGGCTTGCCTGTCTTAGGTCAAACTCTTTGATACTTGTCTTATTAGGTCTTACGCGTTCAAGGTTTGACCATTTGACTTATGGGCTGAGTAAAGCCTTGTTGTCTTAGGTCCAATTCCTAAATACTCGCCTCAGTAGCCTTTGAGTGATTTTGGCTTGGTTCCCTGTCTTATGGGCTAGATCAAATTAGGCACTTATTTGGGCCCGCTCGACTCCGTTGACGAGATCATCATGTGACATGTACGGTGTAGATTATTGGACCGTTTGGTGTATCATCAGCTGCTCCCCCCGAGTTTGCAGGCTAGCCTATCATTCCACTAGTTCAATTCATGAGGGAATTGGACAGTCAAAATGATTAAGTCTGAAACGTTTCCTCGAGCGGCGCACATCATTGATTGGGTATGTAACTTCTCAATAAAGGCGCAATCTTTCACTTCTATATAAGTCTTACTCTCTGCAGAGTTGGTTTTTTTTACTTCTGCAATTTTTTAGAGATTTTCCTTGGTCACTTTACTTTTGTTTTCTTGTTTTGCTCAACTTCTATTTTCGCAAGCGCAATCGAAGGTTCATACATTATTCAATGGCAGATCAGAATCAACCTTCTGAGAAATCAACATCTTCTAAGCAACTATCACCTTTTGAGAAACTAGCCTCCGATTGTTACAAATTTTTCAGGGAAAGGTTGATTGCAGATACTTATATGGCTTATCTCCATGATAAGTATTGGATTCCTGATGATCTGGAACTTTACACATTGAGCCCCAATCACACTCCAATGATGCCTCCAAAAGGTTCATCAGTTTGCATAGGGGCATGTTTTAGTCGGAATTTTGTTTCCCTGTCCCATAAGATATATGGTTTTTTGGCGTATCTACGCATTTCACCCGCTAAGATGGTGCCAAACGAGTACAGAACTTTGATCACCATTCTAATTAGGGCGAAAGACGCTAACCTTTGATTGACTCAGAAGGTTATCCATTTACTAACCTCTCCTCGGTTGTGCAACTATTTGTTGCGGACCCTAAATTGTCTGAGTTCTCTACCAGACGATTTCAAGTTTTGGCAGAAATATTGTTTCTTGACCTCTTTAGACACTCAACACTTTTTGCTTGATGGTCGTCCACTTGCTTATAAATTCAGACTGGAGAGTATGAAGTCTATTTTTTTGTCTATTTATTGTAGATGATGAGCTAAACTATTGCTCATCTTTTTCGCAAAGAGTTTCCCGACTCCAGTTCTTTCTACAAGGAGGAGTTAATAATGGTAGAGTTATGTGGCATGTCATTTATGCCAATTGAAGATGTTGTGTAGCCTACCAACATCACGTGGAGTGGCCTATTTGAATACTTTCATGAGGCTCGTACCCTTTTCAGAACGTCGGCCAGTGGGACTGGCGGTGCTCCTTCGAGGAAGAGGAAGTTGACGATGCCCAGTCTGGAAAAAAAAGGAGTTGGAGGTTGTTCTTCCTCCTATTGCTCATCCCAACAAGTCCTGGACTATATATAAGGCCATTTCCCTTCCTAATTATTGTTGCGAAGCTAGGGCTTGTTCAGTCTGCCAAGGAGATAGTTTTGGAGAAGCAGAGTACTTTTTCTGGGCTCACTGCCCCCATTACAGACTTGGAAGGGAACTACTTGAAGCTAGTGGGTGTTGACGATGTCAGAAAACTTAGTATAGAGCAGGCCAAACTTCTAGACATACAATTAATACGGGCAGCGATGGTTGCGTCTGCTAATGGTGAAGCTTTTTCTTCTTTGTTAGATGTTGGCTATAATCCTTTTTGGACATTGTTCCTGCTAGTGGAGCTGTCCCGTCTAATTCTCTTCCCCATTCTACTGAGGCGGTTGCTCCAAGGAGTGATTATATCCTCCTTTTTCCTCGCCCACAGACCCTGATTCAAAACATCAGGCTGCACTCCAAGCTGGAACTATTACGGCTGGGAAAGGGAAATCAATAAACGAGGCCCTTATCATTGTGCAGACCTCCAAGAGTATTGCAGGCATATTTTTGGATAAGAAAGAGCTGCATCCTGACGCCTGAATCAGCCTTTTTGGTTCAGATGCAGTGAAATTGAGTGCACAAGACTGGCTTCTGGAGGTAGACATACCAGTTGCTTCAAGACAGAATATTCGCAAATGGTATTAATGGTTGAACACTCGTGCACCACTGCCTGAATGGGTGACATTGGAGTATTGTATCGACAAGGGTTAGAAGTAATTGATGTTGGGGATGGCATTGCTAAATCAAGCTGCCATGGTTGGGACTAAAGTGGAATCAACACGCAATAGAGTATACAACAGTGAGTAGGCTTTTGCTAACTTGTAGAAGTCGTATTCTAATGCACTTTATAAGATTGAGTCGTTGAACAAGCAGTTGAAAGAGAAGTCTGGACAGGCTGGTACTGAGACAGACTTTGAGTCTCATTTGCAGGTCGCTCGTACAGACCTTGAAGCCAAGCTGGAAGCTTCGAAGACGAAGTTCTATTCTCACAAGGCTCGCCTGAAGTCCACTGAGACTAACTTGGTTACAACTCAGTCTGTGATGAGTTGCATTGAGGATGAGTTGAGACATCTCAAGATGCGGCGGAAAAAAATGAGGTGGCATGCAAACTCATGCTACTGAAAAGAAGCATGTTGAGTCGGAGTGGGCTATTTTAGCAAGAAAATTGAGTCTGAAGTTGCTTATGGCCTTCGCTATGTTCGAAGAGCGGAGGAGTAGGCTACTCTGGCACAGGATGAGCTTAGTCCACTGAATGAGCGACTGGTGAATAAGAAGTCTAGGGCTAACGAGTTTGCGTTAGACTGGAAAAGGTGGAGAAGAATTTGGCAAAGTCTGAAGCCTGCGAGAAGAAGCTGCTTGAAGGTCAAGAGACTTTAAACTTCAGCAAGGTTATTAAGGGTAAGCTGGAGCTAGTGGAGCTGATTGAAATTGACCACCCTGATCTTGACTTTTCATATTACAGAGAAATTGCTTATGCGAAGTTTGAAGAGGAATTAGCTTTTAACCAAGCGCCTCCAAATGATGATCCAGAACAAGCTTCTAAGACTGGTAACCCATCCCCTGTTGTCTCCCTTGATACATCAGGCCTTCTGCCATTGAAATTGATCCTCCCAAGGACTGAAAGTTGTAATTTTTAATCATTAATGGAAGAAAATTTGTTGAGTAACACTTTGTATTTTCAAGACTTTTCCTGTTGAATCTTTTTGTGTTGCCTTGCCATGGTGTTGGTCTTTACACAAGAAATTTCACTAAGTTTGGAAAGTGTCTAGTTAACATGTTTATTTAAGTCCTTACCATTCAACTTGTGTGCACTCTTGAAGTCAAGCATTTATGGTCTAGACTCTTAAGAGGTCCAGAAGTTATTTTGGCCAGACTCTATGAGTTGGCTAAACTCTGTACAGCGGAATAGGAATAATCTTAGTGGACCAGGGATTATTCGAATTCATAAGTTAATTATACTTTTTCATTTTTCAAGCCATCTTAATCCGCTCTTGGTGGACTAGGCATTAGAATGGACCAGAAGTTATATTCGTCAGTTTTCATGAGCTGACTAAACTTTGGTCAAGTTTGGCCACCATTAGCTATGGTCGGACAATGATTCCCGGTAAGTCATCTTGATCAGGCTTCCTGAGCTCTGGCTAGACTCCCACGTTCTAAGCCATCTTGGTCCTCTCTTGGTGGACTAGGCTGTAGGGCAGGCCAGAAGTTATCTTCATCAGGCTGCATGAGCTGACTAAACATTCTAGCCAAGTTTGGCCATCATTGTCTATGGCCAGACAATGATTCCTGGCAAGTCATCTTGATCAGCCTTCATGAGATCTGACTAGACTCCCACTTTCCAAGCCATCTTTGTCCGCTTTTGGCGGATTAGGCTGTAGAGCGGACTAGAAGTTATTTTCATCAGTCTTCATGAGCTGACTAAACTTTGGTCAAGTTTGGCCATCATTGTCTATGATCGGACAATGATTCCTGACAACTCATATTGATCAGGCTTCATGAGCTCTGACTAGACTCCCACTTTCCAAGTCATCTTGGTCCGCTTTTGGCGGACTATGTTGTAGAACGACCAGAAGTTATCTTCATCAGTCTTCATGAGCTAACTAAACTTTGGTCAAGTTTGGACATCATTGTTTATGGTCGGACAATGATCCCTAGCAAATCATCTTGATCCGGCTTTATGTGCTCCGACGAGACTCCCACTTTCCAAGCCACATTTGTTCGTTTTTGGCGGACTAGGTTGTACAACGAACCAGATGGCCTTAAGTGTATAAGTATAACTTAAGGGTCCTGACTTGTTTATCTCACATAGTGGTCTAACATGGTGGTCCGACCAGCAGGTCTGACACTTAAGTTAGATTGTAATAGGTTGACTAGATTTCCACCAGATCTAATGAACAGTAGTAAAACTTTAGTAAAGCAAATATGTTGATTTTTTTGACAATATTTATTTAGGTGTTCTACATTCCATGGTCTCTTAAGGCTTTCGCATTAATGTTTTCTAACATGTAAGTACCTGGCCTGTTGATTTTTGTCACTCTGTAAGGTCCTTCCCAATTTGGATTTAGCCTGCCTGCCCCTAGTTCCTTAGTGTTTTGTAGGGTTCTTCTGAGTACCCAATCTCCCACTTTGAACTATCGTGGCTTGACCTTTTTTATTAAAGTACTACGCCATTCTCTGTTGGTAGGCAGCTATCTTGGCGGAAGCCTCATCTTTTTTTTTTTTAGGAGATCTAGCCCGACGCGCAAAGCATTATCATTGCCATTCGATCTGAACTCCTCCGTTCTGAATGTTGGCATTCCTAGCTCCAGTGGGATCATTTCTTATGATTTGTAAGCTACAATGAACAGTGTTTCCCAAGTAGGAGTTCTTTTGGTGGTCCGATATGCTCAGAGAATTACTGGTAGCTCTGAGACCCACAGGCCTTTGGCTACATCAAGTTTTCTTTTGAGTGCTTCCCAGATGGTCATGTTGGTGACTTCCGCCAGTTCATTGGCTTGGGGATGCCCAGATAAGGAGTAGTGGTAGCTGATGTTGACCTTATCACATAGCTTTTTAACCCTTTTGCCTTCAAAGACCACCATTGTGGCGGCCGATGGCACTTCGATGCTATAGTCAGACAAGGTGTAGAGAAGGATATATTGCTTGAGATTTGGTTTTTGTAGCGTACCTTAGTTCCTCGGCCTTGTGCCCTATTTATCATGCGAGAGTCTTTATTCGGCTATGACTTTGTTGGCGTGGTTTAAGGAAGGATATCTGTTGGAAATCCTTTCCTTGTTGAGAGTTATCCATGCAAGAGAGTTTCCATGCACGACTTATACTATGATGTTTGTTTTCTAATAGGAGTCAACGTATTACTGAGCTGTCTGTCTTAGGTCAAACTTCTAGATACTTGCCTTATTAGGTCTCATGCGTTCTGGGTTTGACCATTTGACTTATGGGCTGAGTAGAGCCTTGTTGTCTTGAGTCAAATTCCTAAATACTCGCCTCAGTGGGCTTTGAGTGATCTAGGCTTGGTTCTCTGTCTTTTGGGCTGGATCTGATTAGGCGCTCATCTAGTCCTTCCATAATCTTCATCAGTTGAACAAAATGAATGTGTGCCATGCTCCCAAAACTTACATAAATTAATGAGTTATGTTCCTTAGAGTTAAGCCAATCCTAGCAGTAATGTTCATCAATGCCAGATTTATTCCCTCTTTCAACCTTTCCAATGATGTCATCATTGTTAAGAGAAGTCGGGCCCTTTATGCCATGTTCTCCTTCCCAAAGCCTTTCTATAATGATCAGCAAAAGCAGGATCCAACTCATAAAAACTATTCACTAAAACACCGTAGCTAGTCACTTCAGTTTCTTTAATTCCATCCATCATTTTCTCAAAAGTGTCATCTGAACCAGTATGATCAGGCATCTGCGACTTCTTCATTGTTATTTCATCCGATAAGAATGGCACCACAAATGTCTGACTTAGATTCATGAAGATAATAATGTTTTAGGCTATCCGATACAGAAAGTAAAGAAGTTAGTAGATAACAAGCCTTGGAATCCCATGTTCACGTGCAAACTTAGTAGTCCATGTTAGAAACATCTCAGATACAATGCAATCCGGGTGCAGTTGTTGTAAAACTTGTTTGAGTTGTGGTTATAGCATAGGTAATGCAATATTGAAGAACTTGGTAAACATGTCTTGTGAAGTGACTGAGTCTATGTTTTCACATCCTTCGGGCAACCTTGCTTCTTCTGTTGGAATGGAATTGTTGCTATGTTGATATCAAGACCAAAGTTTTGGTAATGGCCGATTTTGGGAGAGATGTTGGGGGTATTGAAGGGAGTAGTGAGAATGGTCGAGCCTAGCTATGTCCATCATTGGGATCATGTGATCATGAACCATGAACAGGAAAAACAATATAAGTAGTTGATGATCTTCAAACCCCATTCAGATAGAAGGCAAGCAGTAGAGTTGTGGTTGTGAGGGTGGCGATGGTGAACAATGGTGTATTGGAAGAAAATGAAGCTTGCTCGGTGATGATACATCAAATAAGACTATCATCATGATCATACACATGGCAAAGATCACTTGTCACGGGGACCAAATATTTCAATTCAAGGTTGACTTACAAAGCCCAAAAAGGAAGATCCAGCCATTAAAGCCTAAAAGGGTCCTTCATAACAAATCATAGTCAAAAGCTCGAATCCAGACCGAACAAATCTCTCCCTTAAAAAAGAGAAATGTTACGAAGGAAATAAGTCATAGCGAGAGTTACTCCCCCAAGGAAATATCTCCCCTCGTCAAGCCTCACATGCTTAAGTCACGCAAAGAATTAATAACGACAATTATATAAGGTAAAGAGAACATTCAACAAAGGTATGCAAGTTTAATTGAACTCTATCTAAATTAAGCTCTCTCCTATAGATTTACTGACTTGAGCATCAGAGTGCCTTCGGACACCAAAAAGGTGGTCTTTGGCAATCTAACCATTGTTTTGCAAGTCGGATTTCTAAGAGACTAGATTTGGACGCTTCAGTTTAGTGTCGTCCATGTGGATGACAGCTTCCTTTTTGAAAGAGAGTTTGTAGTTGGAAATTTCCTTAGATTCTAATTAGCAACAAAAAAATTAGAGCAAATGGAACATTCTACAAACCCTCAACCCATCAGTAATCAAGGCAATCCTTCTACTGTTGAAACTGAGTTACTGATAAGGCATGCTCCAAATCCAACAACAACAGAGCCAACTATACCAGGTATTGCAAAATTACAACATGGAATGGCGACCCAATAGTCTCAAACATCTAGCGGAACAGCAACAGACGCCTATGTGGACTAGCTTCTGGTCCATATGGATTATCTAATTAAAATAGTGGATAAGCTTACCCAAGAACGTGCTCAATCTACTGAACAAATCCAAACGCCACCACAACACTCAGCCAACCACATTCGAGAAAACCAAGAAACCCCTGTCGAACTATGACAAACAAACTTTGAAGGCAATGAACCACAAGAAGATGGCTCCCAAAATGATGGAATTGCTACACAAGTTCCATTCAAGATCAGAGTCACAGATCCTAATGTGTTGTACGAATTGGCCAGACCGCCATTATCTGATGCACTCATGAAGACTCCTCTACCAAAGAAGTTCACTCCTCCAAAGTTCGAAGCTCATGATGGCATTACCAATCTAACAGACCATCTGCGGCACTTCCACCACATGATGGCATTAAAAGAAAGCGCGGAGTCCATTTTATGCCAAACATTTCCAAAGTCTCACATCCACAAGGACGAGTTGGTTCAACAGTCTACAAACCAGGTCGATAGACTCCTTCCAAGTGTTAGCCACTGCCTTCATCAAGAGATTCATTAGCAGGCAGCGGATGAAAAATGGTCCACATTACTTACTCCGCATCAAGCAAACAAAGAAGCCATCAAGGAGTATGTTACTTATTTTACTGACGAGTTAACCATGATTGACGGTTATAGTGATGATATGACCATTGCCACCTTCACTTCTGAATTGAAGATAGGATCGTTCTACAACTCTCTGAACTTGGACCCTCCAAAGAACGTGGCAACTCTATTGAAGACCACTAAAAAATACATCACCCTCGATGAGATGTTGACTGCCAAAAAGAAAAATGAATCTGAAAGGAAACCTTTCCCAGCAAATCGGGAGAGGAGAGAATAAAGGATAAACCTCAAGAAGAAAATACCAATAGAAAAGACATCGAACCGATGGCAGACCCAAATTTAACCAGTGAGATTCCGGAAAGCTGCAATCCGAAAGGCCCAGACACAAACGGGTAACAAGTGTCCTAAAAAAAAGACGTATAAACCATACATGGCTTTGAAAACAAGTCAAGCAAACATCTTAAAGTCAATGACAAAATGGGAAGATATCAATTGGCCACTCAAGATGAGAAGAGACCCAGATGGACGAGATAAAAGCAAGTATTGATTTTTCCACAAGGATCACGGGCATGACACAGAAGACTGCTACAATTTGAAGGACAAAATTGAATACTAGATCCAGATAGGGCAACTCAGAGAATTCGCCGGGCTGACAGACAAACAATCTAAAGGAACAGTGAAGGTACATATTGCAACAGGATCAAAAGAACAACACAGAGAGCTGATATATGTCTTACACAATGTAGCTGGGAAAAAAATCTAACCAATCAATAAAGCGATCAACGGAAAACAATATTGTCCACTCGGAATGATCTAATTACCAGTCAAAGAAGGAGAGTCGGGTAAAAAATGAGTCCTATGCAACCATGAAGGCCCCGAGCAGATAGAAAACATCGTCGCAATGACAGGAGCCACCGCTACAACTCGATCAGACAGATTCCAACCTCCTATAAGACAACACAAATCACCATTTCTAAAAACTAGCTTTCATTCTTGTTCGTCGATTGATAGATCGTTCAGCAATGTGGGACACAAAGACATTTGCATTTCAATGGAAATCGACCATCTAATCAGATTTGAGGGTCTCACTAACAAAAGCAAGCTCCATTCCCAACCTAAGCTATTTATATACATTGTCCCTGACAAGGCCAACAACACACACTTCATCATCGACAGTGGGGTTGGCATGACCAAATCTGATTTGGTGAACAATCTCGGTACCATTGCAAGGTCTTGAACCCAAGGAATTCATGGAAGCCTTGGCAGTTAGTGTTGATGTGAGCATGATTGGACAATTCGATGTTGGGTTCTACCCAATTTACTTTGTTGCTGAAAAGGTCATCAGTTGGAGTACCTTGCAGAGCGCAGGCTCAAGGATTTGATTAAGAAGCGTTATGAATTCATTAGCTACCCTATTGTAGCCGCATGTGGCGCAAACCATCATAATTATGGGACAACCGGAAGGAGAAATGACACCAAAGTAGACTTCAAGTCAATCTGAAATCAAAGCTAATCCAAACCAGATACAAGCACTCCTCAACATACAGTCACCAACAAACATCAAGGGCATGTAGAAGCCAGTCTACTATGTTAGAAGTGAACTACCAGGTTCTTGAGAAGCTAATATTCGCCCTATCATATGTTCAAGAAAACTACTATCATACTTCCAAGTTCATCCCATCGCAGTTGATGATACACCAAAACGGTCACATCCCTAAGCCATACACGTGTCATGATGATCTCGAGGAAACACGAGTCCCAGCGTCAGCCCTACACTGATTTGGCCCAAGCTGTTCTAAACTAGCCCCATGCAGTCCACTAGACGGACCCAAACTCATACAACTTGCTAAGCCCACGTGTCTCACAGCTGACCTCAATACCCGTAAGCCTTCCTAAGGCAAGTATCTCGAGAATCAGCTTCAGATAGGCAATCACAGCAGCTCTCCGCTTTCGACTAGGAAGTAAATACTAGAGTACATATAACGCATGAAAACCTTATCTTACAGATTACCCTCTAATATGGAACTATCTCCAGCGTATCTAGGAGCATAGGGATAACAGGAAACTTCCTTTCTACAGCACGACTCCTAATTAGAAATGGATCTCCACGAAGATCTCATTCCAAAACTACGCCCTCGATGGCTTGATCAAACCAGGACTTCTACACTATAAATAAGATATGAGGTTGGTAAACTAAGGTACGCTACAAATTCTCTGTTTCCAACATTACACCTTCCTTAGATCCATGTCTGACTTTAGCATCGGAGTGTCATCGGCCACCACAATGGTGGTCCATGGCTCACGTGCATTACTTGTGTAGGTCAGCAGGTCAGCAGGACTTGGTCAAAGTAGGGAGTGGAAAATGACAGCATCAGTTTTGCACCGTCCATGGGGACGACAAAGTTCCTAGCCTTTAACTAACATCATCTTCTTTCAAAATACAGAGAAATGGTGACTACCAGATTACGCAATGTTGGAGACCAAGGGTAAACTTCAAGAGCTCAGACTGGTGCTGCTTCACCACCCTCGACGGAGCAAATAGCGTGCCAGCGTCAAACCAACGTTCTTGCAACAGCGGCAGCACCGACAGACCCCGAATCAGGTCTAAGATCCCAGTTTATAAGTCAAGCTTTGTCAACAATAAAGTCACTCAGATCGATGAAACAAAAGCCTAATGAAACACTGAAGACATACCTGACTCATTTCAGCAATGAGTTAATCACCGTCAACGTATGCGACGACCCAACGATCGTCTTAGCCTTCATCAATGGTATAGGGAAATGAAAGTTCTACAACTTCCTAACTCTGGACCCACCGGCCAGTATGACAGACCTGGCAAGGGAGGCACGGAGCTACATCGCCATAGAAAAGGAACGAACAACCATAAGCAAAACCAGACCCAGGGAGGAATCGACCGACGAGATATGCGTACTTCATGAAGCCCACTCCGAGTCCGGACTGCCAAACAGATCCAGGAAGAAGGCTCTTTGAAGTTTGAAGATCCAAAAGATATGCGACGAACAGCTGGTGCCATACGCTTAGAAGCATGACCACCCTGTGCCGCTAGCATTTACGGAGAAATACCTCCAGGGCATACAACTCCCGCACAATGACGCCCTTGTGGTAACCATCTCCCTAACAAGCTAGGAAGTAAGAAGGTCCTTGGTTGATATCGAGAGCTCACTGAACGTCATGTTTTTCTGCACGTTCCATAGCATGCAACTAAAGGAGAGAGCATTAACGTCCAATAATCGACTTCAATGGCAAAAAATGACTCCCCATTGGAAAGATATGGCGGACGATAACAGCGGGAGAAAAGCCAACTCACAAAACCTTATTTCGAGAATTCATAGTGATCGATGCACCTTCGGCATATAACGCAGTTCTAGGGAGGCCCTGGAAACATCATATGGGAGTGGCGGTCTCTACTTTACACCAGTGCATCAAGTATCCGGCGAACCAAGCGGTCAGTACTATAAAGGGTGATCCGACAATTGCCAGGGAGTGCCAATACATGACAGCACTACCACCTAACGATTCTCAATCGACGGCTAGCCCCACGACTAAGATGACTCTCTATTCCACCCGAGATGTAGGAGGAGAACAATCGATCTCAGGCAAGGAGGCTCTAGTAAGCCCTCGAGGTAGGCCCAATGCCGGTCAACCAGAGGAAGAAACCTTTACGGTCTACCTCGACAGCCCTCTCAACAACAATGTTGTCCAGATAGGTTTCGGCTTGAGCAAAGAGTTGGTAAGGCAACTCACGGAGGTACAACGTTTACTCAACGCGAACATGATAAATAGGCTCATGGCGCCCAAGAAGAATGCGATTATAAACGAGGAGGTACAACGTTTACTCAACGCGAACATGATAAAGGAAGCACGATACCCCAACAGGCTAGCGAATACCATTCTTGTAAAAAAGAAAAATGGGAAATGGAGAGTTATGTGTGGACTACACGGACTTGAACAAAGCCTGCCTAAAGGACAACTTCCTACTCCCTCGCATCGATCAGATCGTGGATGCCACATCCGAGCACAACTTACTCAGCTTCATTGACGCCTATTCGAGCTACAATCAAATATTAGTGCACCCCCAGATCAAGAGATAACTTCTTTCATAACGGAAAGGGGGATATACTGTTATAGAGTAATGCCATTCAGCTTAAAGAACGTAGGCTCTACGTACCAACGACTGGTCAACCGTATGTTCAAGTAATAGATCGGCAGGAACATGGAGGTGACGATATGCTGGTCAAGAGCCTTCGTAACCCCAACCACATACACGACCTCTCCCAAGCGTTCAACCAACTCAAAAGATTCCAATTGAAGCTCAACCCACAAAAATGCACGTTCGGAGTTGAGTCTGAAAAACTCCTAGGATATATAGTAAACAAGAGGGGAATCGTCCGACAAATGCCTCTCTTTCTTTAACATACTAAGAGGGAACAAAGGATTATTTTGGAACGAAGAGTGTAAACAAGCCTTTCAGAGCCTAAAAGCATACATGGGGAGTCCAGAGCTACTCTCATAACCAGTGACAAGGGAAACACTCTACTTGTACTTGTTTGTTTCCAAGCACGCCGTCAGCTCGAAAAACCTTCGTTGAAGCGAAGGCACACTATTCGGATCTGGAAAAGCTGGTTCTGGCACTGGTCGTGTCCTCTAGGAAACTGAGGCCCTATTTTTAGGCCCATTCTATAACGGTCCTGACCAAGCATCCGCTCTGCTTGGTATTACTTAAACACGAGATATTCGGCAGGATGGTAAAATGGTCAGTGGAACTCGGGCAGTTTGACATAAACTATGCTCCAAAAACCACCATCAAAGCCCAGGCGCTGTCAGACTTCATTGTTAAGTTCACCAGTGGAGAAGAGCCGAAGACAAATCACCGCCCTCTGATTCGAAGGCCTAGGTGTGCATCTTGCCCTGTGACGGGTCCTCAACTTAGAAGGCAAGCAGAGTCGGAATCACATCCACTCCCCTATTGGCTTTACCCTAGAAAAAGCAGTCAGCTTTGGATTCCCGACCTCAAACAACAAGGCCGAGTATGAAGCCCTTCCGTCCAACCTAAAGCTAGCATTAAGGATAGGTCTAGATCGCCTAATGGCATACAGCGACTCGAGAGTGGTGGTCAACCAGGTCAAAGGGGATTTCAACAGTAAACCGTAATAAGGCACTTGGCGTAATGGGCAGGTTCGAGAAGTGCAAACTCATACAATGCCCCCGAAACAACAATAAAAGAACTGACACGCTAGCCAGAGAAGCATCAACCTCCAACAAAATCTCAAGCGGCCTCATCGAATACCAAGAGCAATCGAGCCTCAACGAAGAAGAGCCTAGAGATATCTACGCTACAGACGCACAACCAAATTGGATGACTTCAATAATCAAATACATTGCAACCGGAGCCTTGCCAACCGAGAAGGTCGAATCCAGAAGACTCAAAAATGGAGTAGCAATGTACACTCTCCTAAACGCCAAATTATACTGGAGATCTGTGACGGGGCCCCTGCTACGATGTCTTTCACCTTTAGAGGAGAGTCAGGTCCTAGGAAAGGTCCAGCGGTATATGCGGGAATCATCCGGGCGGAAGAACCCTCGCCCACAAAACTTTAACTCTGGGATACTATTGGTCGACCATGCAGCGGGACGCCAAAGATATTGTCCACAACTGTGACAAATGTTAGAGGTTCACGCCATACACACATATGCTCTCCAACAGACAATGATCGCCGAACTTATCAGGCAAGCTTAGTCAGTTCGCAATTGATGAAGACGGCTTCTGGTGCCAGTGCCTAATCCCCTGCGTGCGAACCACGACGGTCAAGAAAGTGGGAATCTAGTTGGCGCTTGTCCACTGATGACAACGACTTGCCAAGGGATCATTGCTCTCCAACAAATAATGATCGTCGAACTTACCAGGTAAGCTTAGTCAATTAGCGACTAATGATGATGGCTTCTGGTGCTCAACACCTAGTCCGCTACAGACGGACCATGATGGCCGAGGAAGTGGGAGTCTAGTCTGGCCTTGTCCGCTGAAGACTACGACTCGCCAAGGGATCATTGCTCTCCAACAAACAATGATCGCCGAACTTACCAGATAAGCTTAGTCAGTTCGCGACTAATGACAATGGCTTCTGGTATCCAACGCCTAGTCTGCTGCGGGCGGACCACGATGGCTGAGGAAGTGAGAGTCTAGTAAGCATTTGTCCACTAATGACAACGATTCGCCAAGGGATCATTGCTCTCCAATAGGCAATGATCGATGAACTTACCAGGCTAGCTTAGTCAATTTGCGACTGATCACGATGGCTTCTGGTGCCCAACACCTAGTCCGTTGCGCGCAGACCAGGATGGTAGAGGAAGTGGGAGTCTAGTCGACACTTGTCCACTTATGATGATGACTCGCCAAGGGATCATTGCTCTACAACAGACAATGATCACCGAACTTACCAAGTAAGCTTAGTCAGTTCGCGACTGATGACGATGGCTTCTGGTGCCCAATGCCTAGTCCGCTACTAGCGGACCATGACGGTCGAGGAAGTGGGAGTCTAGTCGACCCTTGTCCGCTGATGACTACGACTCGCCAAGGGATCATTGCTCTCCAATAGACAATGATCGCCGAACTTACCAGGTAAGCTTAGTCAGTTCGCGACTGATAAAGATGGCTTCTGGTGTCCAACACCTAGTCTGCTGCAGCAGACCATGACGGGCGAGGAAGTGGGAGTCTAGTCAGCGTTTGTCTGCTGATGATGACGACTCACCAAGGGATCATTGTTCTTCAACAGACAATGATCGCCGAACTTACCAAGTAAGCTTAGTCATTTCATGACTGATGACGACGGCTTCTGGTGTCCAACGCCTAGTCCGCCCGCAGCGGACCACGACGGCCGAGGAAGTGGGAGTCTAGTCAGTGCTTGTCCGATGATGACGATGACTCGCCAAGGGATAACTGCTATCCAACAGACAATGATCGCCAAACTTTCCAGGTAGGCTTAATCAATTTGCAACTGATAAGGATGGCTTCTGGGACCCAATGCCTAGCCCGTCGTGCGTGGACCATAACGGCTGAGGAAGCTAGAGTCTAGTAAGCGTTTGTCCGTTGATGACGACTACTCTTCAAATGATCAGCGCTCCCCAAAAGATAACAGTCTGACAGGCGACAGCAGCCGAACGCAGTTAATATACTTTGACTGACTAAAATGGGCATTCTACCTAGTAGTCCAAATTCTATGATCTACAAAGCATCTAAAGCAAGCTCGATATTACAGAACAAAACAATACTTTCATTGAAAAGATAAAAATTGTGTTTTTGCCCGACGAAGGACGTTAACACTATGTTAAGGTAAGGCAACCTCCTCTGCAGCTAGTCCTGCGGAGCCAGAACCCTCTCCTCGAGAAATTGGTCCGAAAGCAACCCTTCTGTAGCGGGAAAAATCAAGGTCGACACCATGATGCTCTCCTCTGATCGGCTCCGGAAGCCCCAACCTGCCTCGAATGACCTTTGACGAGATTAACGACCTCCTTGACATGTCAAAATCCACCACACCGAACAAAGTAGCATAATGTGAACGCTCTTCCAACAACAAGTTTTTCGCCTCACAAATGCGATGGAGCCCCTCGTCAACTGCAGACTCTAGTTGTCATCGCTCGAGAGCCCATTCTGACTCCGCCCGCCTTCTTTCGATTTCTTGGGCCTCCAGATCTGACGACCATCTATCCACGATGGCATCCAAGAGCTCCAGTTCAGCCCGAGTCTGCCCCAATTTAGCACGGGTCGACGCCAAACCAGACTTCGTAGCCCTCAGTTGAGATCTTACACTCGCAAACGCCGCTTCAGTGGCAGAAACTGCAGCAATCAGACCCCCAAGTTCGCGGCAGTACCAAAACTCTGCAATTGACCAGTCAAGGAGTCCACCCAGTAAAGGGCATCTAAATATGACATTCGCAGGTTCGCAAAGGCTTTCTCCAAGACAAGAACTCGCCCGTAGGCTTCGGGATGCAGGGCAAAAGGATTGTGCAGCTCAGAGGCATGAATGACCATCTCAGGACCGTAAGACACGATGCATCAACACGTGGTCCAATGTTCTCCCCTCTATGTCAACAGCGGGAGTGGCAGCATCAAGAGGCGAGCAACGACCCCCCCCCCCCCCCCCCCGAGGTCATCGTTTGTGCATAACACAACTTCCCAATGGGAGAAGCCGCACGGTCAGAAGGTCGCCTCCTCCTCGGGACAACAACATGATGCATGTTCGTTTCCAATTCGGCAAGCCTAGTCGAGCTAGGCAGGGCCAGACTTCTCTTCCTTGAATGACGAATAACAACCCTTTCAGTTAGTGAACCCAGCACGGCGTGGGCACCGTGAGAACACCGCAGCAACCCACTGCACACAACGTTACCTGGCATTACGACCTCCTCAACGGACGTCAAAAGGAGTTTGAGGAACTCCCTTTTTATCCGCCTCTCCTCCTCATTAAAAGAGGAAACGGTAAACTTCTCTAAAACAGAAGAGTGACATCAAAACCAATGTCACATCAGGAATATAAAAATATATGAGCGAGCAACAAATAAAAACTCACAGATATCAAACTGGAAGTATCGAGAAAATCTACGACTCCCAAGCTTGAAGTATGAAGAATTCACCGAAACCAATAACCAATTCTTCTCCCAAGGCTCAGTTCTATCCGCCTCCAAGTGCAAGCAAGCAAGGCAGTTCAATATGCAGAGACCCCTAGTGTCCAACCGAGCAACGGTCATGTGATGAATCACTGTCATGATCAAACGAAGACCAGCATCATGTGCCCTCAGAAGAATAGCGAGCAAAATCTTGAACCTACTCGGAACCATCTGAGCGGGAGGCATGCGAAAAAAAAGAAAGAAAGAAACGCCCGACGTCATTTAGCACTAGAAATCAAAGCCCAGATTCAAACATGCCTTGATGTAGACTTATATACCCTTGAGTGGGTGTAGTGGGAGCCAAATCCCAAAACACGTGAACGATTTCCAAATCTCCCAGAATACGGTACAAACTATGAAGCCTGATTAACTCGATTTCATCAACCAAGCTACCCTCAAAGAGCTTGAGGCAAGTGAAGGACAACAGGTCCTTGGAAAAAAGTTCCACATTATCTGCCATTAATAGAAAGAACAAATCGAACTTTACAACAACACTATCGCTCAAAGGAAAAACACAGATAAGAATGAAAAAATCTTCCTTGAAGTAGTGGATATTTATAGGGAAGATAAATCGCGCCTTCCCTCCTTGAGCAGTCACGTACCCATTAATGTTATGCGCCACTCGAAACAAGCGCTTCAAGTTCAGTCATCACAACGGTACAGTTGCTATTTCAAAAGAGTCAGTAGACCGACTAAACGCCTCACTTACTCGTGGGGAGTAGCTGATGATACACCAAAACGGTCACAATCCTGAGCCATACACGTGTCATGATGATCTCGAGGAAACACGGGTCCTGATCCGGCCCGAGCGGTTCGAAACCCGCCCCATGTAGTCCACTAGATGGACCCAAACTCTTACATCTTGCTAAGCCCACGTGTTTCACAACTGACCTCAATACCCGTAAGCCCTCCTAAGGCAATTATCTCGAGTATCAGCTTCGGATAGGCAATTACAGCAGCTATCCGCTTTCGAATAGGAAGCAAATACTAGAGTACATATCACGCAGGGAAACTTCCTCTTACGGATTACCCTCTGATAGGGAACTATCTCCCGCGTATCTAGGAGCACAGGGGTAACAGGGAACTTCCCTTCTACAGCATGACTTCTAATTAGATAAGGATCTCCACGAAGATCTCCTTTCTAAACTACGCCCTCGATGGCCTGGTAAAAGCAGGACTCCTGCACTATAACAAAACATGAGGTTGGTAAGCAAAGGTACGCTATAAATTCCCTGTTTACAACATTACACCTTCCTCGGATCTCTGTCTGACTGTAGCATCGGAGTGCCATCAACCACCACAATGGTGGTCCATGGCTCACGTGCATTACTTCTGCAGGTCAGTAGGACTAGGTCAAAGCAGATAGCAAAAAATGACTACATCAGCAGTCATGACAGAATAGCCGCTTTGGTTGGTGTTATACAAACCAGAACTATCCGAAGGAATAACATCAACCAAGCAGCAATCAAATGGAAGGATACACCAAACGAACTATTTACAAATGGATCCTACGTTGTGATGGAACACCCAACGAGAAGGGAAGTACAGCAGGAACAGTCTTATGCAACACGGAAGGTGTGATACTGGAAAAGGCAATAAAACTCATATTCGAAGCCTCTACTTTACGAGAAATCTTCACACAGACTCCAAACTGATGGTCAGCCAGTTCAATGACGAATTCCAAAGTTAAAGTTGCTCGGGCGAAAGCCTACCACCAAAAGAATAATGAGTTGATGGAAAGCTTCCAAGCTGCATTCGATGATGTGCAAGAACAAATAATGATATAACCGACAAATTGGCTAAGGAGGCATCACGAGCTGAAGAAACTGATAATCCACTCATCACAATACAAGAGTGCTTGATGTTAGAAAACCGAGCGCAAGAAACATGTGCAACAGATCGGGAGACCAACTGGATGGCTCCAAAATAGAACAATCTTAAAAGCAATAAAAATAAAAATAAAAATAAAAACTGAAAGCATCAAAAGGATTGTGGGGTTCCAAATTGTCAGGCATCCTTTGTGCCTACAAAACAACAAAGAAAACTTCGACCGAAGAAACACTGTTTGCCCTTGCATATGGATCTGAAGCAATGGTACCAGTCAAAATCGGCATGCCAACATTCAGAATTGAAAAGTTACAATGAAACATTACGAGTTTGATTAGATCTTCTGAACGAGAAACGGGAAAGAACCTCAATCAAAGCAGTATCCTACCAACAACAAATGGCAAGCTAAGAACCAGGCGCGGGTAAACTGAACCCAAATTGGGAAGGGCCATACAAAGTGTTAAAATCAACAACACACTAGTTGAATGACTCAAAGTGGTCACCGAATCACCAACCATGGACTTGTATCCCCCACTGCGCGGGTGTAGATAGTCTAAAAGGTGGCAGCCTAGTCAGTCGCGACCTGATTTCGACGGCTTGCCACAGGCCCACTGTTTTTCGCATGGCCACCGAAAACTCCCAAATTTGTAGCTTGCTATGCACAGATGTAGATGATTTGGAAGGTGGGAGCCTAGTCAGTCCTGAATTGATTATGATGACTTGCCACAGAACCACTGCTTTTTAGCCTGGTCGCCAAACTATTCGCCCTGACCTGTAGCCCCCACTGCACGGGCGTAGATGATTTGGAAAGTGGGAGCCAAGTCAGCCCCGTACTGATTTCGATGGCTCACCATGGGACCACTATTTTTCAGCATGGTCGCTGCATCACCAACCCTGGACTTTTAGCCCCTACTATGCGGGTGTAGATAGTCAAGAAGGTGGGAGCCTAGTCAGACGTGACCTGATTTCGATGGCTCACTACGGGACCATTGCTTTTCAGCGTTACCACTGAAAACTCCCAAATTTGTAGCTTGCTACGCACAGGTAGAGATGATTTGGAAGATGGGAGCCTAGTCAGTCCTGAACTGACTCGGACGGCTTGCCACAGGACCACTGCTTTTCAGCCTGGTCGCCAAACTCTTCTCTCGGACTTGTAGCCCCATCGCGTAGGGAGGGTGTAAATGGTTCGAAAGGTGGGAGACTAGTTAGTCCTTAACTGATGTCGATGACTCGCCACAGGGCTACTGCCCTTCAGCATAGTCGCTAAATCTTTACTCCCCAAATTTGTAGTCCACATTGCTCGAATGTAGATGGTTCGAAAGGTGGGAGACTAGTCAGTTCTTAACTGATGTCAACGACTCGCCACAAGGCTATTGCTCTTCAGAATAGTCACCAAATCCTTACTCCTCGAACCTGTAGTCCACATTTCTCGGACATAGATGGTTCGGAAGGTGGGAGCCTCAAACATCTCGCCACGCGACCCCCTCCTGCAAAACAACAGCCACAAACATGGATCTAGATGAGTCAGCGTCTTCATGCTCAAACGGATCGACATTCTAATATTAGTAAAGGCCATTCGCGCCGATACAAAGATCCTAAGGCCAGTACTCAGATAAAAGCTACTTAGGATGCCAACCCGAGCTTACAATGCCTGACTCGGCACGAACGTTCTTACACATACACTCGGCCATCGCAACTCACCCATAACAGCAGCTGCAGTCGACCGATCAGACAAGAAAGGTAAGCCTCAAGCAGTTTACCTTGGGGACAAGACACAGCTCGGGCAACTCAACACTCAACTAAACTGTCTGCAATGTGCCCACTATCGGACATGACTATGCAGCAATGACCCTGAGTCATTCGCAACGCAAAACGGTCAAGCTTTCTATCGTAGACAGACCATTTGACGTCCTATTGATTCAACTAGCCTATGCCAAAGCAAGACAACAAGGCGAAATGAAAAACATTCAATAGAGACAACGAGCACAAATCGAAAAAAAACTATTTTCATTAATGGTCAAAATGGAAAGGGGTACAAGCACATAAAGTTTACTCCTTATTAGAGAAGGTATAGAAACAAAATAGCTAAGCCTAATAGAAGGAGCAGGAGTTGTGTCCACACGCGCCATGGCTTGGACATCAAGGCCCAAACTGTGCTCCTCATCCGATGACGCAGATGTAACAAACAAGTCTACATACAAATGGCTGAGATCCCACTCCGGATGCTTCTCCTTCATCAGCTCCAACCTGCCATTTACAATCCATCGAAACTTGCATTTGCCTTGTTCTTGAAGAAGCTTCTCCTCTCGTACCTTCACATCGACAAGTTCACGCTCCAACAGCTCCAACTTGCCAGTCAGCGTGTCGACCTGAAACTACTCTGTGGCTAGAATGTTCTTCACAGCACTAAGCTCATGCCAGTCCAATTCGAGATGGTCCTTGGCTTTCCTTGCCTCTCGAGCATTGAAATCCACATCGGATTCCAATTGTTGCTTCTGACCAGCCCAATCGACCTCTTTCGAAGCATGTTCTTCAACAAGAGACCGCAGTTCAGAACACGCCTTGATTGCAGCTTCCTGCACAACCTCGACTTCTCGGCGAATCCGGCTCAATGTCTACTTGAGTTCATCCCTCTCGAACATCGCCTCTGCCAGATCACACTCAAGGACCTCCAGACGAGCCCTTTGAGTCTCATCGGCCACGGTTGAATGATCCAGCCTCTTCTCCTCAGCCTATTTCTGCAGTAGATCAATTTCATAAAGCGCATCAGAATACAGCTCCTGCATGTGTGAGAAGACACGCTCCAAGGTGTATACCCTCTCACGATCTGCCTTTACTTCCATCCCAGCAATGGCCACGTGGCTCAAGTGAGACATACCCAGCATAAGGTTCTTCAAGCCCTTATCCATACACCTTTCTAACGTATCCACCTCCGGTTTTGGAGGGCAATCCATTAGCCAGCTGTGACGCCTACTTATATGCTTCCTCAAAGCATACTCTATGTCCACCTCTTGGTGCCAGACCTGTGAACTCATATTTACCAAGTCCGGTGCAAACAGGCTTATCCGTGCATCTGGATGAAGCTTCCCCGAATCAGTAATTATGCCAGTGCCACCCTTTACGATTGCCACCGTCCTCAGGCTCTCATCTGTGACCTTCCCTTTGTCACTAACAGTCGACCCTTTGGTGCGAGATAGCTCAATGGAATCCGGAGGGAGAGGGAGTAAATTATCCAAAGGACCCTCCAAAACTTCCAGTTGTGTCTTGGAGCGAGACGGTGAGCAATGCGGACTACAGGAGACAGGACCGCCACGGCCACTTTCAGGCGAAACAACAATGAGACGATCAGATTTTACAACCTCAGGTGAATCTTCAAGGGCGCCTTCTACCGGAACAATCCCACGCGAATCAGCACCAGCGGAAGCTTCCATTGCAACCCTGACCAGACGGTCATTCAGAGCTTTGACCTGCGCGTCACTAAGGTTTGACCTGTCTACAACTCCTGCAAACCGCAAGTAATCTTTCTCCAAGCCGAAAACATCGGTTTCCGCCCAAAATAGGCCTAGCAGACCCGCGCTCTTCTTTCTCTAGAACGGGTCGTGCCGAAGGTGACCTGGTTCTAACACAAGACATCTTCCTCACAAAAGAGGCAAGCGTTTCAGACGCGTGCTTTGACCCCAATAGCCTTCCTCTTCCTTGAAGGGGTCCAATCTTCCAACATAATTTGCGATGCTCGGTACAGAGTGGGGGAAACGTGCCAGTTGTTCGACAGCCCACTACAGATGAAGTTGAAAACTCTTATGACATCGACCATGTTCCTCTTTGGCAAGCCGCAGAACGTCTCCATGGTTCCTCTAGGGTATGAGGAGTAGTGAAAAACCTTCCTGCGAAGAAACACTGGCAACGATTAGCTAGCCAGTGATCAAGCACATCGAAGTCACGAAAAAGAGTTGAACTTACGAAGTGGCCTGAACTCTCGCTTAAGTGGACAACCCTTGCATCAAAAATACTTCAAATTCGCAGGGGCCAAAAAATAGTACTTCTGCCAGAACTTAAAGTCATCAGGCAGATTCACGAAGCAAGCCGGCGACGTCATCTTATAGACAGTGTTAACCTTCAGCCGAGGAGAAGTCAGCAACTGAATAACTCGCGAAGTCACACTGACACCAGCCTCCTTAGCACTGATCAGAATCATGACGATAATCCTATATCTATTAGACCCCAATTGGGCCAGAGGAATCCCAGGAAATCTAAGAACTCCCAAATCACGCCCAGAACTAGAAAGCGTACTCCAGTTTAAAGCATCCCACAATGAAAACAGATGAAATCGGTCGGAGGTGACATTGGCGTTTGGTCACCCTTCAGGACATACAACGGCCGGTCCTCAGGGACCCCAAACTTCATACGGATTTCGGCAAAGCCAGGTTTGAAAAAGCAGCCTGTCTTCAAAAAACTCAAGGCCCTTGGCCAAGGTTGCGTTGTTAAGAAGGTTTTGTTGAGCCATGAAGAAGATGAATAATCTTTTTTATTCAGAGCAGTATCTTCTAAAGCAAAGAAAGTAGAAGAGTCAGACTCTACACTGCGAATGACCTAATTAGATATTGGGTTCCAGCCTTTTTTTTGCTAAACCGATGCACATTCAATTAATGCAGCGCGCAGCTCAAGCAACGATTCAGACTCAATCATCATGAGCGGTGCATCCCTTTATAAGATGACTTAGCGAACCGATGTGATGGCCGACTAACTCGAGGGGAGTAGCTGATGATACATAAAAACGGTCACATCCCTAAGCCATACATGTGTCATGATGATCTCGAGGAATTATAGGCCCAGCATCAGCCCAACACTGATCCGGCCCAAGCGGTTCTAAACCCGCTCAATTCAGTCCGTCAAGCGGACCCGAACTCTCACAGCATGCTAGGCCCACACGTCTCACAGCTATCGTCAATACCCATAAATCCTACTAAGTCAAGTATCTTGAGGATCAGTTTCAGACTGGCAACTACAGCTGCTATTTGCTTCCAACTAGGAAGCAAATACTAGAGTACATTTCACAAAAGGAAACTCCCTTTCTACGGATTGCTCTGGGATTGGGAACTATCTACCACATATCTAGGAGCACTGGGCTAACAGGGAACTTCACTCCTACAACACTACTCCTAATTAGATAAGGATTTCCACAAAGATCTCCTTCCTAAACTTCACCTACGATGGTCTGGTAGAACCAGGACTCCTTGTACTATAAATAAGGCATGAGGTTGGTAAGCTAAGGTACACTACAAATTCTCTGTTACAGCATTACACCTTCCTTAGATCCATGTCTGACATTAGCATCGGAGTGCCATCGGCTACCACAACGGTGATCCATGGCTCACGTGCAATACATTTGCAGGTCAGCAGGACTAGGTCAAAGCAGGGAGCGAAAAACGACTGCATCAAATGATATGCTCAGTTGGAGACCCCAAAAAATGATACAAAGTCGTTGAAATGTCCAAATGTCATTTTTAGATATTAGCTCTGAATTATTCTCAAAAAAAGGAAAGAAAAAAAGATTTATTTGCCTTTTTATTTTATGATCGAAACTTCCCTGATTAACCTAATCTATTAAACACCAAATGAGAATTCCTAACAAAAGTAAGGTCGCACAAAGGATTGTGATTTTGCTTTTCGATTTAATTTCGGTCTTTTGATTTTAAGAAATATTTCGAGAAATATTTCGGTGTATAAAGAAAAACGTAAAAATTTTGACTATATATATATATATTTATAAAAAAAAAAAACAAGATGGTGTTTGAGGTGGGATATAAAATGACAGCTGAGATATACATAAATATAAGAATCTAACGGATTACATAGAACTTAAAGCACCAAGAGTGCATGGGTTCGATTCTCATACCCAACATTTTGATATTTATTTAATTTTATTTAAATGTTGATGGTGATGATTACGCATGTAAGTATGAAGGATGAAAACTTAAGGGTGGTCAATAATATATTGGCTTAATAAAGTTTTGACAAAATATAATGAGGTGTCAATGCTATAAAAATCAATTAGAATAAACTTTATTTATCATGTTAAATTTTTTTCATGCCAACGGCACAGGGAATACTCTAATTATATTTATATATACAAAACAGGATGGTGTTTGAGGTGGGAGATAAAAAACGGCTGAGATTTACATAAATATAAGAATCTAACGGATCACATAGAACTTAAAGCAACGAGAGTGCATGGGTTCGATTCTTATACCCAACATTTTGATATTTATTTAATTTTCTTTAATTGTTGATAGTGGTGATTAGGCATGTAAGTATGAAGGATGAAAACTTAAGGGTGATCAATAATATATTGGCTTAATCAAGTTTTGACAAATTATAATGGGGTGTCAATGCTAGAAAAATATAGTAGAATAAACTTTATTTATCATGTTAAATTTTACCCTAATTATATTTATATATACAAAACAAGATCGTGTTTGAGATGGAAGATAAAAGACGACTGAGATTTACATAAATATAAGAATCTAACGAATAACATAGAACTCAAAGCACTAAGAGTGCATTGGTTCGATTTCCATACCCAACATTTTGATATTTATTTAATTTTATTTAAGTATGAAGGATGAAAACTTAAGGGTGATCAATAATATATTGGCTTAATCAAATTTTGACAAAATATAATTGGGTGTCAATGCTAGAAAAATAAAGTAAAATAAAATTTATTTATTATGTTAAAGTTTTATCGTGCCAACGGCGCTGGGAATACCCTAATTATATTTATATATACAAATCAGGATGGTGTTGAAGGTTGGAGATAGAAGACGGCTGAAATTTACCCAAATATAATAATCTAACTGATCGTATAGAACTTAAAGAATCAAGAGTGCATGGGTTCGATTCTCATACCCAATATTTTTTATATCTTTTTATCTTGATATTTAAAGTAAACTAACTATGTTTATCATGTTTAACTTTTATCGTACCAA
Organism: Berberis vulgaris; assembly: GCA_963556465.1. Taxonomy (NCBI): domain Eukaryota; kingdom Viridiplantae; phylum Streptophyta; class Magnoliopsida; order Ranunculales; family Berberidaceae; genus Berberis; species Berberis vulgaris. The sequence continues at coordinate 63,216,697 of OY747134.1, read as the reverse complement.
CGGCACGGGGAATACCCTAGTATATATACATGAATATATATACAAGTAAACATATATATATATATATATATATATATATATATATAACGAATTTGAAGGGTATATGAAATATGTGAAAAATAATAAGATGCAAGTAATAAATCTATTAAACATATTAAATGAAGCCTAAATACTAAGAAATGAAATAAACATGAAATCTCTATATAATTAGAAAATCACGAGGTAGTTTCAAAAATCTGTATACAAGTAGAAAAATGATATTTAGAAAAACAGGGGGTGGTTTCAAAAATTAATAAATAATTAGAATAAATGATAATTAGAAAAATCTCAAAATTTACAAAGAAAAAAACTCCAAAATGTTTCGAAAAAAAAACCTTGAAAAATGTAATTTTTAGTAGATGGTTTTTGTATTTTTACAAAAAAAAAAAAAAAAAAAAAAAAAAAAAAAAAAAAAAAAACCTGAAATTTACAAAAAAAAAAAAAAAAAACTTCGAAAATTTTTAAATTACATTTTCACCATTTTTCTTTTCGAAATTGAAAAGAACCAAATTATATGCAAATTTCGCAAAATATCATTCCTTGGGTCGCATTTAGCTTACTACTAAAATGATTTGATTTTATTTTATTTTGTGGGTACATATAATTTGTTAAAGACAAAAAAAGTAAAGCATTGGAGGTGATGTGGACGAGCATCTAATTATAACCTTCGGCCATATGGTTCAATTGACCTCAGGTACCAACAACATTGGCTTTTAGGCCTAGTGATAATGAAAAACTACAAAACCCTTTTAATTCATAAACCTGTGTTTGTTATGATTTGAGTTTGAGTTAAGTATATAGCTTTCCGCTTATAATTTTGAAGAGTATTGAAGATTCTCAACATAATTATTTAAAGCACACTTAATGCAGTGAAATAAGATAATATAATCCTACTGACTAACAAAATCATGTCATGAACAGAGCCACTTTTATCATTCAGAGATAAATTTTTCTTGTTCTAGAATTTTTTTTTTTTTTTTCCTCTTTAGATTGGTCCGGGGCTTTCTCAGCTACAAGTGCAATTTTTTTTAATTAACCTTCGGGAAGGAGGGGCAACTATGGGATGTCAAACCTTTATTATTTGATCAAAAAAAATTTACACTTGTCAGGGGTACATTACGACTTTACCCACTAAAGAAAATTTGGAGCCTAAGGACTATACCTAATACATCAAAATAAAACAAGACCCTAATTTACCAAATTAAAAACAAGAAACTAGGGGCAAACCCTAATTCACCAAAGAAAATCACACAAAAACTAGGGACTATCCCTAGTTCACCAAAGAAAAACTTGAGGAAATAGGGACTAGCCCTACTTCACCAAAATACCTGAAAACGAAACAAAAACTTGAATAGATAGGGACCAGCAGTCACGCACCGATTTTCGAGGAAAACGAAAATCTTAAAATTCACATAGGATTATCCTTTTTTCCAAAACTCGGGACGTGAAAATTCAATAACAACATAAACAAATAGCAGCAACAACTAAAACATGATTAAATTACTGAAACGAATAAAACTCTAACCCGGAGAGACTTTGACATTGCTAGCCCCACTAATGAAACTCCAGTAACGCTGTCCAAAAATCTCTAAACCTGAAAGGCTAATCGGTTACATTCCCAAAGGAATGTACCCAAGAAGCAAAAACTCACTTGGGTGAGCAATAAAGCTGGTGTCAGAAATCTTCATCCCAAAATCAATAAATCCACACGTGATAACATCAAACTAAACAAAAACAATAACCAACCACACCAACAGGTAGTTCCTCAATGAGCAAAGGTGTCATCATCCTAATAAATAAATATGCATTTACTAGTACTTACGCTATAGAAGTTGACTATGGCAAGTCTGACCTGCAGAAATATGAGTGGACTTGCCATCCTGCATGAAAAGGTTAGAAACAACCGGATAATATTTCTAAGTTATCAATCCTCATAAATGTAATTTATTTTCAAACTACGATACAAATCATAGTATATTAAAATATCAACAAAATGCATTTTCTACCTTTAGGAAGACATATAGTTCTCATTCAATGGTTGAATGAGCATTTAGTTTCTTCCTTTAAGGTAATCATGCACATACACCAAAAAGAAATCTCGCTTCTTTTCCACAATCACACTATCCTCCTTATGCCGAACACACCTCACCCAAGTGTGCCTCCCTTGTCTTCGAAGCCACTTGGAGCGTACATGTTTCAAGTGGGGTGCCACATCGAGGAACATGTCATCTCACCCGAATTTCGACCCATGGCAAATATTTCCTAAATCTACACGTACAACCGAACTCACATGGAACGGTGCACCAATATGCAAGCAAGTCTGCATACCCATAATTATATCACATGTATACAAGCAAGTCTGTATACAAAACAATTTCTTTTATTTTCACATTTTTTTTTCGGAGTTGTGGAAAAGAGCATAAAAAAATAAATAAAACCTCAAAACTCTTTTATGGTGACGCTTTGTCAACCACGACAAATCAACCACAATGTTCATCCATTCTATTGGGGAAACAAATAACAGTTTCATAATTGCCAAGCCTCAAGTTATACACTTCACAAATCGCGCACAAGTCACTTATATCACACGTAAAATGAAACTCACAATTAGAATGCATTTGAAATAACCATATACATATTGTCATAAAACGGTTAAACTTTATTAATAAACAATAGACAATAAAGTTATGTACATTACAATAAGACTAATCATCAAGCGAATTTTAAAATCCCATGTATCCCTACAATATGCTTGACTATGAAAAAAAAAACAGAACATGATCATAACACAGTAAACATTAAAACCCACCATATAATATAAAAATTAAACCAAACTCATTTCTCTGAAAGACCCTCACAGATTTCATATCTAATCAACAAACTCAACATTGTTAAATTCATACAAAAATATATATAAAAGGGAGAATGAAGAAAACTCACAATATGACTCCTGACCACGCTTACCCATCACAGTGAAGAAGATTATGTGTATTTTTTTTTTTTTTTTAGAAAACCAATCACATAAGGATTAACTTACATGCAAGTCCATACCTCTGTTCAGTTCATAACATTATAAGCTTATAAAAATAATAGATATTATAACATTAAAAAATGAAATGTTAGGAACTCAACCGTATTGGACTTTAATTAATACATGCACAGTGACTTAGATTGATAAATATGTTTTATGTACCTTATACACCAATGGAAAGATAAATTATCAACTATGGATAAAACTAGTATGGTTTCCCATCCTTTTTTTTTTTTTTTCTCCACCGCAAATTAGGAATGTTGAAATCACTACAAGAAAAATTCTGATCAATAGCGTTTAAAAACCGCTATGGTATCCTACCATAGCGGTTTCATAAACGCTATGATAGCCGACGCTATAATAGAAACAGGGGCTATCATAGCGTTTTAAAAACGCTATGGTAGGTAGACTATTTATAGCGTTTTAAAAACGCTATGGTAAGTATACATAGAATTTTTTTTTTTTTTTTTTTTTTGCTATCAACTGACTTCTTATTGCATCTTATCATGTATGCATTAGCCTGAGCACTCGAAATTCATTGTGACAAAGACAAGAAACACCATGTTGGTGATCAAGCAAAAGAAAATAAAATGTATTATTTTCACTTCCTTTTGCTAAAAGAAATGTTGAATGATCTAAACATTTTTGTGATGATGAATGTACATAATGTTTCAAGGGAAAAAAGGGAACGAAAGCAACGACATAATTTTTGTGATGATGAATGTACATAATGTACAAACTCTTATTAATCTACACCTGCAACAACAACAACGACAGCAGAAACAGCAACATCAACAGCAACAGCAACAGCAACAGGGGCTATCGACAGCAACAACAGCAACGACAGCAACAGCAACAGCAACAGCAACAGCAGCAGCAACCATACTAGAGTTTCTCCTAGTACACACCCCTTCCTTTTCTTCTTCATGTTATGAAATTGAAATCCCCTACCAAAAAGCCAAGGGGAGTCTACCCCAACCTGCTGAATCAATCAACTCATATCAGAATTACTCTATTTAGTGTCACCCCTAAAGTTGAGTTTCCTAAGGGAAGTACATTACAACATAAAAGCCATCATCCAGATGGACTTCTTGACAAAGGGTTTTCTTGATGCTACCTTGACCAATTCATGAATGTGGTGCGATTCAGATCAGTCCTCTTGTTATCATTACGACATAAAAGCCATCATCAACAAACATTAATCACTTGCATATGCTCAAACATGACATCATCATTGGTTTATTTCGTGAGGAAGCTGTGAAAAATGGAACAGAATCAAGGAATGTGATTTTACCACCACAAATTTCCTTAGATGTATGCAAAGCAATCAGATCAAAACAGGCAAGCCCAGAAAAAGGCACACTTCCAATATGATCCATACATTTAAAAAACCATGTCTTTGATAGAAGTAAATATAGGCAGATAACAACAGAAACACAATGTGATTTATTATCCTCAAGAAACAAGCATGAAGTTCAATTAGAAAAGAAAGCAACCTGAAGAGGAGTTCCGGTCAACAACACACGGTGACTGCTGGAATATTGCTTTAATGAAACTATGAAAGAAAAACCTTTGAATCTTTGTTCTTGAGGCGATGACCTTCATCCACAATCTACAAAAGATACAATGGCATCTAAGTGATGAAACACATTTTCTATAGAGTAACAACTAAGTAAAAAGTGAAAAAAATTTGAGAAGTGTAAAAAGCATCCCATGTACACCAGACAAACCAATCAAGAAATGAAGGCAACTGTAGTCATAAAAAAGTTATAAGATTACAGATAGTTAAGTATGAAGTTTGCTCTCCTACTGTCGTTGAATGCAATGAAAAACCTTAAGGAGTGACTTAATCAAAAGTGTTATTTTCTTCAAAAGTAAACACTTAAAACTAATAACACATGTTGATTAATTTCTCAAGGTGCCATGTGAAAAACCTTTTCTTTGTGCCTAATAATAGATTAGAATTGTAAAAATATAGCCAAATAACAACACTAGGAAAAAGAGCATGAAAATGGTATCTTATTATTTTACACTATATGCCCAACGACTATCCAAAAATTTTAACAGGCAGCGGCTTCATCACCTCCCTTTGGAGTGGATGTTGCTTCTTTTGTTTCTGTTTCAACCTCAGGCTCTTCAGTATCATCTTCCTATTCCACTGTTTCACTGTCGCATCAGGGTTGACGTTCAGGTTTGCTTTTACTGAATCGTAAATACTTGATGCAAAAAGAAACATGAAATTGGCCACAATAAAGACACGCAGACACAAATATTTTTTGTTGAATGGTGGATAATGGGTTCAATCCCAAGACCGCCATCAAACCCCACCATTGGACACTCTCAAACATGCAAACTAAGATGATGAAAAAACTCTTGATCTGATCAAAAAACAAACAATCAAGATGAAAAGTTGGATGAATCAACCAAACAGAAACAGAGAAATCATAAGAAAGATAGACACACAACCATTTTTTCACAAACCAAGTGAGAAAATTTTGCCCTCATCCACTTAAAATATAAACTGTTTAAAAGGAACTATGACACACCTGTCCAGGTGAGAAAATTTTGCCCTCATATTCCAAAAGGATCAATTGACTCTTACATAAACAACCTCTAATAGGGTATTAACATGTTCATGCTCATGAGCCCAAGGCTGTTTGAAGTGTTGAATTTACTCCATTTCATGACAATCAAGTGCTTAGGTTTTCTTACCTTTGAGTCTACAAGCCAAATCTTCTTGCGAGTCTCCTCAATTGGAGCTTTGGTCTGCATCAGGAGTAAAACACATCTTTCATGTCTTTCATGGCATTAATACTAATTTTCTACATTAATTTGCTCGGATTAAGATATCCAGATAAAGACATGGTTGTATGGCAATACCTATTTTGACATCTCAAGGGCGATAAGTTCAGCAATGCCAGTTCCAGCCTAAAAAGAAAGAAAGATGGAACCTATTAAGAATGGAGCTATAGATATATAGCATAAGAACAACAATCTATCATGTATCAATCTTTGTCTAGTGAAACATATGGGTAGTGTCATTTAATATTACCTCTCCAGCACCAAGGAACAAAAATGTGTGCTCAGCTAAGGTCCCATTGACTAACTTAAGTGCTGACACAACCCCAGCAAAGCCACATATGTTGTCCCCTGCAGTAACATATCAAATCAACTTATTAGAATTTATTTTGCCAAAGAAACCAAAACTCAGGGAAAGCCTCACAATATGTTACTTGTATATAATCATTGAAGACAAGATGAGTTTTGCAAGATTTTGGAAGCAGCTCAAAGGCATTGTGGTTTACAAAATCCTCAAACTACGCGATTTAGAACAAAGATCCATAAAAAATATTAGAGGCAAGTGATCAACACGGGCCTGAGGCATCTGCTATACAATAAGTTAATCAAACTAAGGTCCAATTAAGAAGGATGATCTGTAAAAGGAATTTTTCTCCATAGACCTGCATGACTGCACCCATGAACTCATAAAAGCTCAACATATTCCGACAAACGTGAGATACAAAGCCATCGTCACAAAATTGATATACAGAAAATCAGTGGTTTATCATATAAAGTTTATAGTTGCCCTCTTCTGCCTCAGCCCGATTTAGAACTCATCATTCAACAACTCCTCATTGTCCATCCTCACATCATTGGTCACTGCAAGTAACACAAAAAAAAAGAATTTCCATAGTGAAAAGTACTATAATGGCTTTAAGAAAGAAAGTACAAGTCATAAAAAAACAAAACCATACATATGTAGAGATTGAAATAACATACCTCTGTGATCATCTGTGCGTGTTTCCAATTTCATCTGTATATGGATAACGGTATGCACAAAAAGCTTTCCATATCTTTGAAATTTTGTTATTTGCTCTTTCTCCATAATAAAAAACAACAAATGCATTTTTCTCAAGCAATCATAATAATCTCAACTTTAACTAAAAACACAAGAGATTGAACTCAAACTCAAAATCAAGGATACTTCCATCTTCACTCTCTTCGATCAATTTCCTGATAAACCCATCTCTGGGGAGATTACTATCCTAAAATAAAACTCAACCTGGAACAAATAACACCACCCTAAGGAGAGGTGTTTAGCTTTTGCCTCTGAAACTATTAGAGCAACTCAATCTTACCTTTGAACTAGGGATAGAAAGATTCCAATGAAAGCATTTCGGTGAGAATCAGATCCATCAATAAACAGGATAAATAAAAGGATATGAACATCCTTTAGACATTTAACCTCTCTAAAAAGGAATAACAAACACCCAACAACATAATCATAATTGAAGATTGTTTCAATCAAACAACTATTATGCTTAACATTCAAGTCAAGGGATTTCATTTCCCATTTTTCCTCTTCCAAAATTCCAATATTTCAAATGTAACATTTAAGATGACATTTACTATCACAAATGTATTATTTTGGAAATGTGAAAAAAAAAAAAAAAAAACAAGTTGATAAACAAATTACCTGGTACACAACGCTGAGAAATGGCTTGGAACACCTGTTGAAGCTCAAAGGGCAAAGCAGACAAATAGTAAAGAAAGACAACTTGGAAAGGTCCCCATTTTTCAGGCATGTAAATGATCTCTCCTTGCCAACACCTCACTCTATCATGCTTCTCCTTAACCCCAGCAAGAACAAACAAAGAATCATGAACAACAAGCAAATCGTCGGGTTTCAAAACAGAGGAGGAGGAGTCGACCACTCGGTCTACAAACTCTTCAGTCCCAATTGAGATGAGGACCTTGGAGCCCCCACCGATATTTCCAGCTGAGATGATTCGATTGAGTGTTCGGGTTTGTTGTTGGGGTGAGATTTTGGGGTCTGAGTCCATAAAGGACCAGTCCTTCTCGACCAATTATTCGAAGCTTACCACCTCAATTGGTCCTTCGCTTGTGTGGGGTGTGCAGTAGGTTAGAAAGCGAGAGCAAGGAGGGAGGAGAATGGCAGAGAGAGGGAGGGAGGAGAATCGCGGGGCTGTGTGTTTCTCTCTTCTTTGTAGGTTTTAAGTTGGAGAGAGCTGAAATATTTGGGCGGTCTCACATTTTTAATCTCCCGCTTAATTCTCTAAGAGCGTTTTGAGATTACAATGATACTAAAAGTAGGTTTTTTATAGCATTTGTGTAAAAAACGCTATTCTCAAATGCTGTAAAAGATCATTTTTGTTGTAGTGAATACAGGGGGTAGTTTCAACCAAAGTGTATTTGTGATCCACAAGAAATTTACACCATACATCAAACAGACTAGATTGTTATACTAATAAAGCAAATAATATTATTATGCACAAATATCTATTACTCCATCAAAAATAAAATAAAATGAACTAATATTAAAATGTAAACTGAGTAGTAGGAATAGCCACATACTCGTATGATGTCATGCAAACTATCCCTATAAGGACAATAACTTTATTTTTCATTTTTTTGAACAGTGACGTCAAACAGGAACAGGGAACAGTGATGTCAAACAGGAACAGAAACAGTGATGTAAAACCGAAACAGTGAACAGTGATATCAAACAGGAACAGAAACAATGATGTCAAACAGGAACAGAAACAGTAATATCAACATGAACAGTGAACAGTGATGTCAATTCGATTTTTTATTTTTTTTTTCATTCAAGATTTAAATCAAACCAAGATTTCAAATCGATTTTTCATTAAAGATATAAATAACACCAACAATGTCAAATCGATTTTTCCTCCATTAAAGATGTAAATCAAATCAAAATGTCTAGGGAATTGTATTTACATTGAAAAAAATATATTGAAGAGAGATAGAGTTTTACTCACCTCTTTTTGCAAGAATCCCAAGATTTGAGCAAATTTCTTCCTTCAGCACCTCCCACCTTTATCAACGTAAGTTTTTCTGTTCTTCTGTGTGTAACCAGAGAAAAAAAGGAGGCTAGGGCTTAAATGAGTTTTTAATTAGGGTTTATTTGGTTAAACACAACCATCACTCATCTCTTATTCTTTTAACCTTTATTTCCCTCTAACCAATACCCTAACCATTGCTTTCATGAAAGCCCAAACCCAAGCCCAAGAAAATTGAATAAAAACCATCAAGATTAGGGTTTAACTAAAGTATATGTGCACCCTTTTTTTTAGAGTGTGACTAATTAGTTTACTTAAGACAAATGTCTTATTTTTAGGTTTTCAAATTTTGGCTAAACACACACACACACCTTATTCTATTTAGCAATGACAAACAAAACAAATTTTTTTCCCAATAATTGAGATTACAACATATGACACAATTAATAAATAAGAATTTTTTATATTTATTTAATTAGGCGGGTATTACAATATATACAACTCAAAACAATCTCGTCCCGAGATTCGGTAGAGGAGGGTAAGTAGGTAATTAATTCTTAAATAAACAAACTACCTTCCGAATGAACCAACACTAGAGTACAAATAATATACCATTCCAAAAATAAATTTTCTACTAACCTTCCTTAAGAAACAAAACACACATCACGTAGACAAACAAATAGTTCATGCATATGCCCATAACTTAATGAAGACAGTCACACAAATATATATATGAAATTTATTAAATTTAATAAGTATTAAAAAAATACGGGGTGCTGCAATATATACAACTCAAAATAATCTCGTCCCGAGATTTGCGGAAAGGGTTAACTAAATATTCAGGATAACAGACCGCTAAAAGGAAACTACACGGAATAATGTCACCCACTATTGACATTAAAATAAGTTATGATTAGCCTCGAATACATAGGTCAAAGGAATCTCATCATGAGATTCACGAAGAAAAAGAAACAATACTAAAAGCTCAAGGTTCACCCTTGTCACTTTGTCTCTAGACATTCACACTACTACTCTCCCATATCCACATTCCGAGGATCACCTAGACTCTACCCCAGCCTAGGCTAACCAAATGCTCTGATACCAAACTGTCACGCCCCGATTTTCGAGGAAAACGAAAATCTTAAAATCCACATAGGATTATCCGTTTTTCCAAAACTCGGGACGTGAAAATTCAATAACAACATAAACAAATAGCAGCAACAACTAAAACATGATTAAATTACTGAAACAAATAAAACTCTAACCCGGAGAGACTCTGACGTTGCTAGCCTCAAGAATGAAACTCCAGTAACGCTATCCAAAAATCTCTATACCTGAAAGGCTAATCGGCTACATTCCCAAAGGAATGTACCCAAGAAGCAAAAACTCACTTGGGTCAGCAATAAAGCTGGTGTGAGAAATCTTCATCCCAAAATCAATAAATCCACACTTGATAACATCAAACTAAACAAAAACAATAACCAACCACACCAACAGGTAGTTCCTCAATGAGGCAAAGGTGTCATCATCCTAATAAATAAATATGCCTTTACTAGTACTTACGCTATAGAAGTTGACTATGGCAAGTCTGACTTGCAGAAATATGAGTGGACTTGCCATCCTACATGAAAAGGTTAGAAACAACCGGATAATATTTCTAAGTTATCAATCCTCATAAATGTAATTTATTTTCAAACTACGATACAAATCATAGTATATTAAAATATCAACAAAACGCATTTTCTACCTTTAGGAAGACATATAGTTCTCATTCAATGGTTGAATGAGCATTTTGTTTCTTCCTTTAAGGTAATCATGCACATACACCAAAAAGAAATCTTGCTTCTTTTCCACAATCGCACTATCCTCCTTTTGCCGAACACACCTCGCCCAAGTGTGCCTCCCTTGCCTTCGAAACCACTCGGAGTGTACATGTTCCAAGTGGGCTGCTACATCGAGGAACATGTCATCACACCCAAAGTTCGATCATGGCAAGTATTTCCTAAATCTACACGTACAACCGAACTCACATGGAACGGTGCACCAATATGAAAGCAAGTCTGCATACCCATAATTATATCACACGTATACAAGCAAGTCTGTATACAAAACAATTTCTTTTCTTTTCACATTTTTTTTTCGGAGTTGTGGAAAAGAGCATAAAAAATTAAATAAAACCTCAAAACTCTTTTATGGTGACGCTTTGTCAACCACGACAAATCAACCACAATGTTCATCCATTCTATTGGGGAAACAAATAACAGTTTCATAATTACCAAGCCTCAAGTTATACACTTCACAACATCGCGCACAAGTCACTTATATCACACGTAAAATGAAACTCACACTTAGAATGCATTTGAAATAACCATATACATATTGTCATAAAACGATTAAACTTTATTAATAAACAATAGACAATAAAGTTATGTACATTACAATAAGACTAATCATCAAGCGAATTTTAAAATCCCATGTATCCCTACAATATGCTTGACTATGAAAAAAAAAATTGAACATGATCATAACACAGTAAACATCAAAACCCACCATATAATATAAAAATTAAACCAAACTCATTTCTCAGAAAGACACTCAAAGATTTCATATCTAATCAACAAACTCAACATTGTTAAATTCATACATAAAATATATATAAAAGTGAGAATGAAGAAAACTCACAATATGACTCCTGACCACGCTCACCCATCACAGTGAAGAAGATTATGTGTCGTTTTTTTTTGTTTCTTTTAGAAAACCAATCACATAAGGATCAACTTACATCCAAGTCCATACCTTTGTTCAGTTCATAACATTATAAGCTTATAAAAATAATAGATATTATAACATTAAAAAATGAAATGTTAGGAACTCAACCGTAGTGAACTTCAATTAATACATGCACAGTGACTTAGATTGATAAATATGTTTTATGTACCTTATACAACAATGGAAAGATAAATTATCCCCTATGGATAAAACTAGTATGGGTTCCCATCTTTTTTTTTCCTGCACCGCAAATTAGGAATGTTGAAATACAGGGGGTAGGTTCAACCAAAGTGTATTTGTGATCCACAAGGAATTTACACCATACATCAAACAAACTTGATTGTTATACTATTAAAGCAAATAATATTATTATGCACAAATATCTGTTACTCCATCAAAAATAAAATAAAATGAACTAATATTAAAATTTACACTGAGTAGTAGGAATAGCCACATACTCATATGATGTCATGTAAACTATCCCTACAAGGACAGTAACTTTCATTTTTTTTTAACAGTGACGTCAAATAGGAACAGGGAACAGTGATGTCAAACAGGAACAGTGAACATTGATGTCAAACATGGACAGAAACAGAAACAGTGATGTAAAACCGGAACAATGAACAGTGATATCAAACAGGAACAGAAACAATGATGTCAAACAGGAACAGAAACAGTAATATCAACATGAACAGTAAACAGTGATGTCAATTCGGTTTTTTTTTTTTCATTCAAGATTTAAAATTAATTTTTCATTAAATATATAAATCAAACCGACAATGTCAAATCGATTTTTCCTCCATTAAAGATGTAAATCAAGTCAAAATGTCTAGGGAATTGTATTTACATTGAAAAAAATATATTGAAGAGAGATAGAGTTTTACTCACCTCTTTTTGCAAGAATCCCAAGATTTGAGCAAATTTCTTCCTTCAGCACCTCCCACCTTTTTCAACGTAAGTTTTTCTTTTCTTTTATGTGTATCGAGAGAGATAAAAGGAGGCTAGGGCTTAAATGAGTTTTTAATTATGGTTTATTTGGTTAAACACAACCATCACTCATCTCTTATTCTTTTAACTTTTATTTCCTTCTAACCAATACCCTAACCATTACTTTCATGAAAGCCCAAACCCAAGCCCAAGAAAATTAAATAAAACCCATCAAGATTAGGGTTTAACTAAAGTATATGTACACCTTTTTTTTTAGAGTGTGACTACTTAGTTTACTTAAGACAAATGTCTTATTTTTGGGTTTTCAAATTTTGGCTAAACACACACACACACACCTTATTCTATTTAGCAATGACAAACAAAACAAATCTTTTTCCCAATAATTGAGATTACAACATATGACACAATTAAAAAATAAGAAATTTTTATATTTATTTAATTTTGCAGGTATTACACTAGCCCTACTTCACCAAAGGAAGTAACCCAAGAACCCATGGACAAGTCAATAAGAGACCTATGCATCAACCAAACAACTGAGGAATAGATCACCCAGCTGCCAAAGACGTCCCAAAAGAAACTTAGACAAAAACTGTTCTGATTGAATCCGTTCCAGCTAAAAGAAAATCATCACCTCTAGCTGAAATCATCAAAACATACCCAAATCAAAAAATACGAATTCATCTCCGAGAAAGCTTCGTCTTACCTACTCTTATGTATGCAGTATGCGATTTATCCAGTCTTACCAAAGTCAATACTCTGTCAGGCAAGCCATCGGCATCAAAAAATCTTGTTAGCCCATCTCTTTGCGCCTGCCTGGCCAACCAATCCGCCACCGCATTCATCTCACAAAAAACATGGATACAAAACACATCCATCCCACTCGCCAAGTTTTCAATCTCTCGCCATTCGTTTTCAAAGAACCAAGGAATCTTGAATCTTTTAGAAAACCAATTGTAAACCAGGTTTGAATCCGTTTGAATAACAACTTTATGACACCCCAGATACACTCCAAGTCGCAAACCTTCAGACAAAGTCATCACCTCTGCTTTATTGCTCTAACCAACACCAAAATTAAGTTGTTTTGCACATAAGCAATCACCCCTATCATTCCTTAAAATTGCACCATCCGTGCTTTTTTTCTCAATACAAGAACCGTCAACATTCAGAGCAACATAATTGGTAGGAGGGAATTTCCATTACATCACTGCGCTCTCCCTAGCACGAGGGGTTTGGAAAAATAAACCAACCATCTTAGCCTATATACCCAATCTACGCATCAACGAAACATTTCCTTCCTTTCTCTTGGGAACAAAAAATTTAGAGACACATCTAATCCAATAATAAAGTTTAATTATCACATAATTTGCAGAAAACTCCTTGCCTTCATACAGTTTTCTTATTCCCTTGGATCCAAATTTTGCATAAAATAAAGAAAGAGGTGAGGTGTATAAGAATACCTGAATGTGTCAACGGATTTGCATATCTAAACCAAACGTTTAGCATAGTGTAAACTAGAGGTGGGCATTTCAAACCGAAAACCCGAATCGAATCGGTCCGGATCGATTCGGTTTTTCAATGTTATTTTAATACTCGGTCCTAATAACCAGCCCGGACTGAAGTTTTCGGTTCGATCCTCTGTTCTTTTTTCTAGAGCCCGTCGGGTAACCAGCCCAGCTCGGATAGTTTAAAAAACAAAAACAAAAAAGTTTAGGGTTTTTATTCATCTCTCACAAACACTTCTTCTCTCACAAACTTTCTCTTCTTCTGCCTCCTGTGCTCGATTCCAACCAACAACTCCTCCTATTGCGTTCTCTGCTCGACTCCAACCAACAACTCCTCATCTGCTCAACTCCAAGCAACGACTCCTCCTGCCTCCTCTGCTCAACCCAATTGTGCATTTGACCAGGTTGGCTGAGTTCTTGGGGTACCCATTCTTATCAGAGGAAGAAAAAAATGGAAGTGTATATGAGATTCTGAAGTTGTGCAGTTTTGAGAATTTGAGCAACCTAGATGTCAATAAGATTGGGAAGTGGTCAGCAAGTAAGGACTGCAATGCATATTTTCAGCGAGGTGAAAGTTGGGGATTGGAAAAATTATCTTATACCAAAGATGATACATCACATAGAGTAGATTCCAGAAAAAAAAATAAATAAATAAAAATAAAAAAAAATAAAAAAAAAATAAAAAAAAAATTTCATGGCTCTAGTTTGAAATTTTAGGTTTTCACGCCTAATTTCATCATTTGAGATGTGGTTCTAGATTGTAGTTTTCCCACTGTTCTGTAACTTATTCTTGTAATGGTCATTTAGTTTATTTTGCCATTTATTTGTTTTGGCCTTAACAAATTGGGCTGAGAAAGTTAGGGTGAAAACTGGGCCCAAAAAAACCGAGACCGATCCAGTCCGGACCGAACTTTCGGTTAACCGGTTTCACTTGGTCCGGGCTCAGGCTCAAAATTTTTGATTTTTATCTGACCGGTCCGATCTTCGGTTTTAGCTTTTTGGGCCGGTTACCCGGACCGGCCCAACCCTAGTGTAAACTTCTACCGGTGTATGGACATGAATGTCAAAAATCAACTCAACCAGTGGACGCTGGTATATGTGCTAATCAACGAACACTACAGTTCTACTCAAAGGTATTTCGATCCACTTCCACTAACATCAATGCAATAAATATATGCCATCATAGATGACTAGTTTCATCCATGCAAATTTCTTAAGAAATTGAGCAAGGCCTTCTTTGGGGACATTTGGTGATTTGCAAACAGGGGCTATTCAGTAGCCCATGTTCAACATCTCTAGATCATGTTGCATTGGTTGTGGATATGACTCAGAAAATGGAGTCGATTACTGGATTATAAAGAACTCTTGAGGACCAAGTTGGGAAATGCATGGCTACATGCATATGCTACGCAACAGCGTAAGCCCAACTAAAACTTCTGCTACGCCAATGTCACCAACTTCCACCCAATTGACTTGTTCCAATAGAGACGGCAGCTGCTGCTGCGTGAGCCACTTTTTTGGAATATGTACCGACTATAAATGTTGCTTGGCTGGTGGTGTTTGCTGTCACGGCAAAATAACATGCTGCCACATGACCGCCCATTTGTGATGACCAAGGAATAAGATGTCACAAGGTCTGTTGAGTTCTACCTAATTTGAATTGGTATTATAGTCTCAGAAATTTTGGTTATAGTTTATTGTGACTAGCTGCTTCTACATGCTGCCTGAACTGAATAAGAAGTTTCATCATCAGGTTTTGCAGAACACAACATCCTACAACTCAATTGAAGGTACTAAGCATAGCAGTCGACCATCATGGAAGTTCGGAGGTTGAAGTTCTGTTTATTAGTCTTGGACCATCTCAAATCTACATTTTACGGGATTGAAGAATTGGTATCGTTATGGTCGTAGTTTTGCTTCTTTCCAATTTTCTCCTATCTGATGTCTAAAAATATATTTGCTCTATGCTGCAGTCTGACTGCAAACCATAAATGATTTCTAGTGTATGCATGTATACTTATTTTAGCTTGTCTTTCTGTTGACAGATCGGTTCAGACCTGAGACCCAATAATTTATCAAACACCAATAAATTCAGATTGGTCATGAGCAAACGAGACTAATAACAACCCCAGCAAACCTAATAAAACTTGGTTTACTAAGCTGATCAATTCAGGCATTGGTCACCTGAAAACTAAATATGGTAAACCTTGGGATCAGGTTGGTGATGGAAAAGCATAGTAGTTAAAGATACGGTATTTTCAAATCAAACACTAAGAGGGTGTTTGCTTTTGCTTCTAAATAAAGTCAAAAGTCTTAATAAGAAGTGGGACATCTTGTTTAGAGTGTTGTTTTTAGTTTTGATTAGAAGTTGAAGTTATGATTGGAATAAGCACCCGATGGTGTTGATCACATAGCACTGAGTACTTAATGAAAATTCATTTCAACAAGAACCTTATAATAAATTAATAATAATTGTTACTACCCCTCTCCTTTACCAATCATCCCCTCTTGTCTCCACCTCCTCTTTATAATGCGAGGAATGTCGCCACCACCCTCAATGGAATCCCCTCCTCTTGCTTTTATTCCTCTCTATTAAAAATTGTATAAGGAATGGAGAAGGATATATAGTGGTTTCTGGTAGTGGTGGAAAATGGTCTCCGTGATATTTGAAGGAGAGAAAATAAGTTGAGAAGGGGGTTAATGTTGGTGGTTTGTGAGGGGGCGGTGGGAGTTGTGGTGTTGGACAAAAATGTAAAAACACTTCAAGTCATCACCTAAAAACAAACACCATTTAATTTTACATCTTCTAATCAGCAACTCATTCAAAAGCAAAGTAAACAATTCATTTTGAAGCTCGTTCAGAACTTCTAACTCCACCGAGAAGTTAGCTTCTAACCACTTAAAAAAACAAACACCCTCTATATTTGAGGATGAAACTATGCCCAATAGAAAGCAAAATATCAAACCATTAGGAAGAAGTACTAGCATCTCTAGACTAATTTACCTATATACATCGTTCTCTCTTCTGTTCTATTTGAAAAAAAAAAGTATCCAACAGTGAGTTGTAAGCATAAATAAATAAATGAAAGCTGATGATACACCAAACCATCTCTTAATCCCCGTCGTACACGTGTCATGACGATTTCGTCAACAAAGCAAAGTGGGCCTAATTGCACGTCCAATCTGGCAAAGCTCAGACCACACGAAGCTTACCGAGGCAGGGTCCAGGAGGTTGGACCCAAACAGCAATGCCCTAATAAGTACATATGTCACATGGTTAAGCCCAATACCTGTAAGACCTAATAAGGCAAGTATCTGAGAGATCGACCTAAGACGGACAGAGTAGCGATACATCGATTTCGACTAGGAAACAAATATCGAAATATAAGTCGTGCATGGAAACTCCCCTGCATGGACAACACTCCATAAGGGAAGAATCTCCCGCAAATCTAGGAGCACAAGTCGTGTAAGCAAACTCTCTTACATTGACGACTCCTAACAAGGAAATGATCTTCAGCAAGATATCTTTACTCAAACTACATCACCAAAGGCATAGCCGAACAAGGACTCTCGCATGATAAATAGGCCACAAGGTTGAAGAACAAAGGTACGCTACAAAACCCAACTTACAGCATTACACATTTCTCAAGCCTTGTCTAACTTAAGCATCAGAGTGTCATCGACCGTCACAACGGTGGTCTTTGGCTCACGTGTGTTCCTTGTGTAGGTCAAAGTCAAAGAGAATAGGATTCGACACTATCTGTTTGGCTCTGTCCTTGGGGAACGACAAAGTTCCTAAGAAAACAATGATATCACACTTCCTTACATTTCAAAAAGATTGTGACCACGAGATCTCGAAATAATAAAGAAATCGATGAGCCCTCGAACGCTCAAACCGACGGAGAGCCACTAGCTCCAACAGCACTAGCCCTACCAGGAAAACAACCACGGACCTCCGCACCTGCAGTAGCCACGACGGACCCTAGGGTGTATCTACTATCAACTCAAGTGCAGCAAATCACATGAGCGGTGGAGATACTCAACAAAACCCTTCCCCCCCCCCCCCCCCCCCCAAGGAGACAGGGAGCCGCGAAGAGTCCCATGCCCAGAAGACACCAGAGAACACGTTCAAGGGAGCCACTTTTCCCCTATCGACTCTCAATGGACCAAGGGTGGAGGAGCAGCCAACGGAGACCATCCGTCTAGGGATGACAAACTTGCCTCACAGAACCCCCTTCCTGCTTGAGGCCACCAATCCAGACGTGTTGTACAACCTCACCTTCCCCCCGTTCATGGATCACATCATGAGCGAGCCACTGCCAAAGAAGTTCATCCCACAAAGCTGGAATTTTATGACAGGACAACAAACTTGTCCAACCACTTACGCCATTACCAACATGTGATGGTGCTCAAAGAAGGATCTGAAGCAATAATGTGTCGGTCATTCCCTACCAGCTTGAAGAAGTCAGCACTGACCTAGTTCCACAGTCTCCTTCCGACTATTGACTCGTATCGAATGCTGGCCAAAATGTTTCTCACCCGCTTTGTCGGCAGCCAACGAATTAGAAAGGGTCGGCATTACCTGCTCACCCTCAAACAGAAGCCAAACGAGACACTAAGGGAGTACTCACACGCTTCAATGATGAGCTAACTCTCATCGACGGCTGCAGCTATGACACCTCGGTCAAGATTTTACCTCGGGTCTGAAGGGAAGTAAGTTCTACAACTTCCTCACTCTGGAGCCTCCTAAAAATATGGCGGACTTGCTGAAGAACACACAGAAATACATCACTCTCGATGAGATGTTGACCACTAAAACGGAAACAGAAGCTGAAAAGAAATCCTCTGGTGCCAGAGAAAAAAGGAGGCAAAGAAACAAGAGGACGACAATGGAAGTAAAAGGAAGTGAAATGACAGCAACCCAGACTTCGGCCGCACAAGGCAAGATAAAGCCTCCAGCTACGTCGACTTCCAAACCATTACTCCCCTCAACTCTAGCATGTCCAATATCCTCAATGCCATTAAGAATTGAGGAGAAGTGAAGTGGTCCGCCAAACTCCGGGGATATCCCTCGCGACGGAACAATAGAAAATATTGTTCCTTTCACAAGGATAGCGGCCACGATACCGAGGACTGCAAGAAGCTCAGATGCGAGATTGAGCAATGGATCAATCGAGGAAACTCATGGAATTCCTCAGCCTAGACGTGAAACAAAACTGGGCGAAGGAAGGAGAACAAGTCATCAAATAATGTGAAGACAAGGCGGCAGACATTGTATATGTCCTGCACGAAGTGTGCTCGAAAGTTGAACAAGCCAACCGGTCTCGAAAGAGGACACTCTGCGAGATGCGGTGTAGCACCCCAAAATTTTTAATACTTATTAAATTTTATAATATATCTTTGTGTGATTGTCGTCATGAAGTTATGGACATATGCATGAGCTATTCATTTGTGCATGTGTTGTGTGGTTGTTTCTTTAGGAGGGTTGACAAAAAATCTATTCTAGAATGGTTTATTATTTGAACTCTAGTGTTGTTTCATTCGGAAGGTTGTTTGCTTATTTTAGATTAATTACCTACTTACCCCTGTCGAATCTTGAGACAAGATTCTTTTGAGATGTATATATTCTAACACCCGTACTTTTTCACTAATCATAATAAATATTTTGTACATAAAGTGTTCAAATTTATAATTTTTGTGTTTTTATTAAAGTATTGTGAATATACACATGTAGCAACCTCATGTCAATGCATGTTTATTGTGTGGCTTGTATGACGTGAAAATTTTCTATCAGTATAAGATTTGAATAATTTATCATTTAAAAATGTAATTCTAAAATCAAATTCCGTTTGCCAAGTGGATTTTTTGTTCAAAAATTCACATAACTCCCTTACCTTCTGGATCTTGGGATGAGATGGGTGTGTTTATTGTAATATTCACTTAATTAAATAAATATAAATACTATTATTTATTATTGTGTGATATATATTATAATCTTATATATATTGAGTAAAAGATTTGTTTTGTTTGCCATTGCTTAATAGAATAAGGTGTGTTTGTGTGTGAGAGTGTGTTTAAACACTAAAATAAAACTTAATGAAAGAGTTTGCCCTAAGTAAACTAGCTAGCCACACTCTAAAAAAAAGGGTGTACATATACTTTAATTAAACCCTAATATTGATGGGTTGTTACTCAATTGTATTTGGGCTTTCAATAAAATAGTGATTAGGGCATTGGTTAGGGGGTAAATGTTAAAGGAATGTGATAAGGGGAAGTTGTTCTTCTCTCTTCTCTTTACAATACAGTAAGAAGTGGAAGATAAAAAAATAAAAAAATAAAAAAGGGAAACATATAATACAAAAAGAAAGATAAGAGAATAATCGAGAGAGGGGGTCTAATGGTGGGGGATGGTATGCGACGACAACAAGGCTGAGATGAGTGGGTGATCGGTGTTTGTGAAGCGGTGAATAGGCGATTTGGGTTCCGACAGAACTGAATCGGTAGGTTTGTGTCGGATTGATGGATTGGCTAAGATTAGTTGTTGTTTGGTTGAGGAGGCGTTGATGAAAGAGAGAGTGTGTTTGGAAATAATTTGTTTCAAAGGGGTTACTAACGATGATTGATTAATGTGATTGTTGAAGAGAGGTAGTAATGGATAATTTCTTTTGAGTTCTTTTGATGGTTTGTGTCGAATTGATGGAATCACCTATTGGTGGTGTTTGTTTTGAAGAAGAAAATAAAATGAGAGAGAAAAGTACAAGGACTTGAATGGGTTTGCTTCTAAGATTAATGATTTGTTTACTATGTGTTTGCTTTTTCTGATTTCTCTTATCAATAAACCACAAGGAAAGTAAAATAAAATGAAGAGAAAATGTAAGAGATAAAAAAAAATGAAAAGAAAGTACAGAAAATGAAAGAGTTGATTGAAGTTGTGTTCATGCACGTGCACCCACGCATTTGCGTGTATGCGTTTGAACACGCGGGTTCGAGTTTAGGTTTTATTTTGATATTTTATTGCCACTTGGGATGTGGGATTTGTATGTACATGTTCATGTTTGGTACATTGATTCGGATCTTCGTCATTTCCGTTATTTCTAGCCTTGCAGAGATTTGACTATTTGGTGATTTTCGAATGCCTTTCTCGTGTACTTGCATTGGTGATTATTTCTCACCCTTTATATCATTTTTTATTCTAAGTTTTTATTTGCAAGAATAAAAATCACATTTTAGCGACTTTCAGGAATTATAATACTATGTTTAGAATAGATTTAATGTTGAGCTTCATACATGTGGAGTTGACTATATCTTTGAAACTAAACCATTCAAGTAATTAATTCTTTGTGTGGGAATTAGGTGAATAGATTATGTGAAACTATTATGAAAATGGTAATAAATACAATTTTTACTAAAATTAGATGTCCTCATTATAAACTGGGGTAATATTTGCAAATGTATATTTTACTGTGTGTGCATGTTTAGAGGATGATAATGTAAAGTGTGTTGAAATTAATTTTTGAGGATTCATCCCTTGATGAGATGAATTTGAGTATGTGTATTGTTATGTAATTTGGTATAAGCATAGCATGACTTGACTTTGATTGGTATGCAAATTGACTACTGGTTTAATAGTTGATGATACATCGAAACGTCATATTTCTAACATCGTACAAGTGTCATGATAATCTCGAGAAATAACAGGCTCAAGCGTCAGCCCAACACTGATCCAACCCAAGTGCCCCCACAATGCAGTCCGCCAGAAGGACCCAAATCATTTTAGCCTGCTAAGCCCACGCATCTCACAACTATCCCCAATACCCGTAAGCCTTATTAAGGCAAGTATCTCAAAGATCAGCTTCTGACAGGCAAGACAACAGCATTTTGCTTTCAACTAGGAAGCAAATACTAGAGTATATTGCCAATGGTAGCCTGGTTGGATGGTTAAGGTTGTGGTGGTTTAACCCCCACGTCTTGGGTTCTATACCCACCGGCGGCACGCTTGCCTTTCAAAAAAAATACTAGAGTATATGTGGCACATAGAAACTTCTATCTATGGACAACACTCTGATTGGAAACTATCTCCCGCATATCTAGGAGCACAAGTCTAATAGGGAAACTTCCCTTCACAGCACAAAACTCCTAATTAGATAAGGATCTCCACGAAGATCTTCTTCCCTAAACTATGCCACCGATGGCCTGGTTGAACCAGGACTCTGGCACTATAAATAATACATGAGGTTGGTAAATTAAGATACGTTGCAAATTCCATGTTTACAATATTACCCGTTCCTCGGATCCCTATCTGACTTTAGCATCAAAGTGTCATCGACCACCACAACGGTCGTCCGTGGCTCACGTGCGTTCCTTGTATAGGTTAACAAGTTAGCATGTCAAGGTCAAAGCAGGAAGCAAAAATCGACTGCACCAGTTTGGCACTGTCTGTGGGAACGAAAAAATTACTAACCAATCACTAACTTCATCTTTCTTTAGAATACGAGAATATGGTGATCACCAAATCATGCAACAATGAAGAACAAGGGGACACGTCAAATGCTCAGACTAGCACTACCCCACTGCTTCCAGCGATGCCAACAACGCATGGGCAGCAGACTGACGCTCCTATAACAGCAGCAGCGATGACAGACCCCAAGACGGATCTAGATCATCTTATATACAGTAAATCCCGCTAATGATGAAGACACTCAAGTCGATGAAGCAAAAGACTAACGATACACTGAGAGCCTACGTCACACGTTTCAGTAACGATCTGACTTCCATCAACGTGTGCAACGACACAACCTCCGTCACGGCCTTCATCGATGGTCTGAAGAATGGAAAGTTATATAACTTCCTAACTCTGGACCAACCAGAAAATATGGTGGATTTCGTGAAGGAAGAAAAAAGTTACATCACCTTAGAGGAGGAACAGACCACCGGTAGAAAAGCCAAGCCCGAGGGGAAATCCTCCGACAAAAGGGTAAGAAGTGAATCGGCATGCACAATACATGTACTTCATGGGGCTCGTTCCGAGTCCGAACTATCAAACAGATCCAAAAAAGAGCTCTCAGAGATATGAGGGTCCAAAGACACGATCGTCGTATGCTGCTAGCCTTTACAGACGAAGACCTCCAACGCGTCCAGCTCCTGCATAATGGCGCTCTGGTGATAACGATTTCCCTGGCAAACTGGGAGTAAGCAGATCCTTGGTGGACAACAAAAGCTCGTTGAACGTTCTATTTCTCCGAACGTTCCACAACATGCAGCTAAAGAAGGAAGCCCTGACCCCTGATAACCGTTTGATGATTTCAACGGCGAAAGTGCTTTTCGGTGGGAAAAATACAACTAACAGTAGTCGCGAGAGAGCCACTGACTCAAAAAACTCTATTTCAAGAATTCATAGTGATCGATGCACTTTCCACATATAATGTTGTCCCGGGGAGGCCCTGGCTACACCAAATGGGAGCAGCAATCTCCACTCTGCATCAATGTTAGAGATTGCCAGTACATGAAGGTATTGCGACCAGGTGACTCTCAATTAACAACTAATCTTGTGGCCAAGATGTCTCTCAATATTACCTGAGATGCTGAGATAAAGCAACCAATCTCGAACGACGAAGCTCCTGTAAGCCCCCGGGGTAGGCCCAATGCCGGTCAACCAAGGGAAGAAATCATCATGGTCTACCTTGACAGCCCTCTCAATGATACAACCATTCAAATAGGTACCCATTTGAGCAAAGACTTGAAGGAACAGCTGAGAAAGCAGCTACAGCGGAACCAAGACATCTTCGCCTGGAACATGCGAGACATGGTGGGAATCGACCCATCAGTAATCACTCATTGCCTATAGGTGAACCCCACGAGGAGGACCCTACGAGGAAAACCATACGGTAGAAGAATAGGCCCATGGCGCCTGAGAAAAATACGATCATAAATGAGAAGGTACAGCGGTTACTCAACGCTGACATGATCAAGGAAGCATGATACCAGGACTGGCTAGCAAACACCATTTTGGTAAGAAAGAAAAATGGGAAGTGAAGAGTATGTGTAGACTACACAGACCTGAACAAATCTTGCCTAAAGGAAACGTTCCCACTTCCCCACATTGATCAAATCGTGGACGACACATCTGGGCACAACCTACTAAGCTTCATGGACGCCTACTTAGGCTACAACCAGATATTAATGCACCCCCCCCCCCGATCAAGAAAAGACATCTTTCATAACTGGGAAAGGAATATACCGTTATAGGGTGATGTCGTTCGGTTTGAAGAACGCATGTGCTACATATCAACAACTGGTAAACCGAATGTTCAGAGAACAAATCGGTAGGAATATGAAGGTATACATAAACGATATGTTGATCAAGAGCCTCTGCAGCCCCGACCACATAGAAGACCTTACCGAAGCATTCAACCAGCTCATAAAATATCTGATGAAACTCAACCCACAGAAATGTACATTTGAAGTTGGAATCTTGAAAATACATAGTGAACAAAAGGGGAATCGAAAATGATCCAAAACAGATCCAGGGCCTTCTCAACATGAAAGCCCCCACCAACATCAAAGACGTTCAGAGCCTAACTAGGAGGGTGGTAGCACTCAATAGGTTTATATCTATATCATTCGACAATTGTCTTCCTTTCTTTCAAATACTAAGAGAAAGCAAAGGATTCTCATG
Source organism: Berberis vulgaris (assembly GCA_963556465.1). Classification (NCBI taxonomy): domain Eukaryota; kingdom Viridiplantae; phylum Streptophyta; class Magnoliopsida; order Ranunculales; family Berberidaceae; genus Berberis; species Berberis vulgaris. The sequence continues at coordinate 63,191,911 of OY747134.1, read as the reverse complement.
GGACGAAGAGTGCGAAGAAGCCATTCAGAGCATGAAAGCACACATGGGGAGCTCTGAGCTACTCTCAAAATCGGTAACAGGGGAAACATTCTACTTGTACCTATCTATTTCCAAGAACGCGGTTAGCTCAGCCCTCGTACGAAATGATCAGGGAATCCAAGTACTAGTGTACTACGCCAGCAAAACTTTCGTGGAAGTAGAGGCACACTACCCGGACCTGGAGAAGTTACCCCTGGCACTGGTTGTATCCTCAAGAAAACTAAGGCTTTATTTTCAGGCCCACTCTATAACAGTTCTAACCAAGCACCCGCTCCGCACAGTATTGCACAAGCCAGAGTTATTCGACAGGATGGTGAAATGGTCCATAGAACTCGGGCAGTTTGACATAAGCTATGCTCCAAGAATCGCCATCAAAGCCCAAGCGCTGGTAGACTTCATCGTCGAGTTCACCGGCGGAGAAGAACCAAAGACGGACCTTCAAGCCCCAGATTCAAGCATTCAGGGATGGACCTTACGTTGCGATGGATCGTCGACAGGAAAAGCAAGCGAAGCTGGGATCACACTCCGTTCTCCAAGCAGCTTCACTCTAAAGAAAGTCTTCAGATTCGGCTTTCCCGCTTCAAACAATGAAGCCGAATATGAGACCCTCATGTCCAGCTTGAATCTAGCCTTGGGGATCGAGATAGTCAGTGACTCAAGGCTGATAGTCAACCACGTCAAAGGAGATTTCAACAGCAAGGACCCCCGCATGATAGCCTACCATGAAAAACTACGCTATGCAATAAGTGGGTTCAAAAGGCGCGAAAAACTACGTTATGCAATAAGCGGGTTCAAAAGGTGCGAGCTCTTACAATGCCCCCAAGACAACAAAAAAAGAGTTGATGCGCTAGCCAAGGAAGCCTCAGCCTCCCCCAAAGTCTCAAACGGTCTCATCGAATACCAAGAGTAATCAAGCCTTGATGAAGAAGAACCTAGAGATGTTTGTACTACAAGCGCAACGCTGAATTGGATGACTCTGATCCTCGAATATATCGAAAGCAAAGCCCTGCCGACCAAGAAAGTCAAAACAATAAGACTCAAAACATAGAAGTGTGATATACTCTCCTAAACAACAAGTTATACACGATATCAGTGACAGAACCCCTGCTCTGATGCCTGTCACCTCCCGAGGTAGATCAGATCCTAGGAAGGATCCACGACGGGATATGCGAAAATCATCCGGGTGGAAGAAACCTCTCCCACAAAGCTTTGACCCTAGGGTATTATTGGCTGATGATGCAACGAGAAGCCAAAGATATTGTCCATAAATGCGACAAATGTCAGAGGTTCATGCCATACACGCACATGCCTGCCTAGCCACTATCGCCCAATGACAAGTCCGTGGGCGTTCGCACAATGGGGATGGACATCGTCGGACCGCTCCCAGCATCAACCGACAAAAAGTTCTTTCTTGTGGCAATCGACTACTTCACTAAGTTGGTCGAAGCGGAGCCCCTATCCAAGATAGGGCACGTCCAAATAGAAAAATTCATATGGGCAACCATTATCTGCAGATTTGGCATCCCCGGAGTATTGGTTAGCGACAACGGAATTCAATTTGAAGGTATCAAGGTTAAAAAAACTATGCAAAAATTTGAACATCAATCACCCTTTCACCTTGCTAGGGCACCCACAAGCCAACGGACAAGCGAAAGTTATCAACCGAACAATCTTGGAGGCAATCAAAAGGAAGTTTGACGTGGAGAAAGGGAAATGGGTTTCAGAGCTACCTAGAATACTCTAGGCATAAAAAACGACCAAAAGAATCCCTGTTGGAGAAACACCTTTCACCCTGGCATATGGGTCATAAACCATGGTTTCGGTAGAACTCGAAATGCCTACCTTCCGAATGGAAGAATTCAAACCAGACAGTAACGATGAAGCTTTGCTCGTCGGACTAGACCTCCTTGAATAAAAGGGAAATCTAGCCTCCACCAAGATAACTGCCTACCAGCAACGAATAGGACAATATTACAACAAGAAGGTCAAGCCATGCGAATTCAGAGTGGGAGACTGGGTACTCTGAAAAACCCAACAAAACACCAAAGAAGATGGTGCAGAAAAGTTGAACCCAAACTGGGAAGGACCCTACAGGGTGACCAAGGTCAACAGGCCGAGGACATACTGGTTGGAAGACATAAATGGCAACGGACTTAGACGACCATAGAAAGTAGAGCACCTCAAAAAATATTATCAATAAAAATATTTGTTTTTATTAAACTTCCACTGCTGTCCATTACGACTGACGCGACCTCCAATCATCCCCTCTATGACCAGATCTGAGAGATCATGCCCAACTCTTAGTCCGTTGCGCGTGGATGACGACGACCGAGAAAGTGGGAGTCTAGTCAGCACTCTCATGCCTGATGATGACGACTCGCCAAGGGATCATTTCTCTTCTACAGACAATGATCGCCGAACTTACCAGGTAAGCTTAGTTAGTTCACAACTGATGACGACGGCTTCTGGTGCCCAACGCCTAGTCCGTTGTGCCCGGATGACGACGACCGAGGAAGTGGAAGTCATCAGTGCTCTCACGCCTAATGACGACTCACCAAGGGATCATTGTTTTTTATAGACAATGATCGCCGAACTTACCAGGTAAGCTTAGTCAGTTTCGCAACTGATGGCAACGGCTTTTGGTGCCCAAAACCCAGTCCATTACGCATGAATGATGATGACCGAGAAAGTGGGATTCTAGTCAGCGTTCTCACGCCTGATGACGAGGACTCACCAAAGGATCATTGCTATTCTACAGACAATGATCGCCAACTTACCAGGTAAGCTTATTCAGTTCGTGACTGATGACGACGGCTTCTGGTGCCCAACGCCTAGTTCGCTGCGCACGAATAACGACGGTTGAGAAAGTGGGAGTCTATTCAGCACTCTCATGCCTGATGACGACAAGGCGCCAAGGGATCATTTCTCTTCTACATACAATGATCGCCAAACTTACCTGGTAAGCTTAGTCATTTTGCGACTGATTTTGATGGCTTCTGGTGCCCAACGCCTAGTCGGTTGCACGTGGAAGATGACAATCGAGGAAGTGGGAGTCTAGTCAGCGTTCTCACGCCTGATGACGATGACTCGTCAAGGGTTCATTGCTCTTCTACAAACAGTGGTCGTCAAACTTATGAAGTGAGCTTAGTCAGTTGGTGACTGATGACAATGGCTTCTGTTGCCCGACGCCTAGTCAGCTGCGCACGGATGACGATGGCTTTTGTTGCCTGACGCCTAACCAGCTGCGCATGGATGATGACGGCCGAGGAAATGGGAGTCTAGTCAGCGCTCTCACGCCTGACGATGATGACTCGCCAAGGGATCATTTCTCTTTTATAGGCAATGGTAGTCGAACTGACCAGGTAAGCTTAGTCAGTTCATGACTGATGACGACAGCTTCTGATGCCAGGCGCCTAATTCTCTTCACACAGATGACATCGTTCGAGGAAGTGGGAGTCTAGTCAGCGCTCCCACGCCTGATGGCGATGACTCGCCAAAGGATCATTGCTTTTCTACAGACAAGGGCCCCCAAAACCTATCAAACAATCTCAATTAGTGAAGACTGATGAACTGCAGCTTTTGATTAACACCCAAATCTGTAGCCTGCATTGTGCGGGTGTAGATGGTTTGGATGGTGGAAGCCTGATCAACTCTGACTGATGTCGACGGCTTGCCACGAGACCACCACTCTTCTACAGTTCGTGGTCACCAAATTCAATCACAACCTGATCAGCGCCCCTACGCCTGATGACGACGACTCGCCAAATAACCAACGATTTGCGAAACGCAACGACTTACGGACCACCTAAATGCCTAGTCTGCATTGCATGGACAACGACTATTAAAAATATATTCAGTGGTGCCACGGCTCGTGGCAGCAACTCGTTAGGGACTGCAGCAACTCACCCATAAGCGAGAATAGCTAAAAGCAATCAGTTTTGACACGACTAAACTGACAAACACAACAATCTGCCAGCGTGTAAGGTCCAAATAAACTAATTCCACGGCCTGCAAAACTTCTAAAGAATACACAATGGCACGACAGTACAAGACAAGAGGCAAAGTTACAAAACATAGCTTTCATTAAAATTATGTCTTCTTTTGTCTCTATAAGGACATTACAACTATTTTAAAATAGAAAGAAGCAAAATGGCTTCCTCAACAGCTTGTCCTGAAGAACCATGACCCTCTTCCTGCATGGTGGTTCCAAAAGCAGCCCTCCTATAGTGGGCAAAGTTGAGGTCAATACGGGGTTGTTCTTCCCTGATATGCTCCAGAAGTTCTAATCTGCCTTGAACAACCTCTGACGAGATTTGCAGCCTCTATCTGGAAGCACCAAAATCCACCAAGGCGGCATAGTGTGAACGATCTTTTGATAGTAAGCGTTCTACCTCACAAATGTTGTGGAGTCTCTCAGCAACTTCAGACTCAAAATGTCATCGTGTAACTGCCCATTCAGTCTCAGCTTGCTTCATCTTGCCAATCTGAATTTGAGGATCGAACGATCACTTGTCCATAGCAACTTCGAAGCGCCCCAGCTTAGCATAGTTTCGTCCCAGTTCTGCACAGTGGAAGCCAAATAGGATTCGGCTGACCTCAGTTGAGCCCTTATGGTTGCAAATTTTGCTTCAAACGCAGACATCGCGGTCTGCATGGCCCCCAAGTTTGCAACAACACCAAAATCCTGCAGTTGACCTTTCAAGGAATCCACCTGATGGAGAGCATCCAAATATGACACCTACATGTCTGCAAAATCCTTCTCTAGAGCAAGAATTCTTCCGCGAGCATCAAAATGCAACACAACGGAACCGTGTGACTCAATAGCGCGAGCCTCCGCCATGGACCCACGGTGACTCACAACGACAACACTGGTCCAATGCGCTCCCTCTCCGAGTCAGCAGGGGGGTAACAATATCAAGCGAGAGACGACAATCCCCTGAAATGGCTTCCTGAGCAGAAGGAGGTAATTTTTGCCTCGCAACAATCATGTCCTTCTTTGGCAAAGGCAACAGCGCGAAAAAAAGAAACAGCATGTTAGAGGGTCGCCTCCTTTTTGGAATAACAATAGGAGGCACGCTCGCTTCCAACTTTGCCAGCCTAGTCGAACTAGGCATGGCCAGACTCATTTTCTTTGAATGACGACCCCCGACCACTTCGATCGGTGAACTGGGCGCAACAAGGATATCATGGGAGCACCGTAGCAACCCGCTACATACGACATTACCAAGTATTATGACCTCCTCAATAAACATCAATGGGAGTTTAATAAACTCCCTTTCTATCCGTTCTTCCTCCTCGGTGAAAATCGGAGTTGCAAACTTCCCTAGAAAAAAATGACATATCAAATCAGCACTACATCTAGGAGCAAGAGGATAAGGCAGCAATGAAGAAACTTACTAAGTTCAAACTGGAAGTATCTGGGCACTCGACGTCCTCTGAACCTAAAGTATGAGTAATTCATCGAAGCCAGGAACCAATACTTTTGCCAGGGGTCAATGTCATCCACTACCAGATGCAAGCAAGCGAGGTTATTCAGTATGCAAAGGCCCCTAGAATCAAACTGAGTGGTCGTTAGATGTTGAACAATCATTGGGGTTAAACGAAGGCCAGCATCGTGCGCTCTCAGAAGAATTGCAATCAAAATCCAGAACCCGATCGGAGCCATTTGAGCGGGAGGCAAGCGGAGAGAAAAGAAAAAGCGCCAAACGTCATCTGGCACTTGGAACCGGAGCCCAGATTCAAACATGCCCTGGTGCAATCCTATATACCCCTGAGGGGGTGAAGATGGAGCCTTAGCCACAAACGTAGGAACGATTTCCATATCCATGGGAACATGGTACATGCTCCAAAGTCTGATTAACTCTGTTTCATCAACCAATTTATTCTCGAAAGCTTGAGGTGAGTATAAGACAACAACTACATGGAAGTAAGTTCAATGTCGTCATCGATGGAAAGTGCAAATCAAGCTCTACAGAAGCACAATCACACAAAAGAACAAACATAGGAAAGTACAAAAGAGATCTTCCTCAAAACGACAGCTATTTATAAAGAATATAAACCGTACTTCTTCTTCTTGAGAAGTTGCGTAACCATTAATGATATGCACCGCTCGGGACAACGCTTCAAGTTCAATCATCACGACGGTACTGTTACTTTTCAGAGATTCAGTGGATTGATTAGACGCCCCACTAACTCGAGGGAACAGTTGATGATACATCGAAACAGCCTTTCCCTTACATCATACATGTGTTATGATGATCTCGAGAAATAACAGGCCCAATAGTTAGCCCAATAATGATCCGGCACAAGTGGTTCCAAACCTGCATAATGTAGTCTGCCAGACGGACCCAAATCATTACAGCTTGCTAAGCCCACGTGTCTCACAGCTATTCCTAATACTCGTACGCCCTATTAAGGAAAGTACCTCAGGGATCATTTTCGGACAGGCAAGACAGCAGCAATTTGCTTCCAATTAGAAAGCAAATACCAGAGTATACGTCGCACATGGAAACTTCTATCTATGGACAACACTCTGATTGAGAACTATCTCCCGCATATCTAGGAGCACAAGTCTAATAGGGAAACTTCCCTTCATAGCACAACTCCTAATTAGATAAGGAATTTCATGAAGTCTTCTTCACTAAAATACGCCATCGATGGCCTGGTCGAACCAGAACTCCAGTACTATAAATAAGACATGAGGTTAGTAAGCTAAGGTACGCTACAAATTCCTTGTTTACAGCATTACACCTTTCTCGGACCCGTGTCTAACTTTAGCATCGGAGTGCCATCAGCCACCACAACGGTGGTCTGTGGCTCACTTGCGTTCCTTGTGCAGGTTGACAAGTCAAGGTCAAAGAAGGAAGCAAAAATTGACTCCATCAATAGTGATCCTTGAAATGTTAAGGGTCGAAAAACATATGTTAATGCATTAAGGTGAATATGAGTATTTGATTGTGATGCACTTGACCTATTAAGTGGCATTTGAGTTTTCATTGATTTTTGTGTTTTTTCCACAACTATGAAAAATGTGTTTTTGTATACAGACTTGCTCGTATGCGTGGTGTGTAATTTGGGTATGCAGACTAGCTTGCATATAAAGTACGTCGTTCCATGTGAGTTTGGTAGTACGTGTAATGTTTAGAAAATGTTTTTCATGGGTCAAACTTTGGGTGAGATGACATGTTCGTTGATGTGGCACCCTACTTGGAACATGTATGCTCCGAGTGGTTTTTAAGGGAAGGGAGGCACACTTTGTGAGGTGTGATCGGCACAGGAGGAGAGTGCGATTGTGGAAAAGAAGCGAAGAGTTCGTGTATGTGCATAATTGCCTCAAGGGGAGAAACTAAATGCTCATTTGATCATGTTAAAGCATCTAACTTATTTATTTACAAGAAATTGAGATTACTCACACCAGCTACCTCGCTGACACAAGTAAGTTTACACATCTTTGGTACATTCTTATTAGAACGTAGTCATTTAACCTTTCACAGGTCATAGATTTTTGGGTGGCATTGTTGGAGGTTTATTTAATGGAGCGATCATCTCTAATGAGTTACCTGGTTAGAATTTTTTTTCTATGTAAACTTTTTTTCAATGTTTTTGTTGTTAATTTTCACGACCCAAGTTTTAGGGAAGCGGATAATCCTAATCCTACGTGGATATAAGGATTTTTTGTTTTCTCAAAAATCAAGGCGTGACAGTTTCGTATCAGAGTATTTGGTTAGCCTATGCTGGGCTAGAGTCTAGGTAATCCTCGGAATGTGGATATGGGTGAGTAAGAGTGTAAACGTCTAGAGATAACGTGACAAGGGTGAACGTTGGACCTTAAGTATTATTTCCTTTTCTTCGTGAATCTCGTAATAAGATTCATTTTACTTGCGTGTGCGGGAGTAATCATATCTTGTTTTAATGTCAATATTTGGGGACATTATTTCGATTGGTTTCCATTATACCTGTTTGTTATCATGAGTGTTTGGTTAGCCTTTTGAGCGAATCTTGGGATGAGATTCCTTTCGAGTTGTATATATAGTAGAACCCCGTATATTTTAATACTTATTAAATTTATAATATATCTTTATGTGATTGCCTTCATTAAGTTATGGGAATATGCATGAGTTATTTGTTTGTCCATGTGATATGTAGTTTGTTTCCTAAGGAGGGTTGACAGAAAATTTATTCTAGAATGGTTTATTATTTGGACTTTAGAGATTTTTCATTCGGAAGGTTATTTGCTTATTGTAGAATTAATCACTTACATACCCCCTACCGAATCTCGGGACGAGATTCTTTTGAGGTGTATATTTTTTTTTTCAAATTCACATGACTCCCTTACCTTCTGAATCTCAGAACAAGATACTTTTAAGGTGTGTATATTGTAATACCCGCTTGATTATATAAATAAATAAATAAATATAATATTATTTATTAATGTGTGATATATATTATAATCTTATATATATTGGGAAAAAGATTTGTTTTGTTTGTCGTTGCTAAATAGAATAAGGTGTATTTGTGTGTGAGCGTGTTTAGCCAAAATTAAGAGACACTAAAATAAAACTTAATAAAAGAGTTTACCCTAAGTAAACTATTTAGCCACACTCTAAAAAAAGGGTGTACATATACTTTAATTAAACTCTAATGTTGATGGTTGTCACTCAATTGTATTTGGTTTTGGGTTTCATTAAAATAGTGATTAGGGCATTGGTTAGGGGGTAAATGTTACAGGAATAAGATAAGGGGAAGTTGTTCTTCTCTCTTCTGAAGATAAAAAAATAGGGAAACAGATAATACAATAAGGAATCGAGATAGAGAATACAAGAAGAAGGAAGATAAGAGAGGGTTTGATGGTGGGGGATGGTATGCGACGAGGACGACGAGGCTGATACGAGTGAGAGTGGTCGGTGTTTGTGAAGCGAGGAATCGGCGATTTGGGTTCGGACGGGGCGGAATTGGTAGGATTGTGTCAAATTGATTGATTGGCTGAGATTAGTTGTTGTCTGGTTAAGAAGGCATTGATGAAAAAGATAGTCTATTTGGAAACAATTTGTTTCAAAGGGGTTACTAATGGTGATTGATTAATGTGATTGTTTAAGAGAGGCAGTATTGGATAATTTCTTTTGAGTTCTTTTTATGGTTACGGATTGTTAGTGATTGTTTAAGTGCTTTTGTGTTGTTTGATTGGTGTTGTTTGTTTTGTGGTAGAAAACAAAATGAGAGAGAAGATAAAGAGAGAGAAAAGTACAAGGAAATAAATGGGTTTGCTTCTCAAATTAATGATTTGTTTACTTTGTGTTTGCTTTTCTGAGTTCTCTTATCAGTAGAGCACAAGGAAAGTAAAATAAAAGGAAGAGAAAAAATGAAAAGAAAGTATAGAAAGGAGATAATTTATTGAAGTTGTGCTCACGCACGTGCAATCACGCATTTGTGTGTGCACGTGTACGCGTTTGAACACACGGGTTTGAGTTTAGGTTTAATTTTGAATTTTATTTATTGGTTGGGATGTGCGATTTGTGTGCACATGTTCGTGTTTGGTACATTGATTCGGATCTTCGTCATTTCCATTATTTCTGGCCTTACGGAGATTTGACTGTTCGGTGGTTTTCGAATGCCTTTCTCGCGTACTTGCATTGGTGAGTATTTCTCACCCTTTATATCATCTTTTGTTCAAAGTTTTTATATGCAAATAAAAATCACATTTAAGCAAGTTTCATGAATTATAATACTACGTTTAGAATAGAATTATTGTTGAACTTATACATGTGGAGTTGACTATATCTTTGAAACTAAACCATTACTATAATTTATTCTTTGGTGAGAATTAGGTTAATAAATTATGTGAAATTATTATGAAAATGGTAATAAATGTATTTTTAATAAAATTAGATGTGGTAATATTTGCGGATGTATATTTTACTGTGTGTGCACGTTTAGAGGATGAAGTTGTAAATTACGTTGAAAATAATTTTTGAGGATTCATCCCTTGACGAAATGAATTTGAGTATGTGTATTGTTATGTAATTTGGTATATGCATAGCATGACTTGAATTTGATTGGTATGCAGATTGACTTCTGGTTTAATAGTGATTCTCGAAATGTTACGGGTTGGAAAACATATGCTAATGCATTAAGGTGAATATGAGTATTTGATTGTGATGCACTTGACCTGCCAAGTGGCATTTGAGTTTTAGTTGATTTTTGCTCTTTTCCATAACTTCGAAAAAAATGAAAAATGTGTTTTTGTATATAGACTTGCTCGTATACGTGGTATATGATTTTGGTATGCAGACTTGCTTGCATATCGGGTACGCCGTTCCATGTGAGTTTGGTGGTACGTATAATGTTTAGAAAATGCTTACCCTGGATCGAACTTCGGGTGAGATGACATGTTCCTCGATGTGCCACCCCACTTGGAACATGTACGCTTCGAGTGGTTTCGAAGGCAAGGGAGGCACACTTGGGTGAGGTGTGTTTACAGGAAGAGAGTGCGATTGTGGAAAAGAAGCGAAATATTCGTGTATGTGCATAATTACCTTAATGGAAAAAACTAATTTCTCATTCGATCATTGAATGAGAACTACATGTCTTCCTTAAGGTAAAATGTGTTTTTTTGATATTTAAATAAATGTGTATTACGACTATGATTTGTATTTTGTAGTAAAAATATTGTATTTATGAGGATTGATAACTTAGAAATTCTATCTATTAGTTTTTAATCGTTCCGTGCAGGATGGTAAGTCTACTTACATTTCTAAAGTTCTGAAGTACCATGTTGTGAGTGTTGAATAAGTAAATGTTTACTTGAAATATGGTAAACTAATTATTATGACACATTTGCCTCAAGGAGGAACTACCAGTCTGTGGTATTTTATTTTGTATGAACTTTCCATGTTAAAGCATCTAACTTATTTATTTATAAGAAACTGATATTACTTGCACCAGCTACATCGCTGACCCAAGTAAGTTTACACATCTTGGGTGCATTCTTATTAGAACATAGTCATTTAGCCTTTCACAAGTTATAGATTTTTGGGCGACGTTGTTGGAGGTTTATTTTATGGAGCAATCATCTCTAAAGAGTTACCTGGTTTGAATTTTTTTATATGTAAACTTTTATTCAATGTTTCTGTTGTTAATTTTCACGTCCCGAGTTTTGGGGAAGCGGATAATCCTAATTTTACGTGGATATAAGGATTTTCTTGTTCTCAAAAATTGGGGCGTGACAGTTTGGTATCAGAGCATTTGGTTAGCTTAGGCTAAGCTAGAGTCTAAGTGATTCTCGGAAAGTTGATATGGATGAGTAAAAATGTAAACGTCTAGACATAATGAGACAAGGGTGAACCTTGAACCTTTAGTATTATTTCCTTTTCTTCGTGAATCTCGTAATGAGATTCCTTTTACTTGCGTGTGCGGGAGTAATAATATCTTGTTTTAATGTCAAAATTCGGAGACATTATTTCGATTAGTTTTCGTTGTACCGATTTGTTATCATGTGTGTTTGGTTAGCCTTTTGAACGAATCTTGGGACGAGATTCCTTTCGAGTTGTATATATTTTAGCACCATGTATTATTTAATACTTATTAAATTTGTAATATATCTTTATGTGATTGTCTTCATGATGTTATGGGAATATGCATGAGCTATTTGTTTGTCCATGTGATGTGTGGTTTGTTTCTCAAGGAGTGTTGATAGAAAATCTATTCTAGAATGGTTTATTATTTGGACTTTAGTGGTTTTTCATTCGGGGGGTTGTTTGCTTATTGTAGAATTAATTACCTACTTACCTCTTACCTATCTCGGGACGAGATTCTTTTGAGGTGTATATATTGTAAAACTCGTACTTTTCACTAACCTTAATAAATATTTTGTACATAAAGTGTTCCAATTTAATATTTTTATTTTTAGTTAAAGTATTATGGATATATGCATGTAGCTGCCTCGTGTTTATTTTGTGGCTTGTATGTGGAATTTTTCTATCAGTATAAGGTTTGAATAATTTATCATCTTAAAATGTAATTCTAAATCGAATTTCGTTTGCCAAGTGCATTTTTGTGTTCAAATTCACATGACTACCTTACCTTCTGAATCTCGGGACGAGATATTTTTAAGTTGTGTATATTGCAATACCCGCTTAATTAAATAAATAAAATAAATATTATTTATTAATGTGTGATATTATTATAATCTTATATATAATGGGTAAAAGATTTGTTTGTCGTGACTAAATAGAATAAGGTGTATTTGTGTGTGAAAGTGTGTTTAGCCAAAATTAAGAAACACTAAAATAAAATTTAATGAAAGAGTTTACCCTAAGTAAACTAGTTAGCCACACTCTACAAAAAATGGTGTACATATACTTTAATTAAACTCTAATGTTGACGGTTTGTTACTCGATTGTATTTGGGCTTGGATTTGGGCTTCATTATAATAGATATTAGGGCATTGGTTAGAGGATAAATGTTAAAGGAATAAGATAAGGGGAAGTTGTTCTTTTCTCTTCTCTTTACAACACAGTAAGAAGTGGAAGATAAAAAAAAAAAAAAATAAAAGGAAACGAAAAATACAAGGAATCGAGAGAGAGAATACTAGAAGGAAGATAAGAGAGGAATCGAAAGAGAGGGTTTGATGGTGGGGGATGGTATGCGGCGAGGATGACGAGGCTGAGACGAGTGAGAGTGGTCGGTGTTTGTGAAGTGATGAATCGGCGATTTGGGTTCGGACAGGGCTGAATTGGTAGGTTTGTGTCGGAATGATGGATTGGCTGAGATTAGTTGTTGTCTGGTTGAGGAGGCATTGATGAACGAGAGAGTGTGTTTGGAAACAATTTGCTTTAAAGGGGTTACTAACGGTGATTGTTTAATGTGATTGTTTAAGAGAGGTAGTATTGGATAATTTCTTTTGATGGTTAGTGATTGTTTAAGTGCTTTTGTGTTGACGGATTGGTGTTGTTTGTTTTGTGGAAGAAAACAAAACGAGATAGAAGATAAAGAGAGAGAAAAGTACAAGGAAATAAATGGGTTTGCTTCTAAGATTAATGATTTATTTACTTTGTGTTTGCTTTTCTATTTCTCTGATCAGTAGAGCACAAGGAAAGTAAAATAAAAGGAAGAGAAAATGTAAGAGAAAAAATGAAAAGAAAGTATAGAAAGGAGAGAATTTATTGAAGTTGTGCTCACGCATTTGTGTGTGCACGTGTTCGCGTTTGAAGACGCGGGTTTGAGTTTAGGTTTTATTTTGATATTTAATTATTGCTTGGGATGTGTGATTTGTGTGCACATGTTCGTGTTTGGTACATTGATTTGGATCTTCGTCATTTCCATTATTTCTGGTCTTACGGAGATTTGACTGTTCGGTGATTTTCGAATGCCTTTTTCGCGTACTTGCCTTGGTGAGTATTTCTCACCCTTTATATCATCTTTTGTTCTAAGTTTTATATGCAAATAAAAATCACATTTAAGCAAGTTTCATGAATTATAATACTACGTTTAGAATAGAATTATTGCTGAACTTATACATGTGGAGTTGACTATATCTTTGAAACTAAACCATTACTATAATTTATTCTTTGGTGAGAACTAGGTTAATAAATTATGTGAAATTATTATGAAACTGGTAATAAATATATTTTTACTAAAATTAGATGTGGTAATATTTGCGGATGTATATTTTACTGTGTGTGCACGTTTAGAGGATGAAGTTGTAAATTACGTTGAAAATATTTTTTGAGGATTCATCCATTGATGAGATGAATTTGAGTATGTGTATTGTTATGTAATTTGGTATATGCATAGCATGGCTTGAATTTGATTGGTATGCAGATTGACTTCTGGTTTAATAGTGATTCTCGAAATATTAAGGGTTGGAAAATAAAATGCTAATGCATTAAGGTGAATATGAGTATTTGATTGTGATGCACTTGACCTGCCAAGTGGCATTTGAGTTTTAGTTGATTTTTGCTCTTTTCCATAACTTCGAAAAAATGAAAAATGTGTTTTTGTATATAGACTTGCTCGTATACGTGGTATATGATTTTGGTATGCAGACTTGCTTGCATATCAAGTACGTCGTTCCATGTGAGTTCGGTGGTACGTATAATGTTTAGAAAATGCTTACCATGGATCGAACTTCGGGTGAGATGACATGTTCCTCGATGTGGCACCCCACTTGGAACATGTACGCTTCGAGTGGTTTCGAAGGCAAGGGAGACACACTTGGGTGAGGTGTGTTCACAGGAAGATAGTGCGAATGTGGAAAAAAAGCGAAATATTCGTGTATGTGCATAATTCCCTTATTGGAAAAAGCTAATTGCTCATTCGATCATTGAATGAGAACTACATGTCTTCCATAAGGTAAAATGTGTTTTTTTGATATTTAAATAAATGTGTATTATGACTATGATTTGTATTTTGTTGTAAAAATATTTTTTTCTTAGGATTGATAACTTAGAAATTCTATCTGTTAGTTTTTAACCGTTCCGTGCAGGATCGTAAGTCTACTAACATTTCTAAAGTTCTGACGTACCATGTTGTGAGTGTTGGATAAGTAAATGTTTACTTGAAATATGGTAAACTAATTATTATGACACATTTGCCTCAAGGAGGAACTACCAGTATGTGGCATTTTATTTTGTATGAACTTTCCATGTTAAAGCGTCTAACTTATTTGTTTATAAGAAATTGATATTACTTGCACCAGCTACATCGCTGACCCAAGTAAGTTTACACATCTTGGGTTCATTCTTATTAGAACATAGTCATTTAGCCTTTCACAAGTTATAGATATTTGGGCGGCGTTGTTGGAGGTTTATTTTATGGAGCAATCATCTCTAAAAAGTTACCTGGTTTGTATTTTTTTTCTATGTAAACTTTTATTCAATGTTTCTGTTGTTAATTTTCACGTCCCGAGTATTGGGGAAGCGGATAATCCTAATTCTACATGGATATAAGCTTTTTCGTTTTCTCAAAAATTGGGGCGTGACAGTTTGGTATCAGAGCATTTGGTTAGCCTAGGCTAAGCTAGAGTCTAAGTGATTCTCGGAAAGTGGATATGGATGAGTAAAAATGTAAACGTCTAGACATAATGAAACAAGGGTGAACCTTGAACCTTTAGTATTATTTCCTTTTCTTCGTGAATCTCGTAATGAGATTCCTTTTACTTGCGTGTGCGGGAGTAATAATATCTTGTTTTAATGTCAAAATTCGGAGACATTATTTCGATTAGTTTTCGTTGTACCGGTTTGTTATCATGTGTGTTTGGTTAGCCTTTTGAACGAATCTTGGGACGAGATTCCTTTCGAGTTGTATATATTTTAACACCTTGTATTTTTTTAATGCTTATTAAATTTGTAATATATCTTTATGTGATTGTCTTCATGATGTTATGGGAATATGCATGAGCTATTTGTATGTCCATGTGATGTGTGGTTTGTTTCTTAAGGAGGGTTGATAGAAAATCTATTCTAGAATGGTTTATTATTTGGACTTTTGTGGTTTTTCATTCGGGGGGTTGTTTGCTTATTTTAGAATTAATTACCTACTTACCTCTTACCTATCTCGGGACGAGATTTTTTTGAGGTGTATATATTGTAAAACTCGTACTTTTCACTAACCTGAATAAATATTTTGTACATAAAGTGTTCCAATTTAATATTTTTACTTTTAGCTAAAGTATTATGGATATATGCATGTAGCTGCCTCGTGTTTTTTTTTGTATCTTGTATGTGGAATTTTTCTATCAGTATAAGGTTTGAATAATTTATCATCTTAAAATGTAATTCTAAATCGAATTTCGTTTGCCAAGTGCATTTTTGTGTTCAAATTCACATGACTCATTTACCTTCCGAATCTCGAGACGAGATATTTTTAAGTTGTGTATATTGCAATACCCGCTTAATTAAATAAATAAAAATAATATTATTTATTAATGTGTGATATATATTATAATCTTATATATAATGGGTAAAAGATTTGTTTGTCGTGACTAAATAGAATAAGGTGTATTTGTGTGTGAGAGTGTGTTTAGCCAAAATTAAGAAACACTAAAATAAAATTTAATGAAAGGGTATACCCTAAGTAAACTAGTTAGCCACACTCTACAAAAAATGGTGTACATATACTTTAATTAAACTCTAATGTTGAAGGTTTGTTACTCGATTGTATTTGGGCTTGGATTTGGGCTTCATTATAATAGAGATTAGGGCATTGGTTAGAGGATAAATGTTAAAGGAATAAGATAAGGGGAAGTTGTTCTTCTCTCTTCTCTCTTCTCTCTTCTCTCTTCTCTCTTTTCTTTACAACACAGTAAGAAGTGGAAGATAAAAAATAAAAAAAGGGAAACAGAGAATACAAGGAATCGAGAGAGAGAATACGAGAAGGAAGATAAGAGAGGAATCGAAAGAGAGGGTTTGATGATGGGGGATGGTATGCAGCGAGGACGACGAGGCTGAGACGAGTGAGAGTGGTCGGTGTTTGTGAAGTGATGAATCGGCGATTTGGGTTCGGACAGGGTTGAATTGGTAGGTTTGTGTTGGAATGATGGATTGGCTGAGATTAGTTGTTGTCTGGTTGATGAGGCATTGATGAACGAGAGAGTGTGTTTGGAAACAATTTGCTTCAAAGGGGTTACTAACGGTGATTGCTTAATGTGATTGTTTAAGAGAGGTAGTAGTGGATAATTTCTTTTGATGGTTAGTGATTGTTTAAGTGCTTTTATGTTGACTGATTGGTGTTGTTTGTTTTGTGAAAGAAAACAAAATGAGAGAGAAGATAAAGAGAGAGAAAAGTACAAGGAAATAAATGGGTTTGCTTCTCAGATTAATGACTTGTTTACTTTGTGTTTGCTTTTCTAATTTCTATGATCAGTAGAGCCCAAGGAAAGTAAAATAAAAGGAAGAGAAAAAATGAAAAGAAAGTATAGAAATGAGAGAGTTTATTGAAGTTGTGCTCACTCTTGTGCAAGCACGCATTTGCGTGTGCACGTATACACGTTTGAACACGCGGGTTTGAGTTTAGGTTTAATTTTGATATTTAATTATTGCTTGGGATGTGGGATTTGTGTGCATATGTTCGTGTTTGGTACATTGGTTCGGATCTTCGTCATTTCCATTATTTCTGGCCTTACGGAGATTTGACTGTTCGGTGGTTTTCGAATGCCTTTCTCGCGTACTTGCATTGGTGAGTATTTTTCACCCTTTTATATTATCTTTTGTTCTAAGTTTTTATATGCAAATAAAAATCATATTTAAGAAAGTTTCAGGAATTGTGATACTATGTTTAGAATAGAATTATTGTTGAACTTTATACATGTAGAGTTGACTATATCTTTGAAACTAAACCATTAAAGTAATTTATTCTTTGTGTGAGAATTAGGTTAATAGATTATGTGAAACTATTGTGAAAATGGTAATAAATACATTTTTACTGAAATTAGATGTCTACATAATAAACTGTAGTAATATTTGCGGATGTATATTTTACTGCGTGTGCACTTTTAGAGGATGAAGTTGTAAAGTACGTTGAAATTAATTTTCGAGAATTCATCGCCCTTGATGAAATGAAGTTGTTATGTAATTTGGTATGTGCATAGCATGACTTGAACTTGATTGGTATGCAGATTGACTTCTGGTTTAATAGTGATCATTGAAATGTTAATGGTTGAAAAACATATGTTAATGCATTAGGGTGAATATGAGTATTTGATTGTGATGCACTTGACCTGCTAAGTGTCATTTGAGTTTTAGTTTATTTTTGCTCTTTTCCACAACTCCAAAAAAAAATGAAAAATGTGTTTTTTGTATATAGACTTGATCGTGTGTGTGGTATATAATTTTGGTATGCAGACTTGCTTGCATATCGGATACGTCGTTCTATGTGAGTTTGGTAGTACGTATAATGTTTAGAAAATGCTTGCCATGGATCAAACTTCGGGTGAGATGACATGCTCCTCGATGTGGCACCCCACTTGGAACATGTACACTCCAAATAGTTTCGAAGACAAGGGAGACACACTTGGGTGAGGTGTGTTCACAGGAGGAGAGTGTGATTGTGGAAAAGAAGCACAATATTCGTGTATGTGCATAATTACCTTATTGGAAGAAACTAAATGCTCATTTGATCATTGAATGAGAACTACATGTCTTCCTTAAGGTAAAATGTGTTTTATTGATATTTAAATAAATGTGTATTATGACTATGATTTGTATTTTGTTGTAAAAATATTGTATTTATGAGGATTGATAACTTAGAAATTTTATCTATTAGTTTTTAAACGTTTTGTGCTGGATAGTAAGTCTACTAACGTTTCTGCAGGTCTGACTTACAATGTTGTGAGTGTTGGATAAGTAAATATTTACTTGAAATATGGTAAACTTATTAGTATGACACATTTGTCTCAAAGAGGAACTACCAGTCTGTGGTGTGTTATTCTATTGTATATGAAATTTCCATGTTAATGCATCTAACTTATTTTATTTATAAGAAATTGAGATTACTCACACCAGCTACCTCACTGACCCAAGTAAATTTACACTTCTTGGGTACGTTCTTATTGGAACGTATCCAATTAGCCTTTCACAGGTTATAGATTTTTTGGCAGCATTGTTGGAGTTTTATTTTATGGAGCGATCATCTCTAAAGAGTTACCTAATTAGAATTTTTTTTGTCTATAAATTTTTATCAATGTTTCTGTTGTTAAATTTTCACTTCCCAAGTTTTGGGGAAGCAGATAATCCTAATCTTACGTGGATATAAGGATTTGTGTTCGAAAATAGGGGCTTGACATGTGGACCCGGTCCACCTGCGAGGACCGACAGGTGCAGCACGCTTGTGTCCAAAACCCAATCGTATCCTTGACTTTTGAGGATAGGGACCTACAGGGCGTCCAATCTCTGCATAATAACCTCCTAGTTATTTCGATCTTCATAGCAGATTAGGAAGTGAAAAAATCCTTGGTAGACACCGGGAGCTTCTTGAATGTTATATTCTTCAACGCATTCCTCAACATGCAGCTACAAAAAAAAAAAAAAAAAAACCTAATGACCGCATGTCACCCCATGGTCGGGTTTAGCAGGAGAAATGTTTCTCTGTCGAGAACATCAAATTGATGATAGTGGCAGGAGAACCACAACTTTATAAAGTCATGTCCAAGGAATTCATGGTGGTTGATGCCCCAGCGACCACAACATCATCCTGGAAAGGTCTTGGCTCTACCAGAGGGAGACGACAATTTCTACTTTGCACCAATGTATCAAGTACCCCACCAATTAGGAGGTAGGCACCATACAAGGAAACCAGCCAGCAGCTAGAGATTACCACTACACAACACTGAAGTGGCTTGATAGCTAACAATTATAGTCTGGGCTCGTGGCTCAGACATCTCCGAGCCCGAGTCAAGAAATGGAAGACGAGTCTCCCCACTCAGACGACGAGACTCCAGTTAGACTGAGGGGAAGACCCAACGTCGTTTAGCTAGAGGAGGAATATATCACGATCTACCTCGGCAGCCCCAATAACAACAAAGTCATTCAAATAGGTTCTCGCCTGATCGAAGAATTGGCGGAACAACTGATAAAGTTGTTGCAACATAATTAAGATGTCTTCGCCTGGATGATGCGGGACATGGTGGAAATTGACCCCTCTATAATCACTCATCGACTGGAAGTTGACCCCGCGCAGAAAATTGTAAGGCAGAAGAAAAGACCTATGGCCCCCGAACGAAACCCATATCATAAACGAAAAGGTACAAAGGTTACTCAACGTGGACATGATCAAGGAGGCATGGTACTCAGACTGGCTGGCGAATATCGTGCTAGTAAAAAAGAAAAATAGGAAGTGAAGAGTCTGTGTAGATTACACAAACTTGAACAAGGCGTGTCCGAAAGATAGCTTTCCACTTCCCCACATTGATCAAATCATGGACGCCACATCAGGACACAGCCTTCTGAGTTTCATGGACGCCTATTCCGGATATAACCAGATACAAATGTATCATCAGACCAAGAGAAAACATTTTTCATACTGAAATAGGGAGATGCTATTATTGGGTGATGTCATTCGACATAAAGAATGCAGGAACAATGTATCAACGTCTGGTGAATCGGATGTTCAAATAACAGATTGGCAGGAACATGGAGGTCTACATAGACGACATGCTGATCAAAAACCTCCGCAGTCCAGATCACATCTCCGACCTTGCCAAAGCATTCAATCAGCTCCACAAGTATCGGATGAAGCTCAACCCGCAAAAATGCACCTTTGGGGTTTAGTCAGGCAAATTCCTAAGTTACATAGTGAACTGAAGAGGAATAGAAGCCGGTCCAAAGCAGGTTAAGGCTCTTCTCGAATATGAAGTCCTCGACAACCATCAGGGAAGTTCAGAGCCTGATTGGGAGGGTGGCAGCACTCAACATATTTATTTTCATATCATCCGACAAATGCCTCTCTTTTTTCAAAATTTTGAGAGAAAGTAAAAGCTTCAGATGGGATTAAGAGTGCGAGCGAGCCTTCCAGAATCTGAAAGCATACCTGGGAAGTACAGAGCTACTTTTGAAATCGGTGCAAGGAGACTCTTTACTTATATTTATCTGTCTCAGAGCACGCCGTCAGTTTCCATACTCGATCTCATAGATACATATAAAATTCTGTGGAAAGTCGTATGTACGGCTTGGAAGGAGATCTTTCATATCTTTCGAGATCCACCCTAAAATACGGGATAAAAAAGCCAAAATAAGTGATTTTAACCCTTATAAAAATAAAACCGAGAACCTCTTTCAAGCTCATGTCACGTCAAGGTACTGCAGAAAAAAAATTGCAAAATCCGATCCAATTTATCGTAATCGATTAGTTAACATGTTGGTTAACCGTATTTTGAAACACGAAAAAAATCATTGGCTTATCAAATTCTCTATCAAGCCCTGAAAAAGATTCAATTGTGGAACGATAAAGAAGTACAAAGACCGGTGCACTACGCCAGTAAAACCTTCATAAAAGCAGAAGCAAACTACTCGGATCTAGAGAAGCTGGCTCTGGCGCTGGTTGTCTCATCCAGAAAACTGCAGCCTTACTTCCAGACCCACTCTATAATGGTCCTGACCAAACATTCACTTTGCACGATGCTGCACAAGCTAAAATTATCAGGCAGGATGGTTAAATGGTCAGAGGAAGTAGGGCAGTTTGATATCAACTATGCTCCAAGATCAGCCATCAAAGTTCAAGCTTTGGCGGACATTATCGCCGAACTTACTAGCGGTGGGGAACAAGAGTCAGACAACCAAGGATGGATCCTGCACTGTGACGAGTCATCCACAGTAAACGAAAGCGGAGCTAGAATCACTCTCCGCACTTCAGGCGGGTTCACCCTGGAAAAAGTTGTCAGGTTCGACTTCCCCGCCTAAACAACAAAACAGAATACGAGGCCCTCTTGTTCGGCCTGAAGCTCTCCAAAGGGATCGGGATAGATGAGCTAACCAAGTATAGTGACTCTTGCATGGTGATCAACCAGGTCAAAGAGAAGTTCAGCAACAAAAATCCAAGGATGATGGCTTACCGGGATAAGGTAATTAACGCCATGAGCGGATTCAAAAGGTTAGAACTCCTACAGTGTCCCTGAGATGACAACTAAAAAGGCGACACACTGGCCAAGAATGCCTCAGCTACGGCTGAGATTTTGAATGGGCTCATCGAATTCCAATAACAATCGAGTTTTGAAGAAGAAGAGTCCAACGACGTCTGCGCCACAGACGAAGAGACAAGCTGGATAAATCTCATCATTAAGTATGTCAAGAAGGGAGTCATCCCAACTGAGAAGACAGAAGCCAGAAAGTTGAAAAATAGAGCAGCGGTACACTCTCCTAAATGACAAGCTGTATAGAATGTCAGCCACGGGACCCCAACTCAAATGCCTAACCGCCTCAGAGGTGAATCATGTTCTTAGAGAGATTCATGATGGCATCTGTGGGAACCACCCAGCGGGAAAACTCTGACCTACAAAGCCCTAACCTTAGGGTAGCATTGGCCGAAGATGCAACAAGACGCCAAGGACACAGTCTGAAAATACGACAAATGTCAGAGGTTTGCGCCGTACGTGCACATGCCCGCTCAGCCCTTGACTCCAATGACTAGTCCATGGTCATTCGAGCAATGCGGAATAGACATCGTCGGGGCTGCTCCCCATCTCAGCTAATAAGTTTCTTCTCATAGCAGTTGATTACTTCACTGAATGGGTTGAGATCGAGCCCTTGTTCAAGATATGCCAAAATCAAATCGAGAAATTCATATGGGTTTCCATCGTCTGCAAATTCGGCATTCCAATGACACTAGTCAGTGACAATGGAACCCAAAAATGAAGGTAGAAAGGTTGAAAAGTTATGCAAAGATCTTGGCATCAGCCACCACTTTTCCTCGCCAGAGCACCCACAAGCCAACGACCTGACTGAAGTTACCAACAGAACGATCTTGGAAGCGCGAAAAGAAAACTTGACCCGACCAAGGGAAAATGGGTTTTGGTGTTACCGAGAATCCTCTTAACATACTAGACCTCCAAAAGAACCTCGACTGGAGAAACACCTTTTGCCCAAGCTTAAGGGTCGTAAGCAATGGTCCTAGTGGAGCTAGAAATGTCAACTTTCATAACGGAGGAGTTCAAGCCGGAAGACAACGATGAAGCTTTGCGCGTCAGGTTAGACCTCCTCGAAGAAAGGAAAGATCATGCTTCACAAGATAGTTTCCTACCAACAAAGAATTACTCGGTACTACAACAAGAAGGTCAAGCCACTAGAATTCAAAATGGGAGACTATGGACTCAGGAGAACTCAGCAAAACACTAAAGAATTAGATGCAGGCAAGCAAAACCCGAATTGGGAAGGGTCCTACAAAGTGACCAAGGTCAACAGGCCAGGAATATATTGGTTAGAAGACATAAACGGAGAAAGCGTTAAGCAACCATGGAATGTATAACACCTTAAAAAATATTATCAATAAAAGGTGATGATACACCAAACTGTCATTTAATCTGCGCCGTACAGGTGTCATGAAAATCTCGTCAGCAGAGCAAAGTGGGCCTAATTGCCAACCCAATCTGGCAAAGCCATAGCTAAGCCCATTTTGACAGTATCCAGAAGGTTAGATCCAAGTTGAAACGCTCTATTAAACCCACACGTCACATAGTCAAGCCTAATACCCGTAAGGCCTAATCAGGCAAGTATCTGGGGAATCGACCTAAGACGAGTAGGCCAACAATACAGGTTCCAACTAGAAAACAAATACCGAAGTATAAGTCGTGCATGGAAACTCCCTTGTATAGACAACACTCCAAAAGGAAAATCTCTCTCGAGGATCTAGGAGCACAAGTCATGTAGGGAAACTCTTCTACATTGACGATTCCCAACATAAAAAGAATCTCCAGCAATATCTCTTTTGCTAAACTATGCCACCAAATACCTAGCCGAACAAGGACTCTCACGTTATAAATAGGACACGGGGTTGATGAACAAATGTATGCTACAGAACACAATTTACAGCTTTAAGCCTTCCTCAAGCCTTGTATGATTTTAGCATCAGAGTGTCATCGGCCACCACAACATCATCCTAGGAGGCCTTGGCTCTACCATATGGAGGCAATAGTTTCTACTATACACCAATGCATCAAGTACACTGCCAACAAGGACCAAAGAATTATTCGTGGAGATCAACCTTCAGCGAAAGACTGCCACTACGCAGTGCTGAAACAACTGGATTGTTAGCATTTACAACTCAGGCTCACAGGACAGAGATATCAGTCGTCGGGCCCAGATGAGGGGGAAACTCACCCCGCACGGACAAATGTAAAGCTCTGATAATCATTGCTCAACTATGCGGAGAGCCAGAATTCAACACTAGAGACACCATCCAGTCCAGTACACAGCTAAGTAACAACACTTCAGCAAACAGCGCCTACTCCAAAAGTTGGCAACCAACGAGGAACGGCCGGCCTGCATGAAGTTTACTTTTCAATAACTTTGCTAGTATTGGCGAAATGTGACACTTCGCCAAGGGAGCTACACAATCTGAGCCTGAACCATGCGAATCTCCTTTAGGACCAGATTAGCTTAGCCCCCGCTCAGAGTCAAATTATCTTATTATTTTGATTTCTTTTGTTTTTTCAATTTAGAAGTTTTTTCGCACGTGCCTATATGATACAGATTCATTCAAGGAATAAAATAGACTTTATTGATTACTAAGATAGTTGTTACAAAGCTTGTCTGACTGACTAGTACAAAAGTTTACACACTACAAGTATTTAAATTCGGCGTGAGTACGATCCGCAGAAAAGCACATAAAGACTTCGCTTCACCAATTTGACTTCAGGAGAGGATTCGGAAGTGAAAGCAAAAGTATCCAAAGTAGGCTACAGGCTACAAGTATGCATTTGATTTTCTGCTCTGCCAATCCGCCTCGCAAGGATGATTTGAAAGTGGCAGCGAAGAAATTCAAAATAGACTGCAGACATCTTACTCCGCCAATCTGAGTTGCGAAGAGGATTCAGAAGGAGAGCAGAAGAAGCCAGATGAAGATGTCTTTCAAACATGAAATGCTGGGGTGATGCAGAGTTAGCACCCCAGGACCGCAAGTCGCGTTCATCAGAGCTCCACTCCTCCAGTCTGCCATTCAGTTGTGGCATCACATGTGAAGCCCAATAGATACAGTATGAACAACCACTTCAAACTAGCTGCAGGTATTATCTCCCAACAGTCGTGGTGGATGGCAACTCGGGAGCAACAGAAGACAAAAAAACAAACTCGTCCCCTGAAGGAGAGTCCGTACTTCTTCTACAAGGTCCCATGGAACCAATTGGATACTCAGCCAGACCAGGTGGCACCACATAATAGCAAGTCTTGTCAAGGCTCATTGCTGCAAATGTCAGAACATTCGAAGACTCCAACAATGAAGATCATCTTTTAGCCTTTGAAAAAACCAAAGCATATTTTCTTGAGAAATGCATTTGAAGAACATGTTCTAGCATTCATGGAAATGCTTGAAATGGTGAGTACTAGCCTATATATAGGCGCTATGGTTCATGAAACAATGTCAACCAACAGTTACGTCAGCATTAAATGTCGTACGGGAAACAAGGAGGTGACAGTTCCAACTACAACTGCACGAGTTCACATTCATCGAATTAATGGCACAGCACGCAACCCCATTAACTGGGGGGAGTAACCGATACTAAACCCCCTCACAATCTACGTCGTACACCTTCCATACTGATCTTTACAACGAGGCCCAGCCAACTAGTGGGCCCAAGCAAACGCCCCGCCAGATCCGGCCCAGTACACGCAAAGACATAAACAGTGAAAGCCTTAAGCGCTGTCAGGACTAGTACCATTGGTTAGGGAAATCAAGGTTCAGAGGCCTTTCAAGACTTTCCTAATGGTCTCAAAACTCAATGTTCCCTTTTGAAAAGTGCCCAAATGCTTAGCATCTATATTATAGGGGGAAGGTTTGAGCTCTTGACTGTGAGGACGTGTTGCCTCCATTGCATAGTCGGGCCAGACTGTACCGCTAGCATTTTTATTGTTTTCTTTGCATTGCTTTTCAACTTCAAACTTGTATTTCCATCGATCGATAGCATCGAACTAGTCTTGAGCAACGTCCTTCCGAACGTTCCTCCCCATTGTAATCTATTGAATGTGAATGAGAGCTTTTACTGACTATTGTGCATTGTTATATTGTCTACAGATTGATATTGTGCATTCTCAAGTTAATATTTGTGCCCGTCAAAGTAACTACTCATAGGCTTACTAGTGAATTGGATAGCTAGTGCCGCACGGATTACTAGTTCGTGACAGTTGGTATCAGAGCCAGAGCTTGTTGAATGCAAACCAGGATGCAGGAAGTAAATGAGCGCCTTAGCGCTATGGAGGAACGACAGGCCAGTCGAATGCATAGACTGGAAAGCAGAATGGACCAGTTGAACACTTTGGGAGAACAGATTAGTCGGTTGGATGGACTCTTTTCACTGGCACACAGACTGGATTCGCTGGCCGAGCACGTTGATAACTTAGAGGGACGAACAGTCGCAATGGAAGAGTCGCCTCACCCCACAGCTCAGGTGATGAGTGACTTCCAATTACAGTTGGAGGACTTATTTGCAAGGGTTGGCTTGCTAACTAAGGCCACAGGGACGACTGATCACCCTAGGATGAAAGTACCCGAGCCAAAATCATATGCTGGGGCACGAGATGGGAAGGAGTTAGAGAACTTCTTGTTTGATCTGGAGCAGTATTTTCGCGCGGTGAACCCCGAATCAGAAGAAGCCAAGGTTACCATGGCGACCATGTACTTAGCAGGTGATGCGAAACTATGGTGGAGAACCAAATATGCAGATATGGAAGAAGGTCGCATCCTTATTAGAACTTGGGCAGACCTCAAGAAGGAACTCAAAAATCAATTCTTGCCTGAGAACACTGATTTCTTAGCAAGGAGGAAGCTCCACACCATCAAACAAACAGGCAATATTCGAGACTATGTCCGACAATTCTCAACTTGCTTGCTAGATATTCGAGACATGTCTGAGAAGGACAAAGTTTTCTGTTTCATGGAACAAGCTCAGCCGCTTCTACAAGCAGAATTGCAAAGGCAGAAGGTGACAGATATTACAAGTGCTATTGCGGCAGCAGAAAGATTTAGCGATTATATGCCCATGACTGGATCCACTTCACTCAATCACTCCACAGCTAGAACTGGCAGTACCAATTCAAGCTCAGGGTCGAATGCTCGCTCACCTCACCAAAACTGGGGAAACTCAAGTCAGAATCGAGGAAACTATAATTCCCGGCCGTCCAACCAGAATTGGAGTTCCAACAAAAATTAGAATGCCAGCTCTAGCAACTCAAATTACAACAACAAAGGAGGGCAAAACTACTCTGGGCAGTGGAGACCATCTGCCCCTGCCCCATGCATTCTTTGCAATAGCAGGGATCACCCAACAGGCAAATGTCCATCCAAACCAGCTCTACACTCATTAATGTCCTTGCTTCAAGCAGAACCTTCTAACCCGACCGCATCGAGCTCGAACCCCACCAACAGTGAGACCTCCCAAATGGGAGCTCTACGCAAGCTCAATGCTGTCAAAGGAGAAATGTATGAGCACCCACACAAGAAGGCTTTACAATACATCGACATCACTATCAATGGGTTCCCTTCCCAAGCATTGTTGGATTCCGGAGCGACAGACAATTTTATTGCCCCAGATGAAGCTAGACGTGTGGGTCTGAACTTAGAAGGAGATGTGGGTAAGTTGAAAGCTGTCAACTCTGAGGCAATCTCTATTAATGGTATGGCTAGAGCTGTGCCACTACAGGTTGGTCCATGGGAAGGAAGATCAAACTTCTTGGCCGTTCCACTTGATGATTTTAAGGTGATTCTTGGCCAAGAATTCTTTCGAGGAGCTGCAGCAGGACCATTACCTTTCATGGACTCCTTGGGGTTTTTCGGACCCAGACTACGTATTGTACCAACCTCAATTCGACCAACAACTCATGATAGAATATTGTCGGCGCTCCAAGTCAAGAGGGGCTTGGCCAAAGGAGAAGATACATACTTAGCTGTGGCAAAGCTAGAGATGGAAGATGATACTAGCAAAATCCCTGAGGAAGTTGCCCAAGTTATTGCTGACTTCAGCGAAGTGATGCCGAATGAATTGCCAAAGAATCTACCTCCCAGAAGGCTCATTGATCACGAAATTGAGTTAGTCCCTGGTGCCAAGCCACCCGCACGTAGTCCATATCGCATGAGCCCTCCAGAGCTGACCGAATTGAGAACACAACTAGATGGCTTGTCGGAGTCAGGATTCATTCGGCCCTCTAAAGCACCTTATGGGGCACCTGTTCTTTTTCAGCGGAAACATGATGGCAGTCTTCGCCTTTGTGTTGATTATAGAGCCTTGAACAAAGTCACTATAAAGAACAAATACCCGTTGCCGCTCATTGCAGACTTATTCGACCAACTTGGATCCGCCAGATACTTCACAAAACTCGACTTGAGATCAGGTTACCATCAGGTCCGCATTGCTGTTGGTGACGAACCCAAAACTGCTTGTTCTACTAGATATGGGTCATATGAGTTCCTAGTAATGCCCTTCGGCTTGACCAATGCTCCAGCTACATTTTGCACCCTTATGAATGGCCTGTTCCGTCACCTTCTGGACAAGTCTGTGGTTGTCTATCTTGACGACATTGTGGTTTATAGTGGGACTATAGAAGAACACCTACATCATTTGCGAGAAGTGTTCCAAATCCTTAAGGATAATCATCTCTTTGTCAAGAAGGAAAAGTGCTCATTCGGCCAGACCCAGATCAATTTTTTGGGTCATGTAATTGGCAATGGCAAGATTCGGATGGACATGGAGAAAGTCAAGGCAATCCATGATTGGAACTCTCCTAAGAACGTGTCTCAACTACGTTCTTTCCTTGGACTCGCAAACTATTATCGTCGCTTCATAAGGGACTATTCTAAGAGAGTTGTTGCCCTGACAAATTTGTTGAAACAAGATCGAACATGGGAATGGGATAGGCAGTGTGAAGCTTCATTCCAAGACTTGAAATTGGCCGTGATGAAAGATCCAGTATTGGCCTTGCCAGACATCACCAAGCCCTTTGAAGTACAAACAGATGCATCTGATTATGCCTTAGGGGGAGTTTTACTTCAAGTTGGTCACCCGGTAGCATATGAGAGTCGAAAGTTGAATGATACAGAGTCTCGTTACTCAGCTCAGGAAAAGGAATTGCTAGCCATTGTACATTGTTTACGGGTGTGGAGACACTACCTCTTGGGATCTCAAGTTCTTGTTAAAACGGATAATGCTGCAGCAAGCCATTTCCTTACTCAGAAGATGCTAACCTCCAAGCAATCTCGATGGCAGGAAAAATTAGATGAATTTGACTTAGTATTGGAATACAAGCCAGGGCGCACTAACAATGTAGCTGATGCACTCAGTAGAAGGGCAGACCTTGCAGTGCTAACCCATACTGGTCCGAGTCACACCATCTTGGAGAAGATCAAAGTAGGCCTACAGACGGATCCACAAGCGAAGGCGATTACAGAGTTGATCAAGCAGGGCAAAACTCGACGGTTCTGGATAAAAGATGGAGCAATACTCACAACTGGTAATCGCCTCTATGTTCCGAGAACTTCTAGTTTGAGGAAAGAACTTTTGAGAGAATGCCATGACACCCATTGGGCGGGACATCCAGGTTGGAGACGGACACTTGCATTGCTAGAGAGGGGGCACTATTGGCCGCAGATACAGGAGGATGTAATGGCCTATGTTCGAACATGTCTTATTTGCCAGCAAGATAAGGTTGAAAGAGATCGACCAGTAGGCTTACTAGAGCCCCTGCCTGTTCCAACTCGTCCTTGGGAAAGTGTTTCCATGGACTTCATTACTGGGTTACCGAAAGTGGAGGATTTCAGGAGCATCCTTGTAGTTGTTGACCGATTCTCAAAGTATGTGACCTTTGTGCCGACCGGACTAACTTGCACAGCCGAAGATACGGTGCAATTGTTCCTCAAGCATGTAGTGAAGTATTGGGGACTGCCCGAAAACATTGTTAGCGACCGTGATGCTCGATTCACAGGAAAGTTCTGGAAGGAGTTGTTCAAGCTCTTGGGATCCAAACTTAATATGTCAACAAGCCAACATCCCCAATCTGACGGACAGACTGAGCGCTTTAACTCTATGCTTGAAGAATACCTTCTTCATTTTGTAAGTGCAAACCAGAAAAATTGGGTGGGACTACTTGATGTTGCACAATTCTGTTTCAACTTACAAAAGAGCTCAGCTACTCACTCCAGCCCCTTTCAATTAGTCACTGGTCAGCAACCATTGACACCACATACAGTGCTGACCGGATACCAAGGACCCAGCCCAAGAGCTCTTGAATTTGTCAAAGCCTGGCAGAAAAACATTGAAGTTGCTCGAGCCTATCTTGAGAAAGCCTCCCGTCACATGAAGAAATGGGCCGACAAGAAACGACGAATCGATCCTTTTGAAGTCGGGGACTTGGTATTGGTGAAGCTAGATATGTTCAACAAGTATAAACGGACAGCTAGAGCACACAACAATCTGTTTCGCAAGTATGAGGGACCGGTACAGATTATTGAGAAAGTAGGCAAAGTCTCCTATCGCGTCAAGTTACCACATTGGCTCCGTTTCACCCATCATGTCTTCCATGCAAGTAACTTGAAGTCTTACCATGCCGATGCCGCTGATCCCACAAGAAATGTATCTACCCGAGCATTGCCTAAGCATCCTACTAAGCCAGATCGAGAAGTGGAAGAAATCTTAGCTGACCGCCTCATCAACAACACAGGCCCGGATAGAGAATATTTGGTCAAGTGGCAGGATGAACCTCCTTCAGAAATCAGTTGGGAGCCAGTCGAGCATCTGCTGCCATACCTCTCAAAGCTGGAAGAGTACTTGGAAAAGTTCGTTGCGAGGGCGTCAGCGAATTGAGTGTGGGAGAGTGTCAGGACTAGTGCCATTGGTTAGGGAAATCAAGGTTCAGAAGCCTTTCAAGACTTTCCTAATCGTCTCAAAACTCAATGTTCCCTTTTGAAAAGTGCCCAAATGCTTAGCATCTATATTATAGGGGGAAGGTTTGAGCTCTTGACTGTGAGGACGTGTTGCCTCCATTGCATAGTCGGGCCAGACTGTACCGCTAGCATTTTTATTGTTTTCTTTGCATTGCTTTTCAACTTCAAACTTGTATTTCCATCGATCGATAGCATCGAACTAGTCTTGAGCAACGTCCTTCCGAACGTTCCTCCCCATTGTAATCTATTGAATGTGAATGAGAGCTTTTACTGACTATTGTGCATTGTTATATTGTCTACAGATTGATATTGTGCATTCTCAAGTTAATATTTGTGCCCGTCAAAGTAACTACTCATAGGCTTACTAGTGAATTGGATAGCTAGTGCCGCACGGATTACTAGTCCGTGACAAGCGCCCATGGAATGCAAAGCACGCCTATGGTGATATTATCAATAAATCAAAGGTATCCACTCTATTAAAATTCTGCAACTATTCATTAAACCTGGATAAACTCAATCTGATCAATCTATGGCGACCCGACTCCAGAATCAGATTTATTGGCCCGACACTCCGTGTCGGACTATTAGGCAAATTAAGTAGGTCAGGACACCCAAGTCAGACTTACATGCCCAAGGCCAAGAGGAGACCTAACCTAACCAAAACTTCCTCAGTTTCGACTAATAATGATAGCTTCTGATCTGCTCTAACACCTATTCTGCCAAGAGCGGATGACGATGGCTTAGAAAGTTGGAGCTTAGTCAACACTCTAACGCCTGATCAAGATGGCTTGCCAGGGATCATTGTCCAACTACAGATAATGATCGTTGTACACGATCAAAGCTTAGTCAATTCTAACTGATGACAATAGCTTATGATCCGCTCTAAGATTGTAGTTCATTGAGCGCGGATGAAGATGGCTTAGAAAGTGGGAGCCTAGTCAGCGCTCCAATGCTTGATTGAGACAGCTTGCCAAGGATCATTGTCAGTGACGAATGATGACGATAGCTTCTGGTCCGTTCTAACGCCTAGTTCGTGAAGCACGGATGACGATGGCTTAGAAAGTGAGAGTTTGATGGCTTGCCAGGGATCTTTGCCCAACTACGGACAATGATCGTCAAACCCTAACAAAGCTTAGTCAGATCCAACAGATGATGATAGCTTCAAGTCTGCTCTAACGCCTAGTTCACCAAGCGCAGGTGATGATGGCTTGGAAAGTAGGATTCTAGTCAGTGTTCTTGACGCCTGATCACTATGACTTGCCAGGAATCGTTATCCAATCATAGACAATGATCTTCGAACCCTACCAAAGCTTAGTCAGTTCCGAATGATGACGACAGCTTCTAGTCCGTTCTAAGATCGTAGTTTGCCGAGCGCGGATGAAAATGGCTTAGAAAGTGGGAGTCTAGTCAACGTTCTCAACGCCTGATCACGATTACTTGCTAGGGATCATTGTCCAACCACAAACAATGATCGCCGAACCCTACAAAAACTTAGTCAGTTCTGGCTAATAATAACAACTTCTGATCCATTTTAAGACTATAGTCCACCGAGCGCGGATGAAGATGGCTTAGAAAGTGGTAATCTAGTCAGAGTTCTCAATGCCTGATCACGATGACTTGCCAGGGAACATCGTCCAACAACAAAAAATGATCGTTGAACCCTACCAAAGCTTGGTTAGTTTTGACTGATGACGACAGCTTATGGTCCGCTCTAAGACCGTAATCCACCGACGGCGGATTAAGATGGCTAAGAAAATGGGAGTCTAGTCAGCGTTCTCAACGCCTGATCACGATGACTTGCCAGGGATCATTGTCCAACCACAAACAATGATCGCCAAACCCTAACAAAGCTTAGTCAATTCCGACTGATGACAACAGCTTCTGGTCCGCTCTAAGACCGTAATCCGTCGAGCACGGATGAAGATGGCTTAGAAAGTGGGAGTCTAGTCAGCGTTCTCAACGCCTAATCATGATGACTTGCTAGGGGTCATTGTCCAACCACAGACAATGATCGTTAAACCCTACGAAAGCTTAGTCAGTTCCGACTGATAACGACAGCTTCTAGTCCACTCTAAGACCATAGTCCACCAAGCACGGATGAAGATGGCTTAGAAAATTGGAGTCTAATCAGTGTTTTCAATGCCTGATCATGATGTTTTGCCCGGGATCGTTATCCAACCACAGACAATGATTGCCAAACCCTACCAAAGCTTAGTCAGTTTTGACTGATAACGACAGCTTCTGGTTCGCACTAATATCATAATCCGTCGAGCGCGGATGAAGATGGCTTAAAAAGTGGAAATCTAGTCAGCGTTTTCAATGCCTGATCACGATGACTTGTCAGGGATCATTGTCCAGCCACAGACAATGGTTGCCGAACCTGACCTAAGTTTAATCAGTTATGACTAATGACAAAAACTTCGGGTCTCTCGTACAGCCTAGTCCGCCAAAAATAGGTAAAGACGGTTTGAAAGTCCAGTCAAAACTCAGGAAGCTTAACTCGGACGACTCACAAGAACCACTACCCGACCACTTACAATGATGCACACGTTTGACCATAGTCTGACCAGTTTACTTATACTAGTCCGATCCACAGCCTGGCCCACGAAAGTCGGATTACAATGGCGAATCCCGAGGGCAGATTACAATGGTGGATCCCAAGGGAGGATCCCGAGATTATCCCCTCGCATGTAGTTTAGCCGCCTTACAATACTTGGTCGATACAACATCTCGACCTCTAAATATTACAGACCGGGATTGCCTAAACTATCGCAACATAAGCGGTCAGAACTCTTATCGGCAGGTCAATCCTACAGCAACATGACTCAGCAAAACCTCTTGTCTAAAAATAAACATCGCGATAAGACAAAGCATGAAAAGTCAAATAATACACAAGTACAAAGTGTTACTCAACATATCATCTCTCATTGCTAATCTAAGAGTTCACTTCTCGTCGGGAGGAGTTTCAGATACAACGGAGCTAGAGTTGGCAGGAGAAGAAGCAGGGGATGCTTTTGCACACACCGCGGCTCGGACACTTCGATCCTGATCACCCTATTATTTCGATTGATCAGAAGCTTCCCCAAACTCTGCAAAGGACACCTCTGTAGTAAGAGAGGTGCCAATCAGCATGTTCCTCTTTCATCAGCTACAATAGCTTCAATCTTCCTTGCACAACTCTGCTGAACTCGAACGTGGGCTTTGCAGAGCTTCTCCTCGCGTACTCTTGACTCAACGAGCTCTCGCTCCAGTTACTCCAGTTTGCCTGATAGCATATCAGTTTTGCACTGCTCAACACTCAGGTTGTCCTTTACTACACCAAGTTGATTTTGCGCCAGAAGAAGTTGCCCTTCCGCTGTGTTCTCACTCTTGGCATTGAAATCAACATCAGCCTCTAGCCGCTGACATCGGACAGCCCACTCGAACTTCTTCTTGGCCTTTTCCTCGTTTAGAGCCTGCATCTCAACCTGCGGCTTGGCTGCAGTCTCCTAAGAAAATTGTAAGTTACGACGGACAAGGTTAACTTCTTCCTCGATCCTGTCCCTCGCAACCACTGCCTCTGCCAAATCGGACTCAAGTCTTTCCAAGCGAATCCTCTAAGCCTTCGATCTTGGCTGTCAGGCCTCCAGATCGACGGACGATTGAGCAGGCCTCCTTCCTTCAAGTTGTTTCCACAAAGATTCAATTTCATGTAGAGCATCAGTGTACGACTTCTGCAAATTCGCAAAGACTCATTCTATGGTATACACTCACTCACAAGCAGCCTCAACTTTCATCCAGCGACAGCAACTTGGTTCAGATATTACATCCCTAGCACGAGTGATTTTTGCCCCTTGTCCATACGCTCGCCCAGCGTATCACTTACTGGCATCGAAGCGCAGTTCGTCAGCCAGTCATTCCATCAACTAATGTGCTTCCTGGAGCATAAGAAATATCAATCTCCTGGTGTCAGGCTTGGTTGCTCATATTTACCACATCCGGGGCGAACAGGTTGATCCGCGCATCCGAAAAAAGGTCTTCTGTGACCAAATTTATTCCAACACCGCCCTTCGTTGTCTTCATCGCATTAGAGCCCTTCTCCACTGCTTTCCCCTTGCTCACAAAGATCGGCTCTCTCTCAAGAACCAACACGGAAGCAGTTGATAGGGAAGAAGGAAGTGAATTATTTCTCGAATCCGTCGTCACCTCAATGTGAGGTCGAGATCGAGACGGAGGACAATATGGTCGACGTGGAGGAGACTTCTCGCCATAAAGACGACAATCATACGACTCTTCAATAAGTCGAGAAGACTCGCAATCCAATGAGGGTTTATACTCAAAATCCTTCAGTGAAAAAGGACGAATTTGTCCCGCATCAGACAAAACTGCCATACCGACCTGCAACAACAGGTTGTTCATGACCTTCGCCTGCTCAGTACTTAGCTTTGTTGCATCTTCAACCCCCACCATTTGCATATACTCCTTCTCCAAGTCAAGAAGGGAAATAGGGGCCTTTGCCTGAGCATCATGCCCCTCGGACACAACAACTTTCGCCCCAGCGGACACGAGCGGGCTTAGTCGCAGCACGAGGCTTTTTTGAACGCATAGAAGAAGAAAAATGTCTCATTCAGCTCCGCCCCCCTTGCAAGGCACGAAATCTTAACCTTTGGTAGCTTTATCTTCTTCGAAGAGGGTTTGCCTTCGGACTTTGGCTTCAGAACTCTAAAAAGAGTGGGAGCATCATGCCAATGAGCCCCCAGTCTGTTGCGCTTTATATTAGAAAGTTGGACGACATCCTCTACCCGCAGCCAAGGCATGTCACGAAATTTATCCATAGTTGCTTCATCTTCAGAAGAAAAAGGTGTAGTTGGAAACTTCCCTACAAAATGCACGGATAACAATTCAATGTGCAATAATAACTAGCAGGATCGAAAATGGAACTCGGTTGCCTGAACTCTCGCTCAATCGAACAAACAGCAAGCTCAAAATACTTCAAGTTTGCAAAAGCCATGAAGCAATATTTCTGCCAAAACTTGAAATTGTCAAGGAGATTGCTAAAACAGTTCGACAACATCAACACGCACACAGCATGCTCATTTACCCGATGAAAGGTGAGCAGTTGGATCACCGTTGGAGACACTCGGACACCAACATCTTTCGCCCTAATCAGAATGGCGATCATTGTCCTATACCCGTTCGACACCAGCTGAACGAGCAAAATGTCGAGGTATGCCAGGAAGCTCCAAATTTCCTTGATTGCAGAAAAACGAAAGCCCAATTGAAGCATACATCGGTGCAAACAGATAAATTCTTCTGGATTAGACAATGGCGTCTGACCAGCGCCCAACGTTAAGAGCACCAGATCATCAGGGATCCCATATGTCTTGCGAAGGCCCTCAAGATTCTACTCAGAGATTGACCTCTCCTCGAAGAAGTTCTTCAGCGAACAATTCATCAGAAAGCTGATTCTGGCCCGCCATGGAAGAACATACAAACTTTTGATCGCGGAAGTTGAGCAAAGTCAAAAGTGCGAAAAGCGAAACGGCAAAACAAAGTCTCTGAAATCGAAAAAGTAAAGAAATTAAACTCTGCAAAAAAAGAGGATTTATATAGAAAACAGAATTCCCACCTATTTTTCAAGCAGACGCACACCCAATTAATGAAGCACGCGGCTGAAGGAGACGATTCAGACTCAAACAATCATGAGTGCTCATGTCTTCCATGACATGACTTAGTGGACCAACAAGTTGGCCCACCAACTTAGGGGGAGTAGTTGATGATACACCAAATCATTTTTTAATCCACGTCGTACACGTGTCATGATAATCTCGTCAGCAAAGCGAAGTGGGTCTGATTGCCCACCCAATCTGGCAAAGCCCAGACAAAACTAAGCCCATTTTGGCAGTATCCAGAAGGTTAGATCCAAGTTGCAGCGCCTTACTAAGCCCACGCGTCACATGATCAAGCCCAACACTCATAAGGCCTAATCAGGCAAGTATTTGGGGGATCAACCTAAGATGGGCAGGCCAGCAATACATTTGTTCCGACTAGGAAAAAAATACCGAAATATAATCATGCATGAAAACTCCCTTACATAGACAACACTCCAAAAGGGAAATCTCTCATGCAGATCTAGGAGCACAAGTCGTGTAAAGAAACTCTTCTACATGGACGACTCCCAACAAGGAAAGAATCTCCAGCAAGATCTCTTTCCGTAAACTGCGCCACCAAAGGCCTAGCTGAACAAGGATTCTCGCATTATAAATAGAACACAGGGTTGATGAACAAAAGTACGCTACAGAACCCAATTTACAGCTTTAAGCATTTTTCAAGCCTTGTCTGACTTTAGCATCGGAGTGTCATCAGCTGCCACAACAACAGTCTTTGGCTCATGTGTGTTCCTTGTGCAGGTCGATGAGAACAAGATTCGACTACATCAAAAAGTATTTGCTTTTACTAAAGTTCCACCGTTGTTCATCAAAATCTAGCTGGATATCCAATCAATCTATTACTACCTGATTTGCGAATCAGATCCGCTAAACTGGTCTTCTTCTCAGACCACTCGGTGAGTTACATAGGTTAGACACCCAAGTTCGACTTATCGAAACTGACCATAGCTTAGTCAGTTCCGACTGATGGCGATAGCTTCTGGTTCGCTCTAACGCCTAGTCCATCAAGCGAGGACAACGATGGCTTAGAAAATGAGAGTCTATTCAGAGTTCATAAGGCTTGATCACGATGGCTTGCCAAGGATCATTGTCCAACTACAGACAATGATCGACATACCAAACCAAAGCTAAATCAGTTTCGACTGATGACGATAGCTTTTGGTCCACTCTAACGCCTAGTTCGTCAAGCGCGGATGACAATGGCTTAGAAAGTGGGAGTCTAGTCAGAGCTCATAGAGCCTAATCACGATGGCTTGCCAGGAAACATTGTCCTAACATAGACAATGGTGGTCGAACCTAACCAAAACTTAGTCAGTTTCGACTGATGACGATAACTTCTGGTCCGCTCTAACGCCTAGTCCGTCAAGCGCAGATGACGATGGCTTAGAAAATGGGAGCCTAGTCAGAGCTCATAATGCATGATCACGATGGCTTGCCAGGGATCATTGTACTACCATAGACAATGGTGATCGAACCTGACCAAAGCTTAGTCAGTTTCGACTGATGATGACCTACTTTTGGTCAAAAAAGGGACTAAGTTGGTCTAAGCAATCCGAAGTGCAATAACTCCATAATTTTCTATGAGAATTACATGTCTAAAGACCAATGTGATGACATGGCAATGCCGAAAAGACTCAACGGCTAGGTTCCGAAAAGCACAAGTATGAAATACTACTTAACAAACTTTCTTTCAATCATAATTTAAAGATTACAATTGTTGTGGAGGAACTGCTCCAAAGGCAGAAGGACCAAGTACATCAAAGGGGATTACAGGGGATAAGTTAGCATCGTCAGAAGCATGTCCCGAATTGCCAGTCGAGGGTGCTGGGTCAGAATCTTTTTCATCGTCAATCTTCAAATAAGCAACCTTTTGTAGTGACTAAAGTCAAGTTCAAGGTCAGAGTGTTCTTCATCTATCAGTTCTAGCAGGTCCAGCCTACCCTTGACAATCTCAGCAAAGTCCATAGTTGCCTGGCGCTTATGTTTATAAGCTTCAGACTCTGCCTGACTCTTTTTTGCCTTCTTCAGTCTGTCCGCAAGCACAACCACTTGAGATCACTCATCTGCTAGTTGCTGCTTTAGCGGATTTAGCTCATCCAGTACAAAAGCAGTTTGATCCTCCACTTCGAAGACACGACGAAGTCCGTTAGCAACTTCGGACTCAAGCTTCTGGTGTAAGGCAACCCATTCAGACTCAGCTCGCTCCGTTTCAGCAGCTCGAGCTTGTATATCAGGCTACGCCTTACCCACCACCTCTTTCGCGCGCTTCAGCTCCTCCCGAGTGCGCCCCAGCTCCAATTCAGCATACACCAAGCCAGCCTTGGAAGAGTTCAACTCAGCCTTCGAGGCCTCCATCTCGGCCTCAAGATTGGCCCGCGCGGACCACAATGACTCAGAGTTCGTCCCAGTGCCAGACTCCTCTAGCTGCTTGTTTAAGGAATCTATCCAATCAAGCACTTCAGAATACAACTTCTACAACTTAGCAAAAGCCTTCTCCAAGGCATGCATTCTAGTGCAAGCGTCAAGGTGCAGCTCACTTTGATCCAAGGATATGCCCGCTCCACCCCTGGACATCATCATTGTCTCGAGAAGCCCTTCGAGGATTTTCGCTCCGCAGTACTTAACTGGAGACTCAGCCCGATGCCCAACATCAAGATCTGAGGGCTAGAGAGGGGAAGGAGACCCACTCTCTAGAACGACCGCTTCAGCAGAACGGGAAGGGGAGCGTCAATAACTTTAGTGGCGAAATTCATTTCCGAGGGCCGAGTAGGTTGCAAAGTTTCAAAGCCACCAGTGCCTGCCAGCTCTGAATCATCTCCATATATAGGTCAACAACGGGGGTAGGAGATTCGGGCAAAGCACCCTACTCTTCTAGAACCATCTCCTGGGCAGACTAAGCATATCCAGGCTCCGCGATGGTCACCTATTTCTCCAATGGAATCAGCGGATGAAAAGAATTGGCCTTGAGATTACCCTCTTCCTCTTGAGCCGAGTAATGGGTGGCAGGACCACCTCCAACTTAGCCTACCTCGTCGGGCTAGGAATTGTCAATTTTCTCTTCTATGAACGACAACCGTAGGCCTCCTTAGTCGATGTTCAGAACAGAGTGGGAGCTTCATGAAAGTTCTCGAACAACCCATTCCGCACGATGTTGTTCGGAACCATGACCTCTTTGATGGTCATAAAAGAGAGCTCGTTGAACTTTTTCATTATCAACTCCTCCCACTCAGAGATAACTGGAGCCATAAATGTTTCTGCGGGAAAATAAAACAACAATTTAGTGCAACTTCCACAATGATTCAGACACAAAAAAATAGGAACATTATGCTTACTGCAATCAAATTTGAAGTATCTAACCAGCGGACACCCATCTAGCTTAAAATATGGAGAGTCTAAAGAAGCAAGAAAACAATACTTCTGTCAGGATTTGAAATCATCATAAAGGGAACCCAGACAATCTGGCGTGCTCAAATGGATGGCCCCGTGAGCATTCAGCCGAGGGGAAGTCAGCAGAGGGACCACCAGCGGAGTCAACCGAAGGTCAGCATCCTTCACCCTTATAAAAATAGCGATCAAAGTCTTGAACCCGTTCGGTACCATCAGAACGGGAGGAATGCGAAGATACACCAGGAAGTGCCAAATATCTTTTGAAATCAAAAAGCGGAGTCTAGATTGAAACATGCATTTATGCAAGGCGATGAACCTTTGGGAGGCATTAACGGGGTTCGGTCAGTGCCCAAGGAGGTAAGTTTCAGGTCTTTTAGGAATCTGGTATTGATCCCAAAGTTTAACCAGACCGGATTCATCGACCAACCTATCCTGAAAAACTCGTGGCAAGTGTAAGACAACTCCTATTCGGGAGTAAGTTCAATTTTGTCCGTCATGGAGAAGAGTACGAACTTTTGAGTACATGTGCGAAAATAGAAACAAGAACACATAAGCAAAAAAGCAAGGAGTTTCAGAAAGACTACAAAAGTAAATAAACTCTCCTCTGCAGATATGGCAACTTATATAGAGCCAGGGATTTGCACCTCTTTTTCGAACAGTCACATACTCATTTAATAATGTGCGTCGGTCGAGACGATATTTCGGGCTTAATCATCACAACTGTACAGTTCCTATTGAAGTGACTTAGTGGACCGGTAAGATGGCCCAATAACTCGGGGGGGAGCAACTGATGATACACCAAATCGTCAATTAATCCGCGTCATACACATGTCATGACGATCTCGTCAACAGAGCAAAGCAGGCCTAATTGCGCACCCAATCTGGCGAAGTCCAGACCACATGAAGCCCACTAAGGCATGGTCCAGGAGGTTGGACCCACACAGCGGCGCCCTAATAAGCTTATACACCACATGGTCAAGCCCAATACCCGTAAGACCTAATAAGGCAAGTATCTAGGGGGATCGACCTAAGATGGGCAGGCCAGCA
Organism: Berberis vulgaris; assembly: GCA_963556465.1. Lineage (NCBI taxonomy): Eukaryota > Viridiplantae > Streptophyta > Magnoliopsida > Ranunculales > Berberidaceae > Berberis > Berberis vulgaris. Next base: position 63,151,223 of record OY747134.1, on the reverse strand, counting down.
ATACATCGATTCCGACTAGAAAACAAATAAAGGAGTATAAGTCATGCATGAAAACTCCCCTACATGGACAACACTCCACATTGGAAGAATCTCTCGCAGATTTAGGAGCACAAGTCGTATAGGAAAACTCTCATACATGCATGACTCCTAACAAGGAAATGATCTCCAGCAAGATATTTTTTCCCAAACTACGTCACCAAAAGCCTACTTGAATAAGGACTTTCGCGTGATAAATAGGCCACAAAGTTAATGAACAAATGTACGCTACAGAACCCAATTTACAGCATTACGTATTTCTCAAGCCTTGTCTGACTTGAGCATCAGAATGTCATCGATCGCCACAACGATAGCCTTTAGCTCACATGCATTCCTTATCCAAGTCAAAGTCAATGAGAACAAGATTCGACACCATCAAAAGCTAAAGCATAAATCTTTGGCTGAATCAATCGACTGATTCCGAGTAATTTGATCAACAAGAAAAGTGGAGGTTGGTAGTGTTGTTGATGCTTTGAATACATCCAAGGATGACCCTCCTAATGTTTGGGGTTAAATAAAGAAACATGATTGATTTTTTTTTTTTTCTTTTTCAACTTGAAAATGAGGGAATGTGTAGTTAGTTGGACAAATAGTGTATTTTAAATATCTAGCATCGAGGTCTAGTTGGTTAGGATACTCCACTCTCACCGGAGGGTACTCAAATCTTGGGAACAGAAATCTACCATTTTTTTTAGTTTCTAACACGGATCTAATGTCGATCATTTATCCAACTTTTACACGCGTATTTCACTCCAGTCAGATGTAAAACTAAAATAAGTTGATTTCTTTCTTAGTTTAGTCCTTTTCTTTCTTAGTTTAGTCCTAGCATATAACAATCAGTTTATTGGAATAGGCCATGATAATCATTCTCTTATCCCATCATAATACAGTTCTCACAATAATTTGATATCCAGTGATTAATTGGTAAACAGGGTGAAACAAAATTTTTCTTCTTTTTCTAAGACAAAAGGGTAAATTTCTAACTTAGGTACATAATTGTTTATTTTTTTTTATTTTTTTTGTTAAAACGAAAATTTCTAAAACTCATTGATCCCTGTCCTATCGGTTACTCAACTAACAATAAGAAGATGATAGCCTTATAGCCTTTAGAGAAGATGGACAAGAATAAAACCTATGTTGTCAAGGGCGCCGCTGTCACGCCCCGACCCGCCACGGAAATCGCAGCGTGCCGATGCGTGAACTACCACGTACACAGGCGGATCGTAACCGGCCACAACATCATAATATAACACATTCTTGATACGATAAACAAACGAAAATAAAACTACGCTAAATTTTTGAACAAAATAAATATATATTTTTTTTTATTCGCCCCGCCAGAGTCATAGCGACCAAACAGTATACAAACATCTAGTTTAACAATAGAGTACATCAGAAATACAGAGAAAGCAAAACATACCCGTACAGGGCGGACACAACCAAAAAGCTCAAAACACGCCTACAACGAAAATCGAGGCCTACGCGCCACGATCAGCAGGAACTCCAACACTGCCTGCACTCCAATAGAAGCACACCCCTTGCGGGGTCAACAAAGCACAAAGCTAGCTGGTGCGAGCGAACTAAATACAAATAACGAAATAATAAACAAGAAAAATTCATGCCACACAACAATGAATAAGCAACAAGTTCTAAAGTCTAAATCACACCGTGTCTCTAAGGATAATGTTTCTAAGTTCAAGCAACAACACAAACATTTCAGATTCAACAATAACTATCAGTTTACGATATATGTCAATCATTACACACGATTCAAACAAGGTAAATATCAAGCAATGGAAATAAAACAATCTCATAATTCTTCCTAGCCTCCTAGGTATAGCAATCAAGTTGAAATCAGAAATCCTGTAAAATCCTGTATAAGTGTCTCATATCGTAGGTATTCGCATACCCTACGAATGTGTCTCACCCAGACACATCCCACAACGTGCACCAGTACCACTTCGGGCTTGTTTGTATCCTAATGGGGTGCCATCTGCCAGGATACAAACTCAAACGTCCCGAACGACTGGCCTAACACGGCCAACCTAACATAATCAAAGTCAAGCGCGCTGGGAGGGAAAGCGAGTAATCTCCAAAGCACGTCCTCCGGGACCCGTCCTACTGCACTCTATAGTGGCAAGTGCGTGCGGGAGCTCACCGCACCTCAGCAAGCTTGCCACATGCAATAGCGTCCACAATGTCAGGTGCGAGTCATCTCAAGCACCGTCCAACTCACGATGCGAGCAAGCTCCTAAGCATCGGCACAACAGGCATTATAGCGGGGTAAAGACACTTATACTACTATCCACATGCACAAATGACAAGTCTGTGCATAACCAAATGTACAAGCGTGCAATCATAAATAATTCGGCAATTTTTATAAAATCACGACTATGCCAGGGTCCCAACATGACCCAATCACCACAATAAATTTACTCGAGTCGCTTATCATGCATGCTCAAGACTCAAAAATCCACGGTAACATGATAGGCTATGCAAACTAGAAAACAAAGCATACCAGTCTCATGTCATTACACCAAAGCCTAATCACACCAAAATTACTATTCGATTTCATTCAAGTATATCATGTTTTCCGAAAATTCAAGGCATAATTCATTCACACATAACTAACACAACCCTCGAAATATCTGAAAACTACGAATTTCGGATTTTGATACAATTACACCCAATTGACGGTATAATGTAAAAATTCAATTTAGATTTTCAAATAATTATTTTCTCAAAATAAACATTATAATTCTACTCACCTGGCGGAATGGATTTTCAAAACCCAATTCCTACCGGTCGAAGCTCCAAACACGCAAAATCACAAATGCGAGACCACGAAAATTCGAAAACTGCAAGGCGGACTCGAAAATGAGTAAACTAGCCGAAAACTGAAATAAATAAATAAATACGAGTGGCGCGTGACTGAAAGGAAAACTTACAGGCAAAAGGAATTCGGCAACCACCCCGCCGAAACCCAAAGTTTGGCGAAAACGCGCCGAAACCCTCCCTACACTGGTCTGATCGCTACCAAACTGCACAACAGCCCGTAAAAGAGTCCAAGGACACTCAGAATCACGAAAGTGAGGCTCACCCACGCACCCAAAGCCCGGTTTCACGCCGAGGAACCCTCCAAACAAACATGCACCCTGATTTTTTTGAAAAAAAATTTAGGCCAACCCCAAAACAGTCTTGCATGTCGGTTCTAAGGGCTCCCAAGGACGCCACCAAGGCCCTAACACGGCTGATCGGAGCTAAGGAACCCGATCAAACCCAACCCAAAAGAAAACTGATTTTTTTTTTTTTTTTTTTTTTTTGAAAAAAAACAACTGAGAAATAAATAGGGGGAAGAGAGAACGAACCGAGGAGGAGGAGGTGAGATTGGGGAAAAACCACCCAAAAACCGCTGAAAAAAAAGAGGAGGCGACGAAGTCGCAACTTGCTCGCTGCTGGAACGAACAGAAACCAAAAACAAAAGAAAGAAAGAAAGAGAAGAAGAAAGGGGGAAGGGGAGGGGTCGTGCTGTTTTAAAGGGGTGGGTGGCTATGTGCCCCCACCACCTTTGTTGAGTACACCCGCCTTAAAAACTTTTTTTTTTTTTTTTTTTTAAAACCGCAGGTCTCACAGCCGCTATGGCGCTAATTTTTTCAAAAAACGCCTTGCTATGGGCGTACCTCACCTCAAAATGCTTTTCAGTGTCGCAGCGCTCCGCCTAGTGTGGGGCACCAAGTGCTTGGGACGCTTGAGGTGCCAATATTACTTTAAAAGATAAAAATTTAAGGGAAAATTACTTTTAGGGCCTACTTTTTAACAAAATAGACAATTTAGATACCATAGTTGATGTAATGGTTAATTTGTGCCTAATTTTATACTTTTATGACTAACAATGACTCTTTTGTTAATTCAAATTAACCCATAAAGTTATATGACATATTTATTCTCCTAAACAAATAGAAAACCTAATTTTATAGTTTTACGACCAACAATATAATATTGAATATGCATGAATATGCCGTCTGCACTCAAGTTTTGTCAATAATTTGAGTAACATGGTCACTAGACATCATTGAGTGTCCGACTAAAATAATTTTTCTTTTTTATACTTGTATCATGTTTAGCTTATGGAATACTTGAATATTTATAGTAATTCTTTTTTTTATCATTATTGTAAATTGTCTCCATTTATTTTGTTAATAGCATTTTATCAACTCTATGTTAACAAAGACTGACATCACCTCGGTTTCGTTTTCTCCTTTTTCTTAATCTTGATACCGACAGATATCTGAAACCTTGGAACACAATAGTTCTCCTACCTAAATATGAATGTTTGATTGGCCACTAAACTAGGGATTATGCTAATTTCTAAATAAGTTAGTAGTTAATGAAAAACATGAGCTCTGTTTGTAAAACAAATAATATTGACTATAAATCAAGCTAAAACAAAAATGAGATGATTTGTCAAAGTGAGATTCCAAATGTACAAACTTATAATTTTGGTTACTTTGACTAGCATTGAAACTGATACCTTTTGGTTCATTCATTTGAATTCGAACTCGAACTCATGTGCATCATCAGCAATAACCAATTTCCCCACTAGTCTAGTCTAGTGAAGAAGAGGGAAATACATCTTTAAGTGCGGAGGCAACAGTCAAGTAATTAAGTGTATTCCACAGCGTCTCCTTTTCTCTCTTCAACCTCATGCCAGTATCCTCCAATTGAAGCAGAGCCTGTTGCTCCTTGGGCGCACCCTCCAAGGTACTCCCGACGAAGAAGGTTGGTGTGGTTGAGGAGTGTAAGATCTGAGCCTTGCCTGAGGAACAAGAGCCATTTTTATTTTTATGAATGGATTTTTTTTTTCTTTTATTATTATTATTATTAGAGGGAGTGGTAGTGGCAGTGGTAGTGGTAGATGGATATAGACAAAGAGAAGAGGAGGGGGAGGGGAAGGCACTCTGTGAATGTGATTCACCATTTTGAGTTTAAATATATGTATATATATATACACGGTGGTTTTGAGGGAAAGAGAGGGACTGTTGTGTGGAATGGAAAATTCTAGGGGTCGAGGGAGGGGTCGAGGGAAAGGGAGCGAGGGATGGGTGATGGGTGGTTACACCCATCCCTCGCTCCTTTCCCTCGCTCCCTCCCTCGCTCCCTAGCAAAGCTCAGTGTGGAATAGAGTTGTGGATAGCTTTATGTTTGTTGTTTGGTTGTATGTTTCGAAGTAGGGGTGGGTACAGGATGGGACGAGATAGATCTATCCCGTTCATTTGGGATTAGGATGGGATGGGATAGACCATATTCTGACCTCGTACCATCCCAAACGGGTTCGGGACAAGACGGGATCGGCGTACTCTATTTGTTGATCAAGTTTTTTAATAATCTAATAAGTATAAAACTATAAATTACTGCTGAAAACATAATATGTTGGTACAGTGGTACACATGCTGGAAACATAATCTGCTAGATGAGCATAATCAGCTGGAATATAATTAATTTGAACATAATCAAATTATATTCAGATTATATAATTTGGGAATAAACATGTGTTCAGAGTAAACATGCAAAATTTGGACTCTCATATATTTTTCTCGAGATGAGTGCATAATTAAATTTGACATGTATGTACTATTAAATTTGGACCGAGATGTTTGTAATATTAAATTTGAACCGTTAGATTTACCTTGATATGTGTGTTCCATTAAATTTGGATCATTATATTTTTTTCGAGATTAGTATAATATTAAATTTGGACCGTTAGATTTACTTAGAGATGTGTGTTTTATTAAATTTGGACCATTTGATTTTTCTCGAGATGTGTGTTGAATTTTGTAGATTTTGGTAAAAATAAATAAGTGAAAAATGTGGTTTAATTTGTAATAAGTGGATGTGTCATTTAATTTGTAATATTTTAGTAGAGAGAGAGAGAGCCATTAGATTGCTTTTACCTGAATTCGACGGCTCGAATTGATGCACATGAGGGGGTCTTGTGCATAGTGCACATGAGCACCCCTCAATCCCCAAGAGGGATGCTCTTGTGGCTGAATCTTGCAAACAAATTTAGAAAACTATGTTGTTATTTAAGATTCAGGACCAAACTCTCATTTGCTAATGTGGATGCTCTAATTATATTAAGTAGAAGAAAAGGTGCCAGGTAGAGATGATGGATAAAGTTGATGAGTACAACAGTTTATCAAGTTGGAGATGAGAAGGATTGCTCACCTAGAACTCTGTCTGCATTTGGATATTGAGGATAAACAATTTGATATGATGGCTACGATACTAATATTTGACTTTAGATATCAATCACTTGGAAGAGTTGTGAACACATCTTATACTCAAATGAGCCCTTCTAGGCGTCGAGGAAATGGGAGAGGGGGAGTATTAATCTCGAGGGGGATGAAGGGTCACACCCCCTTCCCTCGCTGGTTTCCTCGCGCGTTCCCTCGACATGTAGAAAAAACATACTCAAATATGTCCAACATAGTAGGTTCGGCCTCAAAATGCACAATGAGAGCATTGTGATCCAAAAAAAAATTTCAAGATTTGATATTTCAGTGGCACCCATCTTTTAAAGCATCAAATGCAATGCCTACATTGGACTTAGCTTAAAATGGTTTACTCCCTCTTTTGCTTGACTTCATAGCAAACATAACCATTGTACACTAACTAAAAAGGCTCTTATTTGCATCATTAAATTCTTGATGAGAATGCCCTCTAAATTATATAATCTAGCTTGCCTGCACTAGAATGCAACCATCCTATGAATTTTGAGCAGCAAGTTTTCTTGCCTGTTTGACACAGGTGTGAGATTCAATTTTCTCGAGAAAAAAAAAAACTATTGGATTAATTGCAATTTTCCCTTATAATATATAGTTTATTTAGTTTTGTCTCCAATTAACATTCATATTGCACTTTCCCCTTACGATTACCAGTCAACGTGTCTTGAATGTCAAGCCACGTGCTAGCTTCAAAAATGTCATATTTTACTGTCCAAAATACCCTTGAATGATCTGAAGGCTGAGATTTAAAGTTGATGCAATTAAAATCGAGGGCTGAGATTCAAACTTTCACTAAGACGTTGGGATAATCCACCAATTCCTCCTTCACCACCACCGTCTCCACTTCACCACCAATAACTATAAGTCTCACTTTTGCTTCTACTACTACATCTATATATTATTTCACTGTAGATTAAATATTCAAGCATCAATAAGTGAAAAAGTTCATCTTCATCATTTGTTAGGTCAGTTCTATTGCAGTGAGCAAAGTTAAATTTAAATTTATCATAAGAGGTTAAGTTGTTGCCAGTAATTTATTTTAAGGGGTTAAGTTACTACTAATTAACAACACTTAATTGATTTTCTTGCAGGTCCAATGGTGTCACAAGCATAATCAAACAAGTGAATAAGCGGTTTGAAATAGCCAATTTTTTAATGAGCACGTGTACATTGGATGTTAAAGCACAATGTAAATTCATTGGATGCTAATAGCACATTGTAATCAAATGCATTTACATCATTGCAAAAACCTGATATAACACAATGCAATTCAATTGACACAATATCATTGCAATTCAAAACCTAACATAGCATTTTCAAGCATCAATAAACAACCTTGCAATTCAAAACCTGACATAGCACTTTCAAGCATCAATAAGCAACCAGACACATCATCCTTACAAAAACCAGAATTTACAAGCATCAAAAAGTCTGACAATCAATATCATTCACTACCTAACAACCTGAATTGCAAAAACCTGAATTTACAAACAGCAATAACCAACCTGAATTTACAAGCATTCAGTAACATTCAGTACCTAACAACCTACAATGTACCATACCAACAAGCATTCAATACCATATTATACCAACAAGCATTTAATATCATTTAACAGAACTTGCAACCAACACATGTGTATCATTTAGTGTACAATACCAACACAAGTCTGACATAACACAACATAAGTCTGAGATAACATTCCATAGAAAACACAAAATGAAAACGTCAATAAACCAAAAAAATTGGCTTTCACTAGCTGCTTTTACCAAAATGAGAATGTCAATATGCAAGTCATCTCCAGGGCCCCCTAGGTCTCCAACTGCTTTGTCCCCTTACAAATTGAGTTTGTCCCCTCCTGCCCCTACCATTCCCATGCTGAAACACTGGATTAACTGGTGGCCTCATTGGTGGGGGGATCGAACCCCTTGTGCAAAGGGCTGAGTTATGAACATTGTACTCTGATTGTTGTATAAAGTTGGAGCTATAGGCATCTCAAGCTAGAAGTTTGGTGGTTGCGGATGACATGTGGCCATTTCCTTTAGAGGTTCATTATTTCCTCTTCCACTAACAATCCTTGCACCCCTAGGCTTGTTGTTCTTTACCCTCATGCATTTAGACATCTTAGATGTTTGTCCATCCTCAGCAGGCTCCATTACACTAATCTCAGAAGTGTTGCTTTCATGAACTTATGCTGCCACTTTAACCTCAACAAACACATGCAAAGCATCCTTGTCATCAATGTCTGCATGGGTCCAAAAATACATTAAGTCTTTATCATTGGTAATGTCCATCCTCACCCCATTCTCCACATAGGTATGTGTTGTTCCGAGGGTCAAGGCATGTTTATGTGGGTTGGGGATAGCTTCAAAGATACTTTTGTTTAACTTATCCCAATTAAGGTGATCCCCATGCACTTATACAAAGTCTATAGATGACTCATTTTTTTAATTACTAACCTTCTACAGACCAGGGATCTCTGCAATCTTACTCCACTTTCCATTGTAATGGATCGCTAAATTCCAGACTTTCAGCTCTTGTTTCCATTTACCATTGCTACAATGACACCAATTAAAAAGATGAAAACAGAAGACTAAAAACAGACAAATAAAACAAAATCATACCATTTTCACTGATCCAAACAAAACAAAATCCAGTTCTTGATGAATACTATAGGAAACAAACAAAACCATGCAATCAAATGTGAATTGTAAACTAAAAACAAAAGGTTTTTCTACTAATGCTTCTGTGGCTAAATTTATGGTGACTACCTTGAGCTTTGAAGCAAGTGGTCTTTGCTAGCTCGTTTTCGAGAGGAAGAGTTTGCTTCAAGTACAACACAAACACTATGACTAATTCATGGAAGCACTAACCACTAGCAACACTAAATCACTTTCAGAAACAACATTTTCACTGATGCAAACAGCAACCACCAAATAAACAGTGGAAAATCACAAATTTGTGTACTAACAAAATCATATCATTCACACCATCCATTCAAACATGCATTACATATAAAAGCACCAAAATGAAATCATAAAATAGCAAAGAAGACTTACAATATATCACGCCAATGAACAGGAGGATGTTTCACATTCTCTTCAGTGTCTGAAGAAGTGAAATCTCATCTCAGATTTGGCTCCTCATCGCTTGAAATCTGACTGAAGAAGTCATTAAAATCACTGAACGAACTGCAATCATCCCAATGTATGCTAAAAGCAGTGATCCCATCATCATCGTTGCTACTGATAATGATTTTGACACCGCAAACAACATTTTTTCCCCTTCTTCGTTTTGATTTCCTATTCTTCGTTTCGGTATTCTACTTCTTCATTTTGGTGAGAAATCAGAGAGAGTGAAAATGCAGGGAGAGAGAAGAAACAGAACAGAGATAATGGAAACGAAGAGAGTTTTCCCTCCATTGTCCGTCTCTTCAATGGTACAAGCTGACAGGAAGTAATCCCTAGCCGTCCACACGTCTGGTTCAGGTAACAGGCGGTTGAGATTGACATGCTATCACATCAGGCGTGATAAGCACATGAAGGACATTTTTGTCATCCAAAATAGGCGAAATGATGGCACATGAGGTGTTTGACAGTCAAGGCACATTGACTGATAGTCTTAAGGGAAAGTGCAATATGAATGTTAATTGATGACAAAGCTGAATAAGCTATATATTATAAGGGAAAATTGCAATTAATCCAAAACTATTTAGTCTCCAAATAACCTTTTTTTTTACCCTTTACACACCCCATGTCGCCGGCCTGTCACGTGTGATACCATCGCCACACCTCTACCAACTCGGCTGGTACACCTTTGTTTTTTTTTTTTTTGGTTTTTACCCTTAACCCTCCCCATCCCATGCCATCGGCGGGATTCAAACTTGTGATGTGTGATTCCATCCGCCACACCTCTACCTTTGTTAGCTAGCATGTATCCAACGCTTTGGATCACATGATTAAGCCATGAAAACCAACAAATCCATATTACATGCCCCCATATGTCCAACCTGTGGCGAAAATGTGTTGACCTCCTTGAACCCTTGTTTCAGTGGAACATGTGAGAACATAACTTGCAGGCCACAAGTAGGATCTGATTATTATTGAACTAACTAAAGTCCACAATAGCGACTGAGACAACCTGCATCACACTGAAACAAATTTACAGAAGAACGCCTCCTCGATCTATTAGAAAAACATGGTCATGGGCAAGGAACTTTTACAAATCCTTGAAGCCATAGTAACATAAATACTTATATCCAGTTTCATTCCTAACTGAGACAACTCTACAAGTTGAGCTCATGACACAACTCAACAGATTCATGTTTGCTAAAACCTTCTTAGAGAGAGGGCAGTCAACAATATAATGCATCTCGCTCTGTATCCGTCGTTGTATGCCCTACCATAATATCACCTCTTTCTCCTTTTTGTATCAACCTGAAAATCACCCACGTAAGTTAATTTGATTAGACCACCGTGTAGATTACTTCCAAAAATCAGCAATGCAGATGATGATGCATGTGCAGCTTAGTACACATGTAAGCATATTTGGCAAGTACTTGTTTATAGAAATAATGCAATAGTAGTAGTACCAGAATCCAATAATTTAACTTGCACACATAAATATGATTTCCTTGCCTAAAGATGGCTTGATCTGGCTATTTCAGTCTTTCCAGCGTTTCGGTTGGTTGTAAGTACAAACCAAAATACAGAAAGGGTTATTAAGACTCCTCGTTAGTTACATCTTGCGAGAAGATTCTACAAAAATTAGTTTCTCACAAACCCATCGTAAAACAGATTTCATTTTTTAAATGTTTTTGAAAGCTCGAAAATACATCAAAAGCATGTCATGCTTCAACACCGAGTATGCAACTATGGCTCCGCTTGGTACGTGCCATAAAGTAACGCATTTAACTTTACAATGCACTAGTTTTCAAAGGATTATTTCACGGTTGCTTGGTATCATTTAATGAAAAAGCTCCAGACAATATGTTTTTGTCTTTGGATGTTAATCATTTGTTTTTTCTCTAATTAGGGAATTCAACATCTACTAATTTAAGGCATCAAATATTTAAGGGTGTAAATAGAAATATAAAAGAAAATAATGAAATCTGCTTAGTGAATGAATCATTTATGTATAAACAAGAGAAGAAAGGGGAGTAAATTTAAATTATCAAAAAATGATACAAACAAGAGTAAAAAAATCATAGTTAAAAATGAAAGTGCTTGTGCAGGTTCGTGATTGTAATTCATGAGGAAACTTGTTGCATTAAAATACGGCAGTTATGGCACAAAATGTAGGCCCATATGCATTGTTTAGGTAAACAAAGGTTTGCAATGGCTAATCAAGTACGATTAAAACGGTTATTCCTGAAAATCAACTCATTTGCATTTCTTTGCAACACACCAAGCAGAGATAATGTGTTTATAACTAAATTAATAAACAGATAAATTCAACAGATTCCCACGTTAGGCTAATTAAAGCCCAACTAAATCCCCCCCCCCACCCCCTTAAAAAAAAAAACACTCACACAAGGTTTATTAGCTCTGCTAGAGAGGGGGGAAAGATTTTTGAAACTTTTGGAATGTAAATTGTAACTAGCTAAGAAGTTCGGACACTGGCGCAAATACACAGGGAATTTCCAAAAGGTAGGACTCAAACACGCAGAAAATATAATTAGTATAGTTTTATCACATATTAAACATACAATCCAAGAAAGGAACGTCCTTCAAAGTCCCCCAATGCCAAACCAAACCCTAAATTTCCATAGCTACTTGAGAGGCCGATTCATGTTTGTCATGAAAAATTTGGCGATTATGCTCTCTCCATATCCGAGGCAATCATGGCATAAAGGAGTCCATTCCATATCCATTTTCCTTTGGGGAGGAACAGGCTTGATACCATCAAGAAATTCAATTTGAAAAAGACGTGGCTGATGGAACCCCCTCCCCCCAAAAAAATTCAAGAAGGATAATACCCCAAAGAGAGTGAGTGAAAAAAGAATAAGTAACAGAATGTGATTAATTGATTCCCGCACCCAAGACAAAGGCAACATCTATTTGAGATATAAAGCCTCTTCTCACCAAGTTGTCCATGGTAACCAATCTTCCGTGCGCACTGGTTAAGAAATTAATGCGAGGCAGGATCTGTTTATGCAATAAAACTTCAATTCAAAGTTGAACCCATGAGCATTGACTAAAGGAAGAGAGTGTTGGGATGAGAGGTGGTCGTAGCAACTCTTAACACAAAAAAAAAAGAAATATATATATATATATATATATATATATATATATATATATATATATATATATATATATATATATATATATATATTTTGGCTTCTTCGTTTGCCAAAACCATTCGTCATTGTTGACACTGCATCATTTTTTTAAATAAAAATAAAGGCATAACTACGAAATTTATCAAAGAAAAACATCAATACAAATCATAAGTGTCAATCACGTGCTAATATACTATGTTTTTAAAAATGCAGAATGCGCTCTTAGCCACTATTACCCTGAGGTGTACATCTCAGGACAACAATAGACCCGATCCGTTCTGAACCAATAAAAGTGCTCCAGCATAGGATTTTGTAGTTGTAATCATATCATTTTGTTAGGGGAAAAAGATATTTTATTCAAATGGACCTACAACTTTTTATGACAACAAAAAGCGGACTTGTTTTCCACATGAAATAAATAAAAGGATCTGTCTTAGAGGAACAAGACAGTTTGAGGCCTGCGTTAGAATTATTTGAATCCAGTAACCCAAATTTTCAAATCTTGATCTCGTCGCTCTTTAAGTTTTTTTTTTAATCATTATTACGATGAAAAAAATAATAACTAACATTTATTGTTGACGGAGTAATGATCCAACACCAAAAACAATAAGTAACAATGAATTTGGAAACTAAAAAATAAAATAAAAAATTATGAGGAAACAATTTACACTTTGAAAGAAGGCCAAACTAGAAGATGAAAAGGCTGAAAAACATTTCTAAGTAAATGCAAATGCAATTTATCAGTAGAAGAAAAAGAAAAGGATCACACATTAGTGCGATCATATAAGAAATAAGCATACCTTTGTCTCCGACTTTCGGGGAGCAATATGATTGTTGGACTTTTTTTCATCTGGAGATGAACAATTATGACAGAAGAAGTGCTCTCTTTTTTTGGCATCCTCTACACTCATGTCTATACAAGGAGGATGAAACCTGGACAAAAGACATTCAAAATGTGATAGTACATTAGTATTTATTTTAATTATTTAATAATTGGGCCAGCCCATTGTAAGCCCAAGTAGGAGTTCAACAACTTTAGGGTTTTACTTTGTTATACTTAAATAAGTTAAAAATCAAGTTTGTAATCAGTTTTTGAACTTTAAACGAACTATTATTGAAGTGAAAAAATTTTGTCATTCAAGTTTCTGGTTATTTGTTTATTGTTTCCGCTATCAAATCTATCAATTGGTATCAGAATGGTAAAATATTTGGACAAAAATGCCACCTCAGGGAACTAGTCGCCAATGCAAAGATGGAGAGCATGGAGAAAGCACTTGTGGACATCTCTGAGAAATTAATTGTTGCGTTGGTTCGTCAAGAACCTGAAGCTACCAGCAAAAAGTCACGTCGTGAAACTTGACGCCGAGGTGAGATCTTTTCATATTTGTTTGAATAAGAACAGGTGAACCCTGCTGCCATTGATTGGAAAAAGGTGCCTACGTTTGACAATTACGAAGGTGAGGACGATGAACCTGACCTTTCAAAGTTAGATATCAGGCTATCCGCGAGTTGTCGTATCATGAAGCCATGAAACCCTGCGTTACTGATTTGAAAGAACGATACCCAAACTCAGTAATTCGCAATATCACTCTTTACGAAGAGGATCGAAAGAAAAAATGGACGACCACCCTTAATTTCTCCAATTTGTTTAAAGTCCCTACGTCTAGGGTTGGTAGAAATAAAACTTTGCGAATCGCGAGTTATGATTTGTGCAAAATCCCCCATAAATTGTTCACAATCATGTAAATACATAAATTGGTGAAAACCCAAACCCCACCCAACCCCGGAGAGGAAGAATAAGTGCAAACAGAGAAGATGAAATAGGGGAACAAAGAGGAACTATACCTTATTTGGCCCCGCAGCAAGTCATAGCCACCCCCCATCATCGCCGACCCAAATGGTTCAAACCAAAATCAGCCCTCCACCACCCCCACCATAGTGCACAGCATAATCGTAGAGTGTAGGTCCTCGCCAAAATGTTCGCACATCCTTCCGACGTGACGACCAATATAATTTGTTGATTAGGTGAAGTTTGAAAATCTTCTTTTTTTTGTCTCTAAATAATCACTTCCGTTAATACTTAAGTTCCTTTGCGAATAAAGAAAGCTAATTACCAAGAAACCAAAGAATTTCAACTCACTTGTTTGGCCAAGTGATGGGGGCTCTTGAGAATTTAGGAAATGAGGAACTACGAAGCTTGTGAAATATGAAGGTTCAAAATTTTTCCTAACATTTCAAAAACATCTAATATCGTTTGGTTTGAACCTTTGTTTTTTTTTTTTTTAATTTATAAAGTCCAAAATCAATTTTTTTTTCTAAAAGATAAAAAATTTATAGAACTTTTAGAGGTTGGTCCCAAGATATTAGGGTACTTCAGACTTTGGTCCCAAGGTAGCATCTAAGTCATGGTACTAAATCGTGAGGCGATCGTCAGTTATCTATTAAGTCAGAATGTGTGCAGCGCATAACGAAAGAAAATGACATCCTTGCCCCGATTCCAACATATTGGGAAGTTCATAGGAGTCAGGCCAAGAATGTCTTTTTCTTTTGACTTAACATAGGGCTAGACAATTAACTCACGATTTGGGACCAAGCCCTAAATAGTATGATATCTTGAGACGAAAATTTGAAGCGCCCATTTATTTTAGGACGAACCTCTAAAATTCTCAAAAATTATTGAGAAATACTCGAATTACTTGTGTTCCACAAGATTATGATAAACATAATAGTAATAAACAATAACTTCATCTAACGAACAACAATAAAAAGAATAATTAACATTATTGAATGTAGTGAGTAAACCTACCAGTCACTGCAGCCTTCACACTGAATCATTAGGTCATCAGGGTTGTAAGGCATCTCACACTTGCAGTACCTGCAACAAATAATTACATAAATCAGGCCAATACATTCCTGGTTAATGGTAGCTAACACTAAAATATTGAAATAAGAACTATCAATCACAATCACAGGCCAGGCCAATAACACCAATACTGAACCCCTCCAACCACACCAACTCTCTTGGGTTGGAACCCCCAAACCCTGATTTTTTTTTAATACTATCCTTCATGCCAACCTTTTTTTCTTTTTTGGTGTCTTCTCAGTGTTTCAAGCTTTTATTCCAGCTCTAATCCATATCATCTGTATGTACATTGCATCGGTCATGATTTCTACCCTCTATAATAATTGAAGAAATGAAATGTTTCAATTACCGTTACCACATGTGGCTGTATTCATTAACAATGTCTTCGAACATTTACTTTAATTCCAAATAAGGATATTAGGGTTCTTTTTAATTATCTGTTTATGAGATCGTAGGATATCTTAGCCTCCCATGCAAAGTTAGCCTTTTTTCCAATTGCTTTTTTTGCCAATGGTGTTATGGTCGAGTGGTTAGGGCTATGTGGGTTTATCCCCCATGTCCTAGGTTTGAGACCCGCTGGCGGCATGGTTACTTTTTTATGGTGTTGACCTGTAGGTCGTACCTTGTTGATAGGTTATGGGATCCTATAAAAACCCAGCTCGCTTTCCAAAAAATAAAATAAATAAATAAATCTGATTCCTATTAAGTTTTATAAATCTGATTCCTATTAAGTTTTTCTTTTTCACTTCCACGAATGCATCAGAAAAGTGGCATAATAGATTTAATTGGTCCTAATCAAGGATGCACCGACTCTCCGGAAAACCTCCGTATCACGCGTCAAATGCGTGTCGGACACGGATTTGAACCCGACACGCGCTGGACACGTATTGGACACGGGGTCAACGGTCAAAATTCGTTAACTGATTTGGACACGGTCCAGACTCAGCCAGACACGGTCCAGACTCGACCGGACACGGTTTTTGTAAATTTTGCAAATAAATCAAATGATCGATCGATCCTTCCTCCCACAAACCCTAACTCCCACAACACAGAGAACAAAGAATCGATCGAGAGACGGAGGTAGAGAGAACAGAGAATCGATCGATCGATTGATCAAACCACAGAGACGAACGTAGAGAGATCGATTTCGACTGACACGAAGAGATTGATTTCGACAGAGAGGAGAAATCGGTTTCGACATAGAGGGATAGATCGATCGACAGGATCTATGGCGTCCTCATCAACACCAGGTACCTTCGATCGATCGACAGGATCGATCGATTTCGGTTTTTTTCTTGCGATTTCTGCTATTTTCTCTATTTTTTGCTTTTTTTTAACTCCGATTCCTGAGATCGATCGATCCTGCGATTTCTGAGATCGATTCCTGCGATTTCTGAAATCGATCGATCGATCGATTCCTAAGATTGATTCCTGAGATCGATTCCTGTGATCGATCGATCCTGCGATTTCGTTTTTTTTTTTTTTTTCCTGCGATTCCTTTTTTTGCTGTTTTTCCTCTTTTCTTTCTCGGCATATATATGAAAGCATGCATGAAAATGAAATACTTCAAATACCCCATATTTGAGCTTGCACCTATTGGCTGAAAAACTAAAGAAGAAACTAAAACTGGTTTTAGGCCAAGTAACTGGAGATGATCTTTGGAAGCATGTGACAAATATAAGAAGACCAAGTGAAGGTGGGGGAAACCTTAGATGGCGGTGTAACTTTTGTCAGAAAGAATATACGGGATCTCTTACTAGATTGAAGGACCACTTGTTGAAGATAACAGGCTTTGGGATAGCTATTTGTGCCAAAATCTCCCCCATACAACTTAGAGAGGTGCGACAATTTGTTGATGAAGCTGCATTGAGAGCAGGAAGTTCAAGGGTGTGAAGTGTTCCTTTACCTCCTTCAGTGGGCTCAAGTAGTCACCCGCACCCGGGTTCAAGTAGTGGGGGGGTTGGTCCTTCAGTTCCATACAATAAACAAAGGAAGAGGAGAGCCACTAATAATCCTATTGCAAATGCTTTCAATACGAGTGAGCGACAAGAGTTGGATGCTTTGATTGCAAGGGCATTCTACTGCATTGTCATTCAACCTTGCAAGGAATCCGTATTTTCAGGAGGCTTTCACCTATGCAACGAATAAAGCAAAGTCCATTGGTGGTTACAAGATCCCAGGGTATAATGCATTGAGAACGACATTGCTTCAAAATGAAAGGGGCAACATTCAGAGGTTGTTGGAGGTAACAAAGTTCACATGGGTTACTAAAGGGGCAACCATTGTTTGTGATGGGTGGACTGATTCTCAAAGGAAGCCTCTCATAATTTCATAGTGATTAATGAGGGTGGTCCAATGTTCTTGAAGGCTGTGAACTGTGAAGGGGAATACAAAGACAAGTTCTTCATTGCTGATTTGATCAAGGAAGTCGTACGTGACGTTGGGCCACGTAATGTGGTTCAAGTTATAACCGACAATGCTCCAGTTTGTAAGGCTGCAGGTTTACTTGTTGAGAGCCAGTATCCTGAGGTTTTTTGGACACCTTGTGTAGTCCACACTCTCAACCTTGCCTTGAAGAACATATGCGCTCCAAAGAACACGCCTGCAAATGAAAAGGCCTACAGTTTGTGTAGTTGGATTATTGATGTTGTTGGGGATGGGGTGTTGATCAAGAACTTTATCATGAACCATTCCATGAGGTTGCATATGTTTAATGAGCATTCGAGATTGAAGTTGCTTTCCATAGCAGAGACACGTTTTGCTTCAAACATAATTATGCTCAAGAGGTTGAAAGACATTAAAAGTAGCATCCAGAGTATGGTGATTGGAGATCAATGGGATTCCTATAGGGAAGATGATGTTGAGAAAGTACGGATTGTGAAAGGAAAACTATTGGATGACTTGTGGTGGGACAAAGTGGACTATGTACTTCTAGGGGTGGGCATGGGACGGGATGGGACGAGATATACCCATCCCGTTCATACGGGATCGGAACGGGATGGGAAAAACATCATCCCGACCTCGTCCCATCCCATACGGGTTCGGGACCGGACGGGACGGGATCAGCGTGCTGCCTGTGACTGCCGCGAAGATTATCATCATATAAGAGTGAAAAATAATTTTCTTATAATTAGATATAGATGTGGCATGCAAATATAAGAGTAGTCACTAAATCACCTAACAATGAAGTCGAGTGGGCTTGACTTTTAGAAAATGACATGATAAATGAGACCCACTAAGAGTATTGTGTCGCTGTGATGGCCTCCCAAATGATTTTACAATTTCATTACTGTGGAAAACAAAATTCATGGTTCCTTGACAAAATGACATTTCATCTTTTGTTAGGGAAGAAATATAGACCTATTGGTGATGCTCTAACATATTCATAATGGTTTACCATGAGTTTCTGTCAGTCATCTGTAATTTTATATGAATAAAAATAAATAAATAAATAAATAAATAAAAATATTAATAATAAATATTAAAAAAATTGCTCGGGACGGGACGGGATTGGCGGGATTGAAAATCTTCATCCCATCCCATTCTAGAACGGGATCGGAATGAAATTATTCAATCCCATTAAGACCCGAAAAAATCGGGACGGGACGGGATGGGATCGGGATCACGGGATGGGATACCCACCCCTACGTACTTCGTTTCGCAGAGCCTATTTATTCAATGTTGCGGAGGGCTGATACAGATAAGTCTTGTCTTCACTTGGTGTATGAGATGTGGGATGTTATGATTGAGAAAGTGAAACAAGTTATTTACCGCCATGAAGGAAAGGAAAATAGTGAGGAGTCAGAGTTTTTTTCAGTGGTGCATCAGATATTGGTAGATCGATGGGAGAAAAACAACACACCACTGCATTGCTTAGCACATTCCTTAAATCCAAGGTAAATAATTACATTGTTTTTAACTTTTTATTCTACTTATTCTTGAGTCTTGACTAGAAGACTAGAATTCATGAGTTATGCACTTAATGTTTATATATTAATTTGTGATTGACATTGCTTATATATAGGTATTATAGCAAAGAATGGCTTGAAGGGGATCCTAATCGTATTTCGCCACACAGAGATCCTGAGATTACAAAGGAAAGAGATAAGTGTTTCAAAATATACTTTCCTAATATTGAAGAAAGAAGATTGGTTATTACAGAGTATGCTAGGTTTTCAACGGGTACTGGACAGTTTGCAGAAGGTGATGCTCTACAGAATAGAGCATACCTAGAACCTGATGTGTGGTGGGTTTCTCATGGTACCTGTGCACCATTACTCCTGAATATTGTTTTGAAGTGACTTGGGCAACTTTGTTCTTCCGAATGATGTGAGAGGAATTGGAGCACGTATAACAACATCCACTCATTAAAATTGAACAAACTGACCCCACAACAAGCTGAAGATTTAGTGTATGTGCATTCCAACCTTCGTCTTTTGTCAAGAAGAAAACAAGAGTACAAAGAAGGTGAGACAAGGATGTGAGATATCGCAGGAAATACTAATGATTTGTTGGATTTGGATGCTACTGGAATGCTTGAGATTGTCAGTCTTTCACTTGATGAACCTGAGCTAGCGGCTGGGCTGTTGAATGAAGAAAATGCGACAATTGATCCGCTAGTTAATGAAGAAGAAGAGATGTAGCCGCCTTGCTGGTGAGTTTTTGAAATTATCAATTTACATTTTATTTACATTATCAAGTTAATGAAATTATATTGCTTATGCTTTATGAGTATGACTTGAGAAGTTGAGCTTGACTTTATGATGCATTTGTAAATTTGAATGAATGAATTTGAATGTTTTATTGATATGTTTGGATTGTTTAATAGTATTATTAATTTATTTATGATTTTATGTTCTTATGAGTTACAAAAAAATATCTTAAAAAATCAAGTTTGACCGTGTCGCCGAGTCCTATTTTTTTTGAAAATTGCCGAGTCGTCGTGTCGTATCCGTGTCCAAATCCGAGTCCGTGAATCCTTGGTCCTAATTAATGATAGCTAACACTATCAATCAGAATAACATACACAAAAATCAAGTCAATACACTCCTTCCACATTTCCACCACAGATAAATTGAGTTTCTGAATTTCATCATGAATGAAAACCTCAATGAGAAGCTTGAGTACATGGCAAAAAAAATGACTATCTATATCAAATGACGGATTTCAGCTTTCAGCTATATGCAAGATAAAAATTAGGCCTTAAATGAAGCAAACCCAATTACCCTCAACCTCACTCAACCCCATTAACCATCCCATCCCCCCACTTGACCAGGCTGATTTTAGCTGTCAGCACCAAACCGCTCCATCCAGCCAACCCAAGCACCCCCAAACCTTTTTTTTTTTTTTTGTTTTTTGAAACTACCCTTTGTCCCATCCTTTTCTGTGCAAGGAATTAATATCTTCGTGTTTTAAACTCCCATTCTACGTGCATTATAATCATTCTTCAATTCTACACTCAATTAAGTCAGGCAGTGAAATATTTCCTTTTTCAACCGCTAAACATTGCAGTCACTTGTCAAATCTCAACTAGACCATCATTCCCAAATTGGAATCATGATAATTCCCAGATAATCCCAATTAACCTCGCTAACTGAATTCCACAATTTCTAAAAAAAATCCACACAAAACACAATTTTTTTCAAAATTAAACAACCAAAACCCTAATTCATCATCAGACAAACAAAAAACCACCAAAGATTCATACTCACACAGCAACCCGGTCAGGATTGAAAGCCCCAGTAGCCGAATTATACTCGAATCTACAGAAGAAATCCTCATTTCCTACAGCATCGAGCTTGGTATAGGTCTTGAAAGTATGAACAACACACTTCCCCTCGATGGTATCGGCACTCTGTACATCATAGTGATCCGACAAGAACACCTCTTTGGAACCATGAAACTGTCTCCGACCGCCAATCGACTCCTCCGGCCGATAATACCATCGCACCCGGACCTTGACCTGGCCTCTGCCGTCCAAGAAGATCTTCTCCACCTTGGCCACGTACGGGAGGTTTGATGAGTCTGACGGTCGCATAAGCACGCAGTCTCCAACTGTAATAAGTGGGGTTAGAAAGAGAGAAGTGAAATGACACTAGGGTTAGGGTTTAGGGAGATTACGTACGTACCTTTGATGGGTTTGTTGGCGGTTTTGGTGGTGTAGGAATCTAATGTTTTAGGTGTCCGGGCTTTCGCCATGAAAATGGAACCCAACACCCGGCGAGGCACAAATAGAACCCAACATGCGATTGCGCGAGAGGGAATCAGTGCGAGTAAGAGAGAGTGAGGGGCATTTTATGGTATTTTATTTTATTCTTCTTGGAGGCCGTTCTGTACGTTGAGCGCTGTGGAAGTAAGTGACTTTGTGGTAATGTGGCGCTTTTTCGTTGGTCAGTGGGTAAATGTTCATCTTGACAGTTACTTTTTAGTTGTTACCCATTGCGAGAGAGAATTCAATATTCTGCAGTGCCTTTGCACAGTTTAGAAACTGGTACTAGCACAATGAAGTTAACGCATGTATTTTGACTTTACTAGTCGCGAGTGTCTCCACGCTTGCATAAAAATTATTTCTCATGTTATTTATTAGTGTAATATTCGTGTCGTTGGCACTATCGCAGATTACGCAATGTCAAATACTCACAGTCGGGGTTTTATTTATATTTAGTAAATATTGTTCAAAATTTTTTATATCTACCAATCAAATATGACAAACCATCAAAATATAAATTCAGCCCACAAAATTTCATTATCTCTGCTTTGCTTGTTGTGTTGATCAACCCCAAGTGTGTGTCTTGCTTGTTGTGTTAATCAACCTCAACCCCACACTTCAGTACACACAATCACTCAAAAAAAGTAACGGAAGCAACAGTTGGTAATTCAGATTGTCAAATGTAAATTAAAGCACAAATTGAGTAACCTCTATCAATTGAATGAACCCAATGAGTAACTGCAGGCAAAGAGACTCTTGAGAATTCAGATTCAGTAATGGAAATCGAAGAAAGCCCCAATTCTCTCTTGAACAGCAAAAAGTCCAAGATTTAAGCACCCCAAATCCCAAAACATAGAAAGAAGCAACAGAATTAACATGGGTAGAAGAAGTTAATTAAAAAAACAATTCAATGACCTTTTGGGGTACCTGAATTGTAATCAAACAAAAACTTGTGTTGGTTGAAGCAAAGCCTCCGCCAACTCCTTATCTAGATGCGCCTGAATCGACAAAGCTTTCTCTACCGAAATCACCTTAGCAACCACAAAACATTTTTTGATTAAAATTCCCAAATGAGAATCAGTGAAAGCAACCACATATAATCACAAAAACTATAAAATTGAACAACATTTAAAGTACC
The DNA here is from genome assembly GCA_963556465.1 of Berberis vulgaris. Taxonomy (NCBI): domain Eukaryota; kingdom Viridiplantae; phylum Streptophyta; class Magnoliopsida; order Ranunculales; family Berberidaceae; genus Berberis; species Berberis vulgaris. The sequence continues at coordinate 63,128,416 of OY747134.1, read as the reverse complement.
TTGGAGACAAAAAAGGCAACTCCTTTCCGAATTTCTCCAAAACCCCATCACCAAGAACACTTGGGTTCTCCAAGATCCAAAAGATATTCGCCGACAGCTCCGCTCTCAACGATTTCGGAGGATAAGTCTCCACTGTTTCCAATTAAAAACACACAAATCAAAACCCTAAACAAACAATCAAATCAAAAACCTAAAAACACACAAAAGCAAAACAAAATCTTCAACCAATCAATCACTCACCAGCTCTATTTGCGAAGGCGTCTTCATTTTCCTCTTCGGCTTCACCTCTCCTCCTCCTCCTCCACCGAATCGAAGAATGAAAGGAGAGAGTGAGGAGAAGAGATCTGGAAAAAAAAAATACGACCAAATCAAGAACACTTTTCAGCTTCAAATTTCATAGATGAAAAACTCATCAAGAACACTTTTTTTTCGAAAGACTCACAAAATACTTGCCACTTCCAGCCATGGAAGAGAAATCAGGGCCATTTGGATGACATTGTTGTGGATGGTAATCACCGTTTTCCTGCAAAAAATAAATACACGCCAGAATCCAAAATTAAAACTTTAGAACAAAAAAATTGTTTAGAATTTGAGAATTCAAGAGATTGGAAGTGATTGAGTGAGTGAAGAAGATGGATCTTACCTTCTTCGAAATCGATTTCCTGGAACTCTCGCACACCCTGCAAAACCCTAACTTGGCGAAAAAAAGATCTAAATAATGAAAGGAGAGAGTGAGGAGAAGAGATCTGAAAAAAAAAATTACGACCAAATCAAGAACACTTTTCAGCTTCAAATTTCATAGATGAAAAACTCATCAAGAACACTTTTTTTCGAAGGACATCACAAAATACTTGCCTCTTCCAGTTGGATGCCATTGTTGTGGATGGTAATCACCATTTTCCTGCAAAAAAGAAATACACGCCATAATCCAAAATTAAAACTTTAGAACAAAAAACTTGTTTATAATTTGAGAATTCAAGAGATTGGAAGTGATTGAGTGAGTGAAGAAGATGGATCTTACCTTCTTCGAAAGTGATTTCCTGGAACTCTCGCACACCCTGCAAAACCCTAACTTGGCGTAAAAAGATCTGAAGAATGAAAGGAGAGAGTGAGGAGAATAGATCTGGGAAAAAAAAATACGACCAAATCAAGAACACTTTTCAGAAGAAGAAGAAGATCTGAAGAATACATAAGACAAATTTTACCGGCATACTTCACATAAAAATCAAGTTTGAACACACCCATCAAGCAAATTTCGTCAAATAACTTGATTACTGACTAATAACATAAACACCTGGAATTTTCTAAAATTCCTACATACCCAATCCTAAAAATCAAGTTTTGAACACACCCACCAAACAAAATCCATCAAATAACTTGAAATCACAATACCCAGAACCCGATTCACAACCAAATCATTAATTTCCACCTACAAGGTCACATTTTTACAACTACACAAACTCCATCTCAACATTTCAAACAACCCCACTATAGAAAAAAAAAAAACATAAACCCATTAAAATCAAGTAAAGCCCCTAATTTGAAGCTTAAAAAACACAAAATTACTCACCCGAGGAGAGAAGCCGCGGTGGGATTCGACTAAAACAGCAATATGGGATGAAACTGGACCCGAATTGAAGGGAAAGTTAGGGTTTTTCTCCCTTCAATGAGGTCAATTAGCGAGAGAATAAGAGATGAAATTCGCAGAAACCTACTTTGGTAGACCAAACAGTGAAGAAATTCAATGAGAGGTTCGACCAAGTGTTTTATATTGCAAGATGAGAGAGATGACTGGGTATCTCATACGGCACGAGAAAAGTAAGAACCTTCATCGACTATTTCACTTGTTTATATCCTAACCCTGAAAGAAAAAATTCTTAGATCTACAAAACCCTAACCCTGCAAAAACAAAAATCTGAAGAAGAAGATCTGAAGAAGAAGATCTGAAGAAGAGGAGATGTAAAGAAGAAGAAGGATCTTACCTTCTCAAACTTCTTCTTCTTTCGTCCTTCTGCATCGAGAATTGGTGGTGGGAGGGGTTTGGGTAGAGGAAGAGAGGGGAAAGGAGAGAGTGAGGAAAGCATCGGGGGAAGGTTGTTTAACTTAAGTTCTGCCAAAGACATAAAAATGCCACGTAGGACAAATAATTGACACGTAGGACAAAAAATCGATCTGAATTGTAATAGGGATTTTCATGATTAATCAAATATAAAAAATTTCTATCCTTCGTCAATTTTGCATTAAATATATATATGTGCATCGACCTAGTTGTTGATTGATACACAAAAAAAAATACTGCTAAAAGTTAAATTTTGTGCATCGCCAATTTGATTATGCGTCAGGTGCATGATTTTTATTTTTTATTTTTATCAAGTGGATTGCGCAGTGATTAATTATCAATTTGTAAAAATTAGATTCTTGATTTGAATATTAGTCTAACAAAAATATTTTGAATTTACTTTTGTGTGCATTACGCATGCTATTAACACACCCTTAAATATTAAATAGTTTAAATCAATATATTAAGTTCTAAGTTTCTTCAAAATGCAATGAGATAATAGGAAAATTAAATTCATGAATAATATAGAGGTTTGAAATAATATAACGGTTTATGTATAATTTATAAATAAATAAAAGCTTCAAATAATTTATGTTAGGGACATAGGTATAAGTAATTAGTGTTTGAGAGATGTTTTTTTTTGTTTGTAAAAGTGTGAAATGTGGATGGCAAAATGGAAAATCCAAAAGTTAGATCTAATGGGCCTTTACGTAATTTATAGATAATTGAAGGGATTCAAATAAATTATCTTAGGGGCTTAAGTATAATTAATTAATGTTTACGTGGGCTGATTTTTATTGTAAATAGTTTAAATATGAGAGGATAAAATGGTAAAAATATTTAATAGTTTTTTTCATTTAAATGACGCGAATTTTTACCGTTCTTCCATTGTTCATTTGGGTTGAAGAAAATTTTATTGTTCTTTCATTGTTCATAGAGTATAACACCATAGAGTTTGGAGGGCAAACTTGAAAAGAAAAATCAAGTTGAAGACAATTTTACTGTTCTTCCATTGTTCATTTGGGGAACTTTCTTTATGAATAATTAGGATATTTCAAATAAATTATGATGTTAGGGGCTTAAGTGTAATTAATTAATGCTTGAGAGGGATTTGTTTTGATTGTAAGAATATGAAATGTGGATGCTAAAATGGGAAATCATAAAGTAAGTGGTAAGGGTATTTTTTATAATTTATAGATAATTTGAGGGCTTTTAAATTAATTATGTTAGGGGCTTATGTGTAATTTATCATTTTTTAAGATGGCCTAGTTTGGATTGTAAAAATTATGAAGTGTGGAGAACAAAATGGAAAATACAAATATTAGACGTAGGGCCTATTTATAATTTATAAATAATTAGAGAGTTTCAAGTAAATTATATTAGCAATATTTGAAATGGTTGTGGTAATTATATAATGTTTGGGAGAGGCTGAGTTTTAAATGTAAATAAAATTAAGTTGTGAGGGCAAAATAGGGAAGAAAATCAGGTTTCATACAACGACACTGTTCATCCTGGGAAATTGTCGTTATATTGTTGAGATGAACGACCTTACGTGTAATACCCGCCCAATTCACTTACCAATATACTTTCATTATTTTAGAAGTTAATAATATTTATTGATTGTAATTATTAATTGATAATAATTACAAGTAATAATAATTTATGATTTTTAATTTCAAACTTATGTTTAGGCTGGTGGTGGGTAAGAGATAAGAGATGAGTGTGTTTAGCTAATGAAACCCTAAAATCTTCATTTAAAGATAAACCCTAATTTTTTTTTTCTCTCTATTTGCATACACACAAAAGGAAAAAAAAAAAAAAAAAAAAAAAAAAAAAAAAAACTTGCGTTGAAAAGTGGGAGGCACAGAAAGGACTTTGGGATCTTGCAAAGGAAAAACTTTGGTGAGTACAACTCTATTCCCTTCATTGTTTCTCTAAATGGCATGGCTTGAAATCTGTGAAATCGTTTTTTGTAAAATCGATTTTTACTGTTTGGTGTGGATAGGGACATGTTGATGGATTTGTTGAATGTGGTGGGGACATGTCGAGGGATTTGTTGAATGTGATGGGGACATGTTGATGTTTGCTATTGGAGCTTTGCTACAGAACGAGGGAGGGAGCGAGGGAAAGGGGCGAGGGATGGGTGTAACCACCCATCCTCCTCGGGATGAGCACATCGTGTTGGAGATGCGCGCGGGCGCTCATCGCGAGGAGGATGGGTGGTTACACCCATCCCTCGCTCCCTTTCCCTCGACCCCTAGAATTTTCCTTGCTATTGATAGGGACATGTTTTTGTGAAATTCGTTCTTTTCATTTTTTTTCTTTTCGTTTTTTTTTTTCTTTCTTTATTGCGTGTGATGTTTACATCATGTTGAGAAGTAATGTCTACATCTTGGTGACATCATGTGTGAAAAGTAGTGTATGGAAGTAGAGATTTTCAGTTACATCATTATGGTTCCATGTTAGCTGTGGCTGTCAATCTGTGATGGAACAATTGTATTTTCGGTAGGAGTTAATTTTATTTCCGTCCTGACTGTATGACATTTGGAAGCAAGTAGAATGAGGTGTAATGGGTAGAGAATGATGAATTCTTTGAATATGATAGTAGCTAAATAAACAAATAGGATGTAACTTCCTTGCACCTGCAGGAAATGATGGTTTGTGTGTTTGGAAGCAACACTCAGTCAAAGCTTTATTTTGTTTTTTTTGTTTTTTTTTTATTTCTTGATGAGTGGTACGTATAACACAATGAGATTAAAGGATGGATCTGATATTGAGTATTCAGTGGATCTTTGTAAATTAGAAAAATAAAAGTTGGTTTTATTTTATCACCTTAGTATCTACATTCTAGATGGTAAGCTATTAATCACTGACATGTATAAGGAAGATCAGATGACATTTTCTCACTTTGGTTAGTTGTAATGTTTTTTTCATGTGCTATTATTCATTTTTTTATAGTTACTATATTAACAAATATCAATACTTGGTAAATGTTCTTTTTACACAAATCCGAAAAAAAAAAATTTATTTTGTATATAGACTTGCTTGTATACGTGTGATATTATTTTGGGTATACAGACTTGCTTGTATACGTGTGATATTATTAAGGGTATACAGACTTGCTTGCATATCGGTGCACCGTTTCATGCTAGTTCGGTTGTACGTGTAGATTTAGGAAAATACTTGCCAGGTATCGAACTTCGGGTGAGATGACATGACACTCAAGGTGGCACCCCACTTGGGGCATGTACGCTCCGAGTGGCTTCGATGGCAAGGGAGGCACACTTGGGTGAGGTGTGTTCGGCACAGGAGGAGAGTGCGATTGTGGAAAAAAAGCCAAGAATTAGAAAATAAAAATAAATAATTAAATAAAACCATCGAATTGAGCATGCCATGAAATTGTGTATAGATTATTTTAGCTTGTACTAGGTCAGCCTTGAGGGAAGAAACTAACAGCTCATTCGGATATCGAATGAGAACTACCTGTCTTCCTTAAGGTAAAATTTGCATTTTGTCATTTTATATTTAATTGTCTTAATTTGTAAGTTTGCTCACACCAGTATGATTATACTGACCCATATTTTGTATTGTTTTACAAATTTGAGTACGTTCTTAATGAGCGTAGCCCCAGAGAACTATCAGGGTTAATTGGAGCGTAAGGAAGGATAGTAGCTTCGTGGCGATAGCTGAGGAGTCGACACTTTTTTTTTTGTTAGATCTTTATTATTATTATTCCTAGGTAATCATATGTAGGGTTTAGATATAAATGCTCAGTTTTGTCAGATACTTATTTGCGGAATTGATTATTGTAATTTTCATTTATTCGTTGTGGACCTCATTTTTAGAGGAAGAATATTGAGGAAGCTTATTAGTTTGTTTTCTGTCTTATGACTGTACCATTTAATGTGTTCCTGTCATGCCTTGGTTTTTGGACAATCTATTTATTTATGTTGTTCAAAAATCGGGGCGTGACATTACGGATACATTACGAGCTCTCAACAATAGGGTTGGCAGTGGGGCGGATTTTCACGGATATATGCCCCGCCCCGCCCGCATCGAATGGGGAGGATTTGAGTTTGTCTTAACGGATATGGAGCGGATTCGAGGATCCAAAATGAATCCGTCATGAATTTGGGGAGGATACAAATTTGACCATATCCGCCCCACGGATATCCATTTATGTATAGATTAACAAAAAATTGTATACTTGTTTAATAAATGTGGCCAACCCATCTCAGTATTAATTACCATCCATCCATCACAAAGTCATCAATAATACTCATCTAAGAGTTAAGACATACAAACCCCAATAACACACTATAATCAAGTTACAAGATCAATCCAACTACATGCTTTTCTAATACATAAACTTGAAAATAAACTAAACTAAAAGAGAACTATCTTAGAGTTTTCCTCTTATGGGCTCACCCACACCCTAAGGTGGGATGTTAGCCAAACATGGTAAGCTCTAGGCCAAACTTCATTTATTTCTCTCTAAACTACAACTATTTATCTCTCAAAAGTGTTTAAAAAGAATTCTCCCAAGTGTGTTCATGTGTGAGGTATTTATAGGTGAAGAATGGTGAGACTTATGTGTAGAAATAATGAGGTGGAAGTTGAGTGTTGGAATGAAATAAGGAAGAGTGTTTGAGTGAAATAAAGTGGAGTGTAAAAGTGATGAAGTAAATATATGAAAGTGTGTAAAAGTGAAATAAGGTAGAGTGTAAAAGTGAAATAAGATGGAATGTAAAAGTGATAAAGTACAAATATGAGAATACATAGTGAAGTTTGTAGAGATTCTTTGAATATGATAAAGTTCCATGTGGATGTCCAAATCTTCAAGTTGATTTCCTCGAGATCTGTAGATGATAATACTTTGTGGGTTTGATTTCATGGGTCTTAGGCTTGAAAATCTTTGATCTTTGACAATGCATATGTAAACTTTCATTTGGCTTTTATAATTGCTTATCTTAGCTTTATTGTGCCACTTTGTGTATGATTTGAAATTAGTGTTTGATTTTCTACAAAATACACATAATGAGATATTTTTATTAGATATTGGGACATAACAAATATAAAAGTAGGGGCTTAAAATGTAACATGTATAAGGCTATCAAATCTCTCAAACCTATATTTTGCTAATCCTCAAGCAAAAGAAGAATAAAAACTAATTCAATTTCGTAGGAATCACGATTACATTTAGCATATGTAATAAACCTTTAAACCTCTAGGTTTCGCCTAGTGGACGAGTTGTAGTCTCGTGAGTGTTTTCAGAAATGATACTCACAAACATTAGTGATACTCGGGACCTGGACTAAAAAATTTAGTAATATAACTATTTCCTTATTTAACCTCAGAGAGTTCTTGTATGATTACGTAAGCCTAAAAATATGTATTAATTTAATCTATCGATCAATATTAAGTCAATAAGTGAATTTAGTAAGCACTATTAAACAGATAGAGAAATTATTCATTCAAGTTTATATTAAGAGTTTGATCATCTTCTTTGTTGCAAATTTTAGTTTTAAAAGTGGACACATATCTGGATCACATTCTAGAAAATTCGTTTCAACTTCAAATTTCACAAGGTATATCATCACTCAGAATGAAATCACTCAGAGATTTGACTATTTTTCTCTCAAATGTATGTGAATAAGATGAAACAATGAATAAAAGATAATTCACATACAATACAAAAGATGGGAATTCGAAAATGCAATAAATATGATCTCAATAAGGGATATCATCCACTCAGAATGTTAACTTAATTCACCACAATACTTCTTAATTCACCCTTCATACTTTGGCCATATTTTCCTAAGGATTTGACTAGGTTGTAATGGGGCTTAAGACAAGAAATTATAAGGATAAACAAAACTTTTGAGAAAGTTAGAGGTCTTCTAAGATAAGTGTAAGTTGACTTCAAAGCTTTAATCAACTCCTTCGTTTGTGAGCATCCAATTTTCTTATTGATTGTAAGGAAGTACTACTATTTTTCTGTTTTCTTTTTTCCATATCAAATGGCATTGGATATTGAGGCTCTTTGTAAATTCTTTTGATACTGTGGAGTATAATATTCCATGATGAACATGTTTTTCTTTTATAACCCATCGCCAACCTTTCTCAAAAGCAAAAGACACGGCAAACATAATTTGATAATTAGTGGTTAGTGGGCTAGATAATAAAATGCTAACGTAACAGACTTTAAATTGGTTCAATGGGGAACAACAAAAAGAGTAGGCTACAAAGCTTGAACTAGGCAAAAAAAAACATATCTTAATTTCCCTAGAATAACATGGTTTTTATGCCTTGGTGAACTTCAAAACATATTGTAGTGGTATTATTCAACTTTGATGTTTTATTCTCAGTTTTTGAAAGAAACAAAAAATATAGAAATCATGCAACAAGATAATGTCGAACTCAAGAAATTCAGAATTAGCGTATAACCCTCAGAAAGAAAAAAAAAATGCTAAATATCTCACAGAGTTTAAGCTCTACTATTATTCTCATGTTCTCCAGATAACTAATCAACTTTTCCAACTTTAAACAAAAACATCGAAGCTAAAACACAACTCTCAATGCAAACACTTAGAAAATGCCTAGCTCATGAGAAGTACAAAGTATTGTCTAATATTGACAAACTACTAACTTTCAAAGTTTCAAATCCTACACTCATATGCCTTTGCAACTAGGTTTATGAAACTTAATCTCATCATGGATAAGTACTCGGGTTACAAAGACTGAAAAACATTTTTTTAATTGACTCAATAATTAGACAACTCATTTTCAAATGAGACATAAGTTTTAAAATATCTTCCCCCAAACCTAAATCAAACATTGTCCTCAATGTTCTAAAGTAAGACACCATGGGTCGACCTTGAACAAAAAAGAGACAACAATAAGTAGAAATGGAAATGGTTTACCATTAAACGACATTAGTGCTCAAATGACTTTTGTTAAGATCCAAAAGTAAGCTTCAATCAAATAATAGTCGAGAGATTTTCCTTTTTTTTAATTCAGTTGCTTAATATATACACTAAAATCTTAGTCTAATAATCAAAACATGTGTATATTGGACAACAAAATGCAATTGGTTTGGCATGCCCCACAAGGAAACCTCTCAAGATAAAATTCTAATTTAAGCTTAGAAAATGTTTCCTTAAAAGAATGATACAAGTTCAATTTGTCAAAATGAGCAAAATCAATTTGGTGTTCTAGGAGAGGCCATGGGTTAGGCAAGGATAGGTCATTGACCTCTTTAAGTTCATCACAATTTATTTCACATTTTCCAAAACAATCCTCCAAGATTTTTGAAACAAATAATTCAAGTCTAAACTCAGGGAACTTCTTACAACTGGGGAGAATGTTGATAAACTTCTCAAGTTCTACCTTTATATCAGACATTGATGTTCCACCAATGTTCAGAAGATCACAAGAGTCACATGGCAATTCAATTGGATAATCACTTATTTCAATACCTTGTGTGTACATAGGATCTACATCAATAAACACATGGTTAGGTATAGAATCACCATGACTAATTTCATCTTGAACACAACACTCATGATTCACCCACAATCATTTCTCATCACATTGTCTCACATGTTTCATCCACTCATTTTGTTCTACTATGGGAGTTTGAGGAGTTGATTTAGGTATATCAATGTGGCAAAATTCATCAGATCTCTCACTATCCTCTAATACATTTTATTCACATTCATCCTTAACATTCATCAATGCATCATTTTGAAGCCTTAAATCCAAAATCTCAGCCAAAAGTTTGTCAGTGGCCTGCTGATGTTGTTCTGTCTCTCGTATGGACTGACTTAAGAATTGCATATATCGATCGAGACTCATTTGGAATGAAAATGACGTGGACTACATGTTTTGCATGACGTGGCATGGATTGGTCTCTACCAAGACATTGTAGGACAACTAAGGTAATGCTCACTGTTATACACATATTGGGGATCAAAGAATGGTGTGAGCCTAAAATGTTCATAACCCCAATTAGGTTGGTGTTGATTTCAAAGTGATTGGTTTCCACATTCATTTTGTGACAAATGATTTGTATAATCAAACCTTGATTCTAAGTTGACTTTGGTTTACTGAGACAAAGTAATTTACCTTGGCATTGTTATGATCTTCTCAATGAAAATCCATAACTATATGGCTCCTAACACAAGATAAACTCTTTGACACAAAACTTGAATTAATCTGGATTGGTTTTTTGTTTGTTTGAAATTTTGTAACTTTTTTTTTTAAAAATAACTAAAATCTTATGCAACCTAAAATGATATGACCTAAACTAAATACAATATGCGAATGTACCTAAAGGGGGGCACTAATTATGACACACAAACAATGCTTAATCAATTCCTAGCTATCCATCTAGCAAACAACAAGTTGAATATCTTCAATTAAGTGTAAGGGACGATTGATTTTTAAAACCCAATATAATTAAATGAAGAATGATTTTGAGCATCTCAAAATCAATTCTCCCCTAGTTAGATTTTTCCATATGTCTTGTAAGTAAGAAAGAAGTAGTTTATTACGTAAAAATTCCCTAGACCACCACACTAGGCAGAGATGTGTACTAGCCATATTTTACTCTGTTTGGTGTATTAGAATTGGCTAAGCCTTTGAAGGACGTCTTTAAGATCAGAGGATTTCTTACGATTTTTAGCTACAACTTAAATACTTTCAAGAACTCCTATATATCTAATCAAAATAAGATTAAACTTGTGAGAAACATCATCGAAGCATCACTCTCTATGCGAAAAGATCAGAAATGGCAGTGCAATCACAATGGTATTTATCGGCGTAGACCAACTAGCAATATAGCAGCCTTACTTCGAAATAGTTCAATCACAGTCTATTCCTTTTTTGAGGTCCTATGAACATCATTCTAATTGGCTCTAGTTATCTGAGTTCATTTTATTAAATTTGGCCAAGTTTGAACATGAATTGGAGGGATGAGGTGGGTGATCAAGTCCCACTCAGTTGCAAATAGCCAGGTGCGCTCTTACGTAATTTAGCACAGTTTGATATATTGCAAAAATTTAAACACTCAAAAACATTCTAGAAACACTTCTTGCAGGAGATTCGAAGTCGATTAAGAGAGGTACTGCACTTTGCTTTCATTTATATCTTGGACCATGTTTTATCTATTACAACTTAATAGTACAAATTTAAGTTCTCCCAATCACTTAAAGAAAAAAAAATCTTAATTATGATCCAATTGTTCTCAATTGTTCACTAAGTTCACCAAAGCTCTTCACCAAGTATCATTTTTGCACATACCCTAAAAATTATACCATAGAAGAATGATTAATGGTTTCAAAAACAAAATATAGAACAAAAAATTTGAAAATCATTCAAGTTTGGCAAAACAGTGCATTGCTGAAAATTTCTAGAACTAATAGATTGACTTTGAAAAATCGTGCAGAGTTCAGTACTTGATTAAATTCAAATCTACAAATTTAATGGATTGCTAACAAATCAAAGTTTTCTTAGAAAAATTCTAAAAAATAATTAGGATGCCAGAAAGTTGAAGTGAATAAAACATTGTCCAGATTGTGTATTTGCTACGAGAATTCAAATTTAGTTTCAACCAGTAATCCAAATTGAAATCCAAAAAATGATCTAGAAACTAGACAAGATGTAGAACAAATTAGAATTTGGAAACACTCAAAACAGAACTCTCAATCACTAGAAACATGTGTTCAAACATCAGTCATCTGTAGTAGACAAATTTCAGCACAGGTAGTCCAAGTTCAAAAATTCGTTTCTCACTAACCTTTGATCCAATGAACAAATGGAAAGATGTATGTGAAAGTTCAAATCTTGAATATTTAATAGAAAAATTGAAAAAAAATGCAAACATAAAGATGTTCGAAATTTTCAGACTACAAGATGTTATCAAAACAATGCAAATGCACCTAAACTAAACTAGTGATAAACATTCAAAATTGATTTTAAAACTAATTTTCCATTGCTCTCCCTGGCAATGGCGCCAAAAACTTGATCGATTTCAAATCATACCGCAAGCGCACGATTATCTATTGAGTTAGACAACGGCAAATACAAATCGAATCCCACAAGGAGAGCTATAAAATTTAGAAAACTAATCTTAAAATTTGTTTTGAAACTTAACCTAGTTAGAAAAGAAGTGATTGGTGAAGTGTTTGAAATAAAAATGCAAAGTAAAACCTAAATGTGAAAGTTAGGGCTTTGTGTTTACTATCATGAGTAGATGACACCTTTAGGCCACTCTTAAATTAATCATTCCAAATTCATTAACACATCCTAAGGTAGATTATCATCTCACCTTAGGATGAAAAATATGGGTTTGTGAGGAAATTGCTTTCAAGCTTTAAGTATATTAGTAGTCTAAGAATCAAATGTGGATTTAAAATAACACAAGGAATCCATACTTAAATGAAACACCAAATTTCTAACAAATCAAAATGAAACTTAGACTAATAATATATAAAATTATAAGTAGGAGTTTGTTAGAGAAATTGCAATGATAGAAACTTATCTAACCTTGAACTTAAGAAGTAGAAGAAGAAAGCATAAATTGAATTCATATGATACACAAAACATCTAACTTACCCCATTCATTCATGACATAATCAAGTTACAAGATCAATCTAACTACTTGCTTATCTAATACATAAACTTGAAAATAAACTAAACTAAAAGAGAACCATCTCGGAACTTTCCTCCCATGGGCTCACCCACACCCTAAGGTGAGATGTTAGCCAAACATGGTAAGCTCTAGGCCAAACTTTACTTATTTCTCTCTAAATTACAACTACTTCAACTATTTCTCTCTCAAAAGTGTTTCAAAAGTATTTTCGTAAGTGTGTTCATGTGTGGGGTATTTATAGGTGAAGAATGGTGAGACTTATGTGTAGAGATAATGGGGTGGAAGTGGAGTGTTGGAGTGAAATAAGGAAGAGTGTAAAAGTGATGGAGTAAAGATATGAAAATGTGTAAAAGTGAAATAAGGTGGAGTGTAAAAGTAAAATAAGATGGAGTACAGATGTGAGAATGAATAGTGAAGTTTGTAGATATTCTTTGGCTATGATAAAGCTCCATGTGGATGTCCAAATCTTCAAGTTGATTTCCTCGAGATCCGTAGATGATGATACTTTGTGGGCTTGACTTCATGGGTCTTGGGCTTGAAAATCTTTTATCTTTGACAATGCATATGTGAACTTTCAATGAGCTTTTATAGTTGTCGATCTTAGCCTTATTGTGCCGTTTTGTGTATGATTTGAGATTGATGCTTGATTTTCTACAAAATACACATAATGAGATATTTTTATTAGTTATTGAGACATAAAAAACATAGAACTAGGGGCTTAAAATGTATCATTTATAAGGCTATCATTATTATTCATGGTTTTCCAATTTATTGTATCACTTTATTTGTGAAAGTATTTTTCAAAATTTTGCATAAATTTAGTTTTGACTTAAAATTGTCTGGTGGACTATTACATCACAAAAGTGATATTGTTTGGTTGTTACAAAACTGCCCATTTGGTGTAGTGTTGGTTCTGAGAAAATTCGCATAAAATCAAGCGAACACATTTTGACATCGTCGAGTAAAATCTACTTTGGAGGTCCAAAGCTTTGTTTTTGCAATTTTGTTGAGAGTTATATAAACTATAAGAATTGGAAAAAAAAAGTTAAAGAAATAATGGACAAAATTTGGTTTTCTATCCAAACACAGAGGATCCTGAGAATTTCATCACTTAACTTGTAGCATTCGCTGCATTTTGACAAAAAACCCAAGTCTCTCAATTTTTTCAATTTTTTTTTGTTTTTTCATTTTTCTCAATTTCTATGGTGTATGTACACTCTAACAAACTATTTGTATTGCAAAAACACCAGTTCGACGATATTGAGTAAAAAAACTCGAATTTGGAGGTCCAGAACTATGGATGCTTGAAGATAATGGCCAAAATGCATTTTGAGAATATATTTTATTTGTTAAGTGTGCATTTAAGCCATTAAATTTAAAAAAAAGTAAAAAAAGCTAAAACAAAAATCTTCAAAAAAATTGACAATCAGGTTTTGCTCAAATGCAGTAGATCCTGCAAATGAGATCCTTAAAACCTCAAGCACATTAGATCTTGCAAATGAGATCCTTAGGCTCGCAGGGGTCGTTGCGTTTGAGCAAAAACAAACTCTATCCAATTTTCAAACAAAAATAGCGGATCTTGCGAACCTAAGTATCCTTTCGCGTGATCGGCCGAGAATGAGATTATTAGGCTTGAGGATCCACTACATTTAGGTCTATTTGGGTTGTTTTGGTCGTTATCGCATGGTCAGTGTACTTTTTTTTGATATTGGAGTTCTTGTTGGGTCACTTTACTTTTTAGAGATGATCAATGATTTCTTATTGGATCATTTTCTTGTTAAACTTTGATGTATCAAAAGAAACAAGAAGAAATTATGGCATTTCACTACTTTTATTAGCCCATCTATTATATCCTTTGAGCATGTCCTCCAGTTGTATAGTTGGTGTCCCAAGCCTATTGTTTTGACCCAGATTCAAACACATATGATCGACGCACTGAACAAGGGAGAAGAAGAAGAGGTTGAAAAGAAGAAAAAAAAGAAGAAAAAAAGAAGAAAGAAGAGTTGGTGGCGAGGCAATGAGGTGTGGCTGGGTAGGGTGGTGCTACCGAGGGGGATGGTGTGTCCGACAACTAGGCGATGGTTGTTGCTTCTGGTTGTTGTTGTTCTTGTGAAGAGACAAGGAGAAAAGAAGAGGAAGGGAAGAAGAAGGAGAAAGGAGAAAAAAAGATTTTTAATTTATATTGGTGGTGTCCTTTTGTAGGTAGTGGTATGCTTAAGAAAGTAGGAGATAGAGGTGTATTTCATCAAAAGTGGTGATGTCAAAAAGTGGGGGGCCTTACAATAAATGTGTAATCCAGTCATCCAAAACCTCGGTTTGAGCCAACGGCGAACAATAAACGGTGTAATTTCAGTATTCACAAGACGTTGGGTTTGGGTTGGGTTTGTGTTTGGGTTTTTTCATTTTGAAATGGACCAAAAGCCCATTGCCCATTCTTCCGTATATTCATTCAACCTAGATGGGAAACTGTGGAGATGCTTTTAACGACATCCAATCCAACAGGTGAAGTGAAGTTTCGGTGTGATCGAAAGTTGTGGAGCGAGGCAAATAGTCAAGAGTCTCCCTCTCGAACCACAAAGGGCAAACTGCATCGCATCTCAAACGCAAATTTCTCCTTTGGATTCAAAACTTCTTAAGCTCCGCTCTATCATTCTATTCGATTCAGGCAAGTCTACAACTTAGAAACCACTCTACTCTTATGATTCTACTAGGGCTTACCTTTTCCTTTTTAGTATCTATTCTGAATGTATAGATAGGATTGCATTCCATTTACGGAGACACATCCAATATTTGAATAAGAAATTTTCAATAATTTTACATTTCTTTCTGTGGAGAAAACTGTAAATCATCATTAAATGCGATAAGAGAAGACCGTTGAAGTTGAGAGAGGGTAAATGAATTTCTGTTTGGAATGGAATGATTTAGATTGTAGTTTGGGTTCAGAGGATCCAACTTCGAGAAGTATCTCACGTTCGGTAGAAGAATTCTGCAATCAAGGTGCATACTTGTTCTTGATGGTTAGGTAATCATCAATTTAGTCAGCCAACAATCACTAAGGGGGTGTTTGTTTTTATTAAGTGCTTAGAAGCTAGTTTTTCTAACTATTTGTTTTGCTTTTGAATGGTTTGCTGATTAGAAGCTCAAAATTAAAAGGTATTTGTTCTTGGGGCTGACTTGAAGTTTTTTGATATTTTTGCCCACCACCACAAATCTCACCGCTGCCATAAATCACTAACATTAACTTCCATTTTCACTTGTTTTCTCTCCACCAAACAACATGGAAATTCCCTTCCACAACCACTTGAAACCACCCTATATCCCTCTCCATTTCTCATACAATCTCAAGATAGAGAAAGAAGAGAAGGAAAAAGAGGGGGAGGAGGAGGAGGGGAGGGTGGTGGCGGTCGCATTGCTCGCGTAATAGTGAGGAGGTAATAAAGAGGGGATTATCAGTGGAGAAGAGGGGCAGCATAGTAGTCATTACAAATTTATTGTGAGGTTGTTATTAGAATGATTTTTCATTAAGCACTCAGTGCTAACTAAGCAATGATGCATGGACACAGACACATCATGTTCATGTTGGTTGCAGAAACTGGTTCAGTCCATTTAGGTGGGTTGCTTTATCACCTTGATATAGGGTGTCGTACGTTCTCTGGTCTCCACCAAGTCTCTCACATCAACAACATTGCAAAGTGGTGGCAATAGTATTGATGAAGAACTTTTGTATCTCTTATTCACAAATTTTCAACACATAAGTTAGAAATCTCTCTTCAATTTCTTTGAGTTTTTATTCATACGCAAATTAGTTTTTGGAATCATCTTTTATAGTTTAGAACAAACCCTGCTCAATGAACAATCAAAACCTCTTCAAAATATGTAATTTCACAACTTTCTTGACTTTGTTATGCGTAGGGAAGACATGTAAAGTCTAATTGATTAGGAATCTTGGTTATGTACATATAATGTCCAATTGATTTTTAACTAGAAATGCACAATTTCAATATTTTGATCATCAATGTGAACCTTAGATCTTCATGCTGGTTCCTGCCACTTCCAAAACTTACTTGGGTACTTTTTTCATGAACATGGCCAACTAAATCAATTTCAATTTTGACGCTTGCAACAACAGTTGCAAATTGTAATAGTGTTGACATCATGCCATGCCATAGCTTCTGCATGTGGAGTAGACATACCAATTAGGTGGCCAAATGTGGGTTAAGGGGTTGAATGTTAATTGTTGTATGTGAGTGCATGTAGGGTTGGCTATGTGCTTCTAGTTTTGAGTTCTTGACGTGTTAGAGTCTCGTGGTATCCAATTTTGTCCAATTCAAACACGGCCCACTAAGTAATAATGTACAAGCATTGGATTTGGTTCGCAAAGCAACAACAGATAAAACAAGGAATCATGTGGACAAGGTCAGGTGGATGGGGCTTTGGAGTAAAATGTAGAATATGTAGGGGACATATTGTGTCAAACCGATGCTTATCATAGGACCTTTTTTCTAACTTTCCTGTCTCGGTTGTTTGGAGAAGGAAGTATGTGCCTCCTAAGGTTTCTTTTTATATGTGCAAACTTGTTTGGAGTTGCGCTATCACCTTGGATGCCAATAAGGGCATGGAGGTGGAGTTGGAGTGCTCCATGTGCAAAAGCCATTTGGTACCATTTTGTTCATGCATGTGAGGTGGAGTGGGTGATGTTGCGCTCCATTTTAAAGTATGTCTTCCATGGATGGAAATGCCAATCTTTTTTCCGAGAACAAGGGAAAGAGTAGTATGGCCCTCCTCCCTTGTGCAATTGTGTGGGTGATATGGCAAAAAAGGAATAACTAGGTGTTTCGAGATTATTTCTAGAGTTTGGATTATCATGTATTTTACAGGGTTCTGGTTGGATATGTGTTCTTCCCATAAGGATTTCGATTTCAAAATTTATTGCTTGATTGGGAAATTTTCATGACAGTGCATTAAGGGTTGGGTCACGTAGAGAGGAAATGTAGTTGTATACTGGGGGTTCAAAGTTGGGCCAGAACCAAATCGAACCATACTAAGGATTCGGTTTTCGGTTCAGTTCGGTTGTCTTATTTTTTAAACAAAAAACCAGAACCGAACGGTTCGGTTCCATTTTTATCGTTATTTTTTTTCATGCAAAAAGAACAGAGGGAGAGCTAGGGTTACAAAGAGAAATCGAATGAGAGGAAGGGTAGGAGGAAGAGATTTATGTCGGAGGATTGGGTGTTTAAAGGTGGAGAAGGAGGAGTTTGATGGAGGAAATGTTAAGAGGGTCGTATTCGGTGAGAACCACCCTTGACTTGTGGTGTCTATATTGTTTAATGAAAGCTCCGTATGGATTGGGAAACTCAGCCCGCTCAGACACGCAAAATGGATACACAGAATTACAGAGAAATCGAATTTGGCGTTTCCATGAACATTCATTGATTATTTCCACTATTTCTTTTGGTAGATCCTCCTTATTCATGGTTACCTTTTGCAAGTATAGCAGATAATAGAGATAAGCGTGAGACTTGGAGAAACTGGTTGTGAGAATTGGAGCTTCGTCATCATCAACAGAGAATACGCCTCTTATAAGTGGTTTCATTGATATTAATTTTTTTGTGATTTATCTTCTTCATTAAAAGAGTGAAGTGGTTGGAGAGACAAAGAGATGGAGGGAGTTAAAACATAGAGAAATGAGAGGGTGAGTTAGTGGGACATTAAAAGAGAGAGAGTGGTGGGAATGGGTTGGGTAATGTGTGGCTTGGGCATTAAAAGAGAGAAAGTGATGGGAGTGGGTTGGGTAATGTGTGACATGGGTAATGTGTGGCTTGAGTAGCTTTATAGCAAGTGGTTGGAGAGATAGAGTTGGAAAAAAAAGTGTGGGGGATTTATTCGGTTCGATTTGGATTTTTCGGGTGAGGAAAAAAAATAACTGAACCGAATAAACTCGGTTCGGTTTTTACTCATTTTTCAGGTGAGGAAAAAAAATAACTGAACCGAATACACTCGGTTCGGTTTTTACTCATTGATTTTAGTTTTTAATCGGTTCGGCTTTTTTTTGTTTAATTCAGTTCGATCGGTTTTTGAGAACCAATTAAGAACTCTATTGTAATACTATGAAGTTAAATCGTTAATCGGACACTAATCGGTTGAAGAACGATATGAGATTAATCAGGATTGATCATAATTAATTGGCCTATATATTATAAACATATTTTCTTTATTCTTCTAAGTAATATGTTTACTTCAAGATTTTTCTTTTAATGTGTATTGAAGTAGTACACATCACTTGTCACAGTTTAAGGCAAATTAGAAGTGAAAAAAATAAAATAATGTGTATTGAACTAGTAAACATCACTTGTCACCATTTAAGGCAAATCATAACAAAATTAAGAATTCAATGTCAGATAAAGGTGCGACTCCATATTCTTTAGTTTTGCTTGTTATTCCTTTGGTCTTTCTTCCGTCATCTCTTTATATATATATATATCATTTTCTTTCTCTCTCGCCTCTTCACACACTCTAAGTATTGCCTTATGGGTAGGTATTGATAAAGTTAAGGACTTGAGGCAAATTTTAAAAAAAATTAAAAAAATATTTTTTCTCATTTATTTATAACATTGTGTTGGACCGACTAATCGGTGATTTTTGAAAGCGATTAATCATGATTAATTGATAAACCAACTAGAATTTGCCGATTACTTGGCCAAGGGATTTTCAAACGATTAATTCAAAAAAATTATAATCGCTCTACTAGCGAGTAGAGATTAATTGGAGGTTAATTACGATTTGATAACAGAGGTTGAAATATATGGCTTCTCTCAATCGACAAGCTATTGACACTCTTCTCGCAAGGAAGAGTAGATTTGATTGAGAAAGATTTCTAGGGTAAGGTCTGTGAGGAGGTGTTTGATTTTGATTGTGGCATGTTGATTTTAGCAAAGCCATATAGGTTTTGAAAGGTGCTCACCCTTTGACCGACATTCAAAAACATAGCAGATGGAAGATTTTGGGTTGCATGAACTTGCGAGGCCATTTATAGGGAAAACTTTTGGGTGGAATTGGAGGACTTGGTAGAATTGAACACCCTTGACTGCTAGGAGAGGAGTTTAACATCATGAGATTAATGGGTGTTTTGGGCATAATACTAGCATTCAACGAGAGTACTAACAATTTGGAATTAGTTGGATGTTGTCTAGGTTTTTGGTTTTTGGTTTTATTCAGTGTTGTAAAAATCGCTAGATGGTAGGCGGGTCGCGAGCAGGGGACTAGCGCCCAGAGGACTGGGCGGGGCCTAGGTGGGGCATAGGCGGTTTATTTATTTATTAATTATAATTTATAATTTATAAAAGTTAAGCATATTAGCATATAAATTGCTTCCAATTCAATGGCAAGATACAATGCAAAATGTATATAAAAAAGTCTTAATTTTTTATTTGTATTGAAAATAAAAAATAAAAAATAAAAAATAAAAAATAAAAAATAAAAAATAAAAAATAAAAAATAAAAAGAATTTCAAAAACCCACCTAGGCGGCCGCTTAGCGCCTAGCCTGGACCAACTTTTAAAACACTGATTTTATTGCTTGGAGAACTAGGTGGAGTTGCTTCTTAAATTGCAAGGTTTGGGTCGCGATTCGTCTAAAACGAAATCTCTTTGCTTGGAAAGTGTATGGTTTCAGAGAGGGGCTTCTTCTGTGTATTGATGAGTGGTGGGTGGACATCAGCATTTCAGGAAATCTGGGATTTAGTATATGGTACAAATTAAAAGAATGAAGTCAGAACTTGGGATTTGGAAGAAAGAGGTGTACGGTCATACAAAATTACTCATTGACCCAGGAGAGCAGATCTTCGAGTGGAGCATGATGCATTGCTGAAGCGTAATTACTACTGCCCCAACTGTAAAGGTATTCAAGGCAATCTTGTCAGTCAGCATATCTTCATTGGAATTGAGGCTCTATTTTGATGAGATCTGCCTTGAAGAGCCAGTAATTTCTAACCACATTTTGTCTCTGATTTTTATGAGGAAAAAGAGACGTGGCAGCCTAAACTGTGGGGTGAAGGTTCACAAGCTTCCTTATCATTTGGCGCCTCAGCCATATACCAATATTATTGAAGAAGGCATTTGAGTTGCTATCAGGGTTTTGAAAGCAAATACTTCTCCAGGTCCCGGTGCATTGATGGTTACATGGTGGGAATTTTAGGAATTTATGGTAGGTCTAGTTCAAGACTTGTTATTTGTTAAGAGCATTGCTAGACTAATAACCTAGACATAATGTCTCCGTTTAGTGTCCATAGCCATGGGTATCCTTGGATTTGATTTTCTATTAGAATCCTTGAGTTGGATCAATTGTTTCCTTTTTGCTAGCTGTAGGGCTTGTTGTGTACTTCTTTATTCTATTTTAATAAAATTGGTAGGGTCCCATTATCCCTTGTTTGCCTTGTTCAAAAAAATTTGAGAAATCTAGGGGCATAATTGAGGCAAGGATGCACGGACTCTCAGAAAAAATCTACGTATTCGAGTCGGACATAGACACGCGTTCGACATGCACTTGACACGTATTTGACACGCGGTCAACATGTCAAGGCAGTTGACTTGGTTGAACACGTGCCCAACACGTTTAGGACTCAGTGTGGACACGATTTTTTTTTTGCTTGGCTGAAAATAGATTTTTATTTCTTGATCAAATTTGTTTCAGAAAGATCTGATTCTATTTCAAATCGGAAGGAGGAGGAGGTTGCTTACTGGTGTTGTGGCTGTTGGGGCGGGTGTGGAGGTAGCAGTGGCGTTGGCAGTCGTGGTGGTGGCTGTGTTAGTATTGTTGGTGCTGGAACTGGTGACGCTGTCGCCATGATATATTTTTCTGTAACGAGCGAATCGTGAAACCCTAACTACGAAGAACAAGCGAGAGGGATCATGGAGGATGGAAAGAACAAGTGAATTGAATGAATGCATTGTTGCTCTCTGCTCATTTGTTGTTAGAGGGAGATGAAGATGAGGAAAGGGAGAGAGAGGTTAAATCACATAGGCGCGGAAAATGGTGTTATGTTTGGAGAAGAAGAAGAGACGGTCATCAACTTTGGGTTGGGTGAGGACTTGGGTCGCTCAGTCTTGAATGGATTGAAGTCCATGCCTCTATGTTCACCCACAACACTCATAGCACGCCACCTCAATTTGAGGTGAGGCAGCTTTTATGTACATGTTTTATTCCCTCTACCATCACTTCTTTTGGCGACAACGTTGTAGGCTTTCAAATCTCAATTTGAGGTGAATGAAATTATTCTCATCAAAATTTAATCATAGAAAAATAATGCGCGATAGGTAAGTAAGTATTTTCTAAACTGAATAAAAAAACAATAATATTATAATTACTCATAAGATTTGTAAAAATAAATAGTAAGGTTTGACGTGTCGCCGAGTGATAGTTTTTTGGAAATTCCCGAGTCACCATGTCGTGTCTGTGTCCATGCATCCTTGCATTGAGGACAACTTCCTCCACGTTACTTGACGATTTCAATGATCATGGCTTATTTGATTGGAGACTCAATTCCGTTCTCATCTCTCGTGTCCAAAAGACTCAACTTGGGTTGAAATCAGTGACTGATTTGTCCATGACGGGCTTTTAAGATGGTCACCAAGGTCCTTGCATCCAAACTGAAAGGTGCTCTTAGTTGTGTTATTTTCCCTTATCGAGTACTGCACTAAGGGGGAGGCAAAGCTTTGGATAGTCATTTGTTGCTAGTGAACTAATATACTCGAGGTGGCAATGAAAGTCAGGTATCATCATTGAATTGGATTTTTTTTTTAATGTGTTGCTATTAGGCCCCAGTTTGTTTGATATTATTTCACTTCAAACCTAGTGATGTAGGTAGATGTGGTAAAGACATGCTAACGTGAGCTATAAATAGAGGCTCAGAGCTTAGCACGAGCTAGAAACATAGGGTATTTAAATATGCATAGGAACTTTTTTGTTAAAAGTGTAATTGTAGATATTGATGTAGACATGGGCGGTTACTTGATGTGCCACATAGAAAGTGTTGTACTTTGTAAGTTTAAACATGGCTTTTGCAGACATACCAATTAAGTAAAGGCAGCAACTATTCCACACTACCATAAGTGTTTTCTCACACCATTTTACTCTCCCACACCACCTATATAAACAAAAAACCAATATTTTCCCCCTCCCCATTCAAATCAAAACACGATTCCTCCCTCCCCCATTCGAATATATTCCC
Organism: Berberis vulgaris; assembly: GCA_963556465.1. Classification (NCBI taxonomy): domain Eukaryota; kingdom Viridiplantae; phylum Streptophyta; class Magnoliopsida; order Ranunculales; family Berberidaceae; genus Berberis; species Berberis vulgaris. Next base: position 63,105,478 of record OY747134.1, on the reverse strand, counting down.
TCTCCCATATTCAAATCTCTTGCAAATCTCTTCTCTCTCCCTCAAAATCGAAACCTCTCATTGATCTGGGCGAACAGTAAAATTGTTTTTGCTGAAATTTCTTGTTTGCCCATAACAATGCGAGTTTTTGCACGAATTTAGTAAAATGACCGTAACTTGCTCATTTCAAAATATTTTCAAGTGATTCAAGTTGTGTTTATTAGATAACTCAGAGTACTACAACTTTTGTGTTTTGATCAACTTGATAATCGGTCTCAATCGAGCACATAAGTTGGCCAAAAGTAAGGGACACTATCGCTTTTTCATTGCGAGACAGATTTGCTTGACTTTAGTAAAATGATCATAACTTGTTCATTTCAAAACATTTTCAAATGATTCAAGTTGTGTTTATTAGATAATTCAGAGTGCTACAATTTTTGTATTTTAATCAACTTGAGAATCGGTCTTGATCGAGCACATAAGTTGGCCGAATGTTAGGGACACTATCCCGTTTTCATTGCGAGACAGTTTTGCGCGAGTTTAGTAAAATGACCGTAACTTGCTCATTTCAAAACATTTTCAAGTAATTCAAGTTTTGTTTATTAGAGTAGTACAATTTTTGTGTTTTAATTAACTTGAGAATTGGTCTCAATCGAGCACATAAGTTGGTCGAAAGTCAGGGACACTATCCCGTTTTCATTGCGAGACAAATTTGAGCGATTTTAGTAAAATGACCATAACTTGCTCATTTCAAAATATTTTTAAGTGATTCAAGTTGTGTTTACTAGATAACTCAGAGTACTATAATTTTCGTATTTTGATGAGCTTGAGAATCTGTCTAAATTGAAGGTTTAAATTGTTTGAAAGTTATCTTGTTTTGCGTTTTTTCGTTTTGAATTTGGGTTTCTCTATTTAGTTATGCATATTTATTGGTGGTGTGATTAAAAAGAAATACTCAATAGTGGTGTGAGAAAGCGCTTTTGGTGGTGTGGAGTAGTTGTTGCCTCAAGTAATAGTGGTTTGAGCTGTATCTGGCTAAGGTTAGGAGAAACTAGGTTCTGATGGCTGTTTAAAATCAAGCCAGTTTTGAAATTGTTAGACAGCTTATTTAAAAGTTGATAGTATCAAGAAATTGCATGTTTTAGCCATGTAAAAGATGGCTCTAAATTTATTCCAATTTGTTTGAAAACGGAATTCATTTCTAAGTTCGAATCCTGTTTATCCAGCTAGAACTCTGAAATGTCATGAGAAGCTTCTGCAATACCTACTCAACTACCTCCCATTTATTGCGGTGGTCTTTTCTGAGCTCTTGGTAAATTTTGTAAAATTTTATATATTGATAATCGATAATTGATGGTAGAAATTTTCTTGCAGTATCTGCCTTCTGAACATACAGAAAGTAGGGCAGGGTTGGTTAATGGAATCAACTAATGATGTTGATAGTGAATTAATGCTTGGGAGTCGACAACCTATGGAAATCAATCCAAAAAGGTCCCGATTTCCATGTTGCATAGTGTGGACTCCACTTCCTGTTCTTTCATGGTTTATACCCTTCATTGGTCACCTTGGAATTTGCAGAGAGGATGGTGTCATCTTGGATTTTGCAGGGCCCAACTTTGTGTGTGTGGATCATTTTGCATTTGGAGCACCAGCACGCTATATCCAAATAAATAAAGAAAAGGTAATTTCCTGTTTTCTATTCCTCCATAGCTACCAACTTTGTCTCTATAGAACATTCTAATTTATTTCCTCTAAAACAGTGCTGGGCATGTTCTGGCTTACCTGACCTCGAACATAAAGTTAGAAACGAGCAGACTGGCCTGGACAGAGAGATAGTGACATGGGACGATTCACTACGCAAAAGCACACAGGAGTTTCAACACCGATCTTACAACTTGTTAACATGCAATTGCCATTCATTCGTGGCAAACAATCTCAACAGGTTAGGATACGGTGGAACTGGTAAGTGGAACGTGGTAAACCTTGCTGCCCTGATTGTCTTCAAGGGCCGTTGGGTGAACAAAACAGCCATTATCAAATCCCTCCTACCTTTCATTGTGGTGTGCAGCATAGGGCTGTTTATGGGTGGTTGGACCTTCCTTACCGGTTTGATCTGTTTCGCCATTGCCCTTGTTGGTTGGTTTGTTGTTGGTACGTATTGCTTCAAAAGTCTGATTCATTTGTAGTTTTGTTTGTTGATTTTACAACAATATTGTAATCCACTTTGAATATTGACATTTTGTACTCCATATGTAGCAAAAAACAATGCAGCCATGCATGCAGGTTAGAATCTATAAGCTGAGTCTGGACTTGTTTCATGACATTGTCTGGCTTGCTTCTCTTGTCCTTTCCCCAGTTTAGATTTTGTTTTTCTTTCACAATATTGAATTGGCAGCGACTACTCCACACCACCATAAGTGTTTTCTCACATCACCTACTTTCTTTTTCACATCATTATACTTTTTCACAACACCTATATAAACAAAAAATCAACATTTTTTTCCTCCCCATTCAAATCGAAACACGATTCCTTCCTCCCCCATTCGAATCTCTTCCCTCTCCCACATTAAAATCTTTTGCAAATTTCTTTTGATATTCAAGTCTCTTTCCTCTCCCTAAAAAATCTCATTCCACTTCCTCAAAATCTCTTCATATTCCATCAAAATCAAAATCCTTAAAAATTGAATCTCAAATTACAATGTCTTCAAAAAAAATTCAGAAAACAAAGTAATCTCATGGAAACTTTAGAAAAATTATCAAAAATAATATTTTCAATCACAAAAACAAAGTAAATTTCAGAAATCACAAAAAAAAGTTGTTCGCCTGAGACAATGCAAGGTTTTTGCAAAACCTCGCATTGATCTGGGCAATTAGTAAATTTTTTTTGCTGAAATTTCTTGTTTACCCAGAACAATGCGAATTTTTGCAAAATTTTTTCGGACAGATTTGCACGACTTTAGTTAAATGATCATAACTTGCTCATTTCAAAATATTTTCAAGTGATTCAAGTTGTGTTTATTAGATAAATCAGAGTACTGCAACTTTTGTGTTTTGAATAACTTGATAATTGGTCTTGATCGAGCACATAAGTTGGCCGAAAGTCAGGGATACTATTCCGTTTTCATTGAGAGACAGATTTGCACGACTTTAGTAAAATGATCATAACTTCTTCATTTCAAAACATTTTCAAGTGGTTAAAGTTATGTTTATTAGATAACTCATAGTAGTACAATTTTTGTGTTTTAATCAACTTGAGAATCGGTCTCGATCGAGCACATTAGTTGGCCGAAAGAAAGTCAATGACACTATCCCGTTTTCATTGCAAGACAGATTTGCACAACTTTAGTAAAATGACCATAACTTTCTCATTTCAAAACATTTTCAAGTGATTCAAGTTGTGTTTATTAGATAACTTAGAGTACGACAATTTATGTGTTTTAATAAACTTGAGAATCTGTCTTGATTTAGCACATAAGTTGGCCGAAAGTCAGAGACACTATCTCGTTTTTATTGCGAGACAGATTTGCACGACTTTAGTAAAATGACCATAACTTGCTCATTTTAAAACATTTTAAAGTGATTCAAATTATTTTTATTAGATAACTCAGAGTACTACAATTGTTATGTTTTGATGAGCTCGAGAATCGGTCTCAATTGTGGGTTTAAATTAGTCAAAAGTTACCCTATTTTGCATTTTGTTTTCGTTTTTTGTTTATGTTTCTCTGTTAGGTTATGCATATTTACTGGTGGTGTGAGTAAGTAAGAAAGAAAAAAAAATAAAAAAAAAAACAAACAAAAAAAACTTAATAATAGTGTGAGAAAGCGCTTTTGGTGGTGTGGAGTAGTGGTTGGTTGCCTTTTGAATTTTGTGTGAAAATTTAGTGGTGGAACAAAGTGAAGTATGTGTGCATGTTTCACATTTGAAGTAGGACTATCCACGTGTATGGTCAGATTGGTTTGAGAGGACACCATGAGGTGGAACCCAAGATAGCTAGGATTCGGGAGGGCTCCTGCGCACAAAGCACAGGAGGAGGTCCTGTGCACATCTCTCAGCCGTCGGATCTAATCCGACGGCTCAGATCGATGAATTTCAAAAGATTTTTTTTTTTTTTTTGAAATCCATCAATCTGAGCCGTCGGATCCGAGGCTGAGAGATGTGCACAGGAACTCCTCCTGTGCTTTGTGTGCAGGAGCCCCACCCCCCCGAATCCACATAGTCTAATTTTGGTATATTTTTGGCTTGCGATATGCACGTGGCAGTCTGAGGTTCATTCACACATCCCATACGCGTCTGATTGACACAATGAAATCGTACTAAATCCAAACAACCATAAAAGGACCCTATAAAATATATAACTATTTAATGCTGAATTTTGAGCAAATCCATCCCGCCCCGTTAGGAATAGCGGATTTCCAAATTTGCCCCGCCAATTCGTTTGTAAATTTATTTAAAAACCACCATCACCTCGTATGGATTGGCGGATATCCGCCCCACCCAAATATCCGTTAAAAAAAAATCTTGTTCTCCAACATCAGGCTTATCCATCTTATACGGATGAATCCATACAAAATTATAACAAAAATCAGTAAAATATACTTTATTCATCAGTAAAAAATACTTCATACTCAACATCAATACCTGATCGATACGAGTAAGAAAACCATACAAAAAAATACAAAAAAAAATCTGAGATCTTTGGATTAAAAAAAAAAAATACCTGAGATCTTTGGATTACAAAAATAAATAAATAAATAAACCTGATCTGAGATCTTTGGATCTGAGATTTGATCAAAGTTCTCAGATTTGATTCTTTATATCAATTTTTTTCAAGAAGAAGAAGGAACAACGCGGCGGAGCAGAGGATGAACCGATGAATGCGTTGGACTTGCTGGAGGTACACACTACGCAGCGACTAGCGGGGCTAGATGGTGGTTCTTCGTTGCATTCTTCATGCTAAAGGAGACAGAGATGAGATCATGAGAGTAAAAAAGAGAAGGAGAAAGAGACAATGGTCGAACCTTTCTCTTTTTGGCTTCTTCTCTGAGAAAAAAATGAAGAGAGAAGAGAGGCAGTCTCTGAGAAAAAATGAAGAGCTTATTCTCTGAGAAAAAATGAAGAGAGTTTTCTCAAAAAATGAAGAGAGAACAGAGGCTGAGCCGAAAGAGAGAGAGAAAATGAAGAGAAAGTGAGAGAGGTGAGATGGATAAGGGTATATTTTTTTGTTTTTAAAAAGTTAAGGATAGTTTTGTAATATCAATACCTAAACGGATATCCGTGAAGCGAATATGACTAAATCCGTATCCGTCCTAAATATTCGACTGATTTTGTTTGAATATCCGTATCCGCTCCGAAACCCATTTAGCCATATCCAAATCCGCCCCATACAAATTGGGTGGGGCGGATGTCAGGACTAGTACCATTGGTTAGGGAAATCAAGGTTCAGAGGCCTTTCAAGACTTTCCTAATGGTCTCAAAACTCAATGTTCCCTTTTGAAAAGTGCCCAAATGCTTAACATCTATATTATAGGGGGAAGGTTTGAGCTCTTGACTGTGAGGACGTGTTGCCTCCATTGCATAGTCGGGCCAGACTGTACCGCTAGCATTTTTATTGTTTTCTTTGCATTGCTTTTCAACTTCAAACTTGTATTTCCATCGATCGATAGCATCGAACTAGTCTTGAGCAACGTCATTCCGAACGTTCCTCCCCATTGTAATCTATTGAATGTGAATGAGAGCTTTTACTGACTATTGTGCATTGTTATATTGTCTACAGATTGATATTGTGCATTCTCAAGTTAATATTTGTGCCCGTCAAAGTAACTACTCATAGGCTTACTAGTGAATTGGATAGCTAGTGCCGCACGGATTACTAGTCCGTGACAGTTGGTATCAGAGCCAGAGCTTGTTGAATGCAAACCAGGATGCAGGAAGTGAATGAGCGCCTTAGCGCTATGGAGGAACGACAGGCCAGTCGAATGCATAGACTGGAAAGCAGAATGGACCAGTTGAACACTTTGGGAGAACAGATTAGTCGGTTGGATGGACTCTTTTCACTGGCAGACAGAGTGGATTCGCTGGCCGAGCACGTTGATAACTTAGAGGGACGAATAGTCGCAATGGAAGAGTCGCCTCACCCCACAGCTCAGGTGATGAGTGACTTCCAATTACAGTTGGAGGACTTATTTGCAAGGGTTGGCTTGCTTACTAAGGCCACCGGGACGACTGATCACCCTAGGATGAAAGTACCCGAGCCAAAATCATATGCTGGGGCACGAGATGGGAAGGAGTTAGAGAACTTCTTGTTTGATCTGGAGCAGTATTTTCGCGCAGTGAACCCCGAATCAGAAGAAGCCAAGGTTACCATGGCGACCATGTACTTAGCAGGTGATGCGAAACTATGGTGGAGAACCAAATATGCCGATATGGAAGAAGGTCGCATCCTTATTAGAACTTGGGCAGACCTCAAGAAGGAACTCAGAAATCAATTCTTGCCTGAGAACACTGATTTCTTAGCAAGGAGGAAGCTCCACACCATCAAACAAACAGGCAATATTCGAGACTATGTCCGACAATTCTCAACTTGCTTGGTAGATATTCGAGGCATGTCTGAGAAGGACAAAGTTTTCTGTTTCATGGAACAAGCTCAGCCGCTTCTACAAGCAGAATTGCAAAGGCAGAAGGTGACAGATATTACAAGTGCTATTGCGGCAGCAGAAAGATTTAGCGATTATATGCCCATGACTGGATCCACTTCGCTCAATCACTCCACAGCTAGAATTGGCAGTACCAATTCAAGCTCAGGGTCGAATGCTCGCTCACCTCACCAAAACTGGGGAAACTCAAGTCAGAATCGAGGAAACTATAATTCCCGGCCGTCCAACCAGAATTGGAGTTCCAACAAAAATTGGAATGCCAGCTCTAGCAACTCAAATTACAACAACAAAGGAGGGCAAAACTACTCTGGGCAGTGGAGACCATCTGCCCCTGCCCCATGCATTCTTTGCAATAGCAGGGATCACCCAACAGGCAAATGTCCATCCAAACCAGCTCTACACTCATTAATGTCCTTGCTTCAAGCAGAACCTTCTAACCCGACCGCATCGAGCTCGAACCCCACCAACAGTGAGACCTCCCAAATGGGAGCTCTACGCAAGCTCAATGCTGTCAAAGGAGAAATGTATGAGCACCCACACAAGAAGGCTTTACAATACATCGGCATCACTATCAATGGGTTCCCTTCCCAAGCATTGTTGGATTCCGGAGCAACAGACAATTTTATTGCCCCAGATGAAGCTAGACGTGTGGGTCTGAACTTAGAAGGAGATGTGGGTAAGTTGAAAGCTGTCAACTCTGAGGCAATCTCTATTAATGGTATGGCTAGAGCTGTGCCACTACAGGTTGGTCCATGGGAAGGAAGATCAAACTTCTTGGCCGTTCCACTTGATGATTTTAAGGTGATTCTTGGCCAAGAATTCTTCCGAGGAGCTGCAGCAGGACCATTACCTTTCATGGACTCCTTGGGGTTTTTCGGACCCAGACTACGCATTGTACCAACCTCAATTCGACCAACAACTCATGATAGAATATTGTCGGCGCTCCAAGTCAAGAGGGGCTTGGCCAAAGGAGAAGATACATACTTAGCTGTGGCAAAGCTAGAGATGGAAGATGATACTAGCAAAATCCCTGAGGAAGTTGCCCAAGTTATTGCTGACTTCAGCGAAGTGATGCCGAATGAATTGCCAAAGAAGCTACCTCCCAGAAGGCTCATTGATCACGAAATTGAGTTAGTCCCTGGTGCCAAGCCACCCGCACGTAGTCCATATCGCATGAGCCCTTCAGAGCTGACCGAATTGAGAACACAACTAGATGGCTTGTTGGAGTCAGGATTCATTCGGCCCTCTAAAGCACCTTATGGGGCACCTGTTCTTTTTCAGCGGAAACATGATGGCAGTCTTCGCCTTTGTGTTGATTATAGAGCATTGAGCAAAGTCACTATAAAGAACAAATACCCGTTGCCGCTCATTGCAGACTTATTCGACCAACTTGGATCCGCCAGATACTTCACAAAACTCGACTTGAGATCAGGTTACCATCAGGTCCGCATTGCTGCTGGTGACGAACCCAAAACTGCTTGTTCTACTAGATATGGGTCATATGAGTTCCTAGTAATGCCCTTCGGCTTGACCAATGCTCCAGCTACATTTTGCACCCTTATGAATGGCCTGTTCCGTCACCTTCTGGATAAGTCTGTGGTTGTCTATCTTGACGACATTGTGGTTTATAGTGGGACTATAGAAGAACACCTACATCATTTGCGAGAAGTGTTCCAAATCCTTAAAGATAATCACCTCTTTGTCAAGAAGGAAAAGTGCTCATTCGGCCAGACCCAGATCAATTTCTTGGGTCATGTTATTGGCAATGGCAAGATTCGGATGGACATGGAGAAAGTCAAGGCAATCCATGATTGGAACTCTCCTAAGAACGTGTCTCAACTACGTTCTTTCCTTGGACTCGCAAACTATTATCGTCGCTTCATAAGGGACTACTCTAAGAGAGCTGTTGCCCTGACAAATTTGTTGAAACAAGACCGAACATGGGAATGGGATAGGCAGTGTGAAGCTTCATTCCAAGACTTGAAATTGGCCGTGATGAAAGATCCAGTATTGGCCTTGCCAGACATCACCAAGCCCTTTGAAGTACAAACAGATGCATCTGATTATGCCTTAGGGGGAGTTTTACTTCAAGATGGTCACCCGATAGCATATGAGAGTCGAAAGTTGAATGATACAGAGTCTCGTTACTCAGCTCAGGAAAAGGAATTGCTAGCCATTGTACATTGTTTACGGGTGTGGAGACACTACCTCTTGGGATCTCAAGTTCTTGTTAAAACGGATAATGCTGCAGCAAGCCATTTCCTTACTCAGAAGATGCTAACCTCCAAGCAATCTCGATGGCAGGAAAAATTAGCAGAATTTGACTTAGTATTGGAATACAAGCCAGGGCGCACTAACAATGTAGCTGATGCACTCAGTAGAAGGGCAGACCTTGCAGTGCTAACCCATACTGGTCCGAGTCACACCATCTTGGAGAAGATCAAAGTAGGCCTACAGACGGATCCACAAGCGAAGGCGATTACAGAGTTGATCAAGCAGGGCAAAACTCGACGGTTCTGGATAAAAGATGGAGCAATACTCACAACTGGTAATCGCCTCTATGTTCCGAGAACTTCTGGTTTGAGGAAAGAACTTTTGAGAGAATGCCATGACACCCATTGGGCGGGACATCCAGGTTGGAGACGGACACTTGCATTGCTAGAGAGGGGGCACTATTGGCCGCAGATACAGGAGGATGTAATGGCCTATGTTCGAACATGTCTTATTTGCCAGCAAGATAAGGTTGAAAGAGATCGACCAGTAGGCTTACTAGAGCCCCTGCCTGTTCCAACTCGTCCTTGGGAAAGTGTTTCCATGGACTTCATTACTGGGTTACCGAAAGTGGAGGATTTCAGGAGCATCCTTGTAGTTGTTGACCGATTCTCAAAGTATGTGACCTTTGTGCCGACCGGACTAACTTGCACAGCCGAAGATACGGCGCAATTGTTCCTCAAGCATGTAGTGAAGTATTGGGGACTGCCCGAAAACATTGTTAGCGATCGTGATGCTCGATTCACAGGAAAGTTCTGGAAGGAGTTGTTCAAGCTCTTGGGATCCAAACTTAATATGTCGACAAGCCAACATCCCCAATCTGACGGACAGACTGAGCGCTTTAACTCTATGCTTGAAGAATACCTTCGTCATTTTGTAAGTGCACACCAGAAAAATTGGGTGGGACTACTTGATGTTGCACAATTCTGTTTCAACTTACAAAAGAGCTCAGCTACTCACTCCAGCCCCTTTCAATTAGTCACTGGTCAGCAACCGTTGACACCACATACAGTGCTGACCGGATACCAAGGACCCAGCCCAAGAGCTCTTGAATTTGTCAAAGCCTGGCAGAAAAACATTGAAGTTGCTCGAGCCTATCTTGAGAAAGCCTCCCGTCACATGAAGAAATGGGCCGACAAGAAACGACGAATCGATCCTTTTGAAGTCGGGGACTTGGTATTGGTGAAGCTAGATATGTTCAACAAGTATAAACGTACAGCTAGAGCACACAACAATCTGTTTCGCAAGTATGAGAGACCGGTACAGATTATTGAGAAAGTAGGCAAAGTCTCCTATCGCGTCAAGTTACCACATTGGCTCCGTTTCACCCATCCTGTCTTCCATACAAGTAACTTGAAGTCTTACCATGCCGATGCCGCTGATCCCACAAGAAATGTATCTACCCGAGCATTGCCTAAGCATCCTACTAAGCCAGATCGAGAAGTGGAAGAAATCTTAGCTGACCGCCTCATCAACAACACAGGCCCGGATAGAGAATATTTGGTCAAGTGGCAGGATGAACCTCCTTCAGAGATCAGTTGGGAGCCAGTCGAGCATCTGCTACCATACCTCTCAAAACTGGAAGAGTACTTGGAAAAGTTCGCTGCGAGGGCGTCAGCGAATTGAGTGTGGGAGAGTGTCAGGACTAGTACCATTGGTTAGGGAAATCAAGGTTCAGAGGCCTTTCAAGACTTTCCTAATGGTCTCAAAACTCAATGTTCCCTTTTGAAAAGTGCCCAAATGCTTAGCATCTATATTATAGGGGGAAGGTTTGAGCTGTTGACTGTGATGACGTGTTGCCTCCATTGCATAGTCGGGCCAGACTGTACCGCTAGCATTTTTATTGTTTTCTTTGCATTGCTTTTCAACTTCAAACTTGTATTTCCATCGATCGATAGCATCGAACTAGTCTTGAGCAAGGTCCTTCCGAACGTTCCTCCCCATTGTAATCTATTGAATGTGAATTAGAGCTTTTACTGACTATTGTGCATTGTTATATTGTCTACAGATTGATATTGTGCATTATCAAGTTAATATTTGTGCCCGTCAAAGTAACTACTCATAGACTTACTAGTGAATTGGATAGCTAGTGCCGCACGGATTACTAGTCCGTGACAGCAGATATCCGTGAAAATCCATTCCTAGGGTGGATGTGTTTTGTGTGTACAACTATAATAATAAACAAGAAAGTTTAACGTCTCTATCTTTAACTCACTACCTAAAGTGGCCTCTAATTTCAGGGATAATCACTAACTTCTGCACTTAACTTTGCCTTTTATTCGTGTAGAAGTTCTAAGTTCTCTTGTGAACAGTAAACACTAGCTGCAACCATTCAATCTCACAATCAGACACTCTGTACCAGTTTTGTAAGACAAAAATAAAATCTGTTCTATTTCAAAAGAAAACAAATTGACGACTTGAAGAACCATTTTAAGGAAAATAAATTTCACAATTTTATGAAAACATAGGAAGGTAGAGATCATCATCTAATTCACAAAGATAAACACAATAAAGGCGTGATAACTAAATTATTATAAAATGGAAAACAAACGTAAGTGTTTATTTGATTTTTCTTTTCATGAAAACATAAAAATCATCACGCAATAAAGGAGCATCGAATATGTGACTTTCCACCAAAACGCGTGGAGTGTGGTTGAGGTAAGGTTGGGTTTAAGAATACGATATTCAGAAAAGTAAAACAAAAAAGAAATCCAAAAAACATTTATAAAAAAAAATGAAAAGAGATTATGTATGTAGATGTATTATTGGCTGAGATTCAAGAATCACATCTGTGCCGACAAATTGGTCACGGAATATCTCCTCAGGCCTGAGGTCATATCTGTGTGTGATGGCAAAAACAGAAAAAGAATATATATATATATATATATATATATTCTGATGGCATTTTTGTAATTAGTTAGACGTTAAAGGGAGGGTTGGGTTCCCTTGTCTATTTAATGAGAGATTGGCGAGAGGACACCACCGTTAACATCTATCTATCTATCTCCTTTCTGTGTTTTCTGCAATCCGATAAGAAGAATGGCTGGCGAAGAAGGACAAGTTATCAGCTGCCACACTCCCGAGTCATGGACTGAACAACTCCAGAAGGGCAACGAATCCAAGAAGCTGGTAACCCTTTTTCTTTTTCAGATACACCTTTCATCTCCATCTTCAAACCCTTATTAATGATGATCATCATGATTTCTGGGCTTGATTTCATCAAACGATTTACTTGTTTTTATTTGGTTTTGGCTGATCGTTTGCTTAAATGGGGATTTTGGTTTCTATTGATACTCAATGTTGTTATTTTATTCATGATTAGCTATAATGGTTATGTCATCTATTCTTAGAGGAGGGTCTTAAGTAAGGTAGAATATTGTTTGGATTTTGATGTAAGCAGTAGTATACATGTATCAATATTTTGAGGGAAATAACAAGTCACGATTCTATGTCAGTATCTCGTATTCCTGTTGTGTGTTTCTGGTAACTTAATTTGATTAAGTAGTTCTGAATTCTGAGTGGGTTTTTTTTTAAATTTATTTATTGAAGATTTGGTTTGATTTTAAAGGGAAACAAAATTCTAGAAAAGACAATAAAAAAGAAAAAGGGCATTGGAGAACAACAGGGAAAAAAGTTGAGAACTGGAAGAATAATTGAGATTTTTAATTATTATTATTATTATTTTAAAAGAGTAATTGATTAAAGTCTCGATTAGTTTAGATCGAAGCTCTTCTTCCCCAATATAGATAATTCACCGTGCCTTTTATTATAATGAGCTTTTTTTTTTGCAGTGAAATTATCTTTCACTTGCATTGGTTTAATTGTTCCATCTTACTGTCAATATGTTTCTCTGATTGTAAAAACTAAATCAATATATATACAGATAATGATGGAAAAATGTCTTGATGGCATTATTGTTCTTCATTTGAGGAAGAGGAGGAGGGGGATTACATCTTTGACTTTACTGTGCATGAGTATCTGATCCTGATTATCTAAGGATTGCTTGCTTTATTCTTCAATTTAGGTTGATCTTGGAGACTGGTTTTGGAAAGTTGACCATGATGAAGATTTTTTTCTAATGTTCTTTGAGAAGCTTCTATTCTTTCTGCTTAGACCATCCTGTATATGGCTAGTTTATTTTGTCTTGGCGTAGCTCAGCGACATGTCTAATGCCACCAACCCTTTCTTCTTTGTCCGTCCGAACTTGTTAGTTTGAATACATTTCTTAGGGGTAAATATTATATTTTCCCAATTACAGAATCACATCATCAATTCAACTACCAATTGTGCAATGACCATGGTACCTGACCCACTCTTCAAATCTTAACGACCCCTTTGAAACTGTGATGAGCTGAGCTCAATCCATAAGCAATATTTTTTTGGATGGGCTTTAGTCGAAGTGTGCCCAGTTTCTTCAAATATGTATGCAACACGTTATGACAATACATCTTATTGTCAGGTTTGTATATTATTGTTTTTGTGTTTGAAAGGTTCGATATGTATTCCCTTTACCCCTCCTTGACAGGGTTTGAACCTAAAAAATTTTAAAGTAGGATTTGCATATTGTTCATTAGTTTGTGTTTTACCTACCATTTCTGGTTTTGCAACTCTGGTAACTTTCAACGCATTTGTGCAATCCAACTTTTAAGTGTTAATGTATGCAGGTAGTGGTTGATTTCACCGCATCCTGGTGTGGTCCCTGTCGTTTCATTTCTCCAATCCTGGCGGAGATGGCCAAGAAGCTGCCTAATGTCACATTTCTCAAGGTTGACGTTGATGAACTGAAGGTGAGTATCTAACACACTTCCATTATAACAATGCTCCTTATTTGTGACAATCTTGTTTATTTATAAAGTGTGTAAAATTCTTAATTGTGCAGGCTGTTGCTGCTGACTGGGCAGTGGAAGCAATGCCCACTTTCATGTTGGTGAAGGAAGGGAAGATTGTGGACAAAGTCATCGGTGCAAAGAAGGATGAGCTCCAGGCAGCTATCGCTAAGCACATGACTGCTGCTTAAACTATATACCATGGCTTTCAGAATGAAAAATCTTATGGAGAGTAGTAGTACTTTTATTCAGTACCTGATAGACTCGAGTAATTTCGGTTACTTGTAGTTTTTAATGCAGTGCTAATAAGAACTCAGTAGGTGTAAGTGTGGATTGAATGTTAATATAATATTTGGAGCTTATCAATAACATCATGATATACCAACATATGTTTTGGTTGGTGGAAAGCATAGCATGCAGAAATGGTTCATGTTAATATCGTGTGTGTACAGTTATGGGGTCTGTTGTAGAGGGAGAGCCAAGGATTGTGATTTCGTTTTGCGAGTTGATTTCGGTCCTTCGATTCTGTGAAATATTTCGTTATGTTTTAAAAAAAAATGTAAAAATTCTGATAGTGATTTTAAATTGGGTAATTTGCACTTTGCCCCATAAAACATATAGCTAATTCAGCTTTGCCCTCGATTAACATTTGTATTGCTCTTTTTCCCTCACACTAACAGTCAACGTGCTGGATTCAAAATGGTCATATTTTACTGTCCAAAATATCATTTACTGATCTGAAGGCTGAGATTAAAAGTTGATGCAATTAAAATTGAATGATGAGATTTAAACTTTCACTAAGACGTTGGGATAATTGGCCAACTCCTCCTTCACCACCATCGTTTCCAATTCACCACCAATAATTCTCATCTCTACTTCTACTACTACATCTACATGTTATTTCAGTGTAGATTCAATATTCAAGCATCAATAAGTGGAAAAGCTTGTCAAGTTTTGATGGCAAGCTTGAGTTGCAGCTCGTCTTCATCATTTGTTAGGTCAGTTCTGTTGCAGGTGGCAAAGTTAAATTCAAATTTATTTTAAGGGGTTAAGTTACTGTAAATTAGCAACTCTTATTTGATTTTCTTGCAGATTCCATGGTGTCACAAACACAATCAAACAAGTGAATATGATGTTTGAATTAGGCAAGTTTTTGAAAAAGTACATGTATATTGGATGTTAAAGCACAATGTAAATTCATTTGATTTTCATTGGATGTTTTTGCAACAAAGTTTGATGTTCTTTCAACAATGTAAATTGATTTGATGTTCATTGGATGTTAATAGCACATTTTAATCAAATGCCTTAACATCAATGTAATTCAATTGACGCACCATCATTGCAATTGAAAACCTGACACAACACTTTCAATAACATTCAGTACCTAACAACCTGACATAGCACTAGCAACCTGACATAGCATTTTTAATAACATTCAGCACCTGAATTTTAGAGATGGCAGTGGAGCGGATTTTCACGGATATCCACCCCACTCGCCCCGTTTGGGGCGGATTTTGTAAAGGGTCCCTGGATCTTGGGGCGGATATGGATTTTCGATCTGTATCCGTTTATTAATCGGAGCGGATACGAATTTGGCTATATCCGCCCCACAGATATCCGTTTAATCGATAAATTTACAAAATACCCTTCAGCTATATAAAGGGATTAACCCTATCTCTCACACACACAGACAGTCGCCCTCCCTCTCACAGAGAGATCTCCCTCACACCAGAGCCTCTCCCTCTCACACACACCAGACGCAGAGAGATCTCCCTTCGCCTCTCCCTCTCACACCAGATGCAGATCTCTTTTCGCCTTTCCCTCCCACACACAGATCCTCACTCGAAGACTAAGGGTCAAAGCCTCTCACAGCCAAGGGTTTCAAAGGGTCGAAGTCTCAGATTCTCACAGTCGAGTCGAAGTCTCCCACCTCCATATCCGCCTTCCTCTCCCCATCATAGATTGAGATCTCACAATCGAAGTCGAAGCTTCCCACCTCCATATACGTCTTCCTCTCCCCATCAGAGATCAGATCTGAGATCATTCTTTTAGATTAATTTTTTTTTTTTTTTTTTTTTGTAATTTGTTGTATGGTTTTTTGTATGTATAAATGATCTTTTTACTGTATGTATGTATAAATCAAGAAAAAAATTTAACGAATATTTTGGGTGGGGCGGAGGCGATTTTTAAATAAATTTATAAACGGATTGGCGGGGCGGATTTGGGGATCCGTTTATTCCTGACGGATCGGGGATGGATTTGCTCAAATCCGCCCCGTTGCCATCCCTACCAAATTTACAATCTGAAGTGTATCATACCAACAAACATTCAATATCATACCATACCAACCAGCATTCACTATCATTTAACAAAACTTGCAACCAACACAAGTGTATATTTAGAGTACCATACCAACACAAATTTTGACATAACACATGTGCATCAGTTAGTGTACCATACCAACACAAACATTCAATACCATCAGAAAACACATAATGACAATATCAATAAACAAAAAAAAAATTGCCTTTCAGTAACTGCTTTCACCAACTGTTTAATTGTCTTTCACTAACTGCTTTCGCCAAACCAAAATGAGAAGTCAATATGAGTCACCAAAATGAGAATGAGTCACCAACTGTCTAAGGTCATCTCTAGGCCCCCTAGGTCTCCAACTGTTTTGTCCCCTTGCAAATAGAGTTTGTTCTCTCCTGCCCCTACCATTCCCACGCTGAAACACTGGATTAAATGGTGGCTTCATTGGTGGGGGGCCGAACTCCTTGTGCAAAGGGCTGAGTTGTGAACATGGTACTCCGAATGTTTTGTAAAGTTGGATCTGTAGGCATCTCAGGCTGGAAGTTTGGTGGTTGTGGAGGACATGTGGGCATTTCCTTTGGAGGTTCATTGTTTTCTCTTCCACTAGCAGTCCTTGCACCCCTTGGTTTATTGTTCCTTACCCTCGTGCATTTAGGCCTCTTAGATGTCTGTCCATCCTCAGCAGTCTGCTCCCTACGAGGGTTTCTACAGGTTCTACTATTGTGACCCCCCATTCCACACTTTCTGCAACTCTTGTGTTCCCTGTGAGCCTCATCTTGATCTTCATCTTCATCTCTTCTTCTCTGTCTCTTAGGTCTCCTTGGACCTCTTTTCACTAGAGGAGGCAATACTAAGTATTTTGGCTGCCACATAAAAACCCTAATCAGACATGAAAATACTAATCAGACATGGAAATACTATACACAAGCAATGAAGATAAAACTAACTTCATCCCATTTACGAATATTTCTTATGCTCACAATGCCCCTAGAGTATGCTTCCACATAGGCCTTCACAAAATGATAGGAGCTACAATACCTGTATTAAATGGAAATATGTATATAAGCAATGATTATATAACCAATGACATATAAGCAATCATATAAGCAATGAGAAAACTACTTACTCTGCCCACTGAGGTCTTTGATTGACTAGAGTCAAGACTCCATGCACACATATGACACCTGTGAGTTCCCACTGTCTACAGTCACAATATCTAATAGATGTCTTCACTCTAAACCTATCACCAGTGTCATTATGCTGCACTGTGATGCCATCATTGGACCCAAACATCTTGAATTGGTTCTTCATTTCACAGTACTTGTCAATCAGCTTTTGAGCCCTAGGTACTAACCCATTCATATCCCAAGTGTTACTTTTCACCCTTCTGTCATACATAAGCCTCATGACAAGCATGTGACAGTCATTAATGAACTTGCAAATTGGTTTGTCCCTTAAGTGAATGATTCGGTAATTGAAGCTTTCACTAAAATTATTAGTGATATGTTCTGAGCATAGCCTAGTGTCAAAATAGGTTATGCATCAACTCTTCACATCCCTATCAACCAGCCACTGATGAGCCATTGGATTAGCTTCCTTAATCTCTTTCAAGTGGGAGACACACTCAACCTCCTTGTATGTCCTCGCAACATTCCAACTTAGTCTCATCAAGAAAATCCACCAAATCCTGCTTTCTTGAAGTTCTTGTACATATGCCTAAAACAAAATCTATGATATAAATCTGGAAAGAGTTGCTTCACTACTTCAGTCAAACATTTTTGTTGGTCAGAGATAAATGTCAGTTTCCCTTCATGCATCTTCAACTTCATCTCAATTATGGTCACGAAGGTGTACCAAGTCTGGTAGCATTCTGACTAGCAAATGTAGATACCATTGTTGTCATCAAAAACCGTGACTGACAAACAACAATCCCTATATTTTGTCTTCAGAAAGCACCCATCCAAACTCACAAAGGATCTACACCCATGCTGCCAACCAAGAAGACTAGCAGAAAAAGCCAAACACAGGCCTGTGAACTTTTGATCTTCATTACTTGTTGAGCATGTAGCAATGCTTATTGGGTTTGCTGTTAACAACTCCATGCAACAAGAAAGGGGCATCTTGTAACTGTTCTCATAGCTACCAACTATTTTGGCCATCAGTTTCTACTTTGCTCTCCACCCTACATGGTAGCTGACTTCAACAATGTTCTCTTTCCATGTCTGTTTTACAAGTGAGTCAGGTGTGATAGACTGGATGTCACGCCCTGATTTTCGAGGAAAACGAAAATCCCAAAATCCACGTAGAATTATCCGTTTCTCCAAAACTCGGGACGTGAAATTCAATAACAATAGAAACATTTAGCAGCAACAACAACTAAACATGATTTAAATACTGAACAAAGAAAATCTCTAACCAGGAAATACTGACGTTGCTAGCCCCACTAGCATAACTCCAGTAACGCTGCTCAAAAGTCTCTAAACCTGAAAGACTAATCGGCTACATTCCCAAAGGAATGTACCCAAGAAGCAAAAACTCACTTGGGTCAGCAATAAAGCTGGTGTGAGTAATCTTCATCCCAAAATCAATAAATTTGCACGTGATAAACATCAAGCTAAACACAAACAACAAACCATCACACCAATAGGTAGTTCATCAACGAGACAAAGGTGTCATACAAGAAAACCACAATTTACAGAATTTAGTTCCTCAACGAGGCAATCATGCCATCATCCTAATAAATAAATATGCACTTACTTGTACTTACACTATAGAAGTTGACTATGGCAAGTCTGACCTGCAGAAAGATTAGTGGACTTTCCATCCTGCATGAAAAGGGTTAGAAACAATATAAACGTAATCTATTCATTTTTATTTGAATTTGTTTCGTCTTTTAACAGAATGATTACTTAGACGATACCACATTCGCACCACCTTCGTGCCGAACATACATGCCCGTATGCCTCTCTCATATAAAAGAGGACTACTTCGTCATCCATGCCCAAGTAGGGACATCACATACATGCATACATCGCAGATACTCCTAACTATATGAGTACCAAAAGCCACTCTTGGGCTATCAATGCGCATAAACTCACGTCACATTTTTTACGGATAAATATCAAAGTCTATTTTAGGCATAACAATTCACCTCATTTCCGCAAGACTAACCCGAAGGTTATTTTAGTTTCTCTATAAGAAATAGGTGCCCCAACTCCGCAAGACGGCCCATTGTCATTTAGTTTCTCTATAAGAGATAGACGCCCCACCTCCGCAAGACGACCCATTAATCATTTAGTTTCTCTATAGGAGATAGGCGTTGTACCTCTGTAAGACAACTGGTCATTTAGTTTCTCTATAAGATAGGGGAAATAATAAACAAAAGAGATGTGGTAGTTCTAAGTGATACAATTCCAAGTGATTTAAATTTTCAGAAATCAAAGTTTACCAATATCATTGATTTTTGATATTTCAGAATTTCTCCACAATGACATTTTGTCATTCATAAGTAAATCAATCCACCCATTCTTTCGGGGAAACATAGCATATACATAAATCATGCTCTATAACAACATGGCGATCATGTGACATTTTGTCATTTATAGAACGATTCACAACCGTATCCACCCACATTTTTTGGCAACTAACATTTTCATATGCAAACTTTTTGTAATAGAACGGGAATCAAAACCCATTCACCAAATATATATAAACTAACTTCACAAAACAATGGTTTAAACAATAATTCCCATTCACTTCCCAGCACTGTGCTTTGGAATGGAAACTACAAAATTTCAACTTTCATAGGGAAGTACTAACACCTCACTTATTCCTCCAAGTTCAGTCACCTCTAACCCAATTTGATAATTACGGAATTTGGACCCAAAGGATAACCATCCGTTGTTCAACAATCAACGCTTCCTCAAATTACATCAGCCATACATAGCACAATCTACTCTGCCAATCACTACAAACTCAAGCTTAAATGATATACAACTGCTTCAAGAGCTTCCACACACTTCCATCAGTGACCCAAGTTATCCCACTATCGTCACTATTATCACCAATGTCACTGTTCTAACTAGCTATAAACATCCCAACTTCTGATATTTGTACTAAGACCACCATTCCCACCATTGATAAACAACACACAAATAACACCATCACCAAAATCACCAGTACATTGCATTGCAGAAATTTCACAGTCCAGCCACAGCCACATCCACATCCAATAGAAATTAATAACAATAGAAAAACCCAATACCCACAACTTAATATTTTTCAAATCAACTCAGAGAAGAATTCTTGGACAGGGCATTGAAAGAGGTACATTCATGCAAACCAAATTGAGAATAACAATCCAGAAGATTAAAAGCACTAGCTACCAAGAAAGTAATAGACCGACTACTCCCAAAGGAGATACCAGACACCAAACTCACAACACCAACTAAACCCAAACTTTTAAGGCAAGGAGCATACCAATTTCTAATCGAGCTCATAGAACAAAAGTAGGAGCCATATAACAATTCAAATGAATACCCACCAATACAATAGTCAGCAAGGACTACTCAAACCTTGCTCCTCAAAATTTTGAACAGCTTACACCAAGTCACGCACCTCCCAAACCACACTGCTATTAATCTCAGAACCATCCATCTTCCCCGAATTCTCACAAAGATTTACCATCTTTTCATCTTTCGATTCAACCAGCATATCTCTATCACCAAAATCTATCGTCACTTGATGATTCCTTCAACCACCACTTTTGCTTCGCGACCCGAATCACCATTTCCTTAAATACCCATTTTATCACATTCTGTACCTTATCTTACATCTTGAATCCAAAACCCCAACTTATCACATATATAACTAGACCAACTTGCTTTAAATCACTAACAAAACACTTACTTTTTAGGTTTCCTCCACTACCCATCCATCAATAACATCACTTTCACTGCTCATTGTTTCTCATTTCCACACATTTAGCTCTATCATACACACTTAGCTAAATATACACAAACCCACATTAGCAACTCAACAAACAATCATACACATTGAAAATCAACCCTAGAGAATCAACAAAATCCAACCAAATTAGTCTCTAAATAGCACATAACTACATCCTTTTGACTAAAAACAAAACCCCACTAAAATCAGTAAAGAAATACAAAATTCATAGATTAGAAAACACTGAAACTAAATACAAAGAATCAAAGTAAGATATAGACCGACTATCAGGATGAAAGAAATTTAGATTGGGAAACAAGAAAACTCAATATTATCAACTTCATACAAAAATCTGAAGAGGAAAAAGAAGAAAACTCACCGATTGCATCTCCATCGGACCACCACGCAGCCCCCAAATCTTAACGACCCTAGACACATCAGCAGAGGCAATCCATTCGCCATTGGGGGAGAAGCACGCAACAGTGACCTGGTAAGCGTGCTCGCCATAAATGGAGACGTCGAGAGGTCTGTTAAGGTAGCGGATGATGACGAATCTGCCATTACAGTAGAGGATTGCGTTCGATTTTGGGTCCCTTGATATGAGGATCCCTCGGCCTCTCTCTCACGCCGCCAGATGAGAAGAAAAACATGGAGAAGGAGAAAAGAAGAAGGGAAAAGGGAAAATGTTTTCTTCCTCTTTATAGGGTGGGTGGTTATCCGCCCCCATTGAAATTCTGAAAGAACCCACCTTCTAAACTCACCAAATAAAACCCTAAAATTTTGAAATTTAAATCCAATTAAATGCAACTCTATTTTATTTAATTCAAAATAAAATAAATTAGTTTTATGAAATTTAGGGGTGTTTCACTGGAAGTGGGTATTAAACATTGCCTCACACTCCTTAGCAACAAACCTAGCATTAGCCATAGGGTGTTTTCCATCAACAATCCCCACACATGTGTGTTGTTGCCCCATGGTCCTAACACTGATGGTGTGCCCATCTTTGTTTCTCTTTGTTTCTTGTTGCATAGCAATGCCATTTGCATTCTTCATCTGTAAACTTCACTAAAAGCCTGTCAGGACCATTCTTCTTAAATGTCATCAGAAACTTCTTTCTTACTGCATATTTCCTCAACCAAAACCTAGCATCATCTATTGTGGGCCATTCCTTCCCAACCTCCAAGACCCAGTCCTCATCCTCATGGTGAGCCTCATGATCACTCTCATCACCATAAACATTCTCAGTCCCAGCCACAAAACTAGCATACACACCTGGAGGTGCCTCATCTTCAGTGCTATGGCCTGAATGATACTTCTCTTTTACTGGAAGATCATCCAGCTCAACAAACTTAGATGGACCTGCTTCAGATGGACCTACTTCAGATGGACCAGGTTTAGATGGACCTGATTCAGATGGACATGCTTTAGATGGAACTGCTTCCTCAGCAAGTCCCTGTGGTACTACATCAGGTAGGTCTTCATCTAACTCTCCTTCACTCAACTCATCATATAAGTTCACTCTTGTCTTACTTAACTTTATCTCTTTCTTATTACCATTTTTCCTTGGAAAGTACCAATAACTAGGTTTACTTTTCCTTAGGGTTGGAACATTCCTCCTGGTACAATGTTTTTTGGCCCTGCATTTAGGCCTCAAATAAATTTTTTTAATAGGGGTGAGTTGTGTTACAGGGGCATGGTCTACATCAACTATAGGTGGGGTTGAAATTGGTTCAGGCTCCATTACACTAATCCCAAGAGTGTTGCTTTCATGTACTTGTGTTGCTACTTTAACCTCAACAAACACATGCAAAACATCATTGTCATCAATGTCTGAATGGGTCCAAAAATACATCAAGTCTTTATCATTTCTAATGTCCATCTTCACCCCATTCTTCACATAGGTATGTGTTGTTCCAAGGGTTAAGGCATGCTTATGTGGGTTGGGGATAGCTTCAAGGATACTCTTATAACTTAATTAATTTTAGGTAATCCCCATGCATTTGTACAAACTCTATAGATATCTCATCTTTATAATCACTGACCTTCCACGGACTAGGGATCTCTGCAATCTTACTCCACTTTCCATTGTAATGGATCACTAAGTTCTAGATTTTCAGCTCTTGTCCCCACTTACCATTGCTGCAAACACACAAACAAAACAAAATCATATCATTTTCACCGATGCAAACAGAAGACTGAAAACAGACAAACAAAACAAAATCAGACCATTTTCATTGATGCAAACAAAACAGACAAATAAAACTAAACTAAACCACACAAAATCATGCAATCAAACATAAATAGTAAACTGAAAAAAGAAGACAAGTACAACACTAAACCATACTAAATGAATATTGTTACTGATTCTTGGAATCACCAACCACTAGCAACACTAAACCAAACTAAATCACTTTTAAAAACAACATTTTCACTGATGCAAACAACAACCACCAAATAAACAGTGAAGAAACAGGAATTTGTGCAAATGAACAAAATACTAACAAAATCACACCATTACACCATCCATTACATATAGAAGCACCAAAATGAAAACCTTAAAATAGCAAAGAAGAATTACAATACATCACGTCAATGAACATGATGATATTTCACGTCCTCTTCAGTGTTTGAAGGAGTGAAATCTCGTCTCAGATTTGGCTCCTCATCACTGGGCATCTGATTGAAGAAATCACTAAAATCACTGAACGAACTGCAATCATCCCAGTGTATGCTAGAAGTAGTGCTCACATCATCATCGCTGCTACTGATTGTGATTTTGACACCGAAAATAACCTTCTTCCCTTTCTTCGTTTTGGGTTTCCTCTTCTTCGTTTTAGTATTATGCTTCTTCATTTCGGTGAGAAATCAGAGATAACACACAGGGAGAAAGGAGAAACAAAACAGAG
This sequence comes from Berberis vulgaris, assembly GCA_963556465.1. Taxonomy (NCBI): domain Eukaryota; kingdom Viridiplantae; phylum Streptophyta; class Magnoliopsida; order Ranunculales; family Berberidaceae; genus Berberis; species Berberis vulgaris. Next base: position 63,081,582 of record OY747134.1, on the reverse strand, counting down.
AGAATGAAAACGGAGGGAGTTTTACCTCCACTCTCCGTCTCTTCAAAGCTACGGACTAACAGAGAGTAAACCCTAGCCGTCCACGTGTCTGCTTCATGTAATAGACGGTTGGGATTGACATGTTATCACATTAGGCGTGATAAGCACGTGAAGGGCATTTTCGTCATGCAAAATATGAAGAATGGTGGCACGTGAGGTGTTCGATAGTTAAGGCACGTTGACTGTTAGTCTGAGGGGAAAAGTGCAATATGAATATTAATTGGAGGCAAAGCTGAATTGACTATATGTTTTAGGGGGCAAAGTGCAAATTACCTTTTTAAATTTAACAATATAAGTTATGCATTCTAAACTCTTAAATACTACATAGAAAGTCTCACATGACTTGTGGTGTCATACAGAGTACATATTACATAAGAATAATTTACATAACAAACTTTTGATACTAAAATAACATGTTAAGATATAGGATAACTTATATTGTATGTTTGTTAAAATATAGGAGATTAAAATATTTATTTCTTTTTTTTTAAAAAAAATTGACATTTTGGATTTCGAAAGATATTTCGAAAACTTTAAAATAGGAAATATTTCTTGAAATTTCGTTATATTTTGAAAAATCACATTCTTTGCGACAAACAATAAACAATCATATTCAACTAATCTGTCTTGAAAGGCCATCTGATATGGTGAAAAACATTGTCAGCATTGTGCAGTTGGGGGAGGGGATTTATTTTATCGAGTTGATTTTTGTCATCCTATTTTAAGAGATATTTCGTTTTGTGTAAAAAAAAAAACAGGTATAAATTTTGATAGTGATTTTAAATTTAACAATATAAGTTATGCATTCTAAACTCTTAAGATTTTTTTTTTTAGTTTGACACTCGTTACTTTATACCTATTAGTGTTTATCCCTTATTTTTAAAACTAATTAAGTTTGACACTCGTTATATGACGGAACCGTCAAGTCCACGACTGATAACTATTTTTTTGGACCATTTTACCCTTACCTTGGGTTAATTGAATCTAATTTTTGATAAATTTAGTCTATCTTTGTTAACGCGAGTAAGTCTAGGGAGCAAGGAGAGCGCGAGAGAGGGCCCAACACCGCCCACCCTTCTCGAGATGTGCATCACTGCCCATCTCAAGGAGGATGGCGGTGTTGGGGCCTCCCTCGCTCCCTAGAATCAAGGTTTTTAACGCTTTAACCCAAAATTACACTCACCCTCTCTTTTATCTTGGTTCTTTCTTCCTGCAGCTTTTCTTCTCTGCCAGTAGCAACCCCATTCTAAGGATAATTTTTGTCAATGGTTAAAGCTGTGGTGGTTTAATCTCCACGTCATAAATTTTATACCCACCGACGACACGCTTGCCTTTCAATAAAAATAAAAAAATAAAAAAAATAAAAAGTTTAGGGAGCCCTCCCTCTCTCTCCCTCCCTCGCTCCCTTGAATCAGGACCAGTCTAATCACCGCCACCACCAAGAAACCCATTTTCGAGAACAATGAAATGGAAGTAGAAGATAAAAAACCAAAACAGGGCAGACTAAGAGGCCAAGAAACAGAGCCGGGTGTGCTGATTCTTCCCTACCGTTCTCCATCTGATCAGGAAGACTAGAAGCCGTCAAGCGGCGTCTCATAAAAAACCCACAACCAATCAATCACTGGGTACAAAGGGCAAACCCTAGAAACCCACCAAAGTCCTGCTTTTCTCGGAAAATCACACAAAACTAGCAACTAACTGTTGCATATCGAATTGAAATCGAAATTAGAATCTATACAAAAACATCTCGAAGGGGTAAATTTGGGTCTAGTTGATTGGATTCACTACATTATGAGATGATCACAAGATGAAGAAGAGAAGATGAAATTGATAGTAAATGAGTGAAATCGATGAGTTGCAGAAGGAGATCTCACTTACTTGGAACACAGAGGGGTTTGAGGAATCACAGAGTCTCTTCAGAATCCAAAATGTCCCTTTTTGGATCTCTCGAAGTTTGTCTCTGTTCATGGAACTTCTCAAAGAATTGAGAGTGGCAGGGGTGACCCCAAATGAGGCAACTCTTGCAAGCAAGTTTAATAGCAACTTACTTGCAATTGGGGGTAATGGAAAGACTTGTAAGGAGGAAGGAGGTGAGTAGTAAAAGGAGCATGAGACCATGGCATTACCTCTGTAGAAGTATTGCAATTCGCAAGGCCCCCATTGAAAACTCATGGGAGTAACAAACTAACAATGGGGTACGGTTAGTCTGACCACCATCAACATAAGCACCACTAGTCCACTAGTCTAGCAGCATGTTGAGGAGTCATCACTAGTTCATCTTCCTCCGGATCACTCGGTGGAAGCTTGTGATAGGAAGGGGTGACACAAGCAGCCACCATCACCACCACCCGAGTCGCTGCGAGAGAATAGGAACATGAAAGGTGGTGGCGGTGATTAGAGTGGTGGTTTTCAGGTGTCTCCCGTGCGTCGGCGTGGTGGTGTTCCTGCTGGCCGGAGGGAGAAAGAAGAAAAAGAAAAGGGGTAGGGGCAATTTTGGATCTTACTGTTAAAAAATTAGACTTAATTATCTAAAAATTAGCAACAATTATAGCAATCTGTGCGGCACTAGCTATCAAATTCACTAGTAAGCCTATGAGTAGTTATTTTGACGGGCACAAATATTAACTTGAGAATGCACAATATCAATCTGTAGACAATATAACAATGTACAATAGTCAGCAAAAGCTTTCATTAACATTCAATAGATTACAATGGGGAGGAACGTTCGGAAGGACGTTGTTCAAGACTAGTTCGATGCTATCGATCGATGGAAATACAAGTTTGAAGTTGAAAAGCAAAGCAAAGAAAACAATAAAAATGCTAGCGGTATAGTCTGGTCCGACTATGCAATGGAGGCAACACGTCCTCACAGTCAAGAGCTCAAATCTTCCCCCTATAATATAGATGCTAAGCATTTGGGCACTTTTCAAAATGGAACATTGAGTTTTGAGACCATTAGGAAAGTCTTGAAAGGTCTCTGACCTTGATTTTTCTGACCAACGGTACTAGTCCTGACACTCTCCCACACTCAATTCGCTGACGCCCTCGCAGTGAACTTTTCCAAGTACTCTTCCAGCTTTGAAAGGTACGGCAGCAGATGCTCGACTGGCTCCCAACTGATCTCTGAAGGAGGTTCATCCTGCCACTTGACCAGATACTCTCTATCCGGGCTTGTTTTGTTGATGAGGCGGTCAGCTAAGATTTCTTCCACTTCTCAATTTGGCTTAGTAGGATGCTTAGGCAATACTCGGGTAGATACATTTCTTGTGGGATCAGTGGCATCTGCATGGTAGGACTTCAAGTTACTTGCATGGAAGAAAGGATGGGTGAAACGGAGCCAATGTGGTAACTTGATGCGATAGGAGACTTTGCCGACTTTCTCAATAATCTGTACCGGTCCCTCATACTTGCGAAACAGATTGTTATGTGCTGTAGCTGTCCTTTTATACTTGTTGAACATATCTAGCTTCACCAATACCAAGTCCCCGACTTCAAAAGGATCAATCCGTCGTTTCTTGTCAGCCCATTTCTTCATGTGACGAGAGGCTTTCTCAAGATAGGCTCGAGCAACTTCAATGTTTTTCTGCCAGGCTTTGACAAATTCAAGAGCTCTTGGGCTGGGTCCTTGGTATCCGGTAAGTACTGTATGTGGTGTCAATGGTTGCTGACCAGTAACCAACTGAAAGGGGCTGGAGTGAGTAGCTGAGCTCTTTTGTAAGTTGAAACAGAATTGTGCAACATCAAGTAGTCCCACCCAATTTTTCTGATTTGCACTTACAAAATGACGAAGGTATTCTTCGAGCATAGAGTTAAAGCGCTCAGTCTGTCCGTCAGATTGGGGATGTTGGCTTGTCGACATATTAAGTTTGGATTCCAAGAGCTTGAACAACTCCTTCAGAACTTTCCTGTGAAGCGAACATCACGGTCGCTAACAATGTTTTCGGGCAGTCCCCAATACTTCACTACATGCTTGAGGAACAATTGCGCTGTATCTTCGGCTGTGCAAGTCAGTCCGGTCGGCACAAAGGTCACATACTTTGAGAATCGGTCAACAACTACAAGAATACACCTGAAATCCTTCACTTTCGGTAACCCAGTAATGAAGTCCATGGAAACACTTTCCAAAGGACGAGTAGGAACAGGCAAGGGCTTTAGTAAGCCTACTGGTCGATCTCTTTCAACCTTATCTTGCTGGCAAATAAGACATGTTCGAACATAGGCCATTACATCCTCTTGTATCTGCGGTCAATAGTACCCCCTCTCTAGCAATGTAAGTGTTCGTCTCCAACCTGGATGTCCCGCCCAATGGGTATCATGGCATTCGCTCAAAAGTTCTTTCCTCAAACCAGAGGTTCTTGGAACATAGAGGCGATTACCAGTTGTGAGTATTGCTCCATCTTTTATCCAGAACCGTCGAGTTTTGCCCTGCTTGATCGACTCAGTAATCGCCTTCGCTTGTGGGTCTGTCTGGAGGCCTGCTTTGATCTTCTCCAAGATGGTGTGACTCGGGCCGGTATGGGTTAGCACTGCAAGGTCTGCCCTTCTACTGAGTGCATCAGCTACATTGTTAGTGTGCCCTAGCTTGTATTCCAATACTAAGTCAAATTCTGCTAATTTTTCCTGCCATCGAGATTGTTTGGAGGTTAGCATCTTCTGAGTAAGGAAATGGCTTGCTGCAGCATTATCCGTTTTAACAAGGACTTGAGATCCCAAAAGGTAGTGTCTCCACACCCGTAAACAATGTACAATGGCTACCAATTCCTTTTCCTGAGCTGAGTAACGGGACTCTGTATCATTCAATTTTCGACTCTCATATGCTACCGGGTGACCATCTTGAAGCAAAACTCCCCCTAAGGCATAATCAGATGCATCTGTTTGTACTTCAAAGGGCTTGGTGATGTCTGGCAAGGCCAATAATGGATCTTTCATCACAGCCAGTTTCAAGTCTTGGAACGACGCTTCACACTGCCTATCCCATTCCCATGTTCGGTCTTGTTTCAACAAATTTGTCAGTGCAACAGCTCTCTTAGAGTAGTCCCTTATGAAGCGACGATAATAGTTTGCGAGTCCAAGGAAAAAACGTAGTTGAGACACGTTCTTAGGAGTGTTCCAATCATGGATTGCCTTGACTTTCTCCATGTCCATCTGAATCTTGCCATTGCCAATAACATGACCCAAGAAATTGATCTGGGTCTAGCCGAATGCGCACTTCTCCTTCTTGACAAAGAGATGATTATCCCTAAGGATTTGGAACACTTCTCGCAAATGATGTAGGTGTTCTTCTATAGTCCCACTATAAACCACAATATCATCAAGATAGACAACCACAGACTTGTCCAGAAGGTGACGGAACAGGCCATTCATGAGGGTGCAAAACGTAGCTGGAGCATTGGTCAAGCCGAAGGGCATTACTAGGAACTCATATGACCCATATCTAGTAGAACAAGCAGTTTTGTGTTCGTCGCCAGCAGCAATGCGGACCTGATGGTAACCTGATCTCAAGTCGAGTTTTGTGAAGTATCTGGCGGATCCAAGTTGGTCGAATAAGTCTGCAATGAGCGGTAGCGGGTATTTGTTCTTTATAGTGACTTTGTTCAAGGCTCTATAGTCAACACAAAGGCGAAGACTGCCATCATGTTTCCGCTGAAAAAGAACAGGCGCCCCATAAGGTGTTTTAGAGGGCTGAATGAATCCCGACTCCAACAAGCCATCTAGTTGTTTTTTCAATTCGATCAACTCTAGAGGGCTCATGCGATATGGACTACGTGCGGGTGGCTTGGCACCAGGCACTAACTCAATTTCGTGATCAATGAGCCTTCTGGGAGGTAGATTCTTTGGCAATTCATTCGGCATCACTTCGCTGAAGTCAGCAATAACTTGGGCAACTTTCTCGGGAATTTTGCTAGTATCATCTTCCATCTCTAGCTTTGCCACAACTAAGTATGTATCTTCTCCTTTGGCCAAGCTTCTCTTGACTTGGAGCGCCGACAATATTCTATCATGAGTTGTGGGTCGAATTGAGGTTGGTACAATGCGTAGTCTGGGTCCGAAAAAGCCCAAGGAGTCCATGAAAGGTAGTGGTCCTGCTGCAGCTCCTCCGAAGAATTCTTGGCCAAGAATCACCTTAAAATCATCAAGTGGGACGGCCAAGAAGTTTGATCTTCCTTCCCATGGACCAACCTGTAGTGGCACAACTCTAGCCATACCCTTAATAGAGATTGCCTCAGAGTTGACAGCTTTCAATTTTCCCACATCTCCTTCTAAGTTCAGACCCACACGTCTAGCTTTCTCTGGGGCAATAAAATTGTCTGTCGCTCCTGAATCCAACAATGTTTGGGAAGGGAACCCATTGATAGTGATGTCGATGTATTGTAAAGCCTTCTTGTGTGGGTGCTCATACATTTCTCCTTTGACGGCATTGAGCTTGCGTAGAGCTCCCATCTGGGAGGTCTCACTGTTGGTGGGGTTCGAGCTCGATGCGGTCGAGTTAGAAGGTTTTGTTTGAAGCAAGGACATCAATGAGTGTAGGGCTGGTTTGGATGAACATTTGCCTATTGGGTGATCCCCTGCTATTGCAAAGAATGCATGGGGCAGGTGCAGATGGTCTCCACTGCCCAGAGTAGTTTTGCCCTCCTTTGTTGTTGTAATTTGAGTTGCTAGGGCTGGCATTCCAATTTCTGTTGGAACTCCAATTCTGGTTGGACGGCCGAGAATTGTAGTTTCCTTGGTTCTGATTTGAGTTTTCCCAGTTTTGGTGAGGTGATCGAGCATTCGACCCTGAGCTCGAATTGGTACTGCCAGTTCTAGCTGTGGAGTGATTGAGCGAAATGGATCCAGCCATGGGCATATAATCGCTAAACCTTTCTGCTGCTGCAATAGCACTTGTAATATCTGTCACCTTCTGCCTTTGTAATTCTGCTTGCAGAAGCGGCTGAGCTTGTTCCATGAAACAGAAAACTTTGTCCTTCTCAGACATGTCTCGAATATCTAGCAAGCAAGTTGAGAACTGCCTGACATAGTCTCGAATATTGCCTGTCTGTTTGATGGTGTGGAGCTTCCTCCTTGCTAAGAAATCAGTATTCTCAGGCAAGAATTGATTTCTGAGTTCCTTTTTGAGGTCTGCCCAAGTTCTAATAAGGATGCGACCTTCTTCCATATCTGCATATTTGGTTCTCCACCATAGTTTCGCATCACCTGCTAAGTACATGGTCGCCATGGTGACCTTGGCTTCTTCTGATTCGGGGTTCACCGCGCGAAAATACTGTTCCAGATCAAACAAGAAGTTCTCTAGCTCCTTCCCATCTCGTACCCCAGCGTATGACTTTGGCTCAGGCACTTTCATCCTAGGGTGATCAGTCGTCCCTGTGGCATTGGTCAGCAAGCCAACCCTTGCAAATAAGTCCTCCAACTGTAATTGGAAGTCACTCATCACCTGAGCTGTGGGGTGAGGCGACTCTTCCATAGCGACTGTTCTTCCCTCTAAATTGTCGACGTGCTCAGCCACCAAATCCACTCTGTCTGCCAAGTGAAAGAGTCCATCAAGGCGACTAATCTGTTCTCCCAAACAGCTCAACTGGTCCATTCTGGTTTCTAGTCTTTGCATTCGACTAGCCTGTCGTTCTTCCATAGCGCCAAGGCGCTCACTTAGTTACTGCATCCTGGTTTGCATTCAACAAGCTCTGGCTCTGATACCAACTGTCACGGACTAGCAATCCGTGCGACACTAGCTATCCAATTCACTAGTAAGCCTATGAGTAGTTACTTTGACGGGCACAAATATTAACTTGAGAATGCACAATATCAATCTGTAGACAATATAACAATGCACAATAGTCAGCAAAAGCTTTCATTAACATTCAATAGATTACAATGGGGAGGAACGTTCGGAAGGACGTTGCTCAAGACTAGTTCGATGCTATCGATCGATGGAAATACAAGTTTGAAGTTGAAAAGCAATGCAAAGAAAACAATAAAAATGCTAGCGGTATAGTCTGGCCCAACTATGCAATGGAGGCAACACGTCCTCACAGTCAAGAGCTCAAACCTTCCCCCTATAATATAGATGCTAAGCATTTGGGCACTTTTCAAAAGGAAACATTGAGTTTTGAGACCATTAGGAAAATCTTGAAAGGCCTCTGACCTTGATTTCCCTGACCAACGGTACTAGTCCTGACACCTGGTGCATGCCTGGATGGTACCAGGCACGTAGCTGGCTTGAAAAAAAGGGACCAGGTAGCGTAGCAAGACTCGTAGTCTTATCTTCTTCACTTTCTTCATTCTCATCTTCATCATCTGACGATATCCTTCTGCTGCTCCTCTTCTTCAAACTACTACTAGTCTCGCCCTCCACTTCCAACCAAAACATCCTCTGCATTTGAGCTGTAAAAATCATTTGCAGCTCATTTTAAAACGGGAATTGCTACTGCCTCATCGCAACATCTTCCATTGTCTCACTTCCCTACATAAAATTACACCAAAACTCTTTACCTTATAAACACAACTCTCTTGCAAAAAAATTACAAAAGAGTTTCAGTAACGGAAATTACCTTATAACGGGTTACAAGATTCTTGCATTTGCACTTGCACTTGCACTGATCCGCGCTACGATAGTAACCCATCCCCTTCATCGTGTTTGATATAATTTCCCAAAGAGATTTATTCCGTGTAGTCTCCATGAACATCTGATCTAACTCAGCTCTTATAGCTAAAAACTCGCGCGTTTCTTGATGACACCATTGAGGTACTCTATCTCTTCCTCCGCCACCCCCGCCTCCAGTATCCACGTTCATCTGATGGTGCAGCTGCAGTTGCAGAAGTTGATGAAGATGATGATGACCTTCCATGTATGAAGTGTGAACGGGAAGGATTGTTAGTGAGCAAAATTGAGCAAGGGTGATTTGAAACTTGTGGTGGTGTATAAGAAGATAAGGTGTTTGTTTCTTTTTATTTGATGTTAGATCTCGAGAGACAGAGAGTCGGGAGAAGGCTTGGTATATTATCTGTCCACGCGGAAACTTTACTGGGCTTTCTTTTCTCTTTTTTAATTTGTTTAGGTTTTATTTATTTGAATTTTCATTTTACATTTGTTTTCATTTTCAACATACCAACCAAGAAAAGCAAATGCAACAGGCAAAAGCAAGGCCTGAAACCTAACACCAGCATTAAGATTATGAAAGGCAGCATAGTGAGCATTCCCATTCCTAGATTCAGTAATGGGAAGCCAAGCATCCTGTGGGTTCAATTTGGTGAGATGACCAACTTCCTCTAAGTATCCCTTCATGTTAACAAACACCCTCTTCATTGGGGTCCCTATTGGGCTAAAAAACCTTGGGGATATTAGTGATGTTGGTGTCCATGTTGTTGATGACTTGCACCCACCTAACTTTTAGAACCACCACCATGAGCACCAAGTCTAGGTGATCTTTGGCCTGATGGGGTGAGTATTTCTAGGGTGGAGAGTCTTGGGGTGGCTGGGATGGAGACTAGTTCTGCCTCTGGTCTTTCCTCAATTTCTGTTCACTCTCTCTCAGAACTCTGACGGAGGTCTGGGTTTTGGTTAGTGTGTTTTGCTTGGTTTTATGTGTTGGAAGAGAAATCAGTGGGAGAGTGGAGTGAAGAGGAGAATGCAGACTCTGTTTTGCTTGCTTGGTTTAGCTCTGCCTCTGGTCTTTCCTCCTTATGTGTTTTGCTTGGATTTTTTTTTTTTTTTTTTTGCTTTTGATGCCACCTCATGAAGTGGCACGTGCCTGGTACCAGTCATGTAACACCAGGTAGCGTAGCAAGGTAAAGGTAAAATGCAAAAAAAAAACAATTCTGATCAGTTAATGATGAGGACTTAACGATATTAGAAAACGAGTGTCAAACTCAATTAGTTTTCAAAACGATGTCCAAACTCTAATAAGCATGAAGTAACGTGTGTCAAACTAAATTTAAAATAAAATAAGTGGATTAAAGTCGAATCAGCATGAAGTAACATATTTGACTGTCAAATCAAGCTAACTAGAGACAAAGTCGAATCAAGTGGATTAAAGATAAAAGATGGTTAAGATTGAAAGTTTGGAAATGTATTGAATTTGAGGGTTGAGATTCATTTTCTATGATGACATATTTATAAATATCAAACATGTATAAAGGGCAAAAATAATGAAAAAAGTTGGTGGAATGTACATGTGGCAGAGAGAGAAAATATTATGTTTTCCTTTTAACAAAATGAAAATTGTCATAATTATCTACATCGTCGTCGAATTTTGGTAAACTTAGTATCATTGAAATGCATTTTTGAAGATCTTTCCAACAAAATCAATGACCAATACAAGTGCTAAAATTTAATAAATATATATTCTATAATTAAAAAAGACATCCTTGAGCTTGGATTAGGCAATGATATGTGGGAAGACCGCATTACTTGGAAAACCAAAATCCATGTAGCCGACCCCGAAAATATTGGGAATGGATTTGATGATGATGATAATATTCTATAATAAAAAAAAATGTAAAATGTAATTCATATCTTTAATATTTTTCAAATCAATGGGACGGGTCGATCATACCAGGAAAAAAATGAGTCGGGTATCTTAATGCACATTTTAACAAAAACCCTAAACTTCATGTTTTGGCGAATTCAAAGAGTGAGAGAGAACTCATTCTTGGCGTTTAAATTTTTTCCCCAACTAATTCAAATTTGACCGAGTGTAATCCTAAAATTTATAATATAAATTTTTACCTTAGAATAGGCTTACACTTCAATACTGATTGAGAACGAAAATGAGGATAGTGACCGATGTGATCAGTACAAAATATTTAACAAAAAAAAATTATGTAAAGTGTCAATGGCACGGGGCATACTCTAATTATTTACGTAACAAAATTTTGATACTAAAATAACATTTTAAAATATATTTTTGATACTAAAATAACTTGTTAAAATATAGCATAACTTATATTGTATATTTGTTAAAATATTTGAAAATTAAAATATTTATTTTTTTCTCAAGAAAATTTCGAGATATTTCATATTTCAAAATAATAATTTTTAAAATAAAAAATATTTTGTAAAATTTTGACATATTTCGATCAATCACATTCCTTGCTAAAAGCAATAAGCTATCATATTCAACTAGTCTTTGTCATGAAGGGCCCTTTGATATGGTGAAAATCATTGTCAGCATTATGCAGTGTGTGGTCAATGGAAGATATTCGCAGCTCACATAACCTGAAGTTGACATGACCATATCGTTTTGTTTTTGGTTTTTTGTTTTTTTGTTTAAACTTTATTTGAAAAAGGATGATCATATCTTAAGATGATCAACGATTCTAAAACGCACCGATTTTTTACCTGGAATTTTGCCTGGATGGTGCCAAGCACGTGCACCATCCCACGTGCCAGTCACGTGCTTTTAAAGTGGGGAAAAAAAAAAAAAAACAACCAAATTCCAGAACTTTTTGGTAGCCACTATTTCTTTTTTGATTCCAAAGCAGAAGAGAAGAAGGAAGGAAGAAGAAGAGTTTTGGTAGCCACTATTTCTTTTTTGATTCCAAAGCAGAAGAGAAGAAGGAAGGAAGAAGAAGAGAATAGGAGAAGAACAAGATGACGAAGATGACTGGCCTGTTGCAATCTGATCGACGAAGATGACTGATCTGATGAAGGTTGATCTGATCTGATGAAAGCTTATCTGATCTTGACTGATTGATTGTTGAAGCCTGATATGGTGACTGATCTGATGAAATTGTTGAAGGCTAATGACTGACCTTTTAGTTTTCCATTGTTCCACTCTCCCTTTTCACAAAAAATTTTCTTCTCTGTCTGAATTGGTTTCTCTTTTTTTTTTTTTTTTTTTTTTGCCCACCTTTAATCCCTGTAGGTATTGCTTGTGAGGGATGATAAATTCCAGTGAAGGTTTTGCTTATGATTCAAATTCCTTTACCCAAACTAAATTACAATTAGATCGAACAAAACCTTTTCAACCCCACAACTTTGCGTCGATTACGGAAACTCCTCTAATCACTCCACTGGAATACCTTTCTGTGAGTGCAATCTACAGATCTCGACCTCCTTCTTCTTGCCAACAATCACTCTGAGATTTGGGGTTGATAAAATGAGATTTGGGTTCTTTTTTTTTTTTTTTTTTTTTTGGCTCACCTTAATCGCACGTGCTTGGCATGCGTGGATGGTGCACGTGCCTAGCACCATCCAGGCGAAATACCAGGTAAAAAACCGGTGCGCCCTAAAGACTTATAAAGATTTGAGTTTTGGGCTAAAATGTAAAAATAACCCTGTATTATCCTTAAACTTTAGGATTGTGCTGCAGTTTTGTGCATAAATGGAGCTCTTGTACCATGTGTCCATATCAACCATTAGAATTATAGTTCCCTGCACCATAAAAGGCCACTGGCATATGGTGTGGAGCCTTAAAAGATTCTTATTCCCTGTGTCTATCAGTGCTAATCCATCCTTTTTATGCGCTTATATTTATCGAGTTCAGTATTTATGGTGCTCATGGGCCCGTATTTGGCAACATTATTGATATCGTGAATTCCACACCATTTCCAGTGATGGCATACTAATTCTCAGTTTCACTGCCACTGTTTCTTTACCAGCAAATCAGGGTGAAACAGAAGAGTTTTACATTTGGCAAAACTATAAGAGTTTTACATTTGGCAAAAATATCCAAAGACCAAATCAATCTTGCTCAAAACAAAACTGTGAAACATAATTTATAAAGGAAAATATAAACTATAATTTACTCTAAAACAAAATTGCAATCAGGCTCTCGTTTCCAATAAATAGCATACATCACCCTTTCCATCTTCACGCGTCTGTGTCAAGCCAATAACCTGGAACAAACACACAGCCAGTATGAGCTTGGCGTTATGCATGGCTGTTTGTAGCTCATTACCTACTTAATACTTCCTTTCTCTACAAAAGACAATCTTTTGTCTCAGAAATGATTTTATATAAGCAACACTCATCTCCTCTCGTTGTATACAATCATAGACTCAAGCACTTCCTAAATGCCTTTCTCTTGCACCATGCCCCTTTTATTTCCGTTCCACGTAGCCTGGGTAGAGGATTGTGAAAATGCAACCTTTTTATGCAGAGAAATACTTCTATGATAACTTTTTGTTTTCAAGATTCAACACCTCGAATTGGGTATGGTGATGATATATTAATTTTTGGGAGCACATGTGGCTTCCACCGCAACTCGCTTCAACACATTAGGACATGGGTCTCCTTTGAAGTTACGTGCAGATATAGTAACTGTGCAATTCTCTTTTCCCATGCACTTCTGCAAGAAGAAAAGAAGTATAATGTCTTTAAACCAACAACAAACACAGGTAGCACACATTACACTAATGTGGATGCTTACCGAGTTGCATGTATAACATCCATTGAGAATGGATGCCATAGTAACGCACATATACCCAAAAAAAAACTAAATACCTTTTTAAGGATAGCATATGAGCTAGGAGAGTGACAAGTTCCTTTGTTGAAACTTCCACAAGTTCCTGCAGGAGTCCCAAAGCTCGCAAAATTTATGGCTGAAATGGACTGTCCTGGTGCACAACGAAGGTGAACCTTTGGGTTGTGAAGCTCATTTGATTTTTCATTGCTTTCAAGGTTCCAATTATTTATGGTTGGGTGATATTCAGAGACAGAAGCACAAACACCAGTTACCGATCTTCGCACAAGCGAAATTCCTGATGCATCCCCACCAATTTCCTCAAAAACTATGAGAAGGTTTTGGGACGGCTTTAACCAAGCTCGAGGCACATGGTACCTGAAAATCTCGATATTAGTATTCAAGGATTGAGTAAGAAGTCATTAACCAACAACTTTAAAAGAGAATCATCAAGTTACCATCTCTGAGTTGGTTGGCCGCAACCAACTTGACACTTCTCGGGTCGGTATGTTCCAGCATAGCTGTAACGGTTGCAATTACCATTTGCGCTAATGGTCCAATATCTTCCAATGCTCTGTCCATTGATCCATACTTGCCCCTTTCCCATACTTTTCATATCCAAGGCCAAAGGCTCATTTCCTTTAGGTGCATTGAAATAAGACTGCAAGTTCCAAGAGAATTTAAAAAAAAAATGTATTCCGAGTTTCTAATGCTTGACCCAATCTATTCCATGAAGTTAAGTCAGCTGGTTATTTGTTTCTTACCTTATACCATGTGAGTGGCTGCTGACTTCGTGCAGCTAATGAGCTTTGCATCCATTCCACAGAAGAAATTCCGTTAGGGGAGACAAGATTCATGGCCTCTCCTTTCAAGCCAACCTGTTTACAAAAGCATTCTTTAGACAACAACTCATGAAAATCAAAAGCGCATTACAATTACAATGAGATGATAATTTCTGACCAGGTAGGACCATTTCTGCCAGGTTAAATCCCTCTTTCCCTCATTGAGACCATGAAGGGCAACAGGGCCTAAGACCCCAGTGTTCCAATTTTCGAAGTGTGTCCCAATGTTCTTCAGCAACAACAAAAAGAAATACTCAGTAAAAAAACTGATCACTGCGAGGTCATGATTTGATGACTCAAATCAAGTTGATTCAGAATCAATGTCACTTGCAAATTCTTTAAATTAGATGGCATCAACAGAGTTGCAAAGGCCTGGTTAGTTTTATTATTTTTCAAAAAGATTCAGTTAATCCAAGCTAATGTTTTTCAAAGCCACTAATCAAAGATAATAGGTAAATAGCAGTAACTTTTACTCCATCACACTAAACATTATGCTGTAAATGTCGATTTTCAAATGTGAGAAGGAAGAAAAAATATTGAAGGTAGGAATGGAACTGACCGGCAATCCGACAGCTATGCTGAGAAGGGCAATTTTATTTGTTCCAGCACGTAGGTTCACTTTTCCTGTAAATGTGAATTTCCTTCTCTCCCTTGTCCCATAAGCAGATCCTGTATTTAGAAGGCAGTGATCATTCTTTGTAAACATTAAGTTCATGTTGAAATTTGTATGATCTAGTATGATCTGCACTAACTGCCAGCATGATGGTAGATAACAGTGATCACTTTCTATGTGAAAGAAGCAACATGTTATATTATACCTGCCATTTGTCCATTGACATAGACATGGAGAGCATGCCCTGATGATCGTACAATGAGAGTGGGCCATTCCCCTCCACGCAGAAAGGATTCAGATGGATTAATTTCAACACTGGGAAGAAGAGCAAACAGAATTGTTAGGCATAGATATCTTCTGGATTAATAACATGTCTTGAACTAATCCCAGCATCTTTGGTGACGGAGTCATCCTGTTCTGCCCTATCAGAGTAGAATCCAGACTATGGATTCACTAGGAAATTTCTTAGCTGGAAAGTGAGTCCATGTAATCCCAACATTCTTTTCTTTTTAGTTTGCAAAAAAGCAAGATATGTAATTCAAGTTTCAAGAACATTCATTCATTAGTTGACTGTTTAAGTGTATAAAAAACAAAGAGACTGGAACATATAAGACAGTGCTTCTAAGTTACTAAGAAACTTGAAAATAATGACATATGGACAAGTCATATGACATATCCTCTTTTAGCATCAGGATGTGGTTACACCACCTTAAGGTTTGGAAATGTGTTGGAAGAGTATGAGGTATGTTAACATGTCTGTGTCCAACACGGCTATAACCCTAAAACAAATTGTCCTTGTTAAGAGATTAGAATCATCAGATTCAACAAAGAGTCAAAGATTGACCAAAAACATCTCCACATCTATTTACTAGTCAAATAGTAGGAAAAAAATAATATAGAAAACCTAAGTTGAGGGTATCCGTAGAGAATAAATCATGACAAGAAAATTAGATGTCAAGGTCTCTCACCTATTAATGTACCAAAGATAGTCACTGGTATCTCTAGTGACGTTTATCTGCTCCAGAAGGCCAACTGCAGTGATCATCTTATTGTCATCCAGTGAAGATATATCTTCATCATAGGACTGCCAAGATATCAACTCAGTGTTGCTCGGCACCATTTCCATCTGTGAGGTCTGAACTCCAACCTGTGATGCATATAAAAAATATATATTAATCGCAGATTCATTATGTAGATTTGAGTTTAGCTATTTACTTTGCAGAACCTCTTATGCACAGAATGAAATTTCTTTACATACCATTCTTTATTTGGTAAGAAATAGTAATGCTAGATTTTGATGATGGGCGAAATAAGGAATCTAATTGGTAGTCAAATAGCTTTTTTATCATGCTTCACTCACTTTTGCAGTGTTAAAAACTACATGTTTGCAATCAGGAAGGATGCTGATTGACCAAGGTGGCAGGTTGTAGTGCTTGTTATTGAATGTAACTCTAACAGCATTCTTAGCATTGTAATTCGCGAGGAAAGCAGCACAGCCTCCTGAGCTAGAAGAGAATACACTAGCCTGAAAGTCCCAAAACAACTCAATCAGACCTAATAGAAACGAGCCAAGGAGAATTTAGTCACTAGGTGTGAACACAAGTGACAATAGGGTTCCAAATAAAAAAAAACAAATTCAATAACCTGCTGAAAGTCTCCTAAAGAAGTAACGGTAGGATCTGCAGAAACTAAAGCTCTCTCACATAGCTTAATAGCCCTATGGAGCTCTTTCAAGTGCCCGTATTTGGGTTGTCTGACTACACCTGTAAGTTGTCATGGATGAAGTAGTCACAAGTTAGATATAGCAGAAATTCATGGAGCCATCTTAAAACAAGAATAAGAACCCATCTTTCTCACCATATTCATCAATGGGGGCATCATAGTCATAGCTGGTTGTTACGAAAGGACCTCCAGCAGTTCGTCCAAAGTTGGTTCCTCCATGGTACTGGGGTGAGCAATTAGAGTTATAACTCAATTTTACTGACATTCACTTAAAAATATTTTAAAACAAGAATAATCCAGCTCCAACTATCTTACCATGTAATAGTTAACAAAGGAACCACCCTTTTGCATGAAGCGAGCAACAGCAAACGCCAAATCTTGAACTGGTCGTTGGTGAATGGTGCCACCAAACTCTGAAAACCTTTAATTTTGACCCCAAGGGAGAGTGTCAGGAGTATGTTCTATATTTTAGGTGTTGTAAACTTGATGAGTGGGATTAATATGCTTACCAGCCACTCCAAGCTTCTGTCCATATTGCTGGTTTGTAAGGTCTGTTGGGAGCGAAAGAGTCGCAGTAAAAACCGTTGCATGTGTTTATCTGTCATCAAAATTGGGAGAAAATCGAATTAAATACATAGTCAGTCTCATATAGTGGTAAGTAAGATTGAGACATAAGACTGGTTATATCCTCATAAGATCGTTATTGGTTTTAGATTCATCAAATAGGAATCATAAGTTGATGACTCAATGAGCTCAAGAGCAAGTAACATCCACCCCTGCCCCTGGGGAGCATCCACAACCAATACAAAGGAAAATAGATTCAGAACTTACTCAGTTACATCCCTTGACTACGAGCTAAAACTGATTTTTACATCCCACAAAAATGCTATTATTGGGTTTATATTGATGAACTGAAGTATACTTCGTAAGCTCATCAAACACATAACATACCCCCCTCACCCCCCATGTGCACACACAATTAACAATTACACAACAAAAAAGATTAATACATCTCCATCATATTGCTTGAAAGTCAAAGACAAGATGTATGCTAGCAGCACTAGATCTAGTAACAAAACAGCACGCTTACCACGGGATCTGGGGCATCATCTTCTTTGCACATCACCCATGGAACACCAGTACCTAATCCAACAGCCATTTTCGTTGCCCAGTTCACATATGCCTGGCCGGCAGCTCCAAAAGCCTTGGCTGACGGGCCGTATTCATTCTCAATCTGCATAATACATCAGAATGTGTTAAAACATCATACATAGTTATCTTCAACTTGTCACAACTACTACAATAGTCCAAATTTTTAGTGCATGCTAGCTAGCACTCAGAGTAAATAGCTACTGAAAACCAGAAACATTACATAGAGAAATCAGTTTAAAGAGCTGAAAACCTAACCTGAGAAAGAATAATTGGGCCACCTTGAGACTCAAACAACCTTTCACTCTTCATCACCTCCACTATCTTCTGAGTGAACCCTTGCATTGCCATCTGAACACCAATAAAACATGTCAAAATAGTGAAATGGAGTTGAAATGCAAAGTGGGTATGAACCTATGAAGTAGGTAGGAACCTTAAAAGGCTCATTATCTGTTCTAAAGGTGATGCCTGGTACATACTTCAACCAAACAGGAAAACCCCTGCAAAAAAAAAAAAAAACACCCAAATTGCAAAATCAGTAAAACACCATTTAGAGCAAAACCCCATTTAGTATATCTGCAAAAGGAAGATTTTAAGTACCCAAAATTCCACTCTGCACAGATGTAAGGCCCAATGCGAAGATGAACATAAAGCCCTGCATTCTGCACTGTTCTTATAAATCTAACTAAATCATATCTTCCGTCGAAGTAGTACTGCAAATCCATTGCAGAAAAAGAAAATTAGTGTGAAAAAAGGTTAGAAAACTTGGCAATGTATAAAGAAGAACAACAACAAGCAGGTAAGCACAGTACATTGCCAGGAGAGGGTTCATGGCCATTCCAGAACACATAGGTCTCTATAACATCCAATCCACCATCTTTAGCTTTCTGTATGAGATCTCCCCACATCTAACCAAAACAAACCAAACCCATTTCATCAAAACAACAAATTGTCAGAAAAAACACACTAAAAACCCAATTTTTCATTAAAAAAAAACCGGAGAAGTTAAAGTGAAAGAAAGAGTACTTCAGGGGTACTTCTGGGGTAATGTATGGAACCAGAAAAGAGGACTCTCCTCTGCCCATTGATGATAAGAGCCTTCCTATCATAGCTGACATTACACTCTATCAGATTTAAACAACCCATTAACAGAACTAAGAAGAACTGCTTGGAAACTGAGTTGGTTTCCATCTTCTTCAAACCCCTTCTTCCTTCTTTGCTCTCACTGTGAAATCTCTCTTTGGGTTTGAGTGTATGGAGGGAAATTTGAAACCCAAAGAAGGGCAATGCAGAAGGAAGCGGAGAATGAAAAAGCAGAGAGAGCCAGAAAGAGAATGAGAGAGAGAGAAAGAGCTCCTCTGTTCACTGTGCAAGAACAGAGTCCATTAGTTATAATTTAATTTAAACACTTGTGAGAGTCACCAGATCTAATTAATTAATTAGTGGTAAAAAAAATAAAAACTGAGTTTAACTTTGATAAAAGAAGTGGCAGAAAAGCCAAAGGAAACAGTTAAGAAACTTTGTTAATTGAGCTTTAACCAGTGATTTGAATGAGTATTTGTGGTTTGGAATAGTAATTTAGTTGGAAGTGAATATAAAAAATGCCTTGTTCTCGTGACATTATGAGAAAGGCAATCTGAAGTGAATATGAAATGGAATTTTGGGTCAAAAGGTTTGAATTGCCTTCATTGACTTTAATTTGGTGCATAATTTTGTATAAAGGAATGAACAAAACCTTCCCTGATCTTGGTGAACAACTAATTAATGAGTCTGTGGTGGGTGGAAGAGTTCTCGAGAGGAAAGTTCTGAAAATAAAAAGAAAAGAGTATCCTATGTTTTTTCAAAAAGTAGCTCAACATATTTCATCAAACTAAACAACTCACTGTTTTCTATTAATGAAAAAAATGACACTGTTGTTGTTTTGGGTGAAAGAGGTAAAATGGGGAAATTTGAGATTGGAATGGTGTCGATGAGTGCTTTAAGAAGTTTGCAAATATTTTTGGGAAAAAACACAAGTTTGGAAATCAACTAAAAATGATTTATGTGGTTCATTAAAATTTTACAACATTTTTTTCTTCAATATAGAGGGAAAATGTACTGATGAACAAAGGTAACCTTAAAAGAAAGTGGGGGGGGGGGGGGGGGGGGGGGGGGTCGGGTAGTGGAGGACACCCCTCACACACACATATCCTAATTTATAAAATAAAATTTCTAATTTATTTTAAACTCTAATTTAGGAACCGAAATCGAATCGTTTTATAATTTATAAAATAAAAAACTGAACCGTTTCTAGTAAAATGGTACGGTTCGATTTGGATCTGCGATTCCTTAACCCATTTACCCACTCCTAATAAAGATGATGCACAGAAGACAAAAAGAAAGAAAGTGAAGCTGTTTTGGTAAGCAGCTGGATGTCACGTGCTGACCTTTTTCCCTTGGCTAACACGCTGCCTACTAGCGTCACACTCCCGTCGGACTAACTAGTCAAGGCACTTCGATGTTTGGCTAATGCTAAGTGATGCTTCGAAAGCTTAAGTGAGGAAAATGCTAAGGCACAAGTGTTTGGGCTTTTGAAAGAATGCTTTGTATTGCTTGAGAGAGTTGTACAAGTGTTTGATCTATTGTCTACAAATGAATGCCAAGGCCTATTTATAGGCCCTTAATGTCCTAGAGGCTTCTAGCCTAGAACCTTCCACAATCCTCCTTCAAAGGAGTATTCTCTATGCATCTAGAAAGTTCCCACCTCCAAAGGAACTAGAAATTACAAGGAGGCTTCTAGAAAATACTACACAATTTTGTACAAGGGTGTTCTAGACTCATCCATGCTAGAACACTCTAGAGAAAGCTAAGCTAGAATGTCCAAGAGCACTCTAGAACCTTCCGGAGGCATCTAGAGAAAGCTTGTTGCTCCTTCGGTCCTTTACGGGCCTACTGGCAGCGTCCATGTGATGCTTTGGATGCCTTGTTGCCTTGGTGAGGGATATTTTGAGAGATGGCTCGTGACATTCTCCCCCACCCAAGTCCTTGACGACCCCGTCAAGACCGTGCCTCGAACTCTGCGATCTTGCCCTGGAATTGCCATAGGTCGCCCTCTTTCTCCCATGAGGCCTCACTGTTCGGTAGTCCCTTCCATCGAATGAGATACTCATTATAGCTTGGCACACCCCTCCGTCGGATGAGCCTCTTTGCCTCGATGCTCTCGATCTTTCGATCAAAGGAAGTCACGACCGCGGTTGGTGCCCGATGTGACTCGCCCCTCGTTGGATCTTCTTTATCACCATGGTAGGGCTTGAGCATGCTCACATGGAACACCGGATGAATCTTGAGTTTGGGCGGCAACTCAAGCTTGTAAGAAACTCTCCCGACCTTCCGTAGGACGGGAAATGGCCCCTCGTACTTCCGCACTAGTCCCTTGTGCACCGAGCAGAAGACCTTGAACTGTTGTGGCAGCAACTTGACCATGACCATGTCGCCCACTTGGAACTCGAGAGGGCGTCTATGCTTGTCTGCCCACTTCTTCATCTTCTTAGACGCCTTGTCCAAGTACGCCTTCGTTATATCAAGCTGCTCATGCCACCCTCGTGCAAGCTTGTACGCAGCGGGGCTGCTACCCGTGTAGCCCGACGCAACGGCTTGTGGAGTCAAGGGCTGCTGGCCCATGACGATCTCGAACGGACTTTGTTGCGTTGATTCGGACCGCTGCAAGTTGAATGAGAATTGAGCCACATCCATCAACCTGGCCCAATTCTTCTGGTTGGCACCCACAAAGTGCCTCAAGTATAACTCCAACAAGGCATTCACCCTCTCTGTTTGCCCATCGCTTTGCGGGTGAAAGCTTGTTGAGAAGTGTAGACCCGAACCCAAGAGCTTGAATAACTCCGTCCAGAATTTTGCTGTGAACCTTGGGTCCCGATCACTTATGATGCTCCGAGGCAAGCCCCAATACTTCACCACATGCTGAAAGAACAACTTGGCGGCTTGCTCGGCCGTGCAATCGCGTGGGGCAGGTATGAAAGTCCCATACTTGGAAAAGCGATCGACCACCACCATAATAGAGCCATACCCATCAGACTTGGGCAAGGTTGATATGAAATCCATTGATACACTCTCCCATGGCCTTTCTGGAATCGGCAAAGGCTGCAATAGTCCTGCCGGTACACGTTGCTCTATCTTGTCTTGTTGGCACACAAGACAAGTCTTCACATAGGCCTCGATATCGTCCCGCATATGAGGCCAATAGTAGTTCACCTCCAAGAGTGCCAATGTCCGCTGCATCCCCGGATGGCCAGCCCACATTGAATCGTGGCACTCCTTCATGATGTCTCGCCTAAGATTATCCCACTTAGGCACATAAATGCGACGACCGACGGTGTAGAGCACCCCATCTTCTACCCAAAACCGTCGAGTCTTCCCTTCTTTGGCCATCTCCATGAGTCCCTTGGCCAAGGGGTCTTGAGAAGTCCCCTCCTTGATCCGATCAAGAAGGTTGCTAGCGGCGCTGCTTGCGCTAGCGAGCATGGCCTTTCGGCTGAGAGCATCAGCAACAACATTAACTTTGCCCGGCTTGTACTCCATGACATAATCGAACTCCGCTAAGAAATCTTGCCACCGAGCTTGCTTGGGGCTGATCTTCTTCTGATTTTGAAAATAACTCGTAGCCACATTGTCGGTCATGATGGTAAACCGACTCCCAAGCAAATAGTGCCTCCAAGTCCGCAAGCAATGAATGATGGCTGTCATCTCCTTGTCATGCACCGGATACCGTCTCTCGGTATCATTGAGCTTGCGAGACTCATAGGCTATGGGATGCCCCGCTTGCATAAGCACCCCTCCAATGGCAATGTCTGATGCATCGGTGTGAAGTTCGAACGACTTAGCATAATCGGGCAAGGCCAAGATAGGTTCCTTGGTGACTGCCTTCTTCAAATCATCGAACGCTTCTTGGCATTTCTCACTCCAATGCCACTGCACCTTCTTCTTCAGCAAGTCGGTCAGTGGGGCTGCTCTCGCCGAGTAGCTCAAAATGAATCTCCGATAATAATTGGCCAGCCCAAGGAAAGAACGTAGCTCCGAAACGTTCTTGGGTGGCTCCCATTCATTGATGGCCTGTACTTTGTCCCGTTCCATCATGATCTTTCCAGCCTTGATGCGGTGCCCCAAGAAAGACACCTCGTCTTGGGCGAACGAGCACTTCTCCAATTTCACGTACAGCTAACTCTCCCGCAATGCTTGGAAAACCTGTCGCAAGTGATGCACATGTTCTTCCAAGTTGTCGCTATACACGACGATATCGTCGAGATAGACGACTACAAATTTATCCAAGAAAGGCTGAAAGATTCTGTTCATTAAAGTGCAGAAAGTAGCCGGGGCATTGGTGAGACCAAAAGGCATCACCAAGAACTCATAAGACCCATAGCGAGTGACGCATGCCGTCTTTGGCTCATCTCCTTTGGCTATGCGCACTTGCCAATACCCCGATCGGAGATCAAGTTTAGAAAAGTACCTGACTTTACCGAGCCTATCGAAAAGATCGGCAACCAAAGGAATTGGATACTTGTTCTTGATGGTTACTTTGTTAAGTGCTCGGTAATCGATGCACATACGCAAGGACCCGTCGTGCTTGCGTTGGAACAATACTGGTGCACCGAGTGGGGCCTTGGATGGCCGAATGAACCCTGCGTCCAGCAGCTCCTTGAGTTGCTTGCGTAGCTCTTCCAACTCTGGCGGTGCCATCCGATAAGGCGCCATGGCTGGAGGCCTAGCCCCTGGCTCCAGCTCGATCATATGATCGACTTCCCTTCTTGGAGGAAGTCTCTTGGGTAGCTCTGGAGGCATGACATCTTCGTACTCTTTCAAAACCGCAGCTACCTCCTTCGGAACCTCGCTGGGTTGAGGCCCATCTTCGATCAACGTGGCCACAAATGTTGCTTGCCCCTTTTGCACGCCTTTCTTCACTTGAATGGCTGACAACATCTTGGCCTCCACGATCTCCCGAGTGACAGGGACAGAGCATGCTTCTCGATCATTTGCAATAGTCATCGACCCGTCCCTTTCTAATGTCCATGGCTTCACCGTATCCATGAACTCCATGCCCAGCACCAATGAGAAGTCGTCCATCGTGACGACAGTCAGGTCCACCGTCCCCTTCCATTCGGCCAAATGAAGGGAGACGCCTCGTGCTACACCATGGATAGGCACCGGTGCTGTGTTGACAGTCTTCAAGGTGCCTGGCTCCTTGGTGTACTGCACGCCCAGCCTTGTTGCCTCCTTCAAAGCAACAAAGTTGTGCGTTGCACCCGTGTCGACGAGTGCCTTTGAAGCCTTGCCATTTACCTTGGCTTCCACAAACATAAGAGCGGATTTCTTCGAACGGGGCAGCGTACTTACCTTAGCCACGTTGCTTTGCTCTACCGTAGCCTTAACGCTGCTTAGCAAGCGCAAAGTCCCCATTTGCGCCTCGTCCCCCGATGATTCCCCGGACGATCCACTCTTGCCAGCGATCATCGCATTGAGCTTCTGTCGCTGTGGGCACTCCCTAGCCCAGTGCGGCCCTCCGCACAAGAAGCAGTCGCGGTTTTTCACCTTGCTATCCGAGAAGGACTACTTGGCTTTGTCCTTCCTCTCGAACTGCTTGCCGCCGCTGCTACTGCTGCTTCTTTCGGTGGGTTTTGCTCCCCCACCTTTTCCCTTGTTACCGCCGCCACTCTTGCTGCCGCCCTTGTGGCTTTTCGAATCAGCCTTGTATTCGAACAAGGATTCGGCAACTGCGATGGCCTCCGCAAGTGATTGAGCATTGCGTCTCTTTAACTCCTGCTCAGCCCATCGTTGTAGTCCATCCATGAAGTAGATGAGTTGAGTCTTCTCCGGCATGTCCGAGACTTCAAGCATAAGAGAAGTGAACTGCTTGACATACTCTTTGATTGACCCCGTATGCTTCAGTCCACGCAGCCTCTTCATAGCAACTTCCTCCGCATTCTCCGGATAGAATTGCCGCTTGAAATCCGCCTTGAACTCGTCCCAAGTCTTAAGCGAGCAAAGACCCTTCTTGATATCCAACTCACGCCTCCTCCACCAAAGGATGGCATCATCACCCAAGTACATGGTGACGGTGGTGATTTTGGACTCATCGTCGTCCAAGCGCATCGCGTTGAAATATTTTTCAACACTCCATAGGAAGTTGTCGAGCTCCCTAGCATCGCGCTTCCCATGGTACCTTGGCGGCTCGGGCACCTTCATCCTTGGTCCCTCTCGTACAGTAGCACTACCTGCCACAGCCGCCTTGCATAGGTTGACGTCCGATTGCAAGGACTCAACCTGCTCCCGGATGGCTTGGAGCTGCCCCATCAGCGTGTCCTTGAGCTGGCCCATCTCGTTGCGCATGGCATCCGCAACTTGGTTGACGAGAAGTTGAGTCTCGTCCTTGACTTCCACAGTGCCAAGCTCAAGGTCATGGACGCGGCTATCAAGTTGCTCGATATCCATAGTGACGTTAGCCAACGTCCCATTGAAGGACTCAACCTTCTGTTCCATCTCCCCAACGCTGTCCTGGAGATCGCCCACGGTCAGCTCCACCTTGGCCATACGATCCTCAAGCATGCTGGTCCGACTAGTCTTTCTTCCAGTCTCCTCAACCACGGACCCTCCAACAGCACTCTCTTTGTTTCCCGACATTATCAGATTGCTCCGCACCTAACCTTCGTACACACAGCAGCTAGCACAACGTAACTTCAGCAAGACCGCCCCTACGATCGTCACTGCTCTGATACCACGTGTCACGTGCTGACCTTTTTCCCTTGGCTAACACGCTGCCTACTAGCGTCACACTCCCGTCGGACTAACTAGTCAAGGCACTTCGATGCTTGGCTAATGCTAAGTGATGCTTCGAAAGCTTAAGTGAGGAAAATGCTAAGGCACAAGTGTTTGGGCTTTTGAAAGAATGCTTTGTATTGCTTGAGAGAGTTGTACAAGTGTTTGATCTATTGTCTACAAATGAATGCCAAGGCCTATTTATAGGCCCTTAATGTCCTAGAGGCTTCTAGCCTAGAACCTTCCACAATCCTCCTTCAAAGGAGTATTCTCTATGCATCTAGAAAGTTCCCACCTCCAAAGGAACTAGAAATTACAAGGAGGCTTCTAGAAAATACTACACAATTTTGTACAAGGGTGTTCTAGACTCATCCATGCTAGAACACTCTAGAGAAAGCTAAGCTAGAATGTCCAAGAGCACTCTAGAACCTTTCGGAGGCATCTAGAGAAAGCTTGTTGCTCCTTCGGTCCTTTACGGGCCTACTGGCAGCGTCCATGTGATGCTTTGGATGCCTTGTTGCCTTGGTGAGGGATATTTTGAGAGATGGCTCGTGACATGGAGCTTTGCACTATAACAAACATAGTAGGTAGTTGGATTGAAAGACGAGTAAATGTAGCCATTCATATTTGCTAGTTATTTACTTATTTTTATTTTTATTTTTATTTTTTTGCAATTTTTTTAAAAACACTATCTATAGAAGAGGCAGAAGTGTAAAAAAAAAAAAAAAAACTAACAAACATGACTGTCTAAACTTATCGTTGAAAGACTCATTTATTCACTCAGGATAACATATTACAGCATCTCTTACTGACAGACACCACCTTGGCATTCTCAATAAACTCAACATTTAGGTTGCTTTCAGGATTAACATCTCTTTCACTCGGTCTATCCTTCATGTAATGTATTTTGCTCAAATGCTATGTGGGGCTTCATTGAATTTGAACCCATGAAACATTTGTTGCTATACATCTATCTCCCTCTAGTACATCATTTACAACCATAATTTACTTCCGTTGAGGTACATTACATTCATAAATTTATGGTAGATTCGGCCATAATAAATGGTTAGCTCATAAGAACCTTGGTAACCTTTTCAATGATAACGACACTCATGCTCGTTTTTTACAACTTTATCGCACATCAAAGAGCCACATTTCACTTTTTATCCAATCTACTCTTTCCTGCATCCAAAATTCAAATAAAATATCTTCATGATCTAGTACATTTTCAACCTTCCGGACTTGATTCAAGTTGTTGTATTAACTTTTTGACAAACAGGTTGTAAAGATCAATAGATTAAAAAAAATTCTTAACAAAGTCGATAAGTTGACACACTTGAATGCATGGGAAGAGCCAGGATTGCAGATAAAGGGGGTAAAAAAATAAATCATAGATAATTTAATTATTAAAATAAATAGATAAATATGATTAAAACAAAGTTTCAAAAGTAGTACAAGAGAAATATAATGTGTCAATGTCAATTCACATTGAATTTTGGTAGAAGCTCTCTGCGGGTTCTTATGTTCTGATAATTGTGCATAATCACAACATACCCAACACTAGAAAATAGATCACAAACAAAACCCAGTTGGACACAATGTGCAAAGATGATAAAAGCAATACGAATCAAAGCACCCATACCATTCAGTGTTTTGAATATAACTAGCTTAACCTTCCTATAGACATTGATTAAATTTTCGAAATATTCTTTATTTGTTCCACAACATGTAACAAGCAAACTAAAATTTTGAAATATTCAGTGTTTTGAATATAACACAATGTGCAAAGATGATATTGTTCTCTTCCTTAAAATATATATTGTTTGCTTCTTACATTCTATTGACTTGATTTTGCTAGCTAATTAACTGTGTTTGAGTATCCATACATAAACAAACACATTCAGTAGGATGAAACTTGATTGAGAATGTTACCATCTAATTGCTTAGCTGAAGTAGGCTACTCTTGTGCGATTGAGAAGGCTGAGAGGTGAACTTGCGAAGGTTTTGCAATTTTGTGAATATATCTGTATTCCATTATCTATAGGAGGGTGTAGGAGGGGGACAATCTAAAATATCAAAAGGGGGGCAAGAATGCAAATATGATTAGCTTGGTAGAGTTTTTTTTTTTAAACTAAGGGGGGCATTTGCCCCCCTTAGCCATACAGTGGATCCACCACTGCTTGAATGGATTACGCCAAAATTCAACCCTTTTGAGTTCAAGATATTAGGTGCATTGCAGCAACGACTTTGAAAGATTTTCGCCTTTCAGACTCTAAATTTTTTGAAATTTTCTTAATCTGATGAGAAGCTTCTACTTAAAGTCAAAATGGAAGAATGCCAAATAAGCAATATGTCTCACAAGATTCTTGTATGCTCCTTGTTAGGATACCAATCCTATTTAGTATTACTTGAGATTAGAAAGTCCTAATTAGAAAAATATTCTATTTTAGGTTATATTAGCTTGTTTTGAATTAGGAGTTATTGTTTGATTAGAATTAGGTTTGAATTCAGTTATAAATACATATGATGTAATAGAGTTTAGGCAAGCAACACACGTTTTTATTTTAGTTTATTGGTGGCTGATCCTCAATCAAAGGATCTAGGTGGTTTGATCTCCAATCAAAATGTCAAGGTCTCTATTATCTGGTATCAGAGCATCATCGATTCTGAGCCAATTTTTTTTTTTTTGTAACTTCACCATTGTCAAAAAAAAAAAAAAAAAAAACTCACCGTCATCAGCAACTCCCAGTCACCATCCTCGCAACAGCAACAACAACCGTCGTCCAGTCTCCACTTCTTCATCGCTTCCATCGCAGATCACAGAAACCCACCTTCATCGCTTCCGCAATTAGAATCGATCATCACCTCAACAACCCACCTTCATCGCTTCAACAACCCACTTTCATCGATTCATCAAACCATCTTCATCGATTCATAAAACCATCTTCAATCGAACCCACCTTCATCGATTCAGCAACCCGAGACGCCATCCAATTTCAGTAACCCACCTCATCGCCCCATCGCAACCCTCGTCCTCATCGCCCCATCGCAACCCTCGTCCTCATCGCCACCATCGCAGCCATCCAATTCAGAGATCGTCCCTTCAATCATCGATTCATCCAATTCTGAGATTGTCCCTTCATCGCTATTTGCACCCATAGGGATTTTCCCCAGTCCGTCCCTTAATCTTCTTTCGGATATTCACACCACACCAACCACCCTCTTTATAATGATTGTTGTTTAATTACACGAGAAAGTCGATGCTCTTACTGCTCAAGTTACCGGGATCTCATCCCACCTCCACGCACTTGAGACCACTAATGCCGCTATTCTTGAGGCATTAAGAAATCTCCAGCCATATCGTCCGGCCCCATACGTTCACCCGGAACAACAACGGCCAATTATTCCTAATTCTGGCAAGGAATCTCCTATTTCTGATGTTGTTGTTTCCAAGGCACCACCAACAGTGCCCGCCACTCCAGGGCGCAATCCTGTGCAGGGACCATTTGTGCCACAAAAAATAGATGGGCTTGGTAGCAATAATCCTTACCATACACATCCACCGCCCCATCATCAGAAAGCGGGTATTAATAAGCGTACCCATTCTTCAAATGGCATGCCGCCCTTTCATGTCACCATACCTTATCACCTACCACCAATGCTGCCTATTTTTCAACCAGTTGTACCTACTCCACACATTCCAGTTCTTCATGCTTACCAACATTATCCTGGAAACTTCGATCCTCATATGTTAAGATCTCCATATAGAACCCCCGCGCAGACTTTTGGTGCACCACCTGGTCATGTTGGTGCTATGGATTATAATAGAAGCTTTCAGCCTCCAACGTGAGAGCCCATTGCATATGCTGACCATTTTGCTAATCGACGACAAGTTGTACAAGAACATGTTGGTCGTTTAAATAAAATACAGCGCCATCATCGAGCATTCAATCCGAGAGAAAATATTAGCATGCAACAGAGTGGACCAAGGCCTTTTGTGTGGCCTCCTCCCTATATTGGTCATAGTTCAGGGCTTATGGGGGGCCCTTGTTTTTCTGGCCCTACCCCTATGTATCATCATCCAAACGCATTAGGAGGTCCTCCTCTTCGCGTTATTCAACATCCTCAACATCCTTCGATTCCTGCAACTGCCTCGGAGACGTTGCCTTTGAGGGCTAATATTGTTAAGCAAATTGAGTATTATTTCAATACTGCGAATTTGCAAAAGGACAACCATTTGATTTCTTTGATGGATGACCAAGGATGAGTTCCGATAACCAACATTGCTGACTTTAATAGAGTGAAGAGAATGACTACAGACATTCCTTTAATTTTGGATGTAATGCATAGTTCTAGTACGATAGAAGTCCAGGATGACAGAGTACGAAAGTGTGATGGCTGGTCGAAATTTCTTTTGGCTTCTGGACATAATACATCTTCAAATGATCAGACGATACATGCCGATGTAAAGGCTACTATGACAAGGCTTAGTGAGTGCAATGATAACAGTGAAAATGACATCATCGGAGGACACACCACATTTCGTTTAAATAAGGATGCAAACAACGACTTACCATCAAATGAAGGAGTTTCGAATTTTGACTGCCTGAAAAATTCAGAATATGACAATGAACAGGTCTTGACTGATAGAATTGTTGAAACTTGCCATGGAGAAAATGGGGATTCAGACAATATAGTCAATTCCGTGGGTTAAAAAATTGACGCTTTAGAGATTGAAACCAAATTTATGTATGCATTAGACAAAGATTCAACTAACTTAATTGTTCGGGAACATGCTGGGAAGTTCAATACCAACTTCCGTATCAGATTTGATATTGAAACTGCCGATTTTATTGAACCTAGAACTGGGAGTCTCTCTTGTTTGACAAAGCAAAAGTCAAACGATTCCCAATCAACTAAGCGCCGGATAAACTACTTGATTGAGGATTATTTGAACGCAATAATAAGCCTATTACACGCTGGCTTAACAAGTGGACCGGCCGTCCTTTGGAGGAAGCTACTTGGGAAGACTACGAGCAGTTTCATGTCCGTTTCCAGATTTTCAGGCTTGAGGACAAGCCTTGTTTCAGGCGGCGTGGGATATTAGGATACCAATCTTATTTAGTATTTACTTGAGATTAGAATGTCATAGTTAGAACAATATTCTATTTTAGGGAATATTAGCTTGTTTTGAATTATGAGTTATTGTTTGATTAGAATTAAGTTTGAATTCAGTTATAAATACATATGATGTAATAGAGTTTAGGCAATCAATACATGTTTTTATTTTAGTTATTGGTGGTTGATCCCCAATCAAAGAATCTAGGTGGTTTGATCTTCAATCAAAATATCAATGTCTCTATTACTCCTTCTTGCGGTGTTGACGTAGATTGTCAATATAGTAAAGCAATAAACAAGAAGAGGGGAGAGGATGGTTCATGAGGTGAGGTGTTCGGGCTTGTTTCGCTGCAACTGTCTCTGCGGTAGAGCTGGTGCTGGGTTCCATTATCCATTTTCCATTTTAAGTAAGTGAAACCATGAACACAATAGTAACACACGCCCCATGTGCTTGAGCCATTCCCTCCATTAATTCCCACCTTACACACACAACACACAAAGAAAGGAAATTAAGGAACCTTCTCTGCCTTTTTGGTTTGGTTTGGGTCTCAGATTCTCTAAAATCCTTTCCCTTTTAATTAGATTAAATGAACGTAAGGTGGCAGAGTTAATTAGCTTAGCTGTCTCACACAAGACACTAGTACCCATTTATTTCTCTCACAGTCTCCTTGATTCGTCCCATGCAAACCCCACTCACCCTCCATTACTATACGACTGAGTGTCTGAGTACTGGCTACTGATCAATATGATATTTAGTAATCTCTGTCCCTTAAGTGATTATCCCCTCTACTTCAGCTATCAACTATGGAACCCAATTATATCAGAAATTCTAAATGGCGCGGAAAGGGGCGAGGAAACCAGTGAGGGGAGGGTGTGACCGCTCATCCCTTCGAGATGCGTGTCTATACTCTCGAGATTCACAATCTCGAGAGGGATGAGTGGTAAAACCCCTCCTGCTCGCTGTTTCCTCGCCCCTTTCCTCGACAATAAGAAAGGTTCCAATTATATTCTTGGCATCAAAGATATTGTACATGCTCTAAGATGGTCTGGACATTAACAACTTTTTCTAGGCATTCCAGCTCCACATTATGGCAATTAAAGCCTTTTAAGGACGTAATATTTAAAGGCATTTTTTAAAAACACTTAAAATTGGTGTTGAAAAAATCAAGACATAGATGGAGTTTTGGAGGATAAGATATGGGGTTAATTTGGCTTGTCACATGGATTAGGGGTTCAAATTCTTTCATAACTTGAAACAGACAGATTGTTTAACTCTATTGAAGCTCTTAGCACAAGTTAGAAATTAGTAGTGGATGAACCCAACATTAGAGAACTCACGGTATCTCATTTCAAGGAGTGCTTCAACGAAAAGGAGTTGCAACATTTCTTCTCGGGGATTACTTTTAATTCTATATCCCAGCCAATGGTTACCTCTTTGGTAGAGAACTATTCAGAAATGAAAATTAGAGGGGCAATGCAAGAGCTCAAATCCGATGTTTCTCTAGGCCTTGATGGTTTCTCAATGAAGTTCTATTTGAAAATGTTAGAGGTAATCAAAATCGATATCCTAAAAATTATTGAAGATTTTAATACTATGAATTTTTTGGATTGGCGGTTGAACACCACTATCATCTCGCTTATTTCTAAATGTGTGGGAATGCAGACAGTCAGGGATTTCAGACTTATCAGTGTTTTGAATGGGGCCTATAAGATCATTGCCAAGGTGTTGGCTGATGGATTGAAAAATGTTCTTCATTAAGTCATTTCTCCATTTCAAAGTGCAACAGTCAATGGAAGACAGGTGGTTGATAGCCCTTTGATTGCCAATGAAATTATTGATTCCAAGAAAAAATCAGGTTTTCCAGGCTTCGTCATCAAATTAGATTTCTCAAAAGCCTTTTGACAATGTTTCTTAGAGATATTTGGATTTGGTAATAGTTCGCATAGGGTTTGACTCCAAATGGATCCATTGGCTTCACACTTGTAGATTTACAGTCAACTTCTCCCTGAAAATTAATGGTTAGCTGCACAGGTTTTTCAATAACTCTAAAGGCATGCGTCAAGGCGATCCTCTATCTCCTATTCTCTTTACTTTAGCAGCAGAAGGTCTAGCCCAAATGATTCTTAAAACGGTTGATGCTGGGCTAGTGAGAGGGTTTTCAGTCGTAGAAGGTAGTCCTCATGTTCCCATTATTCAATATGCGGATGATACTATCATCTTTTATGATGGCTCTGCTGCTCAGGCTCTTGCTTTAAAAAGAATTATGTTTTGGTTCGGAGTTATTTCAGGTCTGAAAATCAACTTCCAAAAATTAGTGGTGTTGCCCATTGGAGAAATCCCCCACCTGCAGCAGTTGGCAGGTCAGCTTCCAGTTAAGTACCTGAGCATGCCTTTGGGTGTTAGATTTAAAAGTAAAGTTGTGTGGGATGAGACGATCAAAATGATGGAATCGAGACTGGCATCTTGGAAGCTTAAATTTCTCTCAAAAACAGGCAGGTTAGCACTTGTCCAATCCACTTTAGCTTCTATCCATGTGTTCATTTTGTCCCTTATCAAGGTTCCATATTCAATAGCAACCAAGATAGAACAGATCATGCGCGACTTTCTTTGAGTTTCTACTCAAAACTCAAAAAAAATGCATTTAGTGGTTGGGAAAAAAATTTGTTGTCCCAAAACTCGAAGTGGTTTAGGCATCCGCCAAGTGAGCACTTTTAACTTAGCATTACTTTTCAAGTGGCTTTGACAATTTGCAGAAGAAGATGACAATTTATGGAGATCGCTCATCATTGATAAATATGGGCGCAATAGATGATATTAGGATAACAAAACTAAGTACACTCCCTATGGGTGCTTTTTGTGGAAGTTCATCTCTCGGTGCACAAGTGTTTTCTGCCCTCACACCTCACTTCGATGTGGCAATGGTGATCTCATTTCTTTCTGGCATGATTCCTGGTGTAACAACCAACCTTTGAAGGATATGTTTCCCAATGTTGTTTATCATTAACAAAATAAAAATAAAATTTGGAGAGTTAGCAAGTTTTGGTTTAATGAAGATTTTTGGGATCTTTCCTTTCGGATACCTCTAAATGATGAGGAGCGAGAGGAGGTAGCCAATTTAATGCATTTATTGGATAGCCATCTGCTCTCGGATATGTTAGTTGCCTCTCATTATGAGATCCATTCAAACCCTTTCATTTCCTCACACAAGAATCTGGTTTGGCTGAAAAATCTTCTTCAATCGGATTAATTTCTTTAGTTGGTAAGTGTTGCATGATAGGATATTGACTAAAGATAGGTTAAGGAAAAGAGAAATCCTCACAGGAAGTCTTTGTGTGCTTTGTAATAAGATTGATGAGACTCTTGATCAAAGGGATTGTCTAACTGGCGAGGAAATCAGCGAGGGAGGGGGGTGGAACCCTCCATCCCCCTCGAGATGCGCGACTGCACACATCTCGAGGGGGATGGAGGGTTCCACCCCCTCCCTCGCTGGTTTCCTCGCCAGTTAGACAATCCCCTTGATCATTGATGCTTCACTGCAAATTCTCCAAATATATTTTGAATAATTTCTTGTCAAAACTTGGTCTTAGTTTGATGTTTCAAGGTTCCATTTTGGATTAACTAAGTTGGTGGTCCCAAATTAATCCTTCCCGACGGGCGGAGTGGTTATGGCGTAGGGTTCCTCACGCACTCATATGGTATATGAAAAAAAAAAATATGTGGGTTTTTTAAGGGCTCAACAGATCATAGCAATTTATCTTTATCGAGATTAGGAAATTGTTTTGGAGGATTGGTTCGACTTATAATTTACTTAAGGACTTGTTTCGTTTACACTTTCATGATTTCTTGACATTCCTTAATATAAGAATGACTCCCTTTGTATGTTTCTTTTCTTATCTTTAATAAATATCTTTGTGTTTGACAAAAAAAACAATCAAGACAGATTTACCATATAAATTTCCTTTGAAACGGTAGAGATTTTGTTTTTGGAGTTCTCATAATCCCTTAGCCTTGGAGGAGGGAGTTAGCCATTGATCAACGGGATAACAACCACATAATGACCGTGGTTTTCTCGTGACCCTTAACTTGAGAAAAAATAATAATTTAAG
Organism: Berberis vulgaris; assembly: GCA_963556465.1. Lineage (NCBI taxonomy): Eukaryota > Viridiplantae > Streptophyta > Magnoliopsida > Ranunculales > Berberidaceae > Berberis > Berberis vulgaris. The sequence goes on along the minus strand of OY747134.1, from coordinate 63,046,786 downwards.
GCTCGTCCAATCTTACCCCTAAATTCAAGGGTACTGTAGCTTGAGAATCAAACAATGTTTTGAGTCCAGTGCCCCCACATTCACTAAGGTGGGTACCCACCCTATTTGCATAATTGTAATCCATGACATGTTGTTTGCTCATATGATTGAAAATGTCTCAACATTGCGTATTTTGTACATCTCCTTGGATTGCTAATAATGAGAGAATTTATTCACAACAGTGAACATGCAATAATATATCAAATAAGCCAAACAAATTTCCAATAAAATTTTATTTAATTCTAAGTTATTATCATAATTAATGTTGACATTGACACAAAAAAATTTCGATACAAAAGACATACCATCAATAGTTTGGTTGAACATTGGAATGGAGCCAGATGATCTTAATGTCTAAAATCATATTAACTCAAATGAAAACCAGAAAAGAAAAAAATCAAATAGATGAGATGAATGAAGTTGATAATTATTGACAAGTGGAGCAGACATGTTGCTTAAGAAAGTTCTCTCTCAAGTGCACATTAAATATTGGACCGTTGGAACCCGCTCAACGCTGTTCTCTCTGTTTCTACTCGTTAGCATCACTAATTTGGTCCGCGAGTTCTCCGTTCCGTTTACGTCGTTGGTGGAACGTGAATCTACCCGAGGCGCTAGCTATGGATTCCACTCCCCCACCATTTTAACGGCCTTGTTACGTACAGAACAGAACCCTACGCCTACACCATGTGATTTTGATTTTTAATTTATATATTTTTACTTAAACAGTGGATAGAACAGGTACTAAACCCAAGATAGAAAGTTGTTACTTAATAAATATAACTCAAAATTGTTTTTTTCATTGCACTTTTATGTCAAAATAAATGTCTATAATCGAGCACTACTACAGTGTCTGGTGTTATGCCTGGTGTCATCAAACACCGTCTATCTGTTGTGAGATATATATTAATGCACATCTCGAAGCAGATGGACGGTGTCTGGTGGCCACCAGACACAACTCCAGGCATACCACCAGGCACCCTAGATTTTTCCTCTACAAAGACATCCAATGCTTACACAATTCTTTTGCCGCTAGGGGCGGAGCCATTCCCTCTCAACTTTTTTGAAAATTTTGCTAATTACCTATGAATAATGAGGTTCACTTAGTTAATAGTATTGATTGTTTCCTAAAAATCATGCATTACTCTACTTTGTCTCCCATACTTTCTTAAATGATGGATCCATTAGTCTACTAACTCTTATAATAATTAATTGTTTTCCTTCTATTAGAATTCTTACTTCACCCTTGTTTGCCGCTGTCACCTATTATTTTATTTTCCTCATCCATTTTCTTTTTCTTTTTCTTTTTTAACGAAAAGAAAAAGGAAGAATGTGAGGAAGAAATATACTCGTATACAACGAAAACATGAACAAGTATATGATTTCAAGAATAAGAAAGACTTTTATATAGGGCTGAACAAAAAACCGATCAAACCGTCCGACCCGATCTAAATCGAACCGATTGGTTCAGTTTAAATTCGGTTCGGATCGGTTTCAGTTTCAAAAAATTCAAAACCGAAGTGGTCGGTTCGGTTTTCGATTTCTATGTGATTTTAACCGACCAAACCGAATCGACCGAATATATATAATAAATAATATATATTTTATATATAAATAATACAATAAGTTTAAAATAGTAGGTCGGTTCGATTATATTTCGGTTTTGGTTCGATTTTAGTCGGTTTGGTTTGTTACGGTTTGCATAAATTAGAATCGGTTCGGTTTTGTTAATGGTCGGTTCAATTTTGGTTTGAAAATTTTAAAACCGACCTAAGTCAGTTCGGTTCACGGTTTAGGTGAAATACTCGCACATATAGAACGTGTGGATACCCTAGTTGAGAATTAACGTATGCTCATATTCATTATTTTTCCCTATTTCTCTCTTTATTGTAATTCTATTTTGTACCAAACACAACCAACGCTGGAAACAATATGGTTATTTCAACTTGTTCTAATGTTCATTGATTGACATTGACATACAAATTCAAGGACCAAATAATATATCATATTTCTTTCTGAACACGATTTCTCTCAATTATCATTTTTTTTATTTTTTCCAAATGGGCCATTTGGTTTCAACCACTACATGCATCTCTCAGCTGCGAAACTGTGTTATTATTTTTGTCCTTAAAAATATTTTCAAATGAGGATCAAGTGGGAATGCATAACAAATTGTTCAGAAGAAAGCCTTCAACAAGTACCTTATATCTTTTCATAACTAGCATTCTAAATCATTGAACTATTGTTGATCTTTTTGCAGTTTGGACCGTAGAACATGGGCTTGTCTAATTGGCGAGGAAACGGGCGAGGGCCTCCTTTGTCCGTTTCCTCGCCAATTAAAATTCCCCGTAGAACATTATATGTAGAAGTCAAAGAGAAAATCAAGGATAGATCATGGCCCAAGATCACATGAAAATTTTCTTTTGGGAAACCTTGGAGCATGTATAATATATATGGGCCCATAAATTTGATAACACCATCTACAAGTTTTAAAACAAGAATTGAGTATAAAATGTATGGTCCAGTTGCAAAGTAAAACTAATGTGAAGGGTTTCCAATCACCGTGCCAGTAATGAATGTATAATCAAAAGTAGTGAAAATTACCACTTCATTTTCTATGGAAACGGATATTTTTTGTATTTGTGAACGCTTGAAAGTTACTAGAACTTGACCAATGGAACTCGCTGGATGTAAATTTGATTGGGCCTGGAGTGATATTTCAGAAGCAGCATTAATTTGGGTTGGACCAGAGTTAAACATTAGGCCTACTTCAGGATCAGGTTACTACTGAGAAGAATTTGTATATGTTTTCAAGTCGATATCTCAAAGAAAAGGGTCTTAGAGAGCATGTAAGTGACGCATAGGTTGCCTGCCATGTTTACCAGTGCAAATCGGTTGCTGAGCTAGGGACCGGTTACATAACATGTCAAGAGTATCTATCTGTGAAGGACTGACTGGATCATAACTTAAGTAATCCAATCCGCAACAGGAACATAAGGGGCCCTATCACATGTTAGACAGAGGCCCTACAAACTAGTTTGGAAAGAATCCGCGTGCACCACATTGGATGGATGGAGTTCATCACATTTTATTCTAAATTTCAAAACACAAGTTGAGAATGTTAAGTGAAGTCAAAGTCTCTAATCATATATGTAATATTCTTTCCTTATTGTTTCAATGCCTCAAGATCTATCTATCTATATATATCTATATATATATATGCTTCGATTGTGAATAAGGATTGTGGATTCAATCCATACTTTGAGAATTCTGATTCGTATTTAGGCATCAAGATAATCTCAATATGTATCTGATACCTTTGAATGTAGGGAAGTCAATTGATCAGAAAGAATTATATCCAATCAAATGTGATCTTCAGATTAAGGATTGAAAGAGATGGTCAAAACGGAATCAATCTGGAAGCACCTTTTTCATTGATGTTTAGGTTGTCAATTAAGGACCAATTGTGACACGAAATCTGATTAGTTCTGGTCCAAGTTAGACTCTTTAATTATGGTTAAATTTGTTTTTTTACTACTCTGTTTAAAAAGATGACTAAGAGTAGTAGCTAAAATAAATATTGTTAGATACGTATACGTAATTTAAAAAAAAAATATATTAAAAAACTTGATCCAAATGATTGACTTGATTAAGCATACAAAGTCTTTTTGTTGTTTCTCTCTATCTGGTTCATAATTGAAACCCTTGTGTTCAAAAGTTGATTAATTGACTTAAAAAATGACAAGTCTATTGTTGAAACTAAAACTGATTTATAAAGACAGGTTTATTTATTGTTGAATCTTATCTGTTAATGTTTTCTTCCATGGCTTTTTAATTTTCCTTTGAGCTATACTCTCGCCTTGGCCAATCCAAAAAAGTCAATAAACGAATCCAATTCATCATAAATCAGTAGATTGACATGCAATAATCGTTTTCATTTGTGTCAACTTTGAGATCTCCATTTACATTCTTTTTCCAATATGCTTTACTAAGCCTTTCCTTGCACCATCACTAGAGCTTATAATTTTATTTTAGGGTTGAATAAAAGTTGTCAAGACTTTGGCTTAGTATTCTCAAGTTTTTTGCCTCCAATATTAAGTCAAAAATTTCCCCAGCATATACTTTTTTAAAACACATTGGTTTATTTAGGTTATTTGTGAATTATGTAGCAAATTCGCGATAAAATAGGTAATCATAAGCTGCAAACAATATTCAACCTCAGTCTCAGCATAATATCATTAAGGAAAGGGCCAGGAGCTTCACCATTGAAAAACACAAAAGTTATGCACACTTTCTATCACAAGTGTTTTTTTTTTTTTTTCAAAATATTTATTTTATCTATAATTTTAGATGAAAAGGGAGGCATTATGGTGAAAAATGACTCATAATATTAAAAAAAATGGATCATAACATATTGATAAGGAAAGAAGATAACAGAATAACAAAGAAATATTTCATTAGTCATTCCTTCAATCAAGGTTAGTTAACTCCTAACTCGGGGTGGATGCACTCTAAATGCATAGATATTCAGTATTTTTTTAAGACCCCATGTTTACTTTATAAATAATTATATGACTTCAAATAAATTATTATATTAAAGACTTAAGTATAATTAATCAATGTTTTAGATGAATTGGTTTGAATTGTAAAAATAAGAAACATGAATGACAAAAGAGAAAATAAAAAGCTTATTTGTAAGGGACTTTTTAAATTTATAGATAACTCATAGGCTTGAAATAACTTATGTTAGAGGCTTAAATATAATATATCAATGTTTTAAGAGATACTGATTTGGATTGTAAAAATTATGAAATTGGAAAAATAAAAAAATTAGATGTAAGGGTATTGAAAATTAGAGGGTTTCAAATAATTATCTTAGAAACTTAGGTATAATTAATGAATATTGAAATGAGCTTGAGTTTGATTATGAATAATCCGAATTTGAGACGGCGAAAGTGTAATAGTATTTTTCATTTAAAGTCACAAAAACCCTTTGTCATTTATCACCTTTTGGAGTGCATTTTCGTAAGTCGAAAATTAAGTTGAAAACAAATGTGTAATAGAATTTTAAATAAAAGATATATATTGGCTTATTATTTTCCTATGTAATTATTAAAAATAAAAGAGAAAAAACTAATTTAGAGTTGGAGACATACTTTTTTTAATGTATATTCCAGAAATTACTATATAGTCTAAGATTGATCGGCTGGCTACACTACATTCCTGAGATAAACAAATTTCCAGAATTCTTGCAGAAACAAATGTCGCCTGGTCGGGATCAAGGGTGCTCTCACAAGTCCTCACGAACCAACAACAGGTTAACACGTGGGCACATTCATTGGCATTTTGGGCCCACATAAATCTTCATCATCACATCATATCATAACCATCCAATCCTCCCTCAACATCTCTCTGCCTTGCTTCATTTTCCTCCATTCGTTTCGTACTCTAAATAAAAACCCACCCTAATAGTTAATAATTTTCTAAATTTTTTTTCCAACCAAAATTTCAATCCCATAACTTGCATTAATTGATAGCTAGTTCTCTTGTATAAGATAATATATATATATATATATTAACAAAATACTGATCCATTTTTACGCCCTACACCGATAACATGACCAAGATGAAGTCAAAGAAGGTTGGAAGATCCTCTGGCCTGTTGCTAAAATATGCTTGGGGTCAAATTCCATTTTCCTTTTTGCAAACAAATCCCATTTATCACCAAAATGGGTTTTCCACTCCACTTCAGTGGTGTAGTGAGGTAAGTATTGCTTCACTTCAATCCCAGCATCCTTACAAAATTGAAGTATCCCGCGATTTTTATTGATCAAGTAGTCCAAGGATTGTGTTTCATCATTGGAGTCCAATGCAGAGCGAAGCAGCGCTACCAAGTAGAATACGTCTTCATCTGGTGTAACCACTGAGCTACGATGGTCCCACCTGTATACCACAACAAATAATTAGAAACGAAACGTTTGGATTTTGGTAGTTGGAACTTCAAGTATAATTGTAATTTGTGACCCAAACGTGTATGCAATTTTATTGGTAAATAATATTTTGTATAGTCCAAGATACATGTGGGCCGATTACATAGATATGGTCCAAAAAATGGGCCCATCAATGATTTTCTATATCCTAGCTAGGTTGGGCCTCATGACAAGATAAAATTTGTACTTTAATTACTACTTAATATATAATAGTACATCATTTTCGCATATTATACATACACTTCTCTTTCCATCTTTACTAAAAAACCGCAGAATGAACAAATCTGAGTACACAGATTCAAGGAACCGCATAGTTGATTTTGACAAGAAAATTTTGTAAGAGAATAAACAAACATAAACTGGTTTTTAAGGTTTCAAACATCACCAACAATTTCAAATATTCTACAGACGCCAATGGACCTTGAAGGAAATGTTTGATGACAATTACTTACTTGTCTCTGTTCATGGGATAGATTAAAATGGGGCCACTGGTTTTATTCCCCAAAATGCCTTTGAACACACCATTGTCGAAATCTGCAATCCTAGACTTTGGGACGAAGAGGTTGAGCCATGGGTGTGGTACATCCCACAAGCCTTTAGACCTCAGTTTCAACTCTGCCTTGTGAACTCGGTCCAAGAAGTCGATGTAGGGAAGATCAGTTGTGAACACTGTCCATGGAATGAACTCCAATTTTTTCAGCAAAGCTTCTACGTCCTGTAACATTAATTTCATAATATTAATTGCAGTTTAGTGATGTTCAAGATTTTATTTACTTCTCTTACTGAATTTTTTATTTTTCATAAAAATACAGAATAATTATAAAAAAAAAAAAAAAGTTTTATTTTGGAGGAAATCTATGAGTGGTTTAGAATTTTGTGGTAGCTAGAAACCTAACAAATCTAGAATAGGGAACAACCAATGTGCAGCGTGCATCAATTAGATTAGAGAGAATTACTGATTAATTAGTGAGATACGACAAGGCTCTAGATTTGGTGGCTTAAACAAGTAAACACCAAAAGACAAATAAAATAAAAAACTTGCCTTACGAATAAAGTATAGTAGATTTCACAAGATCTTTTATGTTTCTCATTTGCATGTGTCGTCAGTAGCTATATAGAAGTTATAGAATACTAGACACCCTGGAGAATAATTCCTCAACCCCAGATAAAACCAATCACATCGACCATTACAAAGCCAAAATAAACACAGAAATACACGCATGGGTGATGGTTCATTTTCTTTCATACTAAGAAAGGGAGATAGTTTACCTGATCTATGGTATCAGCGGTTAATTCATCGTAGTTTTTCGTGATCTCAAGACAGTAAAGAACACCACCATTTTCAGTGCCAAGAGAGCTGATCTTAACAGGGTTTTGCGGAGAGAAAAATGAGGATCTCCAGTTGTTAATCAACCCCTCATCTACAATGACAAAACCTTCAACATAGTCGAATTTTTCACTGTTTGGTTGTCCATGCAGAGAAATGAGGTACTCTTGGTCTTTAATGAAGGCGCCGAAGTCTGAGTAGAGTACTCGAATCCACCTCACCTGTTGTTGAACAATGAAACAAAGAAAGAGAAGGCCACGTTAGAGAAAAGGAAGACAAATCCACCAAAATATGCCAGCCTTTTTTTGTACAACTGTTCTTGAATGGGTTAAAGTTAAACTCCATTTGGGACCAACTTTCATTCTTAGGTCATAATCCTTGCAACATATGGTCGACTTCACCAATTTTCAAATTATATGCAAAATATATAAAATTTCAAATAATTAATGCTTAAATATTATATACAAGTGTATTTTTCATGAGATGTAAAGAGAGAAGGCATAATACTTTATGTTGCATGTCTAGCTGTTGTTTAGCTTTTGTCACCATGAATATTGTTAGAAATATTATATATGTGGCTAACCTAAGTAGTGGGGGCAAAAGAAAGGACCCCAGGGTACTAGCTACTTTTAAACTAGCTAGAACTCATTTTTTTAAGAGACGCTAATCTAAGTATATATGGAGATTGGAGAGTGTAAAATATGTATATAATATGCATATATACCCTTTGTGGTGCTGGTTCTAAAGCAATTCTAGCTCTTGTTATGATCCCAAATTGGCCTAAGCCACCAAGAACTCCATGAAACAACTCTGAGTTTTGCTCTTTTGAACATGTCAGTAAATCACCTTTGCCTGCAAAAAGAGGGAAAAAATATGAGTGATGACTTCCTAAGATCCCCATTATAGAAAGTATTACTAGCTTAAGTGGTTTCGTCAAAATCAAATTAAACCTAACAATATCACACAACGTGGTTTCATCAAATGCAAACCTAACAAACACTTTTGATATATAAAGTAAGCTATTGTATTAAATATGAAGAAGCCCATTTTAGAAAACATAAACATAACATCATATGAAACCCATTCAAATAAAACATACCCAAAGTTGTAAAATAAGATTAAGATAAGCCAAGCAGAAAAGCAAGCTAGGTTGGTAATAGTAGAATATAGTGATAAAATAGGATAAAAATAAAAAAAATTAAAAAATGAAGACCCCATTATGGAAAAGAAAGAGAGAAAGGGAGATAAGGAGCTAGGGTGCATTGATAGTGAATTACCAGTAACAACATCAAGTTCAAAGACATTGCTAATCTGGGGGCCATGGTTGAAAGCTTGGCCACTAATTCCAGCATTAGAGAGAGTTCCACCCACAGAGAGGTACAAGTAATCAGTCCATGATTTTGGTGCAAGCCCATGTTCCAAGGTCCGGGCCAGTACATCAATCCACAGCTCCCCACCCCAAGCATCCACGTACTTCACCTCCTCTCCTTGACCTTCAGCCAGTGAAAGAGAAGAACCAATAGTCACTGGCCGGCTGGAGCCACTCATTTGTACAACTACTCCATTAGGTGTTTGAGCTTGGCCATTGATGGAGTGACCATGACCCCTAGCCGAAACAGTGAAGCCATTTTGAGCCGACCCTGCTTGGTAAGCTGCTTGAATGAGGTTGACAATGTCTTGGGTGGATGCTGGGCCTGGTTGTAAGACAGCTAATGGCTTGACTTGGCTCATCATGCCATAGTCGAGCGAAGCTACTTTGACATCGGTGGAGTCGACACTTAGCCGACCGGTTAAGTCGACATGTTGTAGATGCTCAATGGGGTCCATCCACCCCATCAGTCCAACGGTTGATATTAAGAGATGGAAGAAGAAGAAGAAGAGAAACTTGGAAGTAGAGACCATTGTAACTTGTATGAGAGGAGAGAATTGAAAGTATTTTGTGTGTTTGAAGAAGGTGTGTGTGTTTTGGGGGTATTATATAGAGAAAGTCTGAGTGGAGGATAAGAAAGGTGCGCACTAGCTAGCGGCGCAGGGAAGGATGGGTGTGGGATTGTGGTAGAGGAGCTAACGTAAGCCCAGCCAGGGGGGGGGGGGGGGGGGGGGGGGGGGGGGGGTGATATTTGATCTTTTAAGATTTTCTACGCAAACCCAATAACCATCAACAACATGACATGCAGAACTAGAGATTCGATTGCGCTTTTATTTTCATATATTTTAGGAGGTATTTGATATAAAATTTTCTTGAGAGAAGGCAAGGAAGAAGGTTTGGTTTAAGAGAGTGTTGTTGTTGGGGGTATGAGATGCAAAGTGAGTCATGGATTTATATATAGGAGGAGAAATTACAGGGACATGTGTGAGGCGTGTGAGAGGGAAGGGAGAAACACGTGTGATGTGAACAAAGGAGCAGAAGAGAAGATCTATATGGGGATGGATGTGCAATATCACGTGAGTGCAGAGAGCAGAAACAGTGAAAGCATAGAGAGAAGAGGAAGAAGGAACAAGGCAGGAATGGGGTCTTGATGGAAAGAAGAAGAAGAAGTGGGGTTGGTTGCCCGGGACCACGAATTCAAATTGGATCTCTGTTTCTCGTCTCACCAGCTCACCTCAGCTCAGCTGATATCATGGTCGTGATATATACTGCCTCTCGTCTCATGGGTCTTCTAATTAACTCATTCCGATTCAAAGAATCATTCGGCAATGACTAGATTACCTTAATTAAATACCCACAATCTTCCCTTTCTTTTAATTAACTCACATCTAATCCACATACCATCATAGGATTCTGCATGATTTTTAACTGAAGGATATACTAAAATTATTAACATATTCATTGATTATATTGAGGGAGAGGGATATGGTAAATCATAAGAAATTAAGTGTTGTATAGTTGTGGGTAGAAGCTCTCTGCTTCGACCTGCTTTCTCTCCTTGGAAGGTTGGCTCCCAAACCTTATTGTTTAATGTCGGTGTGGGAGGGGGTTTGCCAAGCACCCGTGAAAACTTTTCGCTCTAAACTTGCACTCTAATAACATTCAAGGATTGTGCCAAATATTATGATAGAGTTGAGACAATATGGGCATAAACAAGAGATATTAACAAGTCAGCGATCAAAAAAAAAAAAAAAAAATATATATATATATATATATATATATATATATATATATATATATATATATATATATATATATATATATATTTTTTTTTTTTTAGAATAACATGACATAATATGTAATCATAGTTGGGAGTATATATCTTGATTGTGTAGATCAAGAGTCCGTCTAATTGGCGAGGGATGCAGCGAGGGACCCCACAGGGGAGGGGGAGCCGTCCACTCCCCCCGGGATGCGCGTTTGAATTTTCAACGCGCGCATCCCGGAGGGAGTGGACGGCTCTCCCTCCCCCTTGTGGGGTCCCTCGCTGTTTTCCTCGCTGCATCCCTCGACAATTAGAATTTTACGTAGATCAATCATGTCCTTACCCAAATGCTACTATCTTGAACTTGTGATATCATTCACCACAAATCTATCAAATGAGCTTGTACCCCCATTGGCAAGTCCACCTAATTAAACATATAAATTGTTGTCAGGACTTTTAATCTCAATCTTTAAACATTTGTTGAGCCACCAGTTCATTTGTTAAGATATGTTATAATGAAAAGATTCTTAAATTCAAATATTTATATACTTTTTCACTTCTAGTGGTTACTAGATCACTGTTATAAGATTATCAAACTTCATTGAAATAATTAAACTTACTAACATAAGATGGCATTTAGGACTGAAAACTCGGACCGAACCGACAACCGGACCGATCGTGTCAGTTCGGATCGGTTTTAATTAATTAAAAAAGTTTTTGGTTGTAAAAGTCCGGCCCGACCCGAAGTTTCTGGTCCGAGCCTCGGTTTCCAATTCTGAAGCCCGTCGGATAACCGACCCGATATGAAAAAAAAGAGTTTCCAATTATCGGTTTCCAATGCCTCTTCTTTCTCATCTTTGCCTAATGAGAAAAAGATGAAGGATTTAAGAGCCTCCTTTTCTACTGCTACTTGCTCTTCTTCCTTATCACCCTTTTTTTTTTTTTTTTTTCCAATTGAAGTGTCTTCTAGAGAAGGAGAAGGAAGAGTCATGAGGAGCTCGGTGTCGCTGAGATCACGAGATCGGTGTCGCTGAGATGGAGATGAGGAGCTTGGTGTCGCTGAGAGAGCTGAGAGATGGTGATGGCGAGAGCAGGGCGAGATGGTGTTGGCGAGAAGCTGATGGCGAGAGGGGAGAAAAAACAATTTTTTCTTGTCTGATGGAGAGGGAGGAGAAGGGAGAGGGGAGAGAAAAAAATATCCGATTGATTGGATCGAGACCGGCCCGACTCGAACCGAGATCCGATTAACCGGCCTTATTCGGTTCGGTCTCGGTTTTCAAATTTCAGTTTTAAAAAATTCGGTCCGGGCTTCGATTTTAGGTTTTCGGACCGGTTACCCGGACTTGCCTAGCCCTAGATTATTGTATAGTGTTGACACACTTTCATGCAATCATTTGTGGGGCTGATTACGCTTAGTTTGTTTCCGTGATTTATGATATTATCATGTAAATATCGACTGGGCATTTTAATTTACAACAAAAATATACTCGGGATTATTTTCCAACAAAAATATGAGCCCATCGACAACCTGTCAAGTCCCTGTAACTAATGGATTAATTGCTACCATTTCCGTTAACATTGACAGGACAAACATATTTTTGTTGAATTTGTTGAGATTTTCAATTTATTCTTTAGGGTGTAAATTGAGGACTCATCTATTTGAATGATTGATTTGTCAATTAGCATGTATATTTAGGCACAACCAGGCTTGATAAGGACATGGCATGCATTTCAATGGTCCAAGATCTTCAACAGATCCTCATAAAAAATCCCAAGGGCCCCTTCCTATGCTTAGTTTATACGCATTTATATAGTACCACTACGGACTAAGACCATATACCAACAATGACCAGCTAACTATTTAGGAGGGACATTTTTAGCCCTTTATGAGCTGCGTGGCCTATTAATTCCACGGTGAGACTCTAACGGAAACGGATACTGTTGATGGATACCCTCACACGCATCTTGAAGACATCTAAAGCTATGCACCGAAGCCTCTTCACGGGGACTGTGGCATCAAAGTTTAGCTATCTAACTCAATCTATTTGGTTAATCGAGGAGATCGATCTCCAAAGTTTGCCTGTTTCCAGCCATTCCAAAGCAAAATCATTTTAGGTATCCATGAAAATTTTAAAGATGAAATCTTGTAATAAAATCCAACTCTAGAGCTTGTACTGATGAAGCTTTTTCACTTAAAAAATTAACTTTCATCAAAAGATGGGGCTGGTTTTATTTGATGAAGCATCTATCACCACTCAAGAACAAAACCATAAACAATTTCAAGTTAGGTTTTTTATGTTCTCAGGTAGGATCCCTTTGTAAGTACTTTATGTACAAACTTAATTTAGCCGACAACGACATTAATATTGTTAACCCATTTTAAACTCAACAAATTACTTTTCTTTTTGGAGTTCATGGCTCAAGGTTCTAGCTACCATCTATTTCTTTTTGATCTTTTTTAGTTGCTAAAGATTCATTTTTAAGAGAGAACAGATTATTGGAGAATACTAACTTTGCTTGCTGTATCGAATTAGTATCATCGTAGCAACTTTGTTAATAACTTAATATCATTACTTCAATCATAGCAACAAAATAGCAATTGATTTTAGAAAAATTTACACAAAAACAATAATTGCAATTTGTGTCGTCAACTTGTAAGTTTTTCATTCAACTTCACATGCCTGAGCTCAAATTTTTGATCTTGTAGCGTGTACGTGGTAAGTTAGCTTGTAAAGAGTATGTAAATTGAAATAATTAGAGCTCAATTTTGAGTGGTACTCTGCCTGGATGTATGCCCCTCCTTTAGCTATCATGTGTGCTTTTTATAGACTTACCTGCATAGCAAATGTGTGCCTATTGTGGCGTCAAATTCAAAATGTTTACCAGAATTCCCTAACTGGGCTCTTGAGTCTCAAGTAGGTACTTATTAAAAAAAAAATTATCCAATAATCATTAAAAGTAAATTTTTTTTTTAATTAAACCTCCATTATGGAGGGGCAACAAAACCGTCAAAATCGGACTATGTACAGTACAAAACTAATTTAGGGGTACATTACAACTTTACCCTACTAATAAGCTCGTTAAATTGAACTCGTATAAAATTTAATTGACATAGTTAGACACTAGGGTTCCGTACAAATGACTCCTATTAAAAATACCTATGCTAAATCTGAGACGTGATCAAAATTCGACCAATAAAAAGTAAATATAAATTCGATAATGCTAATCAATCGATATCCGATAGACACCCCCACTATCGCACTCCTGTTATACCCTCAATGCGACCCATGGAGTCAGGGAGTCTGGCCCCTTGCAGCCTAATATTGGCTGACCTATCTAATTTTTCCATTACAAATTAGATAAATAATAATTAAATCTCATATAATCCTATTCGTTAGAATATATTTAATTGGGGGAGGAATCACTATTGGATCCAAGCATCCATCCAATAGATTTGAGGCTGCGAAGTCTATGTTTAGTTGCATGAAATTTTATGTCATGAAAATTCGTGAGGAGATTACTTAAATCTAAGTTAATTTGAAGTTTACTTACTAATCCTTTTTTATTAAAGGTGGAAATGAAAGTGCTATGAAAATGAGAATCACACTCCTTGATCCCCTAAAACATGTAATTCTTATGTTCATTACACTTCTATTCTCACAATTGATTACAAAATCTAATGGTGGACTGATGAGTGTATTTCAAATTAACTTAGATTTAAGTTGTTCCCTCATGGATTTCCATAAAATAAGATTTCACGAAACTAGACACCCCTAAAGTCCTAAATATCAACTCACAATACAAATGAATGCGAAGAGAATGAGAATGAGAATGAGAATGAAAATGTGAATGTGAATGTGAATGGGAATGGAGGATGGGAGAATATAACACCCAACAGCGAGAATGAGAGCATGTGCCGGCATCAGGCCCTTCACTACTCATTATCTATTCTCCCCATTACACAACAAAACAGAGGGAATTTAGTGTCTGGTCGGTCATCTTCTTTACCATACAACAAAGAGAAAGAACACAAAATCTTTGCTTTGCTTTTCTTTCACTCAATACGATCTTTTCTTGTCTCTCTTTTATGACTTAAAACCAGTTAAATAGCTGAAGTTCCTATATATCTTTCCAGCCAAATAAATGTGCACAACAACATGACCCCCTACACTTTTACATGTTAGCCCCTTAAAGAATCTTGTTTCCACTTTCTTTCTTGATCACCTTCATTACATCAAAGGTCTTCTTCTAAGGGCATATAGAGAAAAAAAAAAAAAAAAAAAAAAACCTAGCTAGACAAACCTAATGACTAGACTTTTTTGATTGGAAGATATTGGATCATGCGGACTAACTTTAACACAAGTGTTTGGCGCCCATCATAAATTTACTATCTAAACACTTATTAATTTGAAAAAAAATAAGGTTAAAGAAGAGGCATTTAGGGCATCTTCCACTTTGAGCAAAAAAGTCGAACAAGCTCATAATTTGCATCCAAGTTTAACATTTTATATTCCAAGTAACATTCGACAAAATCATAGCAATGGAATTCATTCTAGAATTAAGTCTTAGAAGCACTAATGGGAAGTAAAAGAAAAGTTAACAATGGCACGGTTCAATCCACACGGGTGCTAGATGCATGCATGGTTTATGATACTCCTTTTGTTACACTCATTTTACACGAGTAATCTCTCGACAATGTTATGACTTCTGAGTTAAGAGTGGATCTTTTGTAATGATGAAACTCTATCATGGAGATCACCCTTAGAAAAAAATTAATCATTTCAATTTGTGCCTAGTGAATCTCATCCCCTGTACCTATCAATTGATTAGCGGTGGTAGATTCAACTTTGAGAAAGCAACAACCTTTCATGCGACATGAATAATAATTGGTAATCGTCATCGATTAGCTTTCCACCATATTTTGATTACACATCCGGGATAATGATGCTACAAAAACCCCCCAAATGCAAACGAATAAACAAACTTGTTGAATGGAAATTAAAGATTTTGTACATAAAAATTTACATCACGTGACGAGGAAATGGGGAAGTACAAGAGACCCATGGCATGGCCATGAAGGTCATTCCTTTGATACGGTACGTGGAATGTCAGACAGTGTGAGATTGGGTAAGATTTTCTTTTTGTTTGTTTTGAGGTGGTGAAAAAAAAGTAATCTACACATCCATACTTTCAAACAAGGAATTTAATTTCTCAAAAAATGTCGAAATTTCACCGAATATTTCTCTTTTTTAAGTTACCGAAATTTCTTTCGAAATCGAAATATATATATTTTTTTTCATTAGGTCAATCTCAATGTCGGTACATTTTAATCTGTTACAATTTTAGTTTAGTATTAAACTTTTGTTATATAATTGATTCTTATGCAATATGTAATTTGTATGACATTACGAGTCTCTTGTCACTCTTTATGTAATATGTAAGAGTTAAAAATGTTTAACTTATATTGATGACTTCAAAATTACAATCGAAATTTTTACGTTTTTTCTATACACAACGAAATATTTCTTAAAATTAACTTACCGAAATTACCTCGAAAAACGAAAATCACAATCCTTGCTATCAAATAGTTGCCTTTATGCACACGCTCTACGTGCCAGGATATTCAATATTTTAAATTTATTTAAAAAATTCAATAATAAATAAAATTAAAATTTTATGAAATTTGACCAAAGATTTCTAAGCAAAGTAATCAAAAAAATGTTGTAACAAAAAATTACATTTTTTTACTATTAAAAGGAATTATTTATATATTTTTTTATAGATAATTGGAGGGATTCAAATAAATTATGTCAAGGGCTTAAGTATAATAAATCAATGTTTGAGAGAGACTGGTTTTGATTGTAAGAATATGAAATGTGGATGCCAAAATGAGAAATCACAAAGTTAGTTGTAAGAGTTTTTTTTATAATTTATAAATAATTTTAAGGGGCTTTAAATGAATTATGTTAGGGGCTTAAATATAAATTATCATTGTTTAAGGGGTTGGTTTGGATTGTAAACATTATGAAGCGTGGAGGAAAAAATGGGAAATACAAATGTTAGATGTAGGGCCTATTCATAATTTATAAATAATTGGAGAGCTTTAAATAAATTATAATAGCGGTTTAAATAAAATTAATGAATATTTGAAGGGGTTGTGGTATAATTATATAATGTTTGGGAGGGGCTGAGTTTTAAAGCTCTGTCACACGCACTCGATTTTCGACTTGTGAGGCATTTGACTTGTGCGACTTCTTTCCCATTTTTAAGCAGTTAGAGGACGTTCAACTAGGATTATGTTGATCCGTATGGGAACATTTGTTTGGCACGATCTTATGCACATGCGTATTCTCAATTTTCTTGCAGCTTCTAGTTCTTCGAGTAGCCTTGGTTTCTTTCTAAGTTGGTTCCTCGGGTTTAGCCAGTGTGTATCGTGGCAAGTTTCGAGGTAAACTAATTTGAGTACACTTCGCCTTATGTTCAGTGACCGGTTGCTTGTGCTCATCAAACTTCTTCGACTTTAAGTTCGATGACGAGTTTTTTCAACCCATAAAGGTTGATGTAATTATTATTAGCAATAGTCATATTTTAGGCATATTAAGAATTCTATTATTATTAACACATTGTTTCCTATTAGGTTTAGGGTTTCATTTAGAAGTTAGGTTAAGTATACATAAGGCATAGATTTTCTATCGTTAGTTAGTCGATTGATTGAAAGAATATTTTATTTGTTTACAGTTTATTTTGTTAATTTACTTTATCACGCATTTGTTTTATTACAATTCCACATTATCTTTCAATTTCATATTATTCTGCAAGTTTTATTCTATCAAAAAAATACTTTTTTTTTCTTAAATAACCAGACCTTTATTACTTAATCAGAAGATTTTGCATCGTCGGGGGTACATTACGACTTTACCAGAAAAAAGAAAAGCATAAAATCTAAAGTCTATACCTAAATCACCAAAACCTAGGGGCTAGCCCTAAATCACCAAAACAAAATACCAAAGGAAAACAAAAGGGCTAGCTCTCATAATAAGGGCCAAATCTTGAGAAACCAAGGGCTAGACCTAATTCACCGAAATTTTGCAAGATCGCTACTTACAACATTCGAGAGCTACATGCACTATTGGATCTAGCTGACCTTGTCTGGATGCGCGAAAAGCAAGCTGAGCCCTACTTTTTTGTCAGAGTCCATTCCAATTTTTGAGAAAGTCAAGGGCACCATCACACTCACCCGATTTCTGACTTGTGAGTCATTTGACTTGTGCAACTTCTTTCCCATTTTTGAGCAACCAGAGGATGTTCCTACAGAAGTAGACACAATGAGTAACTAGGATTATGTTGATATGTATGGGAACATTTTTGTGGCTTGATCTTATGCATACACATCTTCTCAAGTTTCTTGCAACTTCTAGTTATTCGAGTCACCTTGGTTTCTTGGGTTTTAGCCAGTGTGTATTGTGGCAAGTTTCGGGATAAACTACTTTTAGTGCACTTCACCTTATGTTCAGTGACCGTTTGCTTGTGCTCATCAAACTTCTTCGACTTTAAGCTTGAGGACAAGCTTCTTCAACCCGGACAAGTTTATGTAATTAGGATATTTACTATTATTACCAATAATCATATTTTAGGCATATTAAGAATTCTATTATTATTAGGACATTTTTCCTATTAGGTTTAGGGTTTGTTTTAGAAGTTAAGTTAGTTATAAATAAAACATACACTACACCAAATTGACATTTTTGTAACAACCCCCAAAACAGTAACACTTTTGAACTATAACAATTCACAAAACAATTTTACACATTTTCACAAACAAAGTGATACAATAATTGTATCACCATGAATAATATGGTCCTGCAAGTGATACTATTCATGTGATCTAATTTATTGTATCACTTTTTTTTTTGTAACTGTTTTTCATTTTTGTTTACTAAATTTTGTTTTGACTTGAAATTGTTTGGTGGATTGTAACAGCTTAAAAGTGTTACTGATTTGGGAGTTGTTACAAATATGTCAATTTGGTGTAGTGATAGATTGTCCATTGTTAGTTAGTTGATTGATTGAAAGAATATTTTATTTGTTTATTAATTTATTTCGTTAATTTACTTTATCACACGTTTATTTTAGTTCAATTCAGCATTATTTTTCAATTTTAGTTTATTCCTGAAATTTTATTCTATCAAAAAGGGGGGTTTCATTAGCAAAATTCTTTGGCCCCATAAAAACATGTGGAAAATGCACGCTGTGTACAACATTCTATATAATCATGCATCAACATGATACCACCTATTCCACACTGAATTTTCCATTTTGATAATCTAAAAGGACTAGAGTCCCAGTTGTGGCTACAAAACAAAATTGATATCAAAACCATATCTTGAAAAATCTATTAAAAAAACCATATCTTGAAAAATCTATTTAAAGAATCAGAAAACAAAAGCCACTCCCCCACATGTCGAGCTACTTCACATCCAAGACTAAATTTCCATTAACGATTTCCATGATCGATCTTTGAATCCTTTAAGACAACATCAACAATGGAAGACTACTTGTCAAACTTGCTTAAGAGCATGCATGATCTCAAATGAAGACAATGGCTTCCGATGGATAGTACAATCCTAAAGATACTGAATGATCCTCAGGAGATACTCAAATTGACTTGCAACGACTAGCATTTTCCATGAGTATTATTTCTTAATCAATATGGCATCCATTCAAATGGTGCATGTAGCTAATAACAGCTACACACTCGATCCTGAGGTTTGAGTCACGGGCCGTAAATCATGCTAAAAGTCATTCTGTGCACATGGTAGTGGTACAGAATGAATTATTGTACTTATTTAGCCAAAAATGGTTGAAAAGCCTTGCTGTTTTACCACATTAATTATGTACCAATGAGTTACCATGTTTTGCAATCTGCCCCTTTTATGTCAATTATTTTCCAACTTGTTCAAACATACAATCTTTCAATGGGTTTTCATTCTTTTAACTAATGGAACACAGCTGATTTCAACTATCATTTAACTAGGATTTGCATGTCTAACATAGTTTCTCCATATGATCTATCTTATTGTTCCTGGTGTTCTAAAGATCGGCATAGGCGCTAGGCAGTAGAAAAACGCCCAGATTAATGGCTGGGCGGGTTTCGGGATAGTTTTTATTTATTTTTATTTTTTTTAATAAGGCTGATTGTGTTCTTATTTTATTTTTCTTTCCTATTTTTTTAGAAATAAACAATTTTATTATTTTTTATTCAGTATATGTCTAAATATATCAAATGATGATTATTTAATGGAATTTTCAAAGGATATGCTGGTACCAATTTTAGTAATGTAGATTTTATCAAACATGACTAAGGTTATTCATGCAATTTGAAGAAAAATAAAAGAGTAGGTTTGGATATTTGTCCACAAATTCAACTTTGTATAAAGTACCCATCATGATCAACTTCAGTCATTTGCATTTTAATAAATTTTGTTCATGATTGTTAATTTTTCATGTTTTTAAAATTTTCATATGCATCTTGGCATTAAATTCGATGTAATTGATAAGGTATTATGCTTAACTTTTGTAAATTATTAAAGTTATAATACAAAATCTAAGACCGCCTAGGTGCCGCCTAGGTCCTGGGCACTAGACACTTGCTCGCCGCCCGCCCACCACCTAGCACTTTATAAAACACTGATTGTTCCATGAAAGTCGTCCTTTCAAATCAAGGTTAGAGATGGAATTAATTGCTCGTGCGTGATACAAAACTACTAACCATATAAGTAAGGATTTTTTCTATAATTTACATATAGGAATGAGGTTGTATGCATGGGAATCTGAGACCGTGTCAAGAAATAAGTGAATAATAATGTGGATGTGAGAAATTGAAGCACCTGTGTAGTTGAGGATGATTATATTGTATATTTTCGTGACAACTAATGTCTTTCAACTAATTAATAAAATTATCGCCTTCGTGTTACAAAACACTCTGACCTTCGTTATCAAATATGGGACAACATCATTGAAGCTCTTCATTTTCTTAAAGAATCACTAACTAAGAAATGGAGGAAGAGTACAAAAATCTTGTTTGATTTGAGAACAAAATAGTGGTTGAGAAGATATTGCAGGGGGTTATTGGTTGGAAGCTAAAGATTGATAATAAGTCCGAATTAATTAATGGTCTCACAAATCAAGTTGGTAGTTTGGTGTATGACGTTCATTGGTCAAAATAATGTAAACCATTTTCATGCAAATAATGTCTAAACATTGTAAAGAAGAAGTTGAACACAGAGAGTCAATGTAACCCTTCAAAGGAGGTAACAAAACTAGCTAGGTAGCGAGAAAAAAATTCCAAACTTGTGTCATTGTGTGGACCCAAACAGCCAAACCCTAGCTAGTCTAGAGGATGAAATTTCTGGACCTAATACCCTCTCTATGTTGATTCAAACAAAATACATTAAGCTGACCATATGGAAGGATCAAGAAAAATCAGCCATCTATCGCTGTGTTTAATGGCCTTTGAGAAGTTTTAGTCGACTTGATCCAGTTGGTGTAATACGATGATATGGTGTTTCCAGTTTATAATTGTGCACGTGCTAAGTGATTTCAAGAAAATTAATAATTTTATGCACGTGTTAAGCTAGCATGCATGGGCAAACATGATGGAGACCCGAACTCTGAAGAAAATGGGGTTTTAGTTGGTTAAATGTATCCTCTACAGTTTTAGACTCGAAACTGTGTCAAGTTCTGGTTTGAGCACTCTATATGTTGTCCCAAATCTACTTATTATTTGTGATGCGTTCAAATTCTGTCTCCTAGAGATTTGATGGGCAAAATAAGGGTTAGATTGCCTTCGACCACATTTTTTGTGGTCGAAGGCACTCCAATGCTTAAGTCAGTAAACCTGTAGAAGAGAGCTTAATCTAGACAGAGTTCAATTAAAATTGCATACATTTGTTGAATGTTCTCTTGACCTTATATAATGTACGTTATTAATTCTCTGCGTGACTTAAGCATGTGAGGAGTGATGAGGGGAGACGTTCTCTGTAACCGTCTCCTCCTCATTGAGATACGTCCTTGGGGGAGTGATTCCCGCCATGACTCGTTTCTTTGTGACGTCTCTCTTTTTTAAGGGAGAGACTCATTGGGTAGGGATTCGAACCTCTGATTACGATCTATTCTGAAGGGCCTTTTTGGGCTTTAGTTGCTAGACCGACACTTTCGAGCTTTACGAGTCAGGCCTTAACTGAAATACCTGATCCTCGTGATGGGTGATCTTTGCCATGCACATGTTGTGATGAGGGCCTTATTTGATGTATCATCAGCTACTCCCCTCCTTAGTTAGTGGGCTCGCTTACATGGTCATTAACTCTACGGCAGTTGAATTTTTGACTTCAACATTGCATTGCATTTAATGCCATTAACAACTGTTGATTCGATTGTTATTATGATGTCTTGTCTGCCTTTTCGTTTCGACGCAAAATTTGGAATTTCGTGCATCCATCAAATCTCGCACGTCTTCCCGTTAGTAGTTTTTTTGTTGCCCAACCCTATAAAAGGAGGCGTGAGAGTTGGGTTTCTTTCTTTACACTATTTTTATTTTCAGAGTTTACCTTTTCTCCCCATCTTTGTTTTCTTCTTTGCAAGACTTCTTTCTCATGTCTGCTGTCAGGACGCTAAGTGGTGAGGCGCTTGAGGTCTGTGAGGCGTTCTTACCTAAGAAGGTGTCATATGCGACTTTGGAGAGTGTTCGCTATGCCTCCTCGCTTCCGGTTGACCTTGAGATTGTTTTGCCTATGGACGACGAGAGTCCTAGTTGTCCAAGGCATGGTTATATTGCATTGTATCCTGGCATGTTCCAGTCAGATCTTAGGTTTCTGGTCACGGAGATCTTCTGGGAGTACTTGGACTTTTTTTGGCATTGCTCCTGCTCAAATGGGTCCCAATGGCTGGAGAGTGATGGTTTTGACCTATGTGAGAGCCATTCTCTCTGGGATTCCTTTGACTATTAGGATTTTGCACTCTGTAGTGGGGCTTGTTGTAAGCAGTAATAATATGCGATTTTTCCATTTTTCGCCTATTTTTGGAATCTTAATGACGACTACAAAGGCTGGTCGAGATACTGGTTTTATGCTTCCATTAACTCTGGCTACTTCAAGTTGCAGAATTGGCATATAATGCGGTCGTTCCGTGTGCCCAAGAAGTGGAAAGATCTACTGCAGAGGAGCAGGTGACCTGTGATAATTTTTTAAGGCTTCCTCGAGTCGATGTGGAATCCTTCCTTGCTACAGATGTTGTCGAGCATAGTGGCTTGTACATATGAATGAGGTGGAGCGTGTGGTGCTCACTGAAATGCAAGTTGCTGCGATCGCTGCTTGTGTTTGTCGTGTTAGCATTGGTGATGTTAGCATTGATGGGAAAGTGAGTTTCTACTGAAGGGTTGCAGATCTCAATGCCCTTGTTAGCCTTGGTGGTGTTGGCTCGACCACTAGAAAGAGGAAGCTCCCTAGGCCATTCTGCCCATCGAAGCAACTGGTGATAATCCCTGGTCGTGTCCCAAAGAAGAAGCGGCATGCTGGTTTTGTTCATGGTGTTGGTCGGACTGCTCCTCGTCCAAGATCATCTGGAAATGAAGAGAGGGAAGAGGGTCACCTTTCTGCTCAAGAGGTTGAAGAGATAAATCAAGCTCTGTAGAGGAGCAAAAAAGAGGTGACCCATCTATTAGACGAGCATGAGAAGAGCCTCATCTCTACTCATGGCGTGCCTGATTTTGCCAAGTGGTCTGATGATGACCCTCATGTCGTCAACAATAAAATGTTTCAACTTGCTATGGAGCGATTGAAAGATCCAAATACGACGAAGACCATAACTAACTTTGATTTCAATCAACTGTAAGACGAGGAGGTTGTTAACCGTGGTTCGAGTTCTAAGTCTCCTCCTTCTTCTCTTATTCGTGTTGATGACATAGTAGAGTTTCCTACTTCTACGCCTATTTGTTCCGATTCTGCCACTACTGCCTGTCTCACTCATGCCACTACTGCCTTGAAGAAACATGGCAATAGTGGTTTTTCTATTGTCACTGTTGTTCCGACTGTTCTTTCGGCTACTGGGGCGGGGCTTCAGTCCTTCCTGATCTCAATGTCCTTCATCCACAGATTGGTTGGAAGGAACCCATCCCCGAAAACATCCGTATTAAATCGGATGGGAAGTTCAGTTGGTTCGCTGAGATTGGCGTGCAGGATAGTGCACATAATCTTATCAACGAATGGCTATTGCGGTTGATTGAGAGGGCTCCAATGCCCGCGTGACAGTCTAGTAGTCATCTCGACTAGGGTCTCAAACAGATAATGGAAGGGATGAATCACCTCACTTATGCTGGGGTGATGGGGTCTGACTACTAGGCTGCGCGTGGTCAGGTGGCTTTCATGGAGAGGAAAATGGCGGGACACGCATTGGTGCTTTCCCACGTTCTTCATCAGTTTGATGTGCTGAAAGCGCAGTGTGTGGAACAAGAGATGGCATTTGAGACTGCTCGAGATTTTTTGAAGGAAGTAGAGGCTATCCGGGACAAGTTTGCTGCTAAACTTGAAACCTCAGAGACCGGGTTGAACAAAGTTAATGATCGGCTGGATGTTGTTGAGAATGAGCTGTCTGTTGAAAAGGCTGGTCATGATGAAGCCATGAGTTCTGCTGCTGAGCAATCTGCCAGTCGTAAGGTTGCTGAGGAACGAGTGGTGCAGTTAACGGCAGAGTTTGCTACTGCTAAGTTGGACGCTACTACTAGGCTAACCACTGTTGAATGGGAACTTGTATCAGCTAAAAACGAGCTCGCACCAGTCAAGGATAGATTGAAGATTGCAGAGGCGACGTATTGGATAAAGGTTGTTGATGGTCGAATTGACCTCATTGATTTCATGGAGTCGGAGGAGGGTATCGATCTGACTAAATACCATGTCTTTGAAGACACTGATGATGAGGAATGCATTCCAGATCTGCCAAATGATCCGGTTGATGAAGAACAATATTTTGTTTGTTTTTTGTTCCCTTCTTATCAATTTACCTACAAAGTTCGGCTTTCTCTCGAACCCACTTTTGGTTCCATCCTGTCTTTCAATACAATGGCGGGTTGACTCTTTTTCTCTGTAACAATCCTCTTCTTTAAGGGAGAAGTTTATTGATGCTCAGCCTCCTCTAACTGTTCCTGCAAGTGATATTCTGGTTACTTCTACTATCTCCTCCCCAACTATTGTATTTTCTTCTCCTGATGTAACCGAGTATTGAAATGAATGACAAGTTCTTTTTTGTTTACTCTTTCATGTCTTATAGTGTTTTTGTCTCTTTTGTATTGATTACTTTTTGATCTGCATGTCTTTTCTAATAGATTGTGTCCTTGGAAATTTTCGTAATCGTAACTCGTCTGACGTCTGGACTAACCATGATATCTGGTCGTAAATAGTAGATATGGGTTGACTTATTCACTCTTACTTTGTATATCTTTTTGTCTAACTTGATAGCTTAGACTTGGCTTTTATGCCTTTGAACTTGCTTCTTGGTTGTTTTGATCTATTTATTCATCTTGCCTTTCTTAAGCACATTCAGTGGTTCGACTTGTTAAGTGAGCCAGGAGATTTTACGACTAAGTCTGACTTATGTGTTCATACTTTTATAAATATACTTCATGGTCCAACATGTTGGTCGGGCCAGAAAGTTTTACAAGTAAGTTTGACATATACTTCCATACTTTTATAAGTACGCTTCATGGTCCGACATGTTGGTCGAGCTAGAAAGCTTTATGAGTAAGTCTGACTTGTACGTCCAAACTTTTATAAGTATACTTCATGGTTCGACATGTTGGTCGGGCCAAAAAGCTTTGCGAGTAAGTCTGACTTATATGTCCAAACTTTTATAAGTACGCTTCATGGTCCGACATGTTGGTCGGGCCAGAAAGCTTTACGAGTAAATCTGACTTATACATCCTGACTTTTATAAGTACGTTTCATGGCCCGACATGTTGGTTGGGCCAAAAAGCTTTACGAGTAAATCTGACATGTACGTCCAGACTTTTATAAGTGTGCTTCATGGTTGATCAGACCAGAAGTTATTTGGGTACGTTTGACTTATTTGTCCTGACTCTTCCCCTTTTTATTTATATTTTTGAGTAGATTCCTAGTCTGACTTTAATGTCCTGACTGGATTAGGTTATTTGAACACAAGGTGATAGGTTTCCGAAATTTGGAATTTTAGTGATAATATTTCTTCAAATGTTCGACATTCCATGGCCGTGGTAATTGTTTGCCTTTTTAGTCTTCCAACCAATATGTTCATGATCTTTTGATTTTTACCACTTTATATGGTCCTTCTCAATTTGAGTTTAGTTTACCCACGCTTGGTTCTTTTGTATTGAGCTGGATTTTTCTGAGCACCAAGTCACCAATGATGAACATGCAAGGCTTTATTTTTTTTTATTGTAGTAACTTGCCATCCGTTGTCGGTAGGCTGCTGCTTTGACCAAGGTTTTTTTTCGTTATCAAAAAGATCTAATCCAATTCGTAATGCTTCATTTTATCCTTTGTTCGAAAATCTTCGGTTCTGAATGTTGGCATGCCGATTTCAACTAGTACCATTGCTTCAGATCTGTATGCAAGTGCGAACGATGTTTCTCCAGTTGGAGTTCTCTTTGTCATTTTGTAGCCCAAAAGATGCTGGCAATTCAGACATCCACAATCCTTTTGATGCTTCAAGCTTCTTTTTGATTGCTTCTAGGATTGTTTTGTTAGTCACCTCTACTTGTTCGTTCGCTTGTGGGTGGGCAGGTGCTGAGAAATATTGTTTGATACTTAGATTTTCGCACAACTTGTTGACTTTCTTGCCTTCGAATTGTTTCCCATTGTCAGTGACAATTACTCTTGGGATCCCAAATCTGCATATTATATCCTTCCAGAGAAAGTTTTCGATTTGGGCTTCTTCGATCTTTGCAAACGGCTATACTTCTACACATTTGGTGAAGTAATCCATCGCTACAAGGAGGAATTTCTTTCTGTCGGACATTGGAAGTGGTCCCACGATGTCCATTCCGCATTGTGCGAATGGCCATCGACTACTCACGAGTGCGAACGAGTTCATTTGCATCCACTTGCATTGTTGGCCAGTAGTAACCTAGTGTTAATGCTTTGTGGGATAATGTTATTCCTCTTGGATGGTTCCCACATATGCCGTAGTGAATTTCTCGTAGAACATATTCGGCATCATCGGGTGAGAGACACCTTAGCAGCGGTCCTGTGGTAGACTTTCTGTAGAGTATGTCACTATCATTGCTTCTCGTAGAACACCTGCTTTGTTGTTTGAGGCTTTGAAGCTAAATTTTATTATTTTTCCAACATTACACATTTTGAGTTATACAAGATTATTCTTGCTCCACTTCCCATCTCATTGGATGTTCCGTCATAGCGTAGGATCCATTCATAAACAATTCGTTTGGTTTGCTCTTCCTTTTTGGTTGGATGTTCCTATTTGGTTGATGTTCGTTGCTGCCCGTGAAGTCTGCTAATGCTTGAACTTTTATTGCAGTTTTAGAAGCATAACTGATGTCGAACTACCTGAGTTCTATTACCCATTTCACCATCCTTTCGGATAGTGTTAATATGTGTAGCACTGACCGAAGTGTCTGTTCAGTCATGAAAATGATGGGATGAGCTTGGAAGTATGGTTGTAGCTTTCTTAAACATACGACCACGGTGAGTGCTAGCTTCTCCAAAGCTGGGTAGTTAATCTTTGCATCCGCAAATGTCTTGCTAACGTAGTAGACTGGCTTCTGTGCGCCTTTCTTCTCTCGTATCAATGTTGAGATGAATACCTGTTCGGACACTGACAAGTATAAGTACAAGATTTCTCCTGTGCTTGGCTTTGATAACAGTTCAGTGCTTCCCATGTACGCCTTGAGGTTCTGAAAAGTTTTTTCACATTCTTCAGTCCGCTTGAATGTTTTGTTTCCTTTCAAAATTTTGAAGAAGGGAAGACATTTATCTGACGACTTGGAAATGAATCTGTTCAAAACTGCTATTCTACCATTGAGGCTTTGCACTCCCTTGATATTAGTTGGCGACTGCATATTGAAGAGTGCTTCTATCTATTTCAGATTAGCTTCGATTCCTCTCTGATTGACCATGTATCCAAGAAACTTCCCTAATTCTATTCCGAATGTACATTTTTCTGGATTCAACTTCATTTTGTATCTTCGGAGTTGAGAGAAGGCTTGCTCGAGGTCTTTGATGTGTTTTTTTGCGTAAGCTCTTGACTAGCATGTCATCGATGTACACATCCACGGTCTTGCCTATCTGATCTTTGAACATTCTGTTCACAAGACGTTGGTACGTGGCTCCTGCATTCTTCAGCCTGAACGACATCACTCGGAAGTAGTATATACCTCTTTATGCTATGAAAGATGTCTTTTCTTGGTCGGGCAGATGCATCTGTATCTGGTTATAGCCAGAGTATGCGTCCATGAAGCTTAGGAGTTTGTGTCCGGTAGTTGCGTCCACTATTTGATTTATTCGTGGGAGTGGGAAACTGTGTGTGTATGTTTGTTTGTGCTTATTTTGAAGGGGTAGAGATTATTTTGAAAGCTGTACACACGCACACACAACAATAAGTAGACAATGGGTTGAAAACACAAGTACAAGATTGTATGAGTTATTCATGTTGGTAACTATGTCAGAGGATAAAACTAGAGAGAGATGACCCACACAAAATGTATTGATTATTTAGTAGTGAAGAAAAAAAAAGAGATAACATTGATTGCTTTTGGACCTTAAGTTAACATGGAAGGTACACTCTAGCTTGTAGCTCCTTAAAGTTCTGACAATAACAAATCAATATATAATTGAAAATTTAGAAATCATTTTGTACATAAGTTTTAATTCACAAAGTAAGTGTTTAATAATATTGCTATTCTATTCGCAAGTGGGGTATATTGCTATTCATATCTGTCATGGCAATCCAATTACAAGTGTTTAAAAAAATATTTAAGGAATCACATGGTGTTTTTATATTACGTTTAAAATTTTCACATGGTGTTATTATATCACATGAAGTCATGGTGTTGTTATAAGTGTTTAAAAATTTCAGGAATCACATGGTGTTATTGAAAATGGTAATTGTTATTGTATGTTATTGCATGTGGGGTATATAAGATGTTATTAACATGGTGTATTGTCACATATTTGCATGTTGTTATTCACATATGTTATTATTCATATTGTTATTCCCATTGTTATTCACAAATATAAATATTTAGTAATGCTCTTTTTCACAACTCCAAAGAAAAAAAGGAAAACAAATTTTGATTTTAGTATATAGGCTTGTATATACTAGGTATGTGATTTTGGTATGCAGAACTATTTGCATACTGGGTACACTGTTCCATGTGAGTTCGAATGTATGCCTAAGTATTAGAGTATACTTTCCCTGATCGATCTTCGAGTGAGATGACATGTTCCTCGATGTAACACCCCACTTGGGACATATACGCTCCTAGTGGTTTCGATGGCAAGGGAGGCAAACTTGGGTGAGGTGTGTTCGACACAAGGAGGGTATTACAATTATGGAAAAGAAGCTAAAAACTAGGGCAACAAAGAAAACATTATCAATATCATAACCAAGGATTATGATTTCGTTTTTCAAGTTAATTTCGGCCCCCCGATTTTAAGAAATATTTTGTTTTGTATAGAAAATCGTAAAATTTTTGGTTATGATTTTGAATTTAACAATATAAGTTATGTATTTTAAACTCTTCAATACTATATAAAAAGTCTGACACATCACAATACCATACTTACTACATATTACATTAGAATCACTCACATAACACACTTTTGATACGAAAATAACATTATAGCTTGTTTTAGTATACAGATATTTAAATATTTATTTCTTTTCTAGGAAAATTTCGACATATTTCGGATTTCGAAAGAGATTTTGGTAACTTCAAAATAGGAAATATTTCGTAAAATTTTGACGTATTTTGAGAAATCACATTCCTTGATCATAACATGAACATTTGTATGAATTATGTGTTGGCATGAAGGTATGATTGCCTTGAGGGAAGAAACTAAATGCTCATTCTATCTTCGAATGAGAACTACATGTCTTCCTTAAAGTAACTGCTTATTATTGAAATGTTATATAATCGTGTAATTATATAGTAATGTGTAAGTTTGCTCACACCAGTATTGATACACTGACCTAATTTTGTATTTGTTTTTACAAATTTGGGTGCGTTCTTAATGAGCACAGTCCCAAAGATTTATTGGGGTTAGTTGGAGTGTGGAGGTGCTTCTAGCTTTGTGGCGGTAGTTGTTGACTTGACACCTTTCGTTAGATTTTGGTTTTTTTGATTTCCTAGGTATTAAGATGTAGGACCTAGTTATTATTTTTCGTATTTTGGGTCAAAGATGTTATTTGGGATTGATTAATTTAATTCACTCTTAGGATTTATTTTGTTGGCTTAGGCATGATAAATGTTGACCTTGTTTAGTGAGGAAGAATTTTTAAGGAAGTTTGTTATTTTTTTTATTAATTGCCTCATGTCTGTACCATTTAAATTGTTTATGTTTTGTCTTGATTTTGGACAATCTATTAATTTTGGTTGTTTAAAAATTGGGGCATGACATTAGGAGTTCATGTTTGGCAGTTGTGTCGACTATTTGATTTATTTGTGGGAGTGGAAAACTATCTTCTGTGCAGGCCTTGTTCAGATCCATGTAGTCTACACATACTCTTCACTTTCCATTCTTCTTCTTGACCAAGAATGTGTTGGCCAGTCAATCCAGGTAATGAGATTCCTTGATCATCCCTATAGTCATTAATTAGTGGATGCACTTCCTCGTTTATTGCTTGGTTGCATTCTGGGGCAACTGACATTCTTTTCTGTCGGGCTGGCCTCCTGTCCGGACTGACTTGCAATCTGTGAGTAATGACGGAGGGATAATGCCCACCATGTCTTTCATCGTCCAGGCGAAAACATCATGGTTGTTTTTCAACAGTTGGATTCGCTTCTTAGCTAGTTTTGGGTGGATGTTTGTGCCAATCTGAACAATATTTCTTCATTCTCCACCGTCCAGGTGGACTTTAGTTGTTTTTTTTTCTAGTTGTCTAGTATTTGGTCGACCCCTTGGACTAGTTGGAGCTATATTGTCTTCTAAGAGGTCAGAGTCAATTTGATCAGGTTGTTGAAGTGACTTGTCTGGTCGTGGAAGTGATTGCTATTTGTTCAGGGCTTTCATTGCTGCACAATAACATTCACGTGCACCTGGCTGATCTTCTTTGATGACCCCGATATCGTCGTTAGTATGACACTTCAGATATTGATGCATGGTTGAGGACACTGTGCCCATCTTATGTATCCAAGGTCCAAGAAGCATGTCGTATGCAGATGGAGCGTTGATAACAAGGAAATCCGTTAACAGGACTCGTTGTCTACCCGGTTTTCCTGCTTCAACTAGTAATCACATCATTCTGAGTGGGCGGTATTGTTCTCCGCTAAAAGCCACCATTGGCTTATCATTTGGTGTAAGCATTTCCTCGGTGAATTGCATCTTGCGGAACACTATCAGGTACAGAAGGTTGGCTGAACTACCCGTGTCAATTAGTACTCTTTTGATCTCCCATCTAGCTATGAATACTAAAATCACCAGGGCATCATTATGAGGGAAATGAACTCCCTTCGCATCCTCTTCGGAGAAGATCAGAGTTTGTTAGGTCGTTCTGACTCGTTGTACGGAAGACTCTGAATATCGAATCCTTGTCCGTAAATCCTGGATTGATCGCTTCCGTGATCGGTTGGATAACTCTTCTTTCCAGCTACGCCGTGTAAGACGTATATTAGCTATCTTGTTTGCTCATTTTACTCTGTGGTAGCGTCCGCATTCTCTTGCCATTTAGACTGCTTATCTTTCAGTCTGATGAACTTTCCAACTCGTCTTTTCTGTATCTGGTACTTGATTTTGTCCTTTAAGTTGTAGCAGTCTTCGGTGTCATGTCTGTGATCCTTATGGAAAGAGAAATACTTGCTCCTATCTCATCAATCTCGATCTCCTCTCATCTTGGGTGGCCATTTGACGTCTTCCCCCTTTGCCACGGCCTTCAGGACATTTACTCGGCTTATTGTCAAATTCGTGAACGGTTTGTATGTCGTGTTGACTTCATTTTTTGACAGTTCATGTCTGGATCTTTCAGATTGCAGATTTTCGGGTAATTGTCTGTTGAACTCGGACATGCCATTGGCCGATGTCTTTTCGTCTAGCTATTCTTCTCTTGAGGCTTGTCGTCTCTTCTTCTTTATTTTCTCATCTCCCAATTTGCTGGGAAGGGTCTCTTATTAGATTTGTTCTTCTTTTTGGCGACCAACATTTCCTCGAGGGTGATGTATTTTTGAGCGGCTTTCAATAAAGTCGCCATGTTCTTTGGAAGGTCCAGGTTCTAAGAGTTGTAAAACAACCCTTTTTTAATCCGGAAGTGAAGGTGGCTATGGTCATGTCATCACTACATCCTTCGATCATAGTTAACTCGTAAGTAAAATGAGTAACATGCCCTGATGGTTTCTTCAGGCTTTTGCTCGATGTGGAACAAGTAGCGTGGACCCTTTCTGATCCACTGGTTGCCAATAAACCTCATGATGAAGGCAATGGCTAATGCTTGGAAGGAGTCTATTGACTTGGACGGTAGACTATTGAACCAACTCATAGTTGTAGACGTGAGGCTGGTTGAAAAGGTTATGCATAGAATGGATTCTGTGCTTACCTTCAATGCCATCATATGGTGGAAATGTCGCAGATAGTCTGTTGGATCAGTAATCCCATCACAAGCTTCTAATTTTGGAGGAGTGAACTTATTTGACATAGGAGTTCTCATGAGTGCGTCTGACAATGTCGGTCTAGCCAACTCGTGAAGCACGTTGGGATCTGTGACTCCGATTCTGAATGGAACTGGTGGAGGAATTCCATTGCTCTGGGAGCCCTCTACTTGCGGTTCATTGCCTTCTAAATTTACTCATCAAAGTTCGGCAGAAACTTCATTGTTATCTCGAGTGTGATTGGTGAAGTTCTGTTGTGGTGGCATTTGAACGTGTTTGACAGATTGAACATGTTCCTGAGTGAGCATTTCCACACTTTAATCAGATAATCCATCTGGACCAAAAGCTGGTCCACACAAGGATCTATTACTGTACCGCCATATGTTTGAGACGATTGGCTGCCATTCCATGTTGTAATTCTGCATTACCTAACATAGTTGGTTATGCTGTTCCTGGATTTGGGGAATGTCTTATTGGTAACTCAGTTTCACTAGTGGAAGGATTACCTTGATTGTTGTTGGGTTGATGGCTTGTGGGATTGCCCCCAACTTAGCGGGGTCATGAGTAAAGAAATCTTGACTCTTAGGGAATATCTTGATGACATGTCTCTTGAATAGGTATAAGCTAGTCATTTAAGTTCATGTTTCATCTCAAGTAATTGTTTTTATTATTCATCCATAATTTAATTAGTTCATGTTTGTATTGCTAGGTTATTTGGGACCCTTATGTGGAATCCAAGTGAAGAACTCCACTTCATAACATTAAATGGTTCCAAGGCCGCTTATTATGCCCTGATGTTGAAGAACCCTATCACCTAGATCGAGTGATGACACGGATGGGAAGGGTACAAATAATTTCAAATCCCCCCATTCAAGCCAAAATGAAGAATAGAGGTCGATTTGACCACAACTACTTGGTGAAGCGCGAGATAATTTCTTCGTTTGCTACAACTTGACAAAATCATCTCGTGTCAATTGAAAACCAAGGTGCGCTAGTAAAGCTTCTATGGGATTGCAACATGGACTACTTGGAGTGGTTTCATGACATTAGCCATCCGTTCATCCAACCGCCGACGACTAGAGGGACACATCCCTTAAGAAATCAATTGTTCATATCTCACCATTGGGTAATTGATCTATACTTTAACAAATTTGCTCATATTTGAAATACATAATTGATTTTTTTTTTACTCATATCAATGTTTTCCTTGCAGAACAAGTTGGTTGATGAGGCTTTTTAGTTGGTGGACTCCTTTATCGAAGGATGGAATGTGGATAAGGTTGTGTTGCTCATGAGGCAAAAGAAAGTATGTGATCTGCTAAGATAAATGCCTACGCATGCCGCCTTAAGAAATAATGGGGAAGAACAACAAACTGGTTCAACTGGTGATGTGGTGGTGCTCCGAGTGGTGGTGTTGCAAGTGGTGGTAGGAGAAGAGGTGGTGGTGGTGGTCGAGGAAGGTCTGATGGTGGTGGTGTTGGTAATGGAAGGGGTGATTGTGGTGTTGGTGCTGGTAGTGGAGGATGGGGTGATGGTAGTGATGATGCTGGTGGTTTTGGTGGTATAGGTAGGGGAAGGGGTAGTGGTGGTGCTTATGACAGTGAAGAAGTCCTTGGTGGAGGAATTGAGGGCAAAACGAAGAAGAGGCATGAGAAGAATATCAATCAAACTGAACCTCGGAAAAAGACTAAGAGGACTAGATGTATAAAATTTTTATATTCAATTTTGGTTGTTGTACTCTTTGTTGTTAGTTAATGAAAATGTAATGATCATACATTTATGCAATGGATTATGATTTCACAATTATGATTCTCATCAGTATTTCTGTATATCTCACTAATGGTTACAAAGTTAACTGTAATCCAAGTAAAAGTAACAAATTATATCAAATAACTTGAAAATTTGGACACAAAGTCACCTATTTTTATAAACTGAAATTCTGTCTGCAAACTCAGGAGCCGCTGCGAATCTGATACAAATAATCGCAGTGTCAGTTGTGAACAATATAAAACTCATCGCCAACAAATGCAGCGGCTCCTGCGATAATAAATTTCACCATTGCAGTGGATACTGCGACTATCAGATAAAGTCGCATGAACCGCTGCGACTGGACAGATTTCACACTCTGTCCATTTTTTGGATTTGATTTTTTTTTTCAATTCCTATGGATTTAATACACTATTGACATATTTGATTTATTTTAAAACCCCAATTTGGATCACCCCAACTTGAGAAGGTCAAAAATGGAGTTTTGCAGTAAATCAAATATGCCAATAGTGCATAAAACCCATAGGAATTGAAAAAAAACAAAAAACAAAAAACAAATTTCAAATACAAAAAATCAGAGAAATGGACAGAGTCTGAAATCTGTCCAATTGCAGTGGATACTGTGAATACCTTTATCCCACTCGCAGTGTCCACTGCGATTGGACAGATTTCACACTCTGTCCAATTTTTAAATATTTTTTGTATTTGACTTTTTTCTTTTCCAATTCCTATGGGTTTTGCAATAAATCAAATATGACAATAGAGTATCAAACATATAGGAATTGAAAAAATAAGATTCAAATACAAAAAATCAGAAAAATGGAAAGTATGAAATCTATCCAATCGCAACGGATGCTGCGAGTGAGAGAAACGTACTTGCAACATCTGCTGCAATTGGACAGATTTCATACTCTGTCCATTTTTCTATTTTTGTATTTGAATTTTTTTTTCAATTCCTAAGAGTTTGATACACTATTGGCATATTTGATTTATTGCAAAACTCCACTTTCTACCTTCTCAAGTTTGGGGTGGTCCAAATTGGGGTTTTGCAATAAATCAAATTTGTCATGACATTGTCAAACCCATAAGAATTGAAAAGTAAAAAAAAGATTCAAATATAAAAAAAATCATAAAAATGGACATAGTGTGAAATCTGTTCTGTCACAGCGGTTAATGCGAACATTTATTTCATCCTCACAGTATCCTCTGCGATGGTGAAATTTATGATCGCATGAGCCGCTGCGTTTGCTGGCGATTGGTGTTCATGCACCAGATGCATACTAAACTGCCATTGGTTTTATATGGTTCGCAGTGGCCACTGCAATTATTTGTATCAGACTCACAGTGGCTTGTACGCTTGCAGTCTGAAATTTTTTTGACAACAGTCTGATTTTTTTGCTGTAAAATATTTTTTGAACTTGTGTGTTCAATTTTGAAGTCTGAATTTTTTGCTGATGTTTAAGTTAATATAAGTTAACTTTTTAGCCATTATCATGATATAAAACTCTATACAACTAGTCATCCATAAAATGCAAAACCAATAGAAAACTTCACGAAATGTAAAATATAATTTGTTGATATTTAATGATAAAATAGATACAAGTCAAGAGTACAAAAAAGTTGACTTCTGTTACAATTTGATCATCATATGTATGCATGTCATTTACAAAATGTGCAAAAAGTTACAAAATGTGGTTCAATCATTAATGTGAACGACCTCTTCTTTGTTTTGGATGCATTGTACTTCTTAACCATCATGTCACTTGTCTGCATTTGGCCATCGAACAAAGTCTTCCATGATACTACTTATGGAAACATGCGAGAAGGCCAAGTCGGTATTGTCTGAGGCAATGGTGGTCTTGGTGTCATATGAAGCAAGACGAAGTGTTCACTCTGGTGAAAGTGTGTCACGAAACATATTCATACGCTGTTCAAGTTTGACGGTGTCAGAACATATGAAAAATATATAGTGCTCTGGTTCCGATAACACATAAACACACAACCGTAACTGTTGGCCACCGACTTTAACATATTCGTTTGATTCAACCATTTTTCCTTTGGAATGCATACAGTGCCTTCGAAAATTGTCAGAGCATCTTTCACAATCTTTACCCCTTCGTCATTCCACATTCGAACCCACAAGTCATGGTTACCTTCTAGCTCCATTAGTAGCTCATGTCTCAATTGCCTCCAACCAATCTTCTTGTCGTGACCTAGGACATTTTTTTTTTAAAGGCAAGTAGGGTTTTTATAGGATCCCAGAACCCATAAAGATGCCGCAAGCTGGGTTTGAACCCATGACCTAGTGGTACCATCCGCCAAGCTCTAACCGTTGAGTTGTCATGCCATTAGCGTGACCTAGGACGTTGCCTATGCATCCGAATCCACAATGCTTCATAAACGTAGTTTTCCACTTCAGCGCCTTATCTTTTGGCTTAGAAACAATATCTTGCTTCTAAGCTCCTTTTGTATCTTCGCGTACTCATGACCATAGGGGTCCCTTTTCATGGACTTCTCATGCTTAGACAATTTCTTCTTTTTAGGTCTCCCTTTGCTTTTTACAGGTTCAGTTGGTTCAATCATGACACATGAATCAAAGCAACTCAAATCTAGATGCTTGCTCTTCAACACCAACTGCTGATTATGAGTGGATTCTAAGAACTTTTGCTTAACGACGTCTACCACTAGATCTATAATCACATCCGCAGTTGCACGAAAATGTGTTTTGCTAAGTTGCATCCAGTGCTTGTATAACATAGATAGTAGAAGTTGTGCCATTTCATGAGCACAAGGCAACCCATGAGTGGTTCTTATCACACATCGACAATTGACTAGGTCGTTGAACACAAATTCAACATCAGTGCTACCAATTTCAGATAGCATCACGTCTAGAGCCTTATGAGACACAGACCCATGAAGTTTTACAAAGAAGGGAAGAATATGCTCTTTCTTGACTTTCGTCAGACTTTTTTTGAATGATGCTTTAATCTCTACAAGTTGGACTTCAATCATCTCATGCATTTTTGTCCACACATTATAAAATGTGCCTTGGGAATTCTCCAAAATTTTCTTCAACTTGGAGTGTGCGCCTTCAACGCGACCAGTTGTTCGTTGGCCAAAATGCATGAAAGTGTCGGTCCATGCATTCATAAAGAACTCCTTATGTGGATTCCAAACAGTCCGCAAATAGTCCATGTGATGCCCATCTTCTCTCGAACTAAATAATGCCCTTGTTCCATTCTTGCTCTGTAGATGATCTATACAAATCCAAGAAGGATTCAATAAACTCATTCCATCCTTCATTATCCTTCAAGTCTTTCTTGCAATTCTTTTCCACATTTGTATTTAGGTGTCACCTACACAACAACCTCCTTGCTTTAGGAAAACTCGCTTAATGGCTTTGATCAACCCAAACTTTCTGTCATTCACAAACACCTTTGGCAAGTTGTCTGACTCAAACACTCTCAGTAGTTTTTCTAATGCCCAAGTGTATGAATGTTTATTTTCAGATGACATAAAACAACAACCAACATTGAAAGTCTTGTCGGTCGACGTCACACCCACAACCTCAAATATCGGCATCATGTGGCGATTGATTTTGTAGGTGCAGTCCATAAACATCACCATTGGAAAATACTTAGTCAGTAGAATTGGCTCGAGATGAGACCAGAAAATATTGGTGACTTTATTCTGATCAACTACTATATGTCACTCAATATAACCATTCTCGCTCAACAAATACATTGTGGCTTGCAAAGCTGTCATGCCTTTCAGTTGGTGTCTTTAGTTGATGAATGACATTGTAAACAACTTTCAAATATGACACATTATTGGGAAACATCTATTTCAAATTAGACAATATGTACCGAGTGGCTACAACAGATGTGTACATGTTATGCAACTAAGCCATATCTGCTTCATTAAGTCCGCCTGCAAAGAAATGGCCAAGAAGAGATTTTCATCGTGGATAATTGTGGGTTCCATAGGCCATTTACAGCTTCCAATGATCGTTACCTTATGGCACACCTCACAACTAGAATGGGCACCCATACTTCTTTGAACTGGTAGATTGACCAACCTCCAATTTTTTGTTTTTGTTTTTGATTTTTTTTTTTTTATCTTCCCTCCCCTCTCACATCCCAAGTGGATTATTCCTTTATGTCTACTGTTAACAAGTTCCTACTTTGTGATAATGAAAACTATGTTATTCTCCCTACCAACACCTTGACACTAAGCTATTATGGATGACTTTGATGAGAATACCTATTGATGATAACCGAAATGAGTCTTCTCATATACCGTACACGTGTCATGATGATCTGGAAAAATAACATGTCCAAACAACAACCCAACACTGATCCGACCCAAGCGTTTTCAAGCCCGCACGATGCAGTCCACCATACGGACCCAAATCGCTACAGCTTGCTAAGCCCACGTGTCTCATAGCTATCCCCAATACCCATAAGCCCTACTAAGGCAAGTATCTTGGGGATCAGCTTCGGACAGGCAAGACATCAACATTTTGCTTCCAACTAGGAAGCAAATACCAGAGTATACGTCGCACATGGAAACATTTATCGATGGACAACACTCTAATTGGGAATTATCTCCCAGGTATCAAGGAGCACAAGTCTAACAGGGAAACTTCCCTTCACAGCACAACTCCTAATTAGAGAAGGATCTCCACGAAGATCTTCTTCCCTAAACTACGCCACTAATGGCCTGGTCGAACCAAGACCCCAACACTATAAATAAGACATGAGGTTGGTAATCTAAGGTACGCTACAAATTCTGTGTTTACAACATTACGCCTTTCCCAGATCTGTGTCTGACTTTAGCATCGAAGTGCCATTGGCCACCACACCGGTGGTCCGTGGCTCACGTGTGTTCTTTGTGCAGGTCAACAGGTTAGCTGGTCAAGGTCAAAGCAAGGAGCGAAAATTGACAACATCAGTTTGGCGTCGTTCGTGGGGACGACAAAGTTCCTAACCATTCACTAGGATCACATCTCTTCATAATACAAGAAGATGGTGACCACCAGATCACACAACAGTAGAGAATAAGGGGACACGTCAAACGCTCAGACTGGAGCTATACCACCCCTCCCAGCAGTCCTGGTGACACACGGGCAGTAGGCTCACACCTCCGCGCCTGCAACAATAACGATAGACCCCAGGATGGATTTGCTGTCGTCACAGATACAACAAATCGCTAAAGCAGTGAAGATTTTCATACAGCAGAACCTTCCACCCATCGATGGAGACCAGGAGCAACACAAGCCCCAATCTCCAAAGAACAATAGAGAATAAGCGCAGAAGAGTTAAGCTCCTCTTAGTTCTCATTGGACTATAGGTGGCGGCACGGTCGACATGGACCCGACCTTCAAGGTAGAAAGGCTCACCCCACAGAGGGGCTCACGACCCAGACGTGCTATACCGCCTCTATGTTCCACCGATCGTGGACTTCATCATGAACGAGGCTCTTCCAAAAAGTTCACCGCTCCAAAGCTCGATTTCTATGATGGGATCGGTGACCCGTTCGATCACTTGCGTCATTACCAGCATGTAATGGCGATAAAAAAAGGTTCCAAGTCGATGATGTGCAGAACATTCCTTACCAACCTGAAGAAGTCAACACTGACATGGTTCCACAGCCTCCCACCACAGTCGATCGACTCATTCAAGACGCTGGCCAAATAATTCCTGATGCGCTTTGTCGGAAGCCAGCAGATCAGGAAAGGCCCACACTACATACACTCTCCGAGGCAAAAGTCTAACAAAACACTAAGAGAATATGTCACGCGCTTCAATAATGAACTGATATTCATTGACGGGTGCAGCGACGACATAGCCATGATGACATTTACCGCGGCCTAAGAGAGGGAAAGTTTTATGACTTCCTCACCTTAGAACCCTCTGGATATGACATAACTCTTGAAGGGCGCCCAAAGGTACATCACCTTGGAAGAGATGAGAACATTAAAGAAGGAAACTGAATTAAAGAAGAAACCATCAATTTCTAGGGATAGAAAGGAAGGAAAAGGGCGAAAAGACGAAGAAAGGAACAATCGAAAGTAGGCCAGACTCTGGCTGGGCAAGGCCAAAGAAAGCTTTCAATTACGTCGGATCCAGATTCATGACCCCCTTAATTCTAGCCTATCAGACATATTTAATTCCATGAAAAACTAGGAAGATCTGAAGTGGCCCTCAAAGCAACGCGAAAAACCTCCAAACACGACATCAACAACTATTGCTCATATCACAAGGAGGGTGGCCACGACACCTACGATTGCAAGAGTCAAAGGTACGAGATCAAATACTTGATTCGCAATGGCAAGCTAAAGGAATTCCTGGGTTCAGAGAAATGACAAGACTAAACCAGGGAAAGAGGAGAGGCAGTCAAGGAGATTGAAAAGGATAGCCACAACTAAGAAAGGTATTGTTCTTGGACTTCATGGTGGTAGATGCACTGTTTACCGATAACCTTATCTTGGGAATACCGTGGCTTCACCAAATGAAAATAGTAGTCTCCACCCTTAACCAGTGTGTCAAGTACATTGCTAACCACTCAGAGGGGACAATTCGCGGGGGCCAACCAACGCCACGAGGCTTCCATTACGCTACACTAAAGTAGATAGAATGTTCTTATATCCAGCTGGAGCTCACAGGGCAAGTTGAACGGAAGCCAGATCCACAAACTATGGAAAAGTCACTCCATCCTCATGGAGACAAAATCCCAACAGTGGTGGCTCAACTTAGCAGCGGAGAACGTTCAAGCATTACTGGAAAAATTCGCTCTTCAACTCGAGAAAGCGGAGAGGTCATTGCAGACAGGAGCACGACCCCACAACTATCAGAGGGAGCCGAAGAACTCTCCCATGCAAGGTTTATTTTTCAGTAACCTCGACGACGTCAGCGAATTTTGGCAGTTCGCTAAAGGTACTAACGATCCAAGCAAGGGCCATGCGAATTCACTTCAGGGCCGGGTCAACCTCTCTCCACCAACAGTCAATCTATTCAGTTGTTTAGGTTTCTTTCCATAGTCAATGTAGAGTTTTAATTCTTACGAGCTTATATGATTTGCAATCATTTAAGGAATAAAAGAGAATTACGCAAACACACTCTATTGATTACTGGAAAGATGTAAATCAAAAGACTACAAACTACAAGCATCTGAATCTGATGCGACATACAGTAAAGAATCGCTTAAGCGGTCTGACTCCAGAAGAAGACTCAGAAGCGACAACAAAGGTACCCAAAATAGACTCCGCCTAACGACTTCTTCAAAAAAGATGTTCCATGAGCAAAAATAGGATGAAAGAGCGCATTCAATG
Organism: Berberis vulgaris; assembly: GCA_963556465.1. Classification (NCBI taxonomy): domain Eukaryota; kingdom Viridiplantae; phylum Streptophyta; class Magnoliopsida; order Ranunculales; family Berberidaceae; genus Berberis; species Berberis vulgaris. The sequence continues at coordinate 63,005,358 of OY747134.1, read as the reverse complement.
CAATGCCTCTATGGACACACCCCTCAGATATGGCCTGAGGCAGTACAAAATTTGCAACCAGAGGCCTGGTGAAACGCCAGCCGAAGCTACGGCCAATTCACATGCTCGAACCGCTCAACCAGATGAACTTGGGACAAGTATTAGGTTGAAACAGATCAAGTGCACCCTCCCGCTGAGGGATGAGAGGGGCATCTAGGAGTCAATGGCCCACTCCGATAGGCCATGTTCAACTCCACTCCGCCTTGCAATCCTGAATTCCAGCGCAGCACAACATGACGTGCTAGCTGAGATAGGCAGAAGGTAACCGCTCCAAGGTTGGCTGCTTGTATTATCTCTGAAACTTGGCGGGTCGAAGCACCGATAGGGCACCAACACATAAACGACATACTCTTCCCTTGGGAGTAAATTTTCACTTCTTCTACGCAATATGATAATAAATTACAAGTTCTCATAGAATCAATTGGGTGCTCACCAGAGTAGGTGACCACGCATGACAACAAGTCTTATCATGACTCATCGGAGCCAATGTCAGAATATTTGAAGAATTCAGTGTTGGAGATCTCCTTACAGACTTTGGAAAACCCAAAATATATTCTTTGAGTAAGAACATCAGAAGAATAGAAGATAATGCCTACAACGATGAGGAAACACCATTATATAGAAGTAGTGGTTCACCAAACAAGCACTTCAACATTAACTATCAGCATTGAATATTGTATGGGAAATGAGGAGACGATGGCTCCCAAGGAAACCGCACAGGACCACATTCATCCAATTAATGATGTTGCACACAATCCCATTAATTGGGGGGGGGGGGGGAGTAATTAATACTCAATCAGCTTGCGATCTACGCCGTACGCATGTCACCCTGCAATCTACGCTGCACACGTAGCGTCTTGATCCTAAGACAGAGCCCAGATCTTCTTTTACGGGCCCATGGGCTCAACCCACTATTCAAGCGGTATTCTACCACGTGCCTTAGGGGTGGGCACGGGACGGGATGGGATGAGATAGACCCATCCCTATCCCATCCCATTCATTTGGGATTGGGACGGGACGAGATAGACCTCATCCCGACCTCGTCCCATCTCAAACGAGATCAGGATGGGACAGGATGAGCGCGTACTAAATAGTCCTCCAATAAAAAAATAACAAAAAGAATTTTATCTCACATTACTCATACACCAATAATGTCAAATTTATATACATATAACTTACATCATAAATAATAATAGATATTAAATAAATAAAGATTAAACTTTTTTTGAAGGCAAATAAATATTAAATTTCATTTAGAATTAATGATTCAATTCATTTAGATTTCATATAGAATTTCATCTTACATTGATTTAATTTCAACACATCCTAAACTTTAATTTAGAAGAGTATTTTGATTAAAATTAATAATAATAAATATTAAATAAATAAATTCAGGATGGGACGGGATAAGCGGGATTGAAAATCTCCATCCCGATCCCGTCCCACTCTAGATCGGGACGGGATCAAGATGAGTTTGATCAATCCCAAAAGGACCCAAAAAAATTGGAATGGGACGGGTTCTAGATTGCGGGATGGGATGCCACCCCTAACGTGCCTGACACGAGCAGTAGAAACCCTAGTCATTTCTGACACACGGATCACATTTGCATATCACCAACTGATTTAAGGTACTCATTTATATTCAAAAGGAAACTAATCTGCACGTTGCACCCCGCCTGTGGATGTAGGCTCGCATGCCTGTAACAGGCAGAGCCCCGACCTAACCTGACAAGCTTAGTTAAATTCGACTGATGACGACGACTTCTGATTCATCCCAATGCCTAGTTCACTCCGTGTAGATGTCGATGGCTTAGGAAGTGGGAGTCTAATCAGCGCTCTTATGCCCGGTGACTAGGACTCGCCTGGGACTGTCGCCCCCTTCGTGGACAATGGTCACCGAACGCGATCAGGTAAGTCTTGCCAATGACGAATGACAATGACAACTTCAGGTCAAAGCCCAGACTTGAAGCCGCTGCGCGCGGGTGTACATGGTTTAGAAAGTGGGAGTTAGGTCAGTTCCGACTGATGCCGACGGTTCACCACAGGACCACTGCTCTTCTACAAACCATGGTTGCCGAATTACCAACTCCCAGACTTGTAGCCCACTCCACACGGGTGTAGATGGTTTACAAGGTGGGAGCCTAGTCAATCCCGAAATAATTTCGACGGCTTGCCACGGGACCACTTCTTTTCTACAGACCATGGTCGCTAAAAACTCCCAAATTTGTTGCTCGATGCGCACGGGTGTAGATGATTTAGAAGGTGGGAGCCTAGTCCCAAACTGACGTCGACGGCTTGCCACGGGACCACTGCTCTTCTACAGATCATGGTCGTTGAATCCCCTCATCCCGAACTTGTAGCTCGCTCTGACTGATGTCTATGACTCGCCGCAGGATCATCGCTCTCCAATAGATCATGATAGCCAAATTCTCACATCCCAAACCTGTAATCCGCTTTGTGCGAGTATAGATGGTTCAGAAGGTGGGAGCCCAGTCAACCCCAACTGATGTCAACGGCTCGCCACACGACCATCGTTCCTTCTCAAGACAGCTGTCGCCGAAGTAAATTACAGCTCAAACACCGTCTTTACACTCACACAGGCTGACATTCTATTATTAGCAATGGCACTCAAGCCAACTCAAAAATCAATTCGCTGACACGCGGACGAATGGTGCATGGAATGTCAGCCCAAGCTTACGAAGCCTAACTTGTTACAAGCGTTCTTTAGTCCCCGAACGGAGTTAAATTATTTTGATTTCATTTTTTGTTTTATATTTTTCAATTCAGTTTAGAAGAATTGTTCGTACCAGACACATTCCAGAAATAAAACAGATTTTATTGATTCCAATGAGAGTTATTATAAAGCTTGTCGACCAACTAGTACCTCAGTTTATACACTACAAGTATCTAAGTACGATGCAAGTATCTATTTGCTAAAACAAGGGTAGAAATTTTGATATGCTAATCCGCTTCCAGAAGAGAAGGTGATGAAAGTAAAACGCCTGAGAAAAAAGACGAAATAGCATGCTCAATTCATTGCTCCATCGAATCACCTTACAAAGATGACTTGAAAGTAGCAACATGAATCTCGAAACGAAATGCAGACATCTGGCTCAACTCTTTGCTCTGTCAATCGGCCTCGTGAAGCAGAACAAAAGAAGCCATGAAAAGTTGATGAAAATGTCCTTGAGCAGCGGATTAGCGAGGTCTCACAGTGCTGCCAAATGAGGACTACTCTCAAATGTGTAATGCCTGGGGTGACGCAGAGATACCACCCAAGGAACGAGAGTCACGAATTCCAATGCTCCCATCAACCATGAATAGTTACGAGGACCATCCCTCGACAACAGTAACGAATGAGAGAGTGTTGGAGCACAGAAAGGTGGAAAACATACCCGACCCCCGAGGGAAAGTCCGTAACTCTTTTTCGCAATGTAAGAAGATATTACAAGATCTCATGAGATCAATCGGATGCCCACCCAGATCAGGCGGCACCGCGTAATAGAAAGTCTTATTAAGACTCATGGTCGCAAATGTCAGAGCATTCGAAGACTCCAGCGAGGGAGACCTTCCTTCAGCCGTTGGAAAACCCAAAACATACTCTCCGGTAAGATGCATTTGATTCACATGATCTACTATTTGCATTGTAGTGCTAGAATGCATAATGGCCAGCTTATATGTAGGCATAATGGTTTACGAAGCAGTGTCAGCCAACGGTTACTTCAACTGTAAATGTCATATGGGAAATCAAGAAAATGATAGTTCCAATTGCAACTGCACGAATCCACATATTTTGAATTAATGACCCTGCAAGCAGCTCCATTAACTGGGGGAGTAATCGATATTAAACTGTCTCGCAATATGCATCGTATCCCTGGCATGATGATCTACAAAGATTTTTCTAATTGGGCCCCTCAACTAATAGGCCCAAGCTTATGCCCTACCAGATCGGCCCAACACATGCAAAGGAACCAACAACAAAGGCCCTTAGCGCCTGTGGAATAAGGAGCGCGCCTACAGAGTATTATCATTAAATCCAAGGCATCAACTCTATTATTATTCCGCGGCTAATTATTAAAGATGGTCAATCTATTATTAGTCCGATCAATCGATTCACTTTGGAATCAGACCACTAAGCGAACTAAGTAGGTGAGGACACCCAAGTCAGACTTACACGCCCAAAATCTTATTCTGACCAAAGCCTAGTCAACTATGACTGATTACAATAGCTTCTGGTCTGCTATAACACCTAGCCCGCAAAAAGCGGATGACGATGGGAGCTTAGTCAGTGTTTTTAATACCTGACCACGATGGCTTGCCAGGGACCATTATCCAACTATAGATAATGGTTGTCGAACCTAACTAAAACTTAGTCTGTTTCAACCTATGACGATAGCTTCTGGTACGCTCTAACGCCGAGTCCATTAAACTAAACAGGTGTAATGATTTAGAAGGTGGCAATTTAGTCAGTGCTCTGATGCCTAATCGAGACGGCTTTCCAGGGATCATTGTCCAAACATGGGAAATAATGACCGAACTCGACCAAAGCTTAGTTGATGACGACCCACGACAATGGATTCTGGTATGCTCAAAGCCTAGTCAACCAATAATAGATACCGACGACCTAGAAAGTGGGAGTGTAGTTAGCACTCTCGATGTCTGATTAAGATGGTTTGCTAGAGATCAATACTCCTACGTGAACAGTGATCGTCGAACCCTGACCAAAGCTTAGTCAGTTGTCGCTGATGACAATGGCTTTGGCCTGTTTGAATCTGACGACCTAGAAAGTGGGAGTCTAGTCAGCGCTCTTGACGTCTTATTAAGATGGCTTGCCAGGGGTTACTACTCGTACATAGACAATGATTGCCAAATAGCAACCAAAGCTTAGTCAGTGGTCGCTGATGATGATGGCTTTGACCCGGTCGAAGCCTAGTTAGCTGCGCGCAGATTACAATGGCCTAGAAAGTGGGAGTTTAGTCAGTGCTCGTGTGGCCTGGTGAAAATGGTTTGCCAGGTATCAATGGCCTACTGACAATGATCGCCGAACCCCCGCCAAAGTTTAGTCAGAACGACTGATGATGATAACTTTTGCTCGCTCCAATTCCTAGTCCGCTATGAACAAATCAAGATGGGTTGGAAAGTCAGAGTCTAGTCAGTGCCCTCGACGCTTGATCAAGATGACTTGCCAGGGACCACCATGGCCGAAAAAACCTGACCCCGGTGTAGTTAGTTATAACTGGCGATAACAACTTTCGGTCCAACTAAGCCTATTCTACGAATAGCAGGTGAATATGAGCCAAACGTCTTGTCAAACCTTTCGAAGCTCAACCCAGATGACTCGCAAGGACTATTGTTTAATCATCCACAACACTGCACGTGCTGGGACCACAGTCTGACTAAATCGCTTATAACGGCAACATCAACGGCTGGTTCAACATACAGCCAAGCAGTCAGACAAAGGGTGAATTACACTCCTCGATCTCTAAGAAGATTCTGACCATAATTGCATTTATTATCGCAAAGCAAGGAGTTAAAATTCTCACCAGCAGATCAATCATAAAGCTTCCTGGCCTAGTAGAGCCTCTCCTCTGACAATTAATGTTGAAATAAGGCAAAGCAGGAAAACTAGCAGTAAAGCAAAGGTAAAATGAATTTCCTCTCGATCCCCCTTATCAGTGTTGCCTTCTTCTTCAGATGAATCGGAGGCCACTCCAAACTCTGCACATGCAATTTCTTTATAACAAGGAAGGTCTCAGTCGAGATGTTCCTCCTTTATCAAATACAACAACTCCAGCCTTCCATGCACGACTCTGCTAAACTCATACATGCCTTGGGTTTTAGGAAGCTTCTCCTCACGCACCCTTGATTCAACAAGCTCCTGCTCCGGCCGCTCTATTTTGCCTGACAGTAAGTCAGTCTTAGACTGCTCCGCACCCAACTTATCATTGACGACACTTAGCTCATTCTATGCTAGAAGAAACTGCTCTTCAGTCGTCCACACACTCTTGGCATTAAATTCAATATCGACCTTCAATTGCTAACATCGAACAGTCCATTCAGACTCCTTCTTGACCCTTTCGGTGTGCAGAGCTTGTAACTCATCTTGCACTCGGGCACAGTCTCACGGGAAAGTTGCAAGTCACAACAAAAAAGGTTTAATTCATTCTCGAACCGATCCCTCGCAAACACTGCCCCCGCGAAGTCGGACTGAAGCGCTTCCAAGTAAACCTTTTGAGTCTCCAACCTAGTACACCAGGACTCCGCTCCAGTATCTGAGTAAGTTCCAAGTTGCTTCCTCAACGAGTCAATCTCGTAGAGAGCATCAGAGTATGACTCCATAGTATACTATACACTCTCTCACGAGCAGCCTAAACTTCTGTTGAACTTACTTAGTTGTTTGAATTCGTGTTTGACCGGACGACCAGCAAGCTCAAAATATGTCGAATCCATAAGAGCCATGAAACAGAACTTCTGCCAGGATTTAAAATCATCAGGCAGGTTGCCGAAGCAGTTCGACGACGTCAGTACACACAGTGTGCTCATTTATCCGAGGGGAAGTAAGCAGTTGAAGCACCCTCGTAAATACTTGGACACCAACATCCTTAGCCCTAATCAGAATGGAAATCATAGTTCTATACCTGTTCTACACCAGTTGAGCGGGTGCAATGCCGAGGTATACCAGGAACTCCCAAATCTCCTTCATAACATGAAAGCAGACACTTGATTGAAGCATACCTCAGTGAAAACAGATAAACCCCTCAGGAAGGGACAGTGGCGTTAGATCGACGCCCATATTACAGATCATCAGGAATCCCGTATGTTTTGTGAATGACCTTCTAGATCCGATTCAGAAATAAACCACTCCTAAAAAAACTTGGGGCCCTTAGCAAACAGTTCTTCGGGAAGCTGATTCCGGCCTGCCATGAAATATAGTACAAACTTTCGAATATGAAGGTTAAGCGAAGTCAAAAGAAAAAAAGGCGATACGATAAAGTAGGGTCTATGAGATCAAAAGAGTAAAAAGGCTACACTCCACAGGTAGAAGATCTACATAGAAAACAGAACTCCCATCTTTCTTTCTTTTGAGCCGACACATGCCCAATTAATGAAACTTGCTGCTCGAGGAAAAAACTCAGACTCAACCATCATGACTACACAACTACTTCATGAAATGACTTGGTGGACCGATGAGATGGCCCACCCACTTGGGGGAGTAGTTGATGATACATCAAACTGTCATATGATTAGCACCGTATACGTGTCATGATAATCTCGTCAACATAACAAAGTAGGCCCGATTGCATGCTCAATCCAGCGAAGCCCAGACAACATTAAGCCCACTATTGGCAGATTCCATAATTTTGGACCCGAATTGCAATGTGCCACTAAGCCCAGATCTCACACGGTCAAGCCCAATACCCCTAAGTCTTGATAAGGAAATAGTAAGCCTTGATAAGGTAAGTATCTGGGGAATCTACCCAAGACAGGCATGCCAGCAGTACATTGGTTCAGACTAGGAAACAAATACTAGAATATAAATCGGGCAATGAAACTTTCTTGCATGGACAACAGTCAGAAAGTGAAACCTCTCCCATAAATCTAGGAGCACAGATCGTGTAGAGAAGCTATCCCACATGGACAACTCCCAAACAGGAAAGGATCTCCAACAAAATCTCTTTTTCTAAACTACGCCACCAAAGGCCTAGCCGAACAAAAACTCTCAAACTATAAAAGGGACAAAAGGTCGATGAACTTAAGGTACAATACATAATACCAATTTACAGTTTTAGGCCTCTCCTAAGCCTTATCTAACTTAAGCATCGGAGTGCCATCGACTGCCACACGATTGTCCTTGGCTCTCATGCGCTGCTTGTGCAGGTCTAGGTAAGCAACTAGGAAGGAGAGCAAGAGTCAACTATATCAAATGTATTGTGAGATCTTGGTTGATTATACGTAAAAAGGGTCATGCCCCGGAGCCGTACATGTGTCGTGATGATCTCGAGGAAATACGGCCTCAAGCGTCAGCCCAACACTGATCTGGCCCAAGCATTTTTAAGCCCGCCCAACTGTGGTCTGCCAGGCGGACCCGAACTCTCACAGCATGCTAGGCCCACACATCTCACAACTATCCTCAATACCTGTTAGCCCTCTTCAGGCAAGTATCTCGAGGATCAGCTTCGGACGGGCAACTACAGCTGCTCTCTGCTTCCAACTAGGAAGCAAACACCAGAGTATCTTCTACATAGGGACACTCCCTTCTACGAATTGCTCTTGGATTGGGAACTATCTTCCGCGTATCTAGGAGCACTGAGCTAACAGTGAACTTCCCTCCTACAGCACGACTCCTAATTAGGGAGAGATCTCCATGAAAATATCCTTCTTAAACTACGCCTACGATGGCCTGGTAGAACTAGAAATCCTTGCATTATAAATAAGACATGAGGTTGGTAAGCTAAGTTACGCTACAAATTTCCTGTTAGAGCATTACACCTTCCTTAGAGCCCTGTCTGACTTTAGCATCGAAATGCCATCGGCCACCCCACGGTGGTTTGTGGTTCACGTGCGTTACTTGTGCAGGTTAGCAGGACTAAATCAAAGCATGGAGCAGAAAAAGATTGTATTAGTTTGGCGCCGTCCGTGGGGATGACATAGTTCTTAACTTTACACTAATCGTCTTCTCCTATCAAAACCCAGGGAGGTGGTGACCACCAAATGACGCAACAATGGAGAACCTAGGGACACGTCAAACGCTCAGGATGTCCCTGGACTGCCTCATTCAGCAGTTCCTGTCGTGCATGGGCAACCAACTCACGCTCTTGCGCCAATGGCAGTAACGATGGAACCCATAATCAATGTGGTGGCACCTCAGATACAGGAGATCACCAAGGCGGTGGAGACTTTTATGTGATAAAATCCACCACCTGCTAACAAAGACCAAGAGCAGCACAGACCTCCGCCTCTAAAAGATGATAGGGAGCAAGCGCAAGAGAGCCTGGCCCCCGCTAGTTCTCATTGGACTAAGGAAGGTTGCGTGGCTAACGCAATGCTCACCGCCAGGACAGAGAGGCTTGACTCTGGGAGCCCTCTTCGCAGAGGGGCGCATGATCCAAACGTACTATATTGCCTCTCCGTCCCACCATTTGTGGACCGGATAACAAGCGAGGCCCTTCCGAGGAAGTTCACTCCCCCGAAGCTCGACTCCTACGATAGGACCACCGATCCTTTCGATCATCTGTGCCATTACCAACACGTAATGGCTCTCAAAGAAGGATTCGAGTCCGTCGTGTGTAGAACCTTTCCCATCAGTCTAAAAAGCTTTACGCTGACATGGTTCCACAACCTTCCGCCGAAGACAATTGACTCCTTCAAAACACCGACGAAGGAATTCCTGACACATTTTTTTTTCATCCATCATCCTTAGTATATGGGGCGTCGGAAGCCAGCATTTCATAAAAGGACCGCATTACATATTCTCTCTAAGGCAGAGGTCCGGCGAGACGCTCCGAGAGTATGTCATGAGCTTTAACAACGAGCTGACCCTCATCGACGGGTGCCGTGACGATACAGCTGTGACGGCCTTCATTGTAGGCCTCAAAACGGGAAAGCTTTTCGAAGACCTCACCTTGGAGCCCTTCTGGATATGGCGGAGCTCCTCAAGAACGTCCAGAGACACATCACCCTGGAGGAGTCAAGGACTGCTAAAAGGGAAACCGATAGCGATAGAAGCCCTCATCTTTTAGGGACAAGAAGGAGGGAAAAAAATGTGAGGATGAGGAACGAAGCAAAAGGAAGCGCAGTGACAACAGGTCGTACCCTGGTCGTCCCAGGCCGGAGAAATCATCCAACTATGTTGGATCCAAATCTGTGACACCCCTAAGCGCTAGCTTGTCAGACCTACTTAACTCATTGAAAAGCTAAAGGAACTAAAGTGGCCCCCAAATACACGCGGAGAACCCTCCAAGCGCGACAATGGCAAATACTGCGCGTACCTTAAGGAGGGCGGCCACAACACCAACGACTGCAAGAGTCTAAGGTATGAAGTTGAGTACTGGATCCGCAAAGGCAAACTGAAAGAATTTCTGAACTTTGGTAAGCAGTCAGGACAGACTAGGGACATGGGGAGTCGGTTAAAGAGATAGAGAAGGAACCTTCAGGGATAATTTACGTCCTTCATGGAGCCGGACCGTACAGGTCTCGCAAGCGTACACTACTGGATATGCGGACACAGTCAGCGGATGAGTACAAGCACATCTACCACTCACGGGTTCAGATCCCCATTCCCACCTTGACCTTTACAGACAAAGACCTCGAAGGATTCCGAGCGCCACATACGATGCATTAGTCATCTCGGTCTCCATAGAAAGGTAGGAAGTAAAGAGAGCTCTGGTTGACACAGGAAGTTCACTTAACATTCTGTTCTACAACGCGTTCCGCAGCATGGACCTCAAGGAGGAAAACCCGACATCTTCATAACACTCGCTGATCAAATTCAACAAGGAGAAGTGTTTCCCCATCAAAAAGATAAGGTTGGATACGGTAGCAGGAGAGCCGCAGCTCATGAAAGTCCTATTTCTGGATCGAATTCATGGTGGTAGATCCATCGTCATTCTTCAATCTCATCCTGGGAAGACCTTGGTTCTACCAGATGGAAGCAATGGTCTACACCCTTTACCATTGTGTTAAATATACTGCTAACCACTCTGAAGAAACAATACGTGGAGACCAACCTACGACACGAGGCTGCCACTACACCACACTGAAACAGATAGAGTGCTCCTAGATTTAGCTACATCATGCAGAATAGCCCGACCAAGTGCAAAGCCAAGAGACAGTAGAGACATCACTTTCAAGCAGTACAGGAGCAACAAGCTCTTTTGCCCAGTGAGTCCAAAAGGCCATGGCAAGCGGGAGCACATCCCGCCGACATTCCGTTGGCGCAGAGATCCATCCTTCTGCAAGGTTTAATCTTCAGTAACCTATGTAACGCCTTGACAGTCCACCGAATGATTCGCGAGAGCAACCCGAATCCACTTCAAGGCCAGGATCAATTTTTCTCCGTCAACAGTTATTTTACTTTAAGTTGTTTTTTCCCTTTCCATAGTCAATATTGAGTTTTAGTTCTTAAAAGACTTATGTGATTTTCAATCATTTAAGAAATAAAAGAAGAATTACGAAAAACAAACTCTATTGATTATCGGAAAATGTAACAACAAACACCTTAAGGCGGATATAAAAGGCTACATATTATGAACGCTCTGAGGCAGATATAAAAGGCGACATATTGCGAACGCCTTGAGGCGGATACAAAGACAAAGTACTATAAGCGTGTGAAAACAGTGCGAACTGAAGTAAAAGACTTGCTTAGACAATTCTGTTACGGACTACGTTCGTCGAAGACTTGCAACCCCTTCGATGGAAGAAATCTGCAAGTCACAGAAGGTAAGAGAATGGGATATGCTCGATACCTTCCCAAGATATAGACGAAGTGGCCGAAGAGATTGAAAGACTGAGCAGTCTGATTGCTCCGTCAAATCAACCCGGAAAAGTCTCGTACTACAACATTGTAGACCTCACAACGTGCTGCGGATTTTCTCAAGAGACATCCGACCCCCTTCTAACTTCCTCAAATAGGTTAGAAGCAGGCAGATGAGGATGAACACAAGCTGCGAAATAGCTACGGTTTCACAATGCAATCAAGAGATACCACTTTTCCCATATGCGATGGCAGGTGTGACTGAGAACTACCACACCAGGAGACATCACACGCCGACTAATACTTCGATCAGGCAATTGTTAGTAGCGGGATTCGAGCACACGAAGGCAAAAGTGGTACGGTGTAACACCAAGGCATTTCCCTTGGCACAAAATCCGTACTACTTCTCTAAAATATGAGAAGAAATTACGAGACCTCAGCGAATCAACTATGTGCCGACCCATATCGGATGACTACGCATAACAACAACTATCTCTATGCCTGATCAGCGCAAATGTTAGAACATTTGGAGACACTCCAGAGACGGATTCAACTTCATCCTTTGAAAAACCCAAAGCATTTTCCTCAACCTTTGGAAAACTCAAAGCATCTTCTTCAAACAAGGACATTACAGAAGATAAGCTATGCAAAAGATAATGCTTACAACGATTGGAAAACACCATAATATAGACATGATGGTTCACCAAGTGGGCATTCAAGCATTAACTGCCAAGCATTGAATACCGCACGAGAAACTGAAAAATGACGGTTCCCAAGGAAACTGCACAGACCACGTCAATCAATTAATTAATGGTGCTACACGCAACCCCATCAATTGAGGGGGAGTAACCGATACTCAACCGTCACGCAGCCTACGCCGTACATGTGTCACCATGCAATCTACGCCGCACACACAATACACCATGCAGGAAACCCTAGCCCTTCCACTGCGGGCCCATTGGGTCAGCGTATTATTCAAACAACACTGTCACATGTTTGGCACGAGCACTAGAGATCCTAGTCAACTCTAACATACAAATTATACCTACATATCACCAGTTGATTGAAGGTAATTTCATCCACTCCATGCAACATGCGGATGGATTAGGTTTGCATGCCTCCTAGCAAGTGGAACCTCTATTCAAACCAGGCAAGCTTAGTCAGCCAAGATTGATGATGATGGCTTCTGGTTCATCCCCCGATACGTAGTCCGCTCAACGCGAGCATCGACGATTTAAGAAGTGGGAGTCTAATTAGCGCTATCATGCCTGGTGACGACGACTTGCCAGGGATCACTACCACATCCATGGTCAGTGATCACCGAACCTAATTAGGTAAGCCTAGCTAGTGAGGACCAGCAACGAAAGCTTCTGATCAAAGCCCAGACCTATAGCCCCCACTACGATGGTGTAGATTGTTTGGAAGGTAGGAGCTAGTCAATCCTGATTTGATTCCGACGGTTTGCCACGGGACCACTATTTTTTAGCGTGGCTGCCAAATCACCAAACCTGGACTTGTAGCTCGCGCTACGAGGGTGTAGATAGTCTAGAAGGTGGGAGGCCAGTCAGCTACAACTCGATTCCGACGGTTTGCCACTGGACCACTTCTTTTCAGCGTGGCCGCCAAAAACTCCCAAATTTGTAGTTTGGTGCACTCAGGTGTAGATAATTTGGATGGTGGGAACCTAGTCAGTCCTGAACTGATTCCGATAGCTTGCCATGCGACCACTACTTTTCAGCCTGATCGCCAAACCCCTTTCAAATTTGTAGCCCCCACCGTGCGGGGAGGGTGTAGATGGTTCAAAATATGGGAGCCTAGTCAGTTCTAAACTGATTTCGACGGCTTGTCACAGGACCACTGCTCTTCAGCCAGGTCGCCAAACCTCTACTCCCTGAATTCGTAGCCCACTGTCCTTGGTCATAAACAATTCAGAAGATGGGAGCCTAGTCAGTCCTGAATTGATTCCAACGGCTTACCACGAGACCACCGCTTTTCAGCCTGGTCGCCAAATGGGAATCTAGCCAAGTCAACGTCTTCACGCTTAAACGGATTGACATCATGATACTAGCGAAGACCATTCGCGCCGATACAGAGCTCGTACGACCAATGCCCAAATAAGAGCTACTTAGGATGCCAACTCGAGCTTACGGCGCTTGACCTAGCATAAACACTCTGATGCATACACTAGGCCATCGTAACTCACTCACAGCAGCAGCTACAGTCGACCGGTCAGACAAGCAAGGTAACCCTCAAACAACTTTCCCTGGGGACAGAGCACAACTCGGATGACTTAACCTCCGGCTAAACTGTTTGTAACATGCCCACTACCGGACATAGAGTCATTCACAACACAAAACGGTCAAGCTCTTTACTGCAGATAGAACAGTCAACGTCCTAATGATTCAACCAGCCTATGCCAAAGCAAGACGACAAGGCGAAACGAAAAACATGCAATAGAGATAACAAGTACGAAACGGATAAACCTGTTTTCATTAATGGTCAAAGACAAAAAGAGTACAAGCACACAAAGTTCACTCCTTATCATGAAAGGGTACAAAAATGGAAGAGTTACACCTAGTGGAAGAAGGAGCAGAAGTTGCGTCCACACACGCTGCAGCCCGAACATCAGGGCTCAAACTGTCTTCCTTGCTCAATGACGTTGAGGTAACAGACAGGTCCACATACGACATCTTCTTATAACTACTGAGATCCCACTCTGGATGCTCCTCCTTCATCAGCTCCAACCGTCCATGTATAACCCAGCAGAACTCACATTTTCCTTGTTTTTGGAGAAGTTATTCCTCTCGCATCTTTACATCAACAAATTCACGCTCCAGTAGCTCCAACTTGCCAGTCAGCGCGTCGACCTGAGACTGCTCTGTGGCCAGATTGCTCTTCACGACACTAAATTCATGCCACCCCAATTCAAGCTGGTCCTCGGCCTTCCTCGCTTTTCGAGCATAGAACTCCACATCGGGTTTCAACTGTTGCTTCTTAGTAGCTCAGTCGGCTTCCTTTGAAGCACTATCCTCAGCGAAAGACAACAGTTCAGAACTAGCCTTAGCCGCAGCTTCCTGTGCAACCTCGACTTCTCAGCGGATACGGCCCAGCTCCGGCCTAAGTCTGTCCTATTCGGACACCGCCTCTGTCAGATTATGCTCAAGATCCTCCAGACAAGCCCTCTGAGCCTCAGTAGCCACGGTTGACTGATCCAACCACTTTTCTTCGGCCTACTTCTTAAGCCACTCAATTTCATGGAACGCATCAGAATACAATGTTTGCATATGTGAGAAGACACGCTCCAAGGTGTGTACTCTCTCACGAGCCGCTTCAACTTCCATCCCGGCAACGGCCGCGTGGCTCAAATAAGACTTACCCATCATAACCTACTTCGAGCCCTTATCCATACACCCTTCCAACGAATCCTCCTCGAGTTTTGGAGCGTTATCCATCAAACAGTTGTGATGCCTGCTTATATGCTTCCTCAAAGCATACTCTACGTCTACCTCTTGGTGCCAGACCTACAAACTCATTTTCACCAAATCCGGTGCAAACATGCATATCCGTGCATCCGGATGAATCTTTCCCTAATCGAGAACTATGCTGGCACCACCCTTCACGGTTGCAACCGTCCTCATGCTCTCCTCCATGGCCTTTCCCTTGTCAACAACAGCAACTCCTTTTGTGCGAGATGGCTCAATGGCATCCGAAGGGAGAGAAGGCAGCGAGGTGTCCAAAGGACCCTCCAATACCTCTAGCTGAGGCCTAGAGCGATACGGTGAACAATGCGGACTGCGAGAGACGCGGCCGGTACCGCGACCACTATCAGGCGAAACAACTATGGGGAGATCAAATTCTACTACCTCACGTAAATCCTCACAAGAGCCTTTTGTCGGAGCAGTCTCACACGAATCAACACTAGTGAAGGCAGCCATCGCAACTAGCACAAGACGACCATTCAGAGCCTCGATCTGTACGTCACTCCTGCTAATCCCGAAGGATTTGAGTCCTTCGTGTGTAGAACCTTTCCCATCAGTCTAAAAAGCTTTACGCTGACATGGTTCCACAACCGTCCACCGAAGACAATCGACTCCTTCAAAACATTGGCGAAGGAATTCCTGACACATTTTTTTTCATCCATCATCCGAAGGAGTTAGTATATGGGGCGTCGGAAGCCAGCATTTCATAAAAGGCCAGCATTACATACTCTCTCTAATGCGTAGGTCCGGCGAGACGCTCTGAGAGTATGTCATGAGCTTTAACAACGAGCTGACCCTCATCGACGGGTGCCGTGACGATACAACTGTGATGGCCTTAATGCAGGGCTCAAAATGGGAAAGCTTTTCGAAGACCTCAGTCAGCGTACACTACTGGATATGCGGACACAGTCAGCGGATGAGTACAAGCACATCTACCACTCATGGGTTCAGAGCCCCATTTCCACCTTGACCTTTACGGACAAAGACCTCGAAGGAGTCCGAGCGCCACATACGATACATTAGTCATCTCGGTCTCCATAGCAAGGTGGGAAGTAAAAAGAGCTTTGGTTGACACAGGAAGTTCACTTAACATTTTGTTCTACAATGCGTTCCGCAGCATGGACCTCAAGGAGGAAAACCCGACATCTTCATAACACCCGCTGATCGAATTCAACAAGGAGAAGTGTTTTCCCATCGAAAAGATAAGGTTGGATACGGTAGCAGGAGAGCCGCAGCTCATGAAAATCCTATTTCTGGATCGAATTCATGGTGGTAGATCCACCGTCATCCTTCAATCTCATCCTGGGAAGACCTTGGCTCCACCAGATGGAAGCAATGGTCTCCACCCTTCACTATTGTGTTAAGTATACTGCTAACCACTCTGAAGAAACAATACGTGGAGACCAACCTACGGCACGAGGCTGCCACTACGCCACACTGAAACAGATAGAGTGCTCCTAGATTCAGCTACATCATGCAGAATAGCCCGACCAAGTGCATGGCCAAGAGACGGTAGAGACATCACTTTCAAGCAGTACAGGAGCAACAAACTCTTTCGCCCAGCGAGTCCAAAAGGCCATGGCAAGCGGGAGCACATCCCGCCGACATTCCGTCGGCGCGAAGATCCATCCTTCTGCAAGGTTTAATCTTCAGTAACCTATGTTACTGAGAACTACCACACCCGGAGACATCACACGCCGACTAATACTTCGGCGCGGAAATACCACTTTTCCCATATGCGATGGCAGGTGTGACTGAGAACTACCACACCCGGAGACATCACACGCCGACTAATACTTCGATCAGCCAATTGTTAGTAGCGGGATTCGAGCACACGAAGGCAAAAGTGATACGGTGTAACACCAAGGCATTTGGTGACGTAGTTTAGGGAAAGATATTTTGTTGGAGATCATTTCCTTGTTAGGAGTAATCCATGTAAAAAAAAATTCCTACACGACTTGTGTTTCTAGATCTGCAGGAGAAACTTCCTTTTTTAAGTGTTGTCCATGGAAGGGAGTTTCCATTAGGGGTGGGCATGGTCCGGATCGGTTCCAAATTTTGAGGAACATAACACGGACCGTTTAAATTTAATGGATCTGGTCCGGTTCGGATACCCTCATTTTGAACATTGGGACCGAACCTAACTCGAACTGTTTGGAAATGTCTGGTTCTTACGGTTCCAAATGGTTCTAATCTACCAAACAATATTTTTATTGCAATTTTTTTTATGTGTGTCTACTTTGTAATTGGAACCTAAGTCCAGACCGTTTCACATTCCTTGGCAGCATAGGGAACAAGAACAATATAACAAGATGCAGCAGGCCGGCAACATGCCAACAAGAAGCTCCAAGCAGGCCAGCAACAACAAGCTGCAAGCAGCAGCAGCAGATGCTAATAGCCTAATACTGATATGAATTAATTAGAAAATCTCATTAATATTAGGTATATGGAGTATTTTCTTAATGACTGGAAAAGTTTGGGCCAAAGAAATGAAGACAAGCAAATTAAATGTATTGAAGACAATTTATATTTTAGAACTTTCAAATGATGCCTCAAGCAGTAAAGCTTGTTAACCATAAATGAGAATTATTAATTTTGACTTCAAGGTTCCTCCTGAAATTGGATTGCTGCCCTTTTGACAGTACCTTCCAGCATTGTATTGGGCTGGCCTGGCTGTGCGGGCCTTTAGGTTTACACTTTACATTTTGTATTTTGTATTTTGTATTTGTATCCTCCAATAATATTAAGACATGTGGACAATGAGATTTAAAACGGTCCAACCCGAACCGTTTCATTTTTAAAAAATAAGAACTGAACTCGGACCGTTTTATAACGGATCCAGACCAATCCGGATCGTATATAAATTACAAATTTACAATCCAGACCGTTTGGAGCAAAACGTTCTGGTTCAGTTTGAACCCGCGATTCCTTGACCCATTTGCCCACCACCTCTAGTTTTCATGCACGACCTATACTCCGGTGTTTGTTTTCTAGTCGGAACCAATGTATTGTTTGTCTTTCCGTCTTAGGTTGATCTCCTAGATTCTTGCCTGATTATGCCTTACGTGTATTGGGCTTGACCATGTGACGTGTGGGCTTAGTAGGGCGCTGCAATTTGGGTCCAACATCCTGGATTCTGCCAAAATGGACTTAGTGTTGTCTGGGCTTTGCCAGATTGGGTGGGCAATTAGGTCATTTTGCTCTGCTAACGAGATTATCATGACACATGTACGGCGCAGATTAAAAGATTGTTTGGTGTATCATCAGTAAGCTAACACTCAAAGTGGTTTCTCCAAGGATGTTTCTCAAATAGACGGATGTGATAAAGTTTAAGTTCGGTTCTCTTACTTCTTTATAGAGTAGAATAAGGTTCGCCCTTACAAGTATGAAAGTTATAGGTGACAAACAATGGTTTTTTTTATAGGGCTTTTAGTTTTCAAACAAAAAAGTTGTTTAGTCTAAGTTAATCATTGACCTTGAGCCCTAGGTCTTTCTCATTTTCTTTCGTCTCCAAATAGCTTCTGACTCTTCTAAATTTGGCCGTTTATAAGCTATTTATGTCATGTCTTCAAATGCCGCTTGGCATGGTTTTACTTTCTTGGACTTCAATCATTTTAAATTTGTCTTCTTGAAGCTTTAACATTGTTTAACCGTTATTCATATCTTTGATCATGCTAATTTGGTGCAGTGACAAAATGTTTTGTTGATGCTCAAGACATCATCATCTACCATAATGGCAAAAGGCATTAGAATTATTTGAAATATAGATGAAGCGTTCCTCCAAAAAGTAATCGTGGACATCAAATCAGCACATCCACTCTCCAGATAAAGGATCGTGATCAATTAGTTTGGAATCACAATAAATATGAGTTCAGTACTAAGGCAATATACAAGTACCTAATTTATTTTCAGACATCAAGTATTCCTGCAGCTTCTACCCTCTACAATAAGAAACTTATTTGATACATCTTCAATTAGCATAACCTAACTTAGCTTTCAAAAAGTTAGTGGGATAGGTGGGACAACATGTATTTGTTCAATGACCAATATACAATATATCAAAGTAAATGCCTATTTCAACTAGTACAGGACTCATTGGAAGTGTTTTTTTTTTTTTTTTTTGTCTCCAAGTGTTTTCTCAAAGTTTGTAAGAAAGAGAAGTTCATGGCCTTAAAAGTGGGGGTACACCCTCCTTTAAGGAGTTGGCAGATTTACAAAAACACCCACTTGAACCTTTTGTTTTCTCAACCTTTGAACATGACTTGTTAGGAAATTTAATTTTTCGTAAGGGCATTTTTTAAAATATAAAATTGTGCATGATGGACACGACTACTGTTCCTCATGCCAATATTAGTTATAGGTGTTAGAAATTGTTCTAGTAATAATAACAAACTCGAGATTAGTTATTGGACTTGAACAGTAATATTATTATGTTAGTTGTTGGGCCTGGACTAGAATCAAGTAAATGTTGGGTTTGAACTAATATTATTTGTTTTAAGTTAAATTAAATTTTAAGATTTTATATAAAGCTCTTACCATTATTAGAGGAAAGGGACGAGGAATAAATACTCTAGAAGAGATGACAATCCCAAAAGAGGTAGCCAAAGTAACCTTGTTTATAGTAATATCACTCCAAGTCAAAATTTTGCCAAGTATAGTGTTATTTGTGGCAAAAATGGATATTGGGCACACCTTTGTAGTGGACCAAAAGAATATATAAGTGGAGGAATATTGAGCTAATAGAACTACAACGACAAACTTGATGCAAGGATAAGACAATAATAATACATTTGAACTTTCAATAATTGTCACTCACGTGAACAATGTTGAATTTAATCCTGAGTTTTATTTGATTTTCTTACTACTTAGTGAAGTATATATGCTATGCACAGTTTATCATATCCTATATAATAACTTAAACAGTCTAAGTTCTCAAATAGTCTAAGTTCTTGATGCATTTGGATGTGCTCAAATCTGTCCTCGCTGATCTCGACAATATTCAACTTGCAAAAATGAACAACGGTTAAGCTCAGAACCATCATTGTGGTGGCTGAAGGCACTCTGATGCTTAAGTCAAATATCAGTTCGAGAAAGAGTGAAAATTGTACGTAAAATTGTAGTGTGTATACTTGCATACCATTCTTTTTTCTTTTACCGACTTTTATAGTGAGTGTTCCCTCCCCAACTGTCCATTCGATCGAGGGCGTGATGGAGGGAGGAGATTTCTCATAAATCTTACATGTGCATGACTGAGTTCTTTGGCACTTGGCTATGTTTTAGACTCAATGTTTAATTGAGCTAGAGTTGATTTCGTGCGAGTGGATCTCGGGCCTGTGATAGCTCTGAGATTCGTTGTTCAGGACTTATTGTCTTGGGTCAAGCCCTAAGACTTGTGCCTCTAGAGTTGGTGTGTCTTTGGCTTGGGCGCCTGACTTATGGGCTGAGTAGTAGTATTGTGCATGCGTCCGCTTGGGACTGCGTTGAAGCTATTTCGTGCTAGGGTTAGCCCATACCACGTGTACGGTGTGATTGAGTAACTGTTTGATGCCTCTCATCAGCTACTAGCCCTAGTTAGTGGGGTTGCGTGCGGTTCCATTAATTCGATGAATGTGGAATGCTACAGTTGTCCTAGGAACCATTGCCACATTATTCCCTGCACAACATTTAATACTGACGCGACTACTGAGTGACCTCATGTGAACCTTTGTGTCTATATATAGGCTAACTCTCATAGAGTTGGGCATTGCCATGAACATTGTAAAACATGTTTCTCAAATGTGCCTTTTCCAGAAAATGTGTTTTGACCTCTCAAAAGGATGAAGGAGGATCTCCATTGGTTGAAATCAACTGGTTTGAGTGAACTTCCAGTGGTTCCATGGGACCTCCGAATTTCTTCTTATATCGCGAAGAAAAAGTACAGACTTCCCCTTAGGGGCCAAGTTTGTCTTCCATCTTTTATTGCTCCCATGTTGCCTTCCACTGCAGTTTTTGGGAGATAATTCCAGCAGCCAACTTTGAGTGGTTGTTCCTTTTTGCTTCACTTCCAAGTTTTCTTTTGAAAGACAGATTGGCGGTGCAAAGCCTTGACATGTGTTCCAGTGAATCCTTAATTGCGCCTTGTTTTGCACCAAGCTCAGATACTTATAGTGTGTAAACTTTTGTATCGGTCGGTCAAACTTAATAACAACTTTATGATAATCAATGAAGTCTGTTTTTCTTGTATGCTCTGAATGATTGTTGTGCGAACAAATCTTTCGGACTGTCAAAAAAATGAGAGAGTTTTAACTTTGAGCAAGGACTGAGCTAACCTGATTCTGAAGGAGACGCGTGTGATCCTGATTCAACATGTGTAGTCCCCTTGGCGAAATAGCAATGGGATTTATGTAGTCGGGTGATCTTTATGTAGTCGGGTCGTGTCTTGCGGGTTGCCCGCTTTCTGAGTAGGCATTGGCATGTTGAAGTAATGTTACTTAGCTTTGTGTAGAACTGGATTGACAATTAAACAGTCTGTTTAGGACTAGATTTTGAACCATATTTTGACTCATTGTTTAGTTGAGTCTTGGTGGTCAAGGTGTTTCCTTGGTCCATATGGACTGGAACAATTAAATGTGTTGAGTCGTCTGTGAACTGAACTCGTTAGCATGTGTGTTCCCTTAGTTCTTGAGGAGGACTAGGCTATATCTAGACGGGTGAGATGCCCATGGACTAGACTCACCCGCTTGTTGTGAACTGTCTATGGACTGGGTTCGGCCTACGGTGGAGTTCCTTGGCTCTAAGGCAGGCTAGGTCATTGATGCTGCAAGTTATAGTCGTCCTAAAAATGGCTAGGCTTGGCCGTTTGTGCGCCATTGTTGCCCCTGTATTAATTCAGATCAAGTTCCTTAGAGAGCGGTGAGTTGTCCGGAGACTAGACTCGCCTGCTTGCGGTGGACTGTTTGTGGACTGGTCCAGTCCGCACTGGAGTTCATTGGTTCCTGAGGTGGACTAGGTCACTTATGTGGCAAGTTGTCGTCGTCTTGAAAAGGACTAGGCTTGGCCAGCTTTGTTGTTTGTGCGCCATTGTGGCCCCCGTATTCAGGCCAGGTTCCTTAGTGAGCGGTGAGTTGTCGAGAGACTAGACGCGCCTATTTGTGGTGGATTGTCTGTGGAATGGGTTCGGTCTACGCTGGAGTTGTTTGGTACCTGAGGCAAACTATGTCACTTATGCGGAAAGCTATCATCGCCCTGAAAAGGACTAGGCTTGGATGCTTATGCACCATTATGGCCCCCGTATTCAAGCCAAGTTTCTTAGGGAGCGGTGAGTTGTTCGAATACTGGACTCACCTACTTGCAGTGGACTGGGTCCAGTCCGTGTTGGACTTCCTTGGTTCTCGAGGCGGACTAGGTCAATTATGCGGCAATCTATCATCGTCCTGAAAATGACTAGGCTTGGCTACTTGTGCACAATTGTGGCCCTCGTATTCAGGCCAGATTCCTTAGGGAACGGTGAGTTGTCCAATGACTGGACTCGCCTAGTTGCGGTGGGCTGTCCATGGATTGGGTTTGGTCCTCGCTGAAGTTCATTGGTTCCTGAGGAGCACTAGGTCACTTATGTGGCAAACTATCATCATCCTAAAAAGGATTAGGCTTGGCCGTTTGTGTTCCATTGTGGCCCCCGTATTCAGGCCAAGTTCTTTTTGGATCGGTGAGCCATCCAGAGACTGGGCTCTCCTGGTTGCGGTGGACTGTCCATAGACTAGGTTTGTTCCGCCGTTGTGTCATTGTGGTTTTGAGGTTGAACTAGGCTATTTCTGGAGTAGTGAGTCGTCCGTCCATGGATGAGACTCGCCTACTTGTGGTGAATCGTCCATGGACTAGGTTTGGTCCGCATGGGTGCCATCGTGGTCCAGAAGTCGGATTAGGGATGTTCCTGGGTATGGAGTTATATGAAATGTGAATCTATAAAGAGAATACCTTTACTGATAATACTTCTTCAAGTGATATACATTCCACGACCTTTTAGATGCTCTCCATCTAGGTTCTCTAGCTAGTAGGTTCCTGGCCTTTTGATCGTAGTCACCTTGTAGGGACCTTCTCAGTTCGGGCTTAGTTTTCCCTCTTTTGGGTCTTTTGTGCTCGGCTGGGGCTTTCTCAGTACCCAATCATCGATTTTGAATTCTCGAGGTTTGACCCTCTTGTTGTAATGTTGGGCCATCTTTTGTTAATAGGCTGCAATTCTAACGGCCTTCGTCTCTCCGCTCTTCAAGTAAGTCTAAGCTGACTCTCAGAGCTTCATCGTTGTCCTCCATCTTGAACTCCTCCATTCTGAACGTAGGTATTGCTAGTTTTACTAGACCCATTGTCTTCGACCCAAAGGCCAACGTGAATGGTCTCTCCAGTTGGAGTCCTCTTTGTGGTATGGTACGCTCAGAGGATGCCTAGAAGTTAAGAGACAAATTGCTTTTTCGTTGCATCGAGTTTCTTCTTGATAGCTTCCACGATAGTTCGGTTGATGACTTATGCTTGTCCATTGGCCTGCGGATGACCGGGGTCGAAAAGTGATGGCTGATGCCCAATTGGATGCAAAGTTGCTTAATTTTTCCACCCTCGAACTGGGTCCCATTGTCGCTGACCATGATTTTTGATATTACGAACCTACAGACGATAGACTTCCAAAGAAGGTTCTTGATATGATTCTCTCCTATCTTAGAGAGGGGCTCAAGTTTCACCCATTTGGTGAAGTAGCCGACTACAACAAAGAGGAACTTTCTTCTTTCAGAGATGGAGAAAGGGCCCACGATGTTTATCCGTCGTTTATGTAGTTGATCAGGGGGCTCATCTAGCAGGTCTCCACATCAGTGGAGAGAGTTTCACCGATGGCTTCTTCTTCTAGGATCGAATTCTCCTGGAACTCTATGAGTGTGACAAAGACGTTCAGTGCGGATGAGGCCTTTTCGGCCAGGTCATCGACTTTCTTGTTGTCTTCCCTGGAGTAGTGGAGGAGTAGTACCCTTCTGAACCATCTTTTGGCGTTGATTGCTTTGCCACAGTAAGCCATCATTCGAGATTCTTTGACATCGAATCCAACGTTTACTTGATTGACCACGAGTTGGGAGTCACTGAACACTGTGAGTTTTTCTAATCCGATTTCTCTGGCTATCTTTAGCCTGGCAGGGAGGGTTTCATACTCTGCTTCGTTGTTCGAAGTGCAAAACCCGAATTTGATAGCCTTTCTGAAGGTGACCCCTTATGGGGTGTATAAGACGATCCCTACTCCACAGTCCTTCACGTTGGATGACCTGTCGCATCGCAAGATCCATCCCTCTAGGGGCAGCTCAGTGTTCTCATCACCTTGTTGGTCTTTCAGTCCCAATTTTCCTGTCCTAGTGAACTCGATGGTGAAGTCTACGAGTGCATGTGCCTTGATGGATGTTCTCGAAGTGCAATGGATGTCAAGTTGTCCCAGTTCCACTGACCATTTGACCATTCTTCTTGATAGCTCTGGCTTGTGCAATACCGACTGGAGTGGGTACTCGGTCAATACTGTTATCGAGTGAGCTTGGAAGTAGAATCCTAGCCTTCTTAAGGAAGTCGCCAGCACTAAGGCTAGTTTTTCTAGATTAGGGTAGTTAGCATCCGCCCCATCGAACGTTCTGTTCATGTAGTAGACGGGCTTCTATTTCCCTTTCTTTTCCCGTACCAGAGCTAAGATAACAACATGCTTTGAGACTGAGAGGTATAAGTAGAGCGTCTCACCTGGAGAAGGTTTTGAGAGCAGCTTCGTGTTTCCCATGTATGCCTTCAAGTCTTGGAAGGCATGTTCACATTGCTCTCTCTATTGGAATTCTTTGTTCCCTTTTAGAATTTTACAGAAATATGGGCATTTGTCTGAAGATTTAGAGATGAAATTGTTTAGGGTTGCCACCCTTCCAGTCAGACTATGAAATTCTTTGATGTTTGTGGGCGGTCTCATGTCGAGAAGTGCCTGAATCTGCTTTGTATTAGTCTCTATTCCCATTTTTTGACTATGTAGCTCAAGAACTTCCCTGATTGCACCCCAAAAGTGCATTTCTGCGGGTTGAGCTTCATTCGGTACTTCCTAAGTTAGGAGAACGCTCATTGGAGTCCCGCTAGGTGGTTTGGACAGGAAACTTTTTACCAGCATTTCGTCGATGTAAACCTCCATGGTCTTTCCAATTTGTCCTTTGAACATTAAGTTCACCTGGTGCTGGTATTTTTCCTCTGCATTCTTCAGTCCAAAAGGCAATACCTGATAGCAGTATGTGCCTCTAACCGTTATGAAAGAGATTTTTTCCTGATTGGGCGGGTGCATACTAATCTGATTGTAGCCAAAGTATGTGTCCATGAAGTTGAGTAGGCTGTGTCCGGACGTCGCGTCCAAGATCTATTCTATTCGAGGTTGTGAAAAATTGTCTTTTGAGCAGGCTTTGTTAAGGTATGTGTAGTCCATGCAGACCCTCCACTTCCCATTCTTCTTTATCACTAGGACCTTGTTTGTCAGCCATTCTGGGTAGCGAGACTCCCTTATCATGTCGGTGTTTAGAAGTCTTTGCACTTCTTCATTGATGGCCCGGTTGCGTTCGGGTGCCACTGACCTTCTTTTTTGTCCGACTAGCTTCAAGTCAGGATTGAGTGCTAGTGTAGGGGTGGGCAAACGGGTTGAGGAACCGCGGATCCAAACCGAACCGGACCGTTTTACTCCAAACGGTTTGGTTCTTATTTTATAAATTATGAAACAGTTCGGTTCGGTTTGGTTCCAGAACCGTTCTAAAACGGTTCGGTTCCGGTTCCTAAATTATTGTTTAAAACGGTTCGGTTCCGATCCGGTTATATAAACCTCTTTACACGTGCCTTAATGTGATTGGGTGGAAAAAAATGGGTTTCTAACCCTAACACCCCCATTCATCTCATTCTCGGTCTCCACTCTCCACTCCACTTCACCCAGCCACCCACTCTCACTCTCCACAAGCACGACGCACAAGCAGTGAGCACTGAGCAGATCTGATCTTCTTCCCACAGCCACCCTCGGCCTCGTCCTCTCTCACTCTCCACAAGCATGACGAAGACGCACAAGCAGTGAGCATATCTTCTTCTTCTTATTCTACTTGTGTGTTTGTATTTTCCCTGTTTATATCGACTTCAATAGTGCTCCACTGCTCCTGCTAAAACACCACATTCTTCAACGTTTCTACTCTAGTCAAAACAATGTTTCATTTGTCAATTTTACTAGATCTATAACCCGGCTCATGTAAGGCACCTGATGTGCTCTATCTCTCCTCCCCCTCCTTCATTTTCCCACAAATTAAAATCTATCAAGCCAAACTAAATTTCTTTGATTTCAAAGTTAGTTTTCTTGGTTAATAAAGATCTCAAAGAATGAAGAACGATAAACATAGAGAGATTGATCGAAAGGAGAGCAATTGCATTTTTGGTAAGGATGAAATTAGTGTGATGGTCTGACGGATTATGTAAGTTTAGGGATTTTCTTAATCACAGGCTTTCCTTGATGAGCACTAGAGTTTTAGATTGTAAACTGAGGGATTTGGCTTGAGAATCTGTTAATTTGAAGAAGTCAGTGCCATTTGAATCTTGCTCTCTAGGAATCGATGATTTTGTTTTGTGTTGATTTTGTTTGTGCAAGTCAGAAACAGATAATTTCACTATTTTCAGTTCTATACTTCTATTTCATTCATATACTTGTAGTTGTATTGAAGAAACTAAGTAAAAGAAGATTGTAAGTGTAACAAGTAAACTTGTACTGCTCAGCTTGACTATTCTGTGAAACATCTCAAAAAATAAATTCATTGTTTTGTTTCCCTTCAATCTGGTTTTGTTCCATGATGAAGCTGATTGTTTGTCAAAGACTTTGCAAAGTTGATGATCACAACATCTAAAGGCAAAGAAAATGATGCAAGCTCAAGTGATCAAAGTTCTCAATCAACATTAAATGGAAAGGGAAAGGCAAAGGGATTGGTGATAATTTGATTTCAGATTTTTCAGTGGCTAGGGATTTATGTTTTCAATGTAATAGATATTGGATTTTATAAGTTTGTGAATTGTGACAGGTAGATTTGAATTTGGATTTAGATACAATTGTTTCGTTTGTTTTCTATTATGCTTGATATGCTTGGATTGCCATTGTCATTGATATGATATGCTTTGCTGGTTGCAATAGTCTGTATGTTAGAATATTGTCATTGATATTCCAAAAACAGGTTTGCAGGTTGCAAGTTGCAGATAAATGGTGATATGTGATTGCAGGTAATCTCAATAGTCTGTTCAGAAAAGAAAAAAATGGTTGTGCTCAACAAATTTTCTGGCAACAGAGTGAACAGACTATTGAGATTGATATGTGATTGCAGATTGATATGTGATTGCCATTGTTCATCTTCTTCTTTGTAGATTGCAGATTTCCTGATAATATATGCTCTGAAATTTTTTTTCTCCCGCTCGTCTCTTTCGTGCAATTAATGGCTAAAGCGATATTAAGAGGTTTCCCCAGCTTTTGTGATGGTGTGCCATGTACCATTTATGCCTGAGGTAGTTGTTAGATCAATGTCAATTAGGTAGATGCTTGTTTTTATATTCTATGATATTTTCAATGGTATGATCGACTAGTCTGCAGGTTTAACATGAACTATGTTTTAAGAGTTTGCCTAACTTATTGTGCACATATATTTTAGACGAAGTGATACCCTACTGAGAACTGAGGATCGCCTCTGTTTTTTTATTCCCCATCAGAAAACAAAATTGATTTCTTAGGATGTGGCCACAGGATTAAAAAATAAATAAGCATTACTTATAAGTTATAGGAGTGCAAGACCATTTGGAACCGAACCGTTGTAAATGATTCGAGTTAGGTTCAGTTCCAACGTTTAAAATGGAGGAACCGATCCGAATCGGAACCGTTAAAATTTAAACGGTTCGAGTTAGGTTCCTCAAAATTTGGAACCGATCCGAACCGTGCCCACCCCTATGCTAGTGTGTGTGTGTGTGATAACTGTAGCATCGATCCCTACCATGTCTTTCATTTTCCATGCGAATACGTCCTAATTATCTTTTAAGAGCGCTGCCAGCTGATCTGCCAGTGTTTTGTCGAGGTTAGAGCCTATCTGAACTGTTTTTGTGTTAGCGGGTTGTCCAGATATATTGTCACAAATTCTTCATCCTGATGCCCAGCATTCGGCCTTCCCCTTGAGTTGGATGGAGTTTTGAGGTCCGAAGGTGGAGGAGGGTCCTCTCTATCTGGATTCAGGGTTTTCTCGTCCAGATCTTATTGTTCGAGCCTCTGTGATTTGTTATCTGGCTACCTGGCTAAGGAATACTAACATTCCTAATTCATAGTCTGGTCTCCTCTGATTGTCCCTACATCACCACCAAAAGGGCACTTGAGGCACTGATGTTGGGTGGAAACGACTGCCTCAATGTGGTGTAACTAAGGTCGCCCCAAGATTATGTTGTACTCGGATCCTATGTATGTTTGTCTGCCCTGCGACTACCGGCAGTGTGATTTTACCGATCGGGTAGAAGTTTTCTCCGTTAAAGCCAAACATAGCTTGATTTGAAAGTGTCAGCTCTCCTCCTATCAGTTGCATCTTTAGGAATGTGTCTAGGAACAGTACGTTGACGGAGCTGCCTGTGTTCACCAGTGATTTTCTCACTTCCAGTTCGTTATCCCTATCGAGATGACTAGGGCGTCGTTATGTGGGAAGCGGACATCCTTCATGTCCCATTTTGTGAACGTTAAGCTCGGGGCCATTCTCTCCTCCCGCATGTGTTGTACGAGTTGGTGTTGGTAGTGCAATCTGACTTGCAAATTTCGAACCGATTTCTTCAGTGAATGATTCGAGTGTTGTTTCTCCTCCTTTATTCCGTGGATGACACATATCGGGAGTCATGTCTCCCACTTCATGTGTTGTTTTCTCGCCTTAAGGATGCGTGTCCCCGAGGTTGATGAAATCCTTCAGTCGTCCTCTCTGGATCCAGTACTGGATCTCATCACTGAGGCTTCTGTAATCCTTGGTGTCATGGCACGTCTCCTTGTGATAAGAGCAGTGCTTACTCTTGTCAAGTCTTGAAGGATTTCCTTTGAATTTTGACGACCACTTGATGTCTGCCATTTTTCCATGGTTGACAAAAAATGTCAGGCAGACTGGAGTTGAACGGGGTGTAGTGGGGTAACTTGGAGCCACTGGGCTTGAACAGCTATGCCTGGCTGAGCCTGTTCTGGTTCTTGCCTTGTTTTCACTTGAAATTATCCCCCTTCTCATCCCTGTCCTTGACTTTGGAGGAGTGTTTTGGCTCGCTTCCTCCCTTCCTGGCAGCCAACAATTATTATAGGGTAATGTACTTCTGGGAGCTCCTTATCAATCCCGCCACTTGCTGAGGGCTCCAAGGTGAGGTAGTTGTAAAACTGACCTCTTTGGAGGTCAGAGGTAAAAACAGTAACTGATGTGTCATCGTTGCACCCGTCGGTCAAGGTCAGCTCGTCGTTGAAACAAGTGACGTACTCCCTGAGGGTCTCGCCATGCTTCTGCCCGAGGATCAGCAAATAGTGAGGCCCCTTCCTGATCCATTGGCTTCCGATGAATTTGGTGATGAACGTCTTTGCCAGGTCCTGTAATGACCCGATTGACTTGGGTTGGAAACTGTGGAACCAGGTCAGTGCAACCTTTTTCAGGCTGGTGGGAAACATTTGACACAGGATGGCCTCTGAACTTTCCTTGAGCGCCATCAAGTGGTGGTAATGGTGCAAGTGATCTGACGAATCCAACGTTTTATCATAGAACTCGAGCTTTGGTGGGACAAACTTTTTAGGAAAATAGGCACTCATGATCTCCTCCGAGAATGGAGGTACTATGAGATCATTTAGGACATCAGGGTCGAACGCCCCTAGTTGGAGCTGGTTATCGACCATGGTCCTATTAATCCTCGGGGTGTGGTTCTCATAACCCTTTTTTGGGCCTCCTTTTCGGTAGGCTCTATGTTCTTCTGCCAGGGGTTTCACTCTCCCAGGCGTGCTCTTAGATATGAGGTCCTTGGTTGGCCTCAGATCATTATTGTCGTTCTCGAATCATCCTTTCCACCACCAAGGATCAGACTCATGTCAAGGGCAACAATCACCTCCAAGGTTGGGTTGTGCGGTCATTCAACCTCCTCAATCAGATTGATTTGGCTCGGTGGTTAGGCTTCGCTGGCCAGAGCGTCGTTTGGCTTGACTCGAGATTTGGTGCTGACAACATCGCCAAAATTGATGCACTATTTTACTAGCACACAACTTAATACCCTACTTTGTGATTGTAGTAATGAATAAATAGAGATAGTTCTAGACCGGGGATTAGAGGGTTTGCCAGCTAGCACTAAGAATAACTAAGAAACAACTAACAACCTAATTAAGAAATATTGGGGGATTGGATTTTTCTAATTTAAATTAGGAAAATAACTACGAAAATTATTGTAAAGATAATAAAACTAAAGAGATGGCAAAAATGAGAAATTAGCTAAAGGTTTATCTCCACGCACCAAACATATGCTCATAAATAAATCTTCAATAATCACTTGCTAACACGTGAAAGACAATGCTCAAGATTAACTATGATCGCACTGCATTAATCTTATTATTTTCCCAAATTCGTTGAATTAAACTTAGCGTCGCTTTCAAACTATTCTTATCATGTTATCTAATCAGGAATTGCAAGTTAGATAAATAATCCAAGATCATTAAGTTTAGTGGAAAATATGAACACTGACTAAGCCATTACAAGTATGATCAACATCTTGTTCTTACCTAGGTTTTTACTTAACCTTACCAATGTTCCATAGTATTTACTACTTGTGAGTACAAGATTATAACGATTGGATGAAATTCTCCTATACTCTAGCCCCAAATCCTAGCATGCTTACTAAGTTGGTCACCTTAACAAACATACAAATAAAAGTTCTCTATAAACAAGTTAAGCAAAACACAATCACTAATCAGTAAGGAACATTAAATTCAATTAATTTATAAAACACATGTTCGGGGGTTCGAATCCACACCTAGCTAAAGGGAGTTTAGCTAGACATATTAATCATGTTTGAATAGCAATACATAATTAATTATCAAACTAAAAATAAAAGAGAGGGTGAGAATAAACGATGTCGCTTGATCCGTGGTGGTGCAAAGTGGACTGATGGGGTGCGGATAATAGAGAGAAAAATATTTTTTTTATAAAAAATCTCCTCCTTTCTTCTTCGGTGTGCTCCTTCTTCTGTTGTGCAATCTTTCTGCTCTTATTCGTTTCTTGAAAAGAGATAGAAATAGACAGCAAGAGAACTAAAGGAATGTGAGATCGTGCGATGTGTGGTTGTGCGAAGAGAAGTGGTCAACTGGGTTTGATGATGATGGATGAAGCGAGGAAGGAAAGGGGTTGCAGTTAGGTGATGGTTGATGGAAGCGAATAAAATGACGATGGTGGTTCTGAAGTGTGGGTACGAACAGAGGCGGGGATGGGAGCAACAATGGCTATGCTGCGATGGACTCTTGCGTGAGGTGATCAGTAATGAGAGGTGAAGGGCTGTGTGCTCGATGGGTGTGAAGGCGAAGGGGTTTTGTGGAGAGAAGTGTTGCAATGAAAATGATGGCTAAGTTGATGATGACGGCTGAGGGACTGTTGCAAGGAGAATAGGAGGTCTAGACGGAGGCTTGCTACGGCTGTTGCGATGATGGATGTTATCTCCAAAGCCAGGTATCGTCCCTTTTATAATATGTTCTTTAGGTTTCCTTCCTTGTGTAATTTCCTTTTGCATTAAGTCTTCCGAATTCAAACCAATTTGCACTTCTTAACTTCTATTTTGGAATTTTGTAATTAGAAACCTACACAAACACAAAAATAACAATTGCTACCATAATTTACAAGAAATAACCAAAATTATATATAGAAATATGGTACTAAAATAGCATAATTATGCTCCTATCAAATTCCCCCACACTTATCTTATGCTAGTCCTCGAGCAAATCAAATAAACAAAAATAAAATACTCAAATGACTCAATCTATACTTTCCAACATTTACTAAGAGATTTTCAATGGGTCATGACATGATAAGATTATTTACAAACACAAGATTAAATCCACATCATTCGAAAACTAATACACGTTCATAGCAATGGTATAGAAATTCACAATTAAATCAATCCAAGCGACTGTGGAACTCAAACGCGTGCCAAAAAGAATTAACTCAAAAATCTCACTGGGTGCACTCTTTTTTTTCACTGATTGATTGGTAGAATCACTCTTCCTATTCTAGTTATATATGAGAGGATTGATGTAAAAGGGAAACAAATAGCTCACATATGATATAACAAGAAAAAATGCATTTTCTGACATGTTTATTGTTTTTTTTTTCCAAATATATGATCTCATTGAATGAATGCTACTACTTAAATGCAAGAACTAGTGACACCATATGCTTGTACCTCATTCGAATCTCCACATCGTGACATTGCACAACACACTCAATCAAAATGTCTTAATTTAAGTTGTAATGATGCCAAGGGTCAATGGAAGAGAAAGAACGGATAAGGAAATTACAAAGGGTTTAAATAAATGGTGAAAGCATGCAATAAGGGGGAGGTATTCAATTCGGTATTTGAATGGACTCTGAATAATTTTAAATCTCGTGGATTTTAACAGGCTTCAAATGATTTTACAAAATCCACTAGATTTTGATGAATTTTAAATGACTGAATTTTGTAGATTTTATAAAGGTTTGTTATGGATTTCTATGGATTCTTATAAATTCAATGGATTCTTATAAAGATGTTATTAGTCATAGAAAGCAATGAAATAACATCACCTACATTGTTATTCATGCCAACACAAATCATAAAACATCAATCAAACAATTGTTTGTATGTTACGAGAATTTTACTTCAAATTAAAAAAAAATTCAAATACATTGAAGATTGTCTAAAAGTAATACAAATAACTATTTTACTTCAAATTGTTATCCCCGCCACCGCCACCTCTTTTATTCTTCATCTTCTTCTTCAATCACCACCACCACCACGCTACCGCCACCTCTCATCTTTCTCCCCCCTCTTATTCTTCTTTTCCATCAATCACCACCACCACCTCTCATCTCACCTCCTCCCATTTTCATCTTCTTATTTTCAACCTCCTCTCCCTCACTTTTTTTCTCCTATCTTTTTTTTCTTCTTCTTTTTGTCCCCCTGAAGGTTCTAGCAAGTGGGGAACCTCCACTCGCAGGAACCTTCGCAAGGGAAAAAATAAAAAAATATGGAAAAGAATTAGAGATGAGAAAAAAATAGAAGAAGAAGAAAAACAAAGACAAAAGTAGAAGAAGAATCAAAAGAAAAAAAAAAGAATAACAAAAAACAAAGGTGAAGAGATGATAGGACAAGAAGAAGAGAAAATAAGAGGAAGAGAATGAGAATAATAATAATAATAATAATAATAATAATAATAATAATAATAATAATAATAATAATAATAATAATAATAATAATAATAATAATAATAATAATAATAACAAAAAAGAAGAAAAAGAACAAAGGAGAAGAGAAAGTGTAGGTGGTGATGCAGCCAGCAGTGGTATGGCATGGTGGTGTGGCCGGAAGTTGTGGGGCGAGATGGTGTTGCTCCTATGAAAAGAGAAGAAAATGAAAGGTGGTGGTGTCCTTCAGCAAATCACAAAAAAGTGGGGTAGTGGTGTCCTTCAGCGAAAATGGTGATGTTATTTAACAATAACCAATACAAATCCCTTGAAATATGAGGGGAGAATGTTGGATTTGGAATAGCTCTTGTTATATATAATTTTCACTCACAAATCCTTCAAAATCCACAATTTAATAAATTCATTGAAATCCACTACTTCTTGAATACCCTCTGATTTTGGTGGACTTTTGAAAAGTAAGAATTGAATACCCCCTGATTTTGATGGATTTAAAAACAATCATTTAAAATTCACATTTGAATACCCCTAGATTTACATGTATTATTTTAAATCCTTAATTGAATACCCCTGGATTTTAATGGATTTTAAAATCTTTCATAATCCATTAAAATTCCTAATTGAATACCACCCCCTAAGATTAGAGACATTAGCAAGGAATCACATGGTTCAAGACATAAGTAGGAAAATAAAAAGGAAAAGGAAGATGTGACCTGCTGATAATGAAGAGTTTCAGCCATTATTTTGTATCTATTGAATGAAAAAAACTGGACTATTTGTATAGTACTGAAATACTAAATGAATATAGGCAATGGCTTGTATCCCTTCTGTAACTTTGTACCAATCTTTTGTTTTTTGCAACTCTTTCTTCTTGAAGTATCTACCATAAGGGTCTTGCCCCCACACTTGTTTTTCAACATACCTTGAACCAAAATAAAGTCTCTACGAATCAAATTATGCTTCACTTTTTTTATTAGGTTAGGGATAGAAAATGAGGGTAATGAAACAAAAAGGCTTAATAACAAGCTCAATGAGGGTTAACCTAAAGGAAATATATCATGAATCAGGATTATTTGGCAATGGTGAAAACTAGGTGCCTTTATTATGTCAAGCATGTCGTGCAATTCAATATAATGCTTTGAATGAAATTAATACGAGTTCTAGTGTTTAGTTCCTAATTATGAAAGCAATCCAAGTAGCAACCAAAACAAACAAAAATAAGATCATGCAACGATTTTTTATTGACAAAAGAAATGAAAGATGACCTAACTAAAAACCCTTAAAATAAAGGACCAATAGGTTCAAAACTCACATATGGATTATAATGAGTTAAATTCAATTAAGCATGCTATGAGTACCAATTACTCAGTTGATTACATGTGAATTCGCACACAATAACCATGAATAAGCATTAACCAAATAATAATATTAGACATTAAATCATGTTTATAAATCACCTTAATGTCATGCAATTATAAACCAAATCTCATCATTTTGTTGGAAAGTATCCTAAGACTCTAAACAACTATAAAAAAATATTTATTATATTTTTTTTACTGATACTAATACCAACAAAGAAAACAAAAACAACTTTTTTTTATGGACTAAATTTTTTTTTTTTCAAAATAAAAACAACGTTGTTCACCCCACACTTAAACCCAACATTGTCCTCAATATTAACAGATTATAGCACATGCAATGAAAGATTTAAAAAAGAAAAAACAAACTACTACCAAACAAAAGCTAAAATAACGAAAAGAAAATAAAGGGATAAAGAAAAGAAATCTGATTGAGTTGCCTCCCAAGAAGTGTTTGTTTTAATGTCGTGCAGCCTGATGGCATCTCCAATTAATCCTCAGAATAAGTGGGAACATGAAGTGATACGTCCTCCATGTCATGCTCCACAAATGATTCATAATAGGACTTAAGTTGATGATGTTTCACCTTAAACTCTTTATCGGTTGTGATACTCTTAATTTGTATAGAACCATGGGGAAAAACATTAGTAACAATAAAAGGACCAACCCATTCAGAACGTAATTTACCAGTTCTAAGACAAGATTGGAAAAACAAAACTTTCTTTTCAACGACAAAAGTATTTCCACGGATCATTTGATTATGAAAAACTATGGTTTTTCCTTGTAATTGCTTTTAATTTCATAGGCCTCATCCTGAATCTTTTCAATCTCATTCATTTGCAATTTCTTCGCTTCTTTGTGTCATAGGGAACTCTATTGCTCTCATATCCAATGGCATTAGTGATGGTGGTCTCAAGTTCATCATCGTTTCTAACATCTGACAATTTCTTGACCAATTTGTCAACCACATTAATAGAAAAACAAGAATGTTTTTTATTAGGATACCTCGTGGCTTCAAAGATGTTGAAGCCAATCAAATTCCATGGTTAGTTTCCCCGCATGCACATCAATATTAATCCTTGCAGTTGTCATGAAAGGCGCCCTAAAAGAAGAGGCAAAGGTGCTGAAAATTATGAATCTTCCATCTCACGCACATAGAAATCTGCTGGAAAGATCAAATGTTAACCTGCACCAACACATCTTCCAACAAACCTCGAGGATATGAATTAGAACGGTCAGCCAATTGAATAATAACACTATCATTTTTTAGCTTCCCGAGATTCATAGGGTGATAAATAGAATACAACATAACATTAATTGAAACACCTAAGTCTAACATTGCATTTTCAATTTTAGTATTACCGATAACACATGGGATAATGAGACTACCTGGATCCTTACATTTCGACAACAATTTCCTCTGAAGAATTGCATAAACATTTTTACTCACCTTTACCACTTCTCCGTTTTGAAGTCTTCTCTTTGTGGTGCAAATCTCCTTCAAAAATTTTGCACACTTAGACACTTGCTTAATAGCATCAAGAAGCATAATGTTAACCTGAACTTTTCGAAAGGTTTCCAAGATTTTCTTATCCTGTTCATCTTTCCTAGACTTGGCAAATCTGCTTGAAAAAGGCACAAAAGGTGGAGAAAGATTAGCAGAAACTGAACTTGGAATACTCACCTTCTTAACTGGGGGTTTTGGTGTCTCAACGGTGGCTGGATCATCCTCCTGTAACTCAGCTTCCATATTCGGCTTTGTTTGGGGACTATTGGCTCACTCTCAATTTGCCTACCACTCATCAATGTAATGGCTTTTGCAGTTTCAAACCTGCCTTTCGGATTTGGAATGGTAGAACTAGGAAGTTTTCCTTGCTCGTGAATTTGTCCCATAAACTCAGCAATCTCTCCCATCTGTAGCTTCAAATCTGCTATATCTTTTGATTGGTTCTGCTGAACAATAGTTAACAATTTCAAAATCTCATCATAATTAAGGGGCATACCTGAATTGTGCTGAGGTGGTTCTGGCGGCCATGGAAGAAACCAAGGGGTAACTGATTCAAAGTTTGTTGTTGAGGCTGTTCTAAATTTCTTCATCCAAAGCTGTGATGATTTCTCCAACCTTCATTGTAAGTGCTAGAATAAGGGTTATTCCTGAGCCGATTCTGCCCCTAAAAACCTACTGCGTTAACATTCTCCCAACCGCCATTCTCAATCAACTAAGGGCATTGGTCAGATTGGTGTCCTGGCATGGTGCACACGCCACAAACTTGTGCAACTCCTAGCACATTCGGCTTCCCTAGAGCCTGAGTTACAAGTGAAGTAAGATTAGCCATTTGAGCTTCCAAACTATAATTAGTACTTACCTCATGGACTTGGCGTGAAGGCTCTCCAATTCCTTCATATTGTTGGTCATTTAAGGCTCAGTTTGCAATCAAAGTCTTCGCTGCTGCTGGAGTTTTATCAACCAAAGCTCATCATGGTGCTGCATCTAACATCTGTCACTTAAGAAAAAACAATCTCTCATAAAAGTACTGAGTCATGAGCTCCTCCTTTGAATCATGAGCTCCTCCTTTATATGATGTTGCGGACATCATGCTATGAGAGTTTTGAAGCACTCAAAGTAAGTTGGATATGATTCTCCTGGACCTTGTTGAATATCACTGATTTTCTTCCTCAACGAGATTATATTTGAAGTTGGGGAGAATTTCTCGAGAAACACCTTCTTCATGCTATCCCAAGAGTATACTGTTCCAAAAAATAGTTCATTGAACCAATCCTTAGCCCTATCAGCCAGAGAAAAAAGGAAATGCTCTCAGCTTCAGGATGTTCTCATCCACAATTATTGGCGTCATACTGGAGCATACAACTTCAAATTCCTTTAAATGTTTATTTGGATTCTCCGTAGAAAGACAATGATACTTTGAAATATGGTGAAGTAGGCTGGATTTTAGCTCGAATGACTCTGTCTTGCCCAACGCTACTGTTGGATACTGAATGCACAAGGGTGCGGCATTATCCAAGGTGGACGTCGAAAGTTTTTTAATAGATATGTTGTCAACCATGTCAAACTCTTCTGATTCAGATTCAGAGCTAGACGTTTGTGACTCTTTTGTTTCTCTTCTTCATCTTCTAAATGTTTTTTTGGGCTTCGAATCGTTCTCTAATAAGTTTTCGCTGGATTTCCTATTGCGCATGAACTGGTACCTGAGATAAAGACAGAAAAAAAAATCAATAAAAAGACAAATTAAATTTAATAAAGGAAACTAATGAAGTAATTAGTAATTTTACTAATCCCCGACAATGACGCCAAAAATTGATGCCCTATTTTACTAGCACGCAACTTAATACCTTGCTTTGTGATTGTAGTGAAGATTAAATAGGGATCAATCTGGACCAAGGATTAGAGGGTTTGCCAACTAGTACTAAGAATAACTAAGAAACAACTAACAACCTAATTAAGAAAATATTGGGGGATTGGATTTTTCTAATTTAAACTAGGAAAATAACTACGAAAATTATTGTAAATATAATAAAACTAAAGAGATGGAAAAGATGAGAAATTAGCTAAAGTTTTATCTCCATACACCAAACATATGCTCATAAATAAATTTTCAATAATCACTTGCTAACACGTGAAAGACAATGCTCAAGATTAACCGTGACCGCACTGCATTAATCTAATTATTTTTCCAAATTCGTTAAATTAAACTTAGCGTCGCTTTCAAACTATTCTTATCATGTTATCTAATCAGGAATCGCAAATTAGATAAATAATCCAAGATCATTAAGTTTTGTGAAAAAATATGAACAATGACTAGGCAATTACAAGTATGATCAGCATCTTGTTCTTACTTAGGTTTTTACTTCACCTTACCAACATTCCTTGGTATTTACTACTTGTGAGTACAAGATTATAACGATTAGATAAAATTCTCCTATACTCTAGCCCCATATCCTAGCGTGTTTACTAAGTTGGCCACCTTAACAAACATACAAAGAAAAGTTCTCTATAGAGCAGTTAAGCAAAACACAATCACTAATCAGCAAGGAATACTAAATTCAATTAATTCATAAAGCACATGTACGGGGCCTTGAATCCATCCCTAGCTAAAGGGAGTTTAGCTAGACATATTAATCATGTTTGAATAGCAATACATAATTAATTATCAAACTAAAAATAAGAGAGAGGGTGAGCGTGGATGCAAATTTTTGTCGGATCACGTGTTGATCACGCGGAGCAATCTGCTTATGATAGAATCACGTGCTGATCACATGGAGTAATCTGCATAAGATAGAAGTTAATTCTTGACACCGGTGTGGTGTCTGCCACGGGGACTCTGATGCCAAAGTTAGAACAATGTCTTCAGAAAAATGTTTATATCTCTATATTTGAAGAGAGAAGTCTAAATCAAGAAAGAGTTACCTCTAGATGGCTTTGTGTTTGGATATTTATAGAGGCAGAACGAATAAACTGCTTGCAGATGAGTAAGACACATGACAAATTAGTGAGACACGCGGCAGATGAGTGAGTCATCTGCTTGGAGGCGGTTGTAACTTCTCTTTGGTAGTTGTAACTTCCGTAGATAGTTGTAACCTCCTTTTGGCGGTTGTAACTTCCTATTTTGAGTCACCTCTCCTGCAAGCTTGGGTGCTCAGCTGAGCAGCGCCGAACACTATTCCTCTGCTGAAAAAGAAATGTTCTACTGAGTTGTATTGGGCCCAAATTTGGGCTTTCTCTACTTGTAACTTTCATGGGTAATATTCGGGCTTCTCGAGAACATCTCAAATCTTTGGGCTTCGTTTTCCTATTGGGCTAAGGAGTATTTTTGGCTCCCACAAATGCCTCTCATCTCCTTTGCTTTTGAGTTGACCTTTTTCTTTTCCTTCTAACTTAAAAGCATAGGAGATGTATTTTCACTGATAAGCCCAGCCAAAAATAGAAGTAGAATGCTCCTAATTTGGCTGACTTGTTTGTTTCTATTGATACAAGTAAAGGATCTGCATATAGAGGCTTCTGTTGTTGTTGAAATGTAGTCTGCTAAAGACAAAATGATTTGCATATTGAAGCTTTTAGTGCAAATGAGGTGGTCTACCAGATGAGTCATACATAGTCATTTCATAGGTTCTTGGACTTTGTCCAAATAGAGGATCATCCATAGGTGAATAAAACAAGTCTTGTTTCGGCATCCTGGTGATTTGATGACCCATCCTATATAAATGTCACATATCTTTGGGCTGACCTGCACATGTTTTAGCATGAGTTGAGGGGTCTTCATTTATTGAAGGACACAACACTGATCTACTGGTTGACTTTGTTTCCCTGGTTGAGGTGGGAGTGAATTTTACTATGAAATTTTCTAAGACTTGAGCCTTTATAGTTGTCATCGGCCGATAGATTTTGTTGAAAGACGCGACACTGATCTGATGGCCGACTTTGTTTCCCGGGTTGAGGAAGAATCGAGCCTTTACAGTTGTCCTCGGCCGGTAGATTTTGTTGAAGGATGAGACATTGATCTGCTGGCTGACTTTGTTTCCTCGGTTGATGAGGGAATGAATTCTGCTAAAGCTTGAGCCTTTAAAGTTGTCTTCGACCATTGTATTGGCTTAACTCTATCGCCCATTTCATGAGTTTTTAACAAACATCTGGGAGGAAGTTGTGCCCCCAACTCTTCGCTGATGAGAACTGAGCTAACTGCTGCATTTGAAACTGCCAAGTAGATGTATAGTTTCTCTCATGGATTTGTCTGCTGATCTACTCAAGATCGATCCAAGTTGCTACTCTACTAGTGAGACTTTGAATTTCTTTTGGAGTTGATGGTGACTTCATGTCAAATAGTGGTCTTCTTTGCTTTTATGATCCCCAAACTTTGTGTATGTTTGTTGGTAAACTGACTTAGAAATATTTGCATTAAGGGCACAAAAGTTTGATTGGCCTATTTCATGAGTTTCCAATATGCTTAAGTCAAAATTTAAGCATAACTTAATAAAATTAATCATGGATTTAAATCTATTTATCTTGGAAATTGCACGGGAATATTGTGTGATCTGCTGACCATTTGACAAAACTTAAAGAGATTTAAGTAGTCCAGAGTAAGATGTTTCTATGCTCAATGATTGATTAATTGAATTACCCACTCACGGATAATGACATCCTCTACTGAGGTGTGATCCTCTACTGAGGCATTTGGTTTGTGTGGTCTGCTGATCACTTGACTAAACTTAAACGGATTTAAATAGTTTTGAGTAAGATGCTTTTATGCATTGAATTACCCACTTATGAAAAGTGTCATCCTCTACTGAGGCATTTTGCTTGTGTGGTCTGCTGACCAATTGACTAAACTTAAACGAATTTAAGTAGTTTTGAGTAAGATGTTTTTATGCATTGAATTACCCACTCACGTAGAGTGTCATCCTCTACTGAGGTGTACATAAATATTTGTATTCTTGAATGTCTTCTGTTGTATGACATGTAGAACGAATTCTCGTATTTCTCTATTTCAACTGAGGAAGGTGTGTTCTTTGCTGAAAAACAAAATAATGTATCATCTGCTATGGTATATGTAAATATTTGTTCACATCTTTTCTTTGCAGGTCTTCTTTCATTGATGGTTGTCTCTTTGGCCAAGGTTGGTTCTTCTCGTGGAGGATTTGATTGATCGAAACGGAGAACATTGTGTATGTTCTACCGGATGAGGAGTCTCTTGTTGAAGAGATAAATACAATAAACAGATAAAATACAACTAAGTTTTTCTTACATGTACATTGCATTTTTTTCTAAGAAGTAAAAAATGAAAAAGCTAGGACGCCTCAACTTCAATCTACTTTGTGAAATGGTCGGTTGCACAATCATTAGATTCTTCTGCGCCGGAGAGTTTGATTGATCGGAAAAGTGAACTTTGTGTATGTTTTATTGGTTGAGGAGTCTTTTGATGGGGAGTGTGTTCTACGTTTGTCACCCTTTTCTTTATCCTCTTTCTGATCTACATTTGTTTGTGCAGGTTGACTATCTTTTTCAGGTATATCTGGTGCCTTAGCACTATTTTTTTCGTCATCCCACAATGCATAACATTCTGCCATGGCGAAGATTTCGGTAAGAGTTTTGCCTGGTTTCATGGTCAATTTGCCATACAATATGTGATCTGCAGACAGACCCTTCTTGAAAGCTAATGATGCAATTTGGTCATCACACCCATTTATGCTCGCCCTTTCTGCCTTAAATCTTTTGATGAAGTCTCAGAGAGATTCATTTGACTTTTTTTTTATGTTGAAGAGAAAGTCAGCATCTTTTTTTTATGGTTTGATAGAATGATTACTCTTTTATGAAAATAAGGGAGAGTTCTCCAAAATTGTTGATCGACTGAGGGGTCAAAGTGTGAAACCAATCTTGGGCCACTCCTTGTAAATTTATTGCAAATATTTTGCACATAAGTGGGTCATCATTTTTGTGTAAAGTCATGAGACTTCGAAAATGCTTCAAGTGTCTCTTAAGATCAGAATCTCCTTTGAAAGGAGTAAAGGTTGGTATGGTAAACTTTGCTGGTGGAGGATCCCCTTCAATGTCATTTGTAAAAGGTGAAGTGTTTACCAAGGCCACCTCTCTGCGCAGAGTATCATTTTGATTTCTCATAACTTGTAAATTCATCAACTGTTGTTTGACCATTAAGGCCACATCATCTTCTCCTAAGGGTTTGTGTGTATCCTACTGATCGGCCGTATGGTGATTTCGATTCTGATTATCTGCGGTAGATGACTCCTCATATTCTGAATTTGATTGTGACTTACCTGCATGTGAGTGAGGTAGAGTCTCAATAGGATTCACCTGAAGGCTCCTCTTGATTTGACGAGCCTTTGAATGTGGGACGTGGGACAGATCAATGTAGTGATCTAGATCTGGTCCCCTGCGTTGTTCGCATCCATCGAGATTCTGTCTTCTGTGCCGACCACTTATATTGGGTGTAGTCTGCGGTCCTAGCCTTGAGTGCACAGTTGCTTGGGAGCCCAACCTTGAGAAGACTTTCGTTTGAGGTCCGAGCCTAGAGTGCACATTTACTTGTGGCCCTAATCTCGAATGAACGCTTCCAGAGGGATTGTTTCCCTTTGATGGATGACTACTTTCTCTTCTATGCGCATGATCTGCTGGTAGACGGCGATGTGTCGTCTGCCTTGGTTGTTCGCTCACTAATCATTCTACCACCTGGGTTTGTTCTTCTAATAATTTGGTCAAATTGGCGATCTGACCTGCAAGATTTTCTTGTTGTGTCATCTCTATTTGGCTTGTGGCAGAAGGTTGCGATTGATGGTCAACAGGCGGTGGCAGATCCACTATCAGTGGTTGTCTGACCGGTAACGGCTAAACCCGTGATGATGATGACAGCCTAGTACGAGCAGAATACCTTGTACATTATTTTTGCTAATTTGTTTTCGAGTTCCCACCATTGTATTGAATTGAAAATAAAAGTGTTTGTGAATGAAATTGAAACTGAATGAATGAAAGTTTTTTTTTGTGTGAATGGAAGAGAGCATGCAATGAGTTTGATTCAAGCTCTCATTGAAAGCACCAATTTGTGGATGCAAATTTCCATCGGATCACGTGCTGATCACGCGGAACAATCTGCATATGATAGAATCACGTGGAGTAATCTGCATAAGATAGAAGTTAATTCTTGACACCGGTGTGGTGTCTGCCACGGGGACTCCGATGCCAAAGTTAGAACAATGTCTTCCGAAAAATGTTTATATCTCTATATTTGAAGAGAAATTTTTTAATCAAGAAAGAGTTACCTCCATATGGCTTTGTGTTTGGCTATTTATAGAGGCATAACGGATAAACTGCTGGCAGATGAGTGAGACACGCTGTTTGGAGGCGGTTGTAACTTCTCTTAGGTAGTTGTAACTTCCGTAGATAGTTGTAACTTCCTGTTTTGAGTCACCTCTCCTGCAAGCTTGGATGCTCAGCTGAGCAACACCGAACACTACTCATCTGCTGAGAAAGAAATGTTTTGCTGAGTTGCATTGAGCCCAAACTTAGGCTTTCTTTATTTGTAACTTTCATGGGTAATATTCGAGCTTCTCGAGAACATCTCAAATCTTTGGACTTCCTTTTCCTATTGGGCTAAGGATTATTTTTGGCTCCCACTATGAGAATAAACGTTGTCGCCTGATCCGTGGTGGTGCAGAGTAGACTGATGGGGTGCGGATAGTAGAGAGAAAGAGATAAACAAATCTCTTCCTTTCTTTTTCGATCTGCTCCTTCTTTTGTTGTGTTTTTGTCGTGCGATCTTTTATGTTCCAATGGCATGACAGCTCAACGGTTAGAGTTTGGCGGATGATACCACTAGGTTATGGGTTCAAACCCAGCTTGCGGCATCTTTATGGGTTTTGGGATCCTATAAAAACCCTGCTTGCCTTTCAAAAAAAAAAAGATCGTGCGATGTGTGGTTGTGCGAAGAGAAGTGTCGTTTGGGTTTGATGGTGATAATGATGATGGATGAAGCGAAGGAGGAAATGGGTTGCGGTCAGGCGATGGTTGATGGAAGCAAATAGGATGACGATGGTGGTTCTGAAGTGTGGGTACGAACAGAGGCAGGGATGGGGGCGACAATGGTTGTGCTGCGATGGATTTTTGCGTGAGGTG
This sequence comes from Berberis vulgaris, assembly GCA_963556465.1. Taxonomy (NCBI): domain Eukaryota; kingdom Viridiplantae; phylum Streptophyta; class Magnoliopsida; order Ranunculales; family Berberidaceae; genus Berberis; species Berberis vulgaris. The sequence continues at coordinate 62,960,917 of OY747134.1, read as the reverse complement.
ATCAGTAGTGAGAAATGAAGGGTTGTGCGCTCGATGGGTGTGAAGGCTAAGGAGTTTTGTGGAGAGAAGTGTTGCAATGAATATGGCGGATAAGTTGATGATGACGGTCGAGGGATTGTTGCAATGAGAAGATTATGGGTCTAGATGGAGGCTTGCTACGACTGTTGTGATGATGCGTGTTCTCTCCAAAGTCATGTATCGACCCTTTTATAATCGTGTTCTTTAGATTTCCTTCCTTGTGTAGTTTCCTTTTGCAATAAGTCTTCCTAATTCAAACTAATTTGCACTTCTTAGCTTCTATTTTTAGAATCTTGTAATTGAAAACCTACACAAACACGAAAATAGAAATTACTACCATAATTAACAAGAAATAGCCAAAATTATATATAGAAATATGGTACTAAAATAGCATAATTATGCTCCTATTAGTTAGGCTTCGCCGGCCAGAGCGTCGTTTGGCTCGACTCGAGATTTGGTGTTGGCGACCATTTCTCAATGCTCTGTTTAGTTTAGAGAGAACTTTTTATGTTCGTTTTAGGGAAAACTTATTGTCGTCTTCCCCACGGACGACACCAAACTAATGTGTTCAGATTTGTCCTTGCTGATCCCGATGATATCCAACCTGCAAAAATGACCAGCGGTTAAGCCCAATACCACAGTTGTGGTGGTCGAAGGCACTCCGATGTTTAAGTCAAATATCGGTTCGAGAAAGAGTGGAGATTGTAAGTAAAATTTTAGTGTGTATACTTGCGTAACTTTCTTCCTCATTTTACTAATTCTTATAGCGAATGTTCCTTCCCCAACTGTCCCTGTGATCGAGGGTGTGATGGAAGGAGGGGATCTCGCATAAGATCTTATATGTGCATGACTGCGTTCATCGGCACTTGCCTTTGTTTAGGACTTAATGCTTGATTGGGCTAGAGTTGATTTCGTGCGAGTGGATCTCAGGCCTATGATAGCTTTGAGATTCATTGTTCAGGACTTATTGTCCTGGGCCAAGCCCTAAGACCCGTGCCTTTGGGGTTGGTGTGTCTTGGGTCTGGCGCCTGACTTACGGGTTGAACAGTAGTTTTGCGCATGGGTCTGCTTGGGACTAGGCTGGCATGCTAGGGTTAGCCCATGCTATGTGTACGGTTGTGATTGAGTGACTGTTTGAAGTGTCATCACATGCATTTTGAGTGATGATATACATTTGACTAATAGTGCCAGTACATATACCATTTTAAGAAGTTAGAAAGTTTATCTGCATTGACTTTGAGTCACAATATGTGTTTGAAAGTGTGAGGTATGCTAATACTCACTAAAAGTGCACTGGCACTAAGCTAATATCAACTAGAGTGGGATGAATAGCCTAAGAAAAAAGAACAAAAAATGTTTACATTTTCAGTATCTATTATAGTTGAACATGTGCAAATTATTGGAGTCTCTAGAAGAGCCCAACTTATGTTACACAATGGTACCCACTTATTTATTTTAAAATGCGTTATATTCTTGCAGACTTGCTTAGCTTTAAAGAGATGTGCATGAATGGGTAGTATAGTGAGACAGACTAATGAGAGTAACATGTATATTGTTCGAATCTCGAATCTTACATTAGATAAAAATTTCACCATTTTTTGGGGATTATACTATACAGTTATTGGAGTTGTTGAATCATGTGTGATGGTGTTTGGTTAGTCTTTTTAGTTGTGATCATTAATCAACAAGACCATAGTCATAGACATGTCTCTAATTATATGTTATAGATGTTGATATGTGTTACTACATTGAGTATGAAGGTTATTTGTGTGTATAATTTAAGCCTTATTATATTCTATTATTGATGATGGGCTAATACATAATTAAGGCTCTATATATACGGTTGAAGTTGTCACTCCAAACCTTATTACCCACATCTTACTATTTCTAACCTGGTTGAGAGACATCGGATAATGATTTTGGAAGTGGAACACCTTTCCACTGCTTGTTATTGTGTTAGTGGGGATTACTACAATGATTTCATTCATCAATGGCTTTATGTATGCATTGATTTAAGTTATTCTTCATTGATTACTGACATGAGCCTTGGTAAAGATTTAATTAAAATTCAAGAAACTTTCTTCTAACTCTTATCATCTTATTACAATTCAATTCGATTGACTTAAAAAATAAAATGCATTTATGACATGTAAAACGCCTAAGACCATCTCTAGTGATTTTGTATATGTATTACCTCATACATATACCGTTACGTTCTTAATTAAGTAATTAACCTTCCATTCCTTAACAACTTGAGCTTTAGTAGTATTGGTTAATTCTTAATGTACAATTGGTATCAGAGCCAAACCTTATACCCAATGTTCGATTCCTGATAGGGGCGACCCTAAAGGCTAGGTTAAAATCATTTAACATTATGTATAAGCAAAATGTTAAGTTGTCGAATGCTAGTAGGTGAGTGAAGCTATCAAAAGGTAATCGATACCATCAGGCTAGTGTCGATAGAGTAGGTTGACGAGGACATTGACTTTTGAAGTGTGGTGGAATATTACGATCTAATTAAGTAATTAGACTTCTGCTCCTTGACAGGTTGAGTTTTTAAGGAGTATTGGATGGCTGTTAACATATACCAACCGAAATCCTCTCCTATAAGGGCAACAAACCAACCCTATACCATCTTAATGTATAAAGTTAACTATATCTTAGGGCTATACACGTTGTGCAATCTGTCTCAAACAGTGTGCCTCATTTTATACCCGAAAAATGGTGGTTAACCAATGTGGCTTTCTGCTTGCCTCATGTATCGTGCTCACATCATACATATTCCCTATACTTAAAACTATTAGGCTATGTTTGATTTTTTTGGAAAGAGTTGCGTGGAACTATGATGGGTTTGCCTAAAGTGTATTCTTTAGGAGGGCAAAGAAACGAGTTTGGGTGAAGTGGTGAAATGTGTATTAAATATTTTGGTTTTAAGCAAAGTAGGTCATGTAGGAGTCCAACTTCGGAGGAAGTTTAATGGGAATCAAACATTGGAAACCCAAGTGTTTGTTTGAGTTAGAGGTCTAACCTCTAACTAGAGGTGTTAGAGGCAATTTTGAGCTTTGTTTATGTATAATGAAAGTTAGACCTCCTTTTTCTTTTTTTTTTAAATTAGACCTAATGCCTGAATCAAATATTCATCTAAGCATAATATTAAAACAGTAACAACTATATTTTTGAAAAATAAAACATAATGTCTAGTTAAGAGATGAAAACAAACACCCCCTTCTTCCTATAGGTGTATTTTCACCCACGAATTAAGTGGAAACCCCATGTAATCAAACACAAACATAGCCTTAGAGATGTTGACAAGGGAAGGGATGTAAGTTTCCTTGAGTTGAGTTTTCCCAGGCACGGATTTACGTGGGGGCACTTGCCCCCACTGACTTTTGAGATTTTTTTTTTTAAATAATTTATTTGTCCCCCAATTAGTTTTTTTATTTGCCCCTCTATTCTCACTTTTCACTTCAACCAGGACTTCATCCTTCAAATAATGTACATATCAAGTTCAAACTCTACTTTTAGAGTTTGAGATAAAGGTTAAATCTCTCAAATCTCTTAAAGAATAGAAATTCTAGCGGGCCAGGGAAACCAACGTGGTTTCCCTGCTTGGGGGGCAAAAATACATTTTTGCCCCCCCCCCTTCTTTAAACACATACTCCAAAAAGGTGTTTTAAAGAGGGGGCAAAAATGTATTTTCGCCCCCCAGGCAGGGAAACCAGGCTGGTTTCTCATGCCAGCTAGAATTGCTCCTCAAAAAAACCAAAATCCACAGTTTCTTCTTCACACTCCATTGATTGGATAAGATGAGGGAAACCCCCATATTTCATCATCTTCAAAGATCTATAACTATTGAATTATTTGAGCTCATCTTCACAAGATCCAGTAGGATCCAAACCACCTTATTCTTCTTCTTCTAGGTACCAGGTGCCTTCATTAATCACTGTGTTGGTCATCTCCACAAAAAAATCGTAAGCAACCCAATCTCGTCCTCCTTTTCTTCATGTAGTAGTTATCAACGATTCAAACCCTTATCTTCTGTTGTGTTTCTAGAAGTAGTAATCATCTTCAATGAATATAGTAACAATCATTGAGTCTTTGTTGTCCCCTTTTTGCTATATTTAAAAAAAAAATCATGTTAAAGTAACTAATTTTTGTATTATATTTAATTAATTATGACATCACTCCGCCCCTCCCTCAACAAAAATCATGGCTCCGTCACTGAGTTTTCCTATAAGTGACACAAGTATCGGCATTCTATCAGGCCTTGGATCCAGCACAAAGAGAGCTCAACGTGCGTGCATCTTTTTCGTTGGGTTCTTCGCTTTCACATCTTCTTCCCCATCCATCAATCTTCACCAAAATCCACGGTTGCCCTTGCCTCAATCTCTACTTTCTCTCCATCAAACCCTCTTTCCCTTCTTTCTCTTCGTCCCTTTAGGTCGTTGTCGTATGGACAAGGAATTGATTTTATGTTGTCTAGCAGACTGGACTTGGGTTTGAATGAGATCAATTTTGGTCGGCTCTTCCTCTGTAAGTGGGCCAAAGGAGACCAAGGGGTTGACCTGGTTATACTCGAGCCTAGAAGGGTTATCAATGACAGATTGGCAGCTGTTTCAAGGATGTGGTAAATAGAAACCAGCTCCTAGTATCTGACGTAGAAAGGTCAACACCTAAATTAGCAGACTGATTAATATTTGTGAACCACTATTTGTGCCAGGAAGACCAAGTACTTTGGAGAGTGATGAGGAAACTGGGTATGCTGAACTGGCTTTTATTGAAAATTATATTGTTGCGAATCAAGGATGCACGGACTCGGACTCGGACACGGACACGACACGGCGACTCAGCAATTTTAAAAAAAATAGGACTCGGCGACACGGTCAAACTTAATTTTTTAATATATTTTTTTGTAACTCATAAGAATATAAAATCATAAATAATAATATTGAACTAGCATAATTCAGCTACTAAAAAATGTCTATACATGCAACACAATACAAAACATAATGCTTCATATGATGATGATTTTACCCACCTATTCTAATTTCTAATCCTCCAATCCATCCCCACCCACTCATTAAAAAAAAAAAAAAAAACATACATACATGACATCACTCTTTTGTTTTGTTTTGTAAAGGAAATGAAACTCCCACCTGACCACCTTCATATATTGTAGTGCATGCCATGTTTCACCATCAGATTAAATGAGCCATCAACGGACAAGATCAGTTTTCACTTTTCAACTAACCATTCAGTCTTCACCAAACACTCTTTCATACCATGCCCTCTATTTAAAGCCTCATTTGTAGCTGAACCAAATCAGGAATAGAAATCAATCAGGAAATACAAACTTTCCTCTCATCATAAAAACTGCACAGAAATTAAATCTCATCATAAAAAATTTCCTCCCGCGAGCCTTCCTCCTCCTCTCCCTCACTTGGATCTTGAAGGAGACCAGGAAAACAGAGCCTGCGCGAGCCTTCTTCCTCCTCTCCCTCACTTGGATCTTGAAGACTGTCGATCGATCAGTTTAGATCGAGTTCAGATCTTGAAGACTGTCGATCGATCAGTTCAGATCGAGTTCAGATCTTAAAGACTATTCTCTGTCGATCGATCAGTTCAGATCGAGTTCGATCTGTTCTTTGTCGATCGATCTGTTCGATCTCCATCGATCTCTCCCTTTGTCTCTCCCTCTCTCTCGATCGATCTGTCGATTGATGTCCCTGTCTCTCCCTTTCTCGATCTCTCCCTCTCTGGACCGAGTCTACACAGTGTTCGGATCGAGTCTGGACCGTGTCCGGACCGAGTCCGAGACGTGTCGATGTCTGTCAACGGATTTTGACCGTTGACCACGTGTCGAACGCGTTTCCGTGTCCGACACGTATTGGACACGTGATACGGGGGTTACCTGGCGAGTCGGTGCATCATAGTTGCGAATATGCCAGATGGTTTGGATGATCACCGTAAATTGAGACATCATTTCATCCCTGAGAAGAGGATGAGCTTTGGTTGTGTTCCGCATAAAAAGAAAGAAACTCATACTTGTGGGAGACTGCAGGTTGGCATTAAGCCAATTAATGGGGAGCGGGGAGAGGTGTCAAAGGCGATTGATAACAGTGCAGAGGAAGAAAAGGTGGGTAACCTCTTCCGTGTGAGCTTGGCAGAAAACACATCTATCCTCGATAGGCATGTGAACCCTAGTTAAGTTGGTCATCATTGGCAGAATGTTCTGTATTACTTTCCAGATAAGGAAAAAGTGCACAGGTAGGGGCTTTGATTCTCCTGAGCTCCCGGTGGTGTTTGGCCCTATTATGTTGACAGATAGGATCAGAGATTGGAAAATTGTACAGTAGGGGCATGCTGTTTCAAGTTATATTTGCGAAATAATGTGTAGGGCCAACAAAATTAACGTTATAAATAAAAGCTAATGAGAACCCTTTAGGTCAACTTATGAACATCTGTTCAGCTGTACCTGTAACTGTTCATTCAGCAAAGATGTTCTGATATTCATTTGATGCAACTTTAAGTCTTTATGAGCTAGTAATGCCATGATTATTTTGGAGGGAAAAAACTCATGGCAATTAATCCTTTTTGATGAATGAATTCTATTGTACAAGTCTAACATTATTTCTCTGTCAATATTTTCATTTCTGTTGCCTTTGAGTCTGACGCACCGATTTATGATTAGTGGCATTGACTCCCCTGCCTCCTGTTATGTCATTTGACTAGATCTTCATCTTGATAATTATCCCTAGAGTTAATTTTGTATTTAGCATCATATAAGTGGTTGTTTTTATCTCCACACAAGACTCTTGAAATTATGATTGGAGTTTGGACCATCCTCATATCCAGTATCCTAATGGGATTTAGTTGGATTCTTGTAGGTAAGTAATCTATTAAGAAGAAATCTTAACTTGTAGCCTTTGTTATTGAAAATCTTTATAATGAGAAAATGAATAGGAATAGAAAGCAAGTCCTTCGTGATTGAATCCTTTGCCAAAAATATCAAAATCACCAAGAAGAAAATGAAGCTTAAACTAGTTGTAGAGCTTTTGACAATGAGCTAGGCAAATGGCTGGCTACTGAACTTGGAAAAGCCATTGTTAGCCAGGGGTCTAAAACAGAGATCTGTCAAGGTGGATTTTGAAAAAAAGATGAGTAAACAACGAAAGCATATTTATAAGGTTTGTTCTTCAAAGACTAGGTTCAGTTATTACAGTTATTATATCTGTCTCCCCTTTGAGAAAGGTGTTTTGGGGTTGAAAGCCTTGTACATCTATATTCTAGTCCTTCCTTAGATATCACAGAATCACAACAAACAGAGTGGTTCTTGCGAGTCCAACTAACAAAACTTCTGGTGAGTTGCAAATGAAGAATGATAGGGTTCGTAACAATGCTTTGCAAAATTTAGTGTCAAAGTCGATTTAGATGCCCGTGTTCTGGTAGAATATCCAAATCTTTTGGACGTAGAAAAGTGGCTTTAAATAATTCTAAATTTAAAGTTCATCAAAGGAGGAGAAGGAAAAGGAAGGTCCCTGAACATGATCTTAATGGTTTGATGCTATTTAGGTCTAGTATTTGAGAAGAAGGAAGGTCCTTTAGTTTGTCATTACTTAGTTGTTTGTAGTTATAACATGTGAGACACGTGCTTTTTTAATTCATAACCTGACTGTATATCACTGGAAAATTTTAAAACTCATAAAAGTTTTTATACTGTGTTTCTCTTTACTTCTTACTGAGTATTTTTGCTTCGTAAAGTTACTCAGCATATATGCATCCATGCTTTCTAATCTGTGTTTAACTTAATAAAAATTTGAAATCTCACATGTGTCCTTGTAGTGCATAGCGCTGTATCAACTTCTGAAATTCTTCCAAAGGGCCGTATTTACCATGAGACTTACGGGTGCCAAATGAATGTAAATGACATGGAAATCGTCCTATCAATCATGAAGAATTCAGGGTACGGTGAAGTTGTTGAGGTGCCAGAGAGAGCAGAGGTTATTTTTATTGATACCTGTGCAATTAGAGACAATGCAGAGCAAAAGGTGTGGCAGAGGCTTAACTATTTCTGGTTTCTTAAGAGAGAGTGGAAGAGCAATGTAGCTATTGGAAGGTCGAGTTCTTCACATCCTCCAAAGATAGTTGTCTTGGGATGCATGGCAGAAAGGTTACAGGATAAAATACTTGATTCTGATAAGATGGTTGATGTAGTTTGTGGGCCTGACACATATAGGGACCTGCCACGCTTATTGGAAGAAGTTGACTATGGTCAGAAGGGGATCAACACTCTCCTTTCCCTTGAAGAAACTTACGCTGACATAACCCCAGTTAGGATCTCAAAGAATTCAGGGACTGCATTTGTTTCTGTGATGAGGGGATGCAACAATATGTGTGCATTTTGTATTATACCTTTCACAAGAGGCAGAGAGTGCTCCCGCCCAGTGGAATCAATCGTGAAAGAAGTAGGCGATCTTTCCATGCAACGGGTAAAAGAGGTAATGCTTCTTGGGCAGAATGTCAATAGCTACAAGCCTACAATGATTCTTTGGAAGCTGACAAAGTTGAGGCAGGAGAAAATTGGGAACTTAGCGAAGGCTTTAAAAGCAGGTGTAAGGTTAAAAAAATGGGTTTGCTCTTTGCTGATCTGCTGGACCGGCTATCAATAGAATTTCTAGAGATGCGGTTCAGATATACATCCCCGCACCCTAAAGATTTCCCGGATGAATTATTGTATCTAATGCGAGACAGATACAATATTTGCAAGAGCATCCATTTGCCTGCACAATCGGGGAATACAGTGGTACTTGAAAGAATGCATCGAGGGTATACTCGTGAGGCATACTTGGATCTTGTCCAGAAGATACGTAACATCATAACTGATGTTGGTATTGGCAGCAATTTCATGTGGTAAAAGCTCTTGATCTCCTCATACTTTATAATACAAATTTCATTGATATTTTTTAATGGGCATTAATACTTTTCTCTGAGATTGTGTATTCATTGTTAGAGAATAGAGGCATGCCATTTTTCGGAACTAGATAAACTTGATAGCAGTGAAATTTAGCTGAATCATTTGTTCTAGAACCTCGAAAACATTTGAGAAATTGGTTATGGACCACTAAGTCTGATATAATCATTTGAATATTTTCTTGAATAAAAAATTAGTTGCGGAATTCTGTGCATTTGATTGAGTCGTTTGTTTGCTACTGAATCAACCACTAGGTCAATTTGTGAATTATTTTTTCCTTCTATTACATTCTTATGGCATGGACCCATTTAGCTAGTATATCAGAAAACACTGCCATACATCATGAACATCACTAATGGGCAAACAATTTATTGGAAGTAGTGGATCACCTCAAGCTTATATTTCTCACCAGAATTTTGACTTACAACTAGTTACGCTAATCACATGAGCCCACATATTGTCATCTGAGTGAGCGTTATCCCTTGCATGTTAGGTATTAGTTCTATTTTATATCCTAGTCATCACATGATTTCTTATTTATTTATTTACTTCATTGCTGTCTATCTGGTTATTGTTCTGGCCGAAGTTGTGAGAGTTATTTGGTAATGACCAGCGACTACTACATCACTTCCCATATGATTCCTATATCTACCAAACTTGTTGATACAGACTAGACTCCATGGTATATTACTTGGATGATCACTGCAATAAATTGCATTTTCATTTGCGGTTTTAAGCAGTATGTTTCCCAGTTCTGGTGCCTGTTTGCTACTTGCTTGACTAGTTTCTCCCTTTTATGACCAACTTAGTTAGATTTACTGAAGCTTTAGACCACTTTGCATGTTTTCACCCCTAAAATTACTTATTGACAGGGTTTTGTGGCGAAACAGAAGAGGAACATGCAGACACCTTGAGCCTTTTAAGAGCTGTTGGCTATGATATGGCATACATGTTTGCATATAGCATGAGGAAGAAAACTCATGCTCATAGAACGTATGTTGACAATGTACCCGAGGATGTTAAACAAAGGATGTTGACTGAGCTCATTGATACCTTCCGTGAGACAACTGGTCAGAATTATGATTCTGAAATCGGAACTGTTCAGCTCATCTTGGTTGAAGGACCAAACAAGAGAGCTCCTGAGACAGAGCTCATTTGCAAGAGTGATAGAGGACATAGAGTTATATTTACTAATGTCCCAGTTCCACATTTGGATGCCGGTGATACAAAACAGAAAGCTAAAATTGGCAACTTTGTGAAAGTTCACATACTTAAATCAACAAGGGCATCACTGCATGGAGAAGCACTTGCTGTCCCCAAATTGAGCTCATTTTACAACAAATGTAGCTGTTGCTTGTGGCAACAGAACCTGACAATTTTGCAGAATTTCTATATTTAGGTCTTTATCAATACCATTATAAATATCAGTTTAACAGTAGTCCTTATTCTTTGGCGATTCCTATTTTGGGACATTTACAGAGTTTGAGATGGTCTTTGATTGTGGCTCATAAATCCAAATCACAAATAAGGGAGGAGTTGAAAATGTGAAACTAGGGTATCTGAGGCTTGCTTCAACTTGCAGCATAAATTTTTTCAAAAACTTGGATGATCCAAATTTCTTCTTGGAAATGCATGAATGATTGAAAAAACATTCTTAATCGAAATGATAAGCATCCTTAAAAAGTTCAACTTGAATTCTAAACATGATTAGCATATGGAACAATGACTTTTAAATATGCTACTCTGAATTTGTGACTTGTGAAAGCGGGCATCTTATGATTGCATGAAGTTTAAATCGTGATGAGCTTAATGCCCTCCATGCATGTTGGTCTCATAGAACGATGTGGCTTATTCCTTTTTCCTTATATCCCAAGTGTCTTTTCCTAGTGTCCTAATATCCTTCAAACTAACAGAATCAAACACAAGCTATATAACCAATCTCTTCTAATTCCAGTTATCAGCAAGCTCCGGTACACAAGCAACTAAAAACGCCTCTGTAACATTGTTGTTTGGTGTTTTTTTTTTCATCCCAAGTTTACTAAAATTACCCAATTATTAAAATAAAATAAAAAAATCTTATGTTTGGGTTTGTGTTTTCTAAAATCACCAAACCACACTCTAAACTAAATTAAAGATTTTCCTTTTCATTAACCTAAACCATACCCTCAACTAAAACCAAAAGCTCAGTTCGACAACTGAAAACTGAAAACTTCTCATGGCCCCTTCCTCACGACACCCTCTTCCATTTCCAATGATATCTATTTCTTCTCCCTCCATGGTCTTCAACGATTCAGATTGGTCGTTACTTGCATCAAAAAATGACTAGGTTAGTCTTTTTTCACAATGTCAAATTGACTCAATTTGGTCATTCCATAAAAAAAAGACCGTGGCAAGTCATTTCGATGATTAAAAAAAGACTATGGCTAGTCATTTCGACAAGGCGGTGATTTTTCACAGAAACATAGCATACGGCAGAAGCATGTTGATAAGCACCCAAAACATTAATTTTTTATACCCCATTTAGCTCTTTACAAGTCTTTACACACAATACTGACAATATGGTTTATTATTAGGAAAATATATCCTATTGTTAGGAAAATATATTTCATTCTATTTTAGCATATTTGTTAGAGTTGTATGGGGTTAGGAGACTTTCCTATGGCTGTGGATTTGTTTCCTTTGTTTGGTAGGTCTCCTATTGTATGGTGGGTTCCTATTGTATTTTGACTACAGTATTTATATTGCTGGAGGATGAATGAAAAAGGGACGACTTGGCCTTAATCTTTTCATGGTATCAGAGCCTACCAAAAACTTTCTTCTCTCTTGATTGCTTGCTATGGCTGGTGGAGAAACTTCTCCATCACCGCCTCCAAAGATCGAGGCTAATTCACCATTCTTTCTAGGGCTGCAAGATAGGCCTGGGGATTTTATCACTCCGATTCGCCTCAAACTCGACAACTTTGATGATTGGTCTCACGCAATTCGTGTTGCCCTTACTTCCCGCAGAAAATTTGGTTTCCTTGATGGCTCCATTAAAGACCTGGTTCCCCCTTGCACGAAGGATGATTGGATTACGATTCACTGCATGCTTGTTTCTTGGATCATGAACACGATAGACTCTGAGGTAAAATCTATGTTATCAAACTATGACGATGCAAAACGATTGTGGGATGATTTGCATGAAAGATTTTGTCTTGTCAATGGTCCAAGAATACAACAACTAAAAACTAACATAAATCGTTGTGAGCAGTCCAAGACTATGCCCATCGCGGTTTATTTCAGCAAATTGACTATGTTGTGGGATGAACTATATAATCATGACCCTTAATCTCTTGCAAGTGTGGCAGGTGTACTTGTGGTGTAGGTAAACAACATGCGGAAAGGCGTGAGGGAGATCGATTACATCAATTCCTGCTTGGTTTGGTTTCTGAATATTATGCCTCCCCGCGCTCTACTTTCTTGTCTCAAGACCCCCTGCCATCACTAAATAGAGCTTTCCAAACAATAGCTCAAGAGGAAAGAGTTAGGGGGATAACACGTATTAAAGATGAGGCATTTGAAGTTGCGGGCTTTGCGTACGTATGGACAATCGTTCCAAACCACCCCTTACTCGAGTCGAGAAGGCTACCCTGGTCTGCTCACACTGCCACAAGACGGGTCATAACGACACCACCTGCTTTGAGCTGCACGGCACTCCAGACTGGTTCATTGAGAAGTATGGGTCTAAAGGTGCGACGAAGGGGGCTGTTGTGCGTGACAGACAGGCCACTGCTGCACCACTTGCTGCTGGACGTGGCCGCGGAAACGTCAAGGCCAACAAGGCCACGTCTGACCAAGCCGTGAACGCACGGCCAGGTTCTTCGTTGGATGCACCTCTTCCAAGTTTTCCTGCCGAACAATGGCAGGCTCTCATGGTTGCTTTCGGCACTCCTCACCCTCCCCCTAATCGGTTGAATGGTAAGTGGATTATTGACACTGGGTGCGCCAATCATGTTACGGGAGATTTTTCGTATTTGTCGGATCTAAGAAATGTGACTCCCTGTTCTGTTGGCCTCCCGGATGGTCAGAACGTTGTTGCCTTGAAGGAAGGACTTGTCAAGCTTACTGACAAAATTATTCTTAACCATGTTCTTTATGTTCCAAAATTAAATTGTAATTTAATTTCGGCTTCACAATTGAGTGATGATATAAACTGTGAATTCATAACTAACTCCGACTTGTGTGTTATCCAGGACCGACACACGAGGGAGGTGATTGGAACGGGTGACAGAAGGGATGGACTATACTACTTACAGGAGGAGACAAAGGTGAAAGCAGTTTCAGTTGCTCCTTCAACTTCTTTGGAGTTATGGCATCGCAGATTGGGGCATCCTTCCGAGAAAGTGGTGAAGTTGCTTCCTTTTTTTAGCAATTCTAGTTGTAACTTGAATAAAGCATGTGAAGTTTGTCATCGTGCTAAGCATTCTAGGGATAGTTTTCAGTTAAGTGACAATAAATCTACTTGCATTTTCGAGTTAGTCCATTGTGATTTATGGGGGCCATATGATACACCCTCATCTTGTGGGGCTCGCTATTTTTTGACACTAGTGGATGACTTCTCCCGCGCTGTGTGGATCTATCTGTTAGTTGATAAAACGGAAGTTTTTAAAATGTTTATGTCCTTTATAGCTATGATTGATAGACAATTTTCTCATAAATTGAAGATTGTTAGTAGTGATAATGGTACTGAATTTAATTGCCTAAAGGATTATTTTTTGGTCAATGGAATTCTGTTTCAAACTTCTTGTGTGGGGACTCTTCAACAAAATGGTCGGGCAGAAAGGAAACATAAACACATTTTGAATGTTGCTCGTTCACTGCGATTTCAGGGTGGTCTACCGATTTATTTTTGGGGGGAATGTGCCCTTGCCGCTGCTCATATAATCAATTGGACACCTTCTAGTATTCTTGGCAATAAAACTCCATATGAAGTCTTGTTTGGTAGTCCGCCTTCCTTTAGTGAATTGCGTGTTTTCGGTTCTCTATGCTTCGCTCATAATCAGAAGGCGAAGGGTGATAAGTTTGCCAGTAGGAGTCGTAAATGTGTCTTTGTGGGATATCCGTTTGGCAAGAAGGGTTGGTTTTTGTTTGATTTGGACAAGCAAGATTTTTTTGTGTCAAGGGATGTAAAGTTTTATGAGAATGTGTTCCCATATCTTGATGTTGGGGTTACTAATTTTGCTCCTCGCAATGACATTCATGGTGATCTAGATGAAGGGGTGGCTGTGGATTTTACAGAGTTTTTAGAACCGGGTAAGGAGGTGCAGCAGGTACGACCTACCATGCCCAGGTGTGCTCCAGACCAGCAGCCGCAGGCCACCACACAGTCCACACCCAGAACTGCGTCTGACCAGCAGCCGCGAGCCACACCACAGCCCTCCACCACGCCGCTGCAGCCCGTGTTCACTGCACCGCCGCCAACGACTTTGCCTATGCCTTCTCATATGGATGATTCCGGGGAGGCAGTGTCGGGAGATGCTCCGCCAAGCGAGCATTTAGGTCGTGGTTTTCGGGAAAAGTATTCTTCGGTTAAGCTACGTGACTTTGTTACACACACTACAGTGAAGAACAATAGTCCATCCTCCGTTTCACCTGCTTCTACATGTTCACCTCCCTCAGGTACGCCTTATCCTATAGCACATTATGTTAGTTGTGACAGTTTTTCTGTGAAACACCGAAATTTTATTGCAGCTATTACAGCTGAAAAAGAGCCACAATCTTTTAAGGAGGCTGTAAAAGATGCAGGGTGGCGCGCCGCTATGCAAGAAGAGATGCGGGCCTTGGAAGACAATGGGACATGGACTATGGAACCATTACCTTCAGGGAAGAAGGCTCTTGGTAGTCAATGGTTGTATAGATAAAGTACAAATCTGATGCTAGTATTGAGCGATTGAAGGCTCGTTTAGTTGTTTTCGGTAATCATCAAACCGAAGGGATAGATTATGACGAGACATTTGCTACGGTGGCAAAGATGACGACTGTTCGTGCATTCCTTGCGATTGTGGCGTCTAAAAATTGGGAGTTGCATCAGATGGATGTACACAATGCTTTACTGCACGGGAATCTAGATGAGGAGGTCTATATGAAACTCCCTCCTGGCTTTACATCTGATGAACCTGGTTTGGTATGTCGGTTGTGTAAGTCTCTATATGGATTGAAACAGGCTCCTAGATGTTGGTTTGCTAAGCTCGTGTCAGCTTTAAAAGGGTATGGTTTTTTACAGTCCTATTCTAATTATTCCATTTTTACTTATAAGAAGAGGTCTGTTCAAATTAATGTGCTCGTGTATGTTGATGATTTAATACTCTCTGGGAATGATTCTGCTGGTTTGACTCTGTTTAAAGGCTACCTTGGCTCATGTTTTCATATGAAGGACCAAGGGGTTCTTAAATACTTCCTTGGTATTGAGGTTGCCCGCAGCTCTGCAGGGTTGTTTCTTTGTCAACGTAAATATGCACTTGATATTATTTCAGAGGTGGGTCTCTTGGGTTCGAAGCCTGCTCTGTCTCGGATCGAACAAAACCATCAACTGGCGCGTGCCACGGGCTCTCTTCTCTCGGATCCTGAGTCTTATCGGCGTCTGGTGGGGCGTTTGGTCTATTTGGCGGTCACACATCCTGATTTGACGTACTTGGTTCATGTGCTATCTCAGTTTATGCAGCAACCGCAACAGGAGCATTGGGATGCGGCATTGCGCGTTGTTCGCTATTTGAAAGGTACTCCGGATTACGGTATTCTACTGCGCTCGGATAGTGACTTGTCTTTGCAAGGTTGGTGTGATTCTGATTGGGCTGCTTGCCCTATTACTCGGCGGTCCCTGTCGGGGTGGTTGGTGTTTTTGGACCATTCTCCGATTGCTTGGAAAACTAAGAAGCAACATACGGTTTCGCGTTCTTCGACTGAGGCGGAATATCGTTCTATGGCAGCAATAACTTGTGAGTTGAAATGGTTGAAAGGTTTATTATTGAGTTTGGGGGTACTTCATCCCAAGGCCGTTCCCCTCTTTTGTGATAGTCAGTCTGCCATACACATTGCGCAAAATCTTGTATTTCATGAACGTACGAAGCATATTGAGGTTGATTGTCACTTCGTTCGTGATGCCATTCAGGATAGTCTTATTGCTCCTTCTTATGTGCCGACGACTGATCAGTTGGCCGACATATTCACAAAGGCTTTGGGCAAATCGCAATTCGATTATCTCCTTGGAAAGTTGGGCATTTTTAACCCTCATGCTCCAACTTGAGGGGGGGGGGGGTATTAGGAAAATATATCCTATTGTTAGGAAAATATATTTCATTGTTAGGAAAATATATCCTATTGTTAGGAAAATATATTCCATTCTATTTTAGCATATTTGTTAGAGTTGTATGGGGTAAGAAGTTGTATGGGGTTAGGACGTGTGGCGGCAGGGTGCTGTATAGCTGAGGTGTCTGCAGTGCGCTGTCACTCAACGTGCTCATACAGTGTACATACAGCACCCTGCCGCCACACGTCCTCAGCATAAGCAGCAATACGCCGCAGCAGACACCTCGGCTCGCAGAAATCCAGCTTGACCCTGCCCATCAAATTCAGCCCATGAGGTACCAAATAAAACCTGCGTCATCTACTCATCCCCGTGGCGTATGTACACTGTATGCCAGCGGTCAAGCACAATCAAACCTGCCACTCGCCTTGGAAGATCATTTGTACCGAAAGAGACCGTCCTATAGTCTCGTTGTGCTCTATCTGCTAACGCATCTGCCACCGCGTTGGCCTCTCTATAGATGTGTGTGCAAACCAAAGTCATTTGCATCGCTAACATCTTAATTTCTTTCAAAATATTCTCCAAATGCCAAGGAATTTTAAAAGTGTCCTTAAACCAACCACAGACAAGTGCCGAGTCCGTCTGAACAATCACCTTTTTAAAACCCAATGAGAGACAAAGGCAGAGGCCCTCAGCTAGAGCCAAAATTTCCGCTTTATTGTTGGAGCCTGCACCAAAAAACATTTGCTTGCCCCCAACACAAAAACCCCTAGAGTTTCTAATGATCACACCCCCGGACGCTGTATTCTTATGGGAGGATCCATCCACATTAAGAGCAACAAAATCTGGCGGAGGGGGTGCCAAAAACCAATTCTAACTAACTTCCTCAGAACTGGGAGCTCCTGTAACCCCAAAGCCCGTAATGGTGCTTTGTTACGGCTAACTTGTTTAGGAATTATAAAATTGTTAGCCAACTGTAGATTACGCCGAATGTTCAAAATCACAAAGGCAGGATTAGGCGAAGCATTTTCATAGACACACTTGCATCTCTGTTTCCAAATTTCCCATAAAATGAACATGGGAGTAAGAAGGAATAGCACACATGTTTGAGAGTTCTGTTTGGCTCTCTTGAACCAAATTACATGCACCTTGGATAATTCTGTTGGTCGCCTTATGTGCACTTCAAAAATCCAGTCAAAGTGACTCCACACCTGCATCGCCAATTCTCCGTCCAGAAAGAGATGATTCAAAGATTCGTTCTTTGGCGAATTGCAACAACGACATCTAGAGGCAAGACTCAACACGCATCTGTATAACTCCCCATCCACTGGCACCCCTCTACGGAGTAACTTCCAAACAAAAACTTAGATTCGGGAAGAAATAATGTTGTGCCAAAATTTCTTACTTAATGCATTAACCTTTCCTTGTCTCCGTAACATTTCATAGACCGACTGAAAGGAAAAGAGCCCACTCAGATTTGGTACCCATAAACACTTGTCATCACCATTGTCCTCAACCCGTAATCTATCTGCAAAAAGGCTACGCGTCAAACTTCTGAGATCTGGAGTGACTAATTCAAAATCTGTTGAAATTATCTCGCTAATTGAGGGCCAAAAATCTTGACTAACCAAAGTCGTCGACCTCCTGAAAGAAGCTACCGTGTTCCAGTTTTCCTTAAAAAAAACTAATATTGCCCAAGCCTATACACCAAAGCGAATTACTCAAAATAAAAGTCTTCCCAATCATGAGCTCCTTAAAAAAAGGTGAAGACCCACCTTTCACCATTTGGCTATTCAACGCAACTCCATGCCGCCAGTATTTATTCCTCATAAATGTAGCCCATAAAGAGTCCAAAGTAATAAGTCTCCAAAGAGCCTTAATGCGAAAAGCCTGCATCACAACCATCAAGTCTCTAACTCCCAAACCCCCTTCTTCCCCAGGGAAACAAATATTAGCCCATGACACCCATTTTTTTTCAGTCTTCCTTCACAATCTCCCCAAAAGAAGTCCGCCAACAAACTATGAATCCGTGATAAAACTTTCCTAAGTACACACATGGTACTAAGAATGTAAATTGGAATCGAGCTAAGGACATGTCTAATCAAGATTAATCTTCCTCCCGGAGTTAACAATTTTGCCTTCCAACCATGGATACGAGATTGAATTTTGGCAATCAAATCTTCAAAATATGAAATTTTAACTCGCCCTTGGAAAACTAGCCCGCCCAAATATTTCAAAGGAGCGACTTTAAACTGGAACCCAGTGCAACTTTTGACCCCCACAATAGTTTCCGCGACTGCCTTGTCTTCCAAAGTAAAAGAACTTTTACCCTCATTTATTTTCCACCCTGAAGTCTTACAGTAACGTGTCAAGAACTCCATACAACCCAAAATTGAGGACTTTCTTCCATTTAAAAAAATAAGGGTGTCATCGGCATACAAAAGGTGTGAGATAGGACGGCAGGCCCTGGGTGTATAATAATATCCAATTTTTCCTTTATCGAAGGCCTCTGTCAAACCCCTACTCAACACTTCAGAAGCAATAATAAAAAGAAACAGAGAAAGAAGATAACCTTGCCTTAAACCTTTGTAGGCTCCCTGAAGCAAAACCGAGAAGCCACAAGAAGTTATACAGTTGGATATGAGATGACATATTCTACCAGTAAAGCCAAATTTTTTTAGCACTGCAAACAAAAAGTTCCACTCCATTCTATCATACGCTTTCTCCATATCAATTTTCAGCACCACGTTGCCTCCAAATACCTTTCTGTTAATGTCTCTAAACAGTTCCTGCGCCAGCCCAATATTTTCACCAATGAACCTGCCTTTGACAAATGCCCCCTACTCCTGAGAAATCAACACAGGCAAGAGATCTACCAGTCTATTGCAAAGAATTTTGCTGAAAATCTTGTAAATCACATTACACAGACTAATTGGGCGAAAATCAGAGAAAGAATCTGGATTCTCAATTTTAGGAATCAAAGCCATGAAATTAGCCGTAAAAGAAGCCGGCATCGCCTCCCCTTCGAAAAATTGGATAGCTGTCTCCCAAATATCCATACTCAAAACCTCCCAACAAGACTGAAAGAAATCAGAAGTAAATCCATCCGGTCCAGGCGCACTATTTTTGGGAATGTCGAAAACCGCATTTCTCACTTCCTCCAAAGAAGGGCTTATGACCAAGGTGTCGCATTGCTCGGGACTCGGCACCTGTGGGATGCAGTTTAACAAATCCATATCCACCATACAAGTACCTTGAGAAGATATCAAATTAGCAAAAAACGCATTAGCGTTGTCAAGAATCTCACCCGGTTCCGAGACCGTCCTACCACACAGTAAAGAAATCTGATTGATGGCCCGTCTCTTTTGTTTGGACTTGGTAGAAGCATAAAAGAATTTGGTACAAGCATCCCCATCTTTAAATTCTTTTTCGCCCGACTTCTGAATCCAGTAAAGCTCCTCGTGTTTGAGAGCTAATATGTACTCTGCCTGACAACGATGTAGATTGCTACAAGCATTGACATCCCAGTTAGCATCAACATTTAGACCATTAGTTCTTGTAGTTGCGAAACCCGTCAAAAGAATTGTTTCCCACTGTTGCATTTCATCCTCTAAAGCTCGGATTCTACTAAACACATTACCAAAGACCGTCCTGATCCACTGTATAAGAGCTCGTCGGGTCATTTTAAGTTTGGCATCCACTCTGTCAATAGGTCTCATGGAACCCATGTCGGTCGACCACTTGTCCTTAATCAGATCAAGAAAACCAGGATGGGTCGTCCACATATTTAGGAAGCGGAAGGGGGCAAAACCAATTTTTGATTGTGTTGGCATAGAGGTCAACAGCGAAGAATGATCTGAAAATGTTCTATTAAGATGTTCCACTTTAGGACTACCCAAATCTGTCAACCAAGCTGAATTAACAAGGATCCTATCAAGTCTGGCTCAAATACGCTCACTACCTCGCCTGTTATTACACCAGGTGAGTCGAGGACCCGAAAATCCACAATCAATTAGACCACCGTTTTCAATACAGTCAGAGAAGTGGACATGCTCGCCAGGGAGGGCTCCACTCCCCCCACTTTTTCGTCCGAATGCAAATATGTATTAAAATCCCCGCCGACCATCCATGGACTATCATGATTAGCAGCAAAATTGACCACATTTAACCAGAGATCCCTTCGTTCATCCACAGAGCATTTAGCATAAACAAAAGAAATTAAAAAATTCTTGAAGCAGAGTTCGTTACCTGACAATGGATGATCTGATCCGACATATCCACCACCGAAAGGACAAGAGAGGTATCCCAAATAATCCAAATCTTGCCTTCAAAAGATTCATTCGAGACAAATCCACCAAGCTTGAGTTTGTTTCCAATCTCCATATGTCTATTAGCAACAATCATAGGCTCCGCAATCATAAGAATTTTGACTTTATGCTCCACAACCATCTTTTTTAATCGCCTTCTCGTGGATTGATTACCAACCCCTCGAGCATTCCAAAAAAGTAAATTTTCTGTCATCTTAAACTCTGGTGGAAAGTTTACCCTTCTTAGGCTTACGACGGTTGCCCGGAGGGACCGCCAAGCCGACTGTTTTTCTTAGATTCTCATCAGACTGAGCCCCCAACGCTAAATCCTTGATAGCTTGTGATTCCGGCCCTAACTCTGAAATCCGACGCAGCCGCATCACTATCATTTGTGGCACTGTCAAGGGAGTTAGTACTCATCTTTTTTTTTTTTCTGTTTTTGCAAAGCATGGTTCTCCTTCACCAATTGAACAACAACCTCGAACAAAACCCCCCCATCCTGTTTATTTTTGGCTGCCAAGAGATCCAGTAATTTACCAATGTCCACGGGATTAGTTCGTATTGCCTGTATAGTCGTCCCTGTCGCCTTCACTGTTCCCACCCCTATTTCCTATGACAATGCTGTCCTCATTGTAGCTGATCGAGGAGCAGTCAAATGAGAAACCATTCCTAGAACGGGGGAGGTTACTCCAACTGCGAGCGAGGGAGAAAGCACGTCCCCTGTTGAGGGGCATTGGACAGGTTGGGGAACTAAATCCCCTGTTTTTGGGCAGTGCATGTCCGAGGACGCAGCGAGCTCGGGTTGTGACTGAAAGGTGCACCGCAACTGCTCCTCGGGTGCTATTTCAGCTCCCTGTTTTGGTGCCTCACACTGCAACTGTTGTTTTGGTGCCTCACTTTGAGGGAGTTTAGTTGGATGTCATTACCGGATAGACCAAAAGCTATGGAAATATTAGATAGACAGAAGATGGCATATATTGGAAGGATCCCACAAGACACCACAACACTGGGTGTTCAATGAGATTTATTTGAAAAGACATCGATGCTATAGTAAAACAACATCAGCTTATTATCTAATGTGAAACTAATTTTTAGGCTCGAACTGAGCCACATCTCAAATGAATACCACATTTACTAATTACTTTACATTGGCATGTTTGATTTTGTCAGATCTTGAAGGTTTATCTAACATGACCTATGTGCTTTCTTATTTTAATGTGAAATCAGATCATTATTCTCTCAATGATGCAAAAAGCAAGCTTATGAACTTCATCAACTAAGAAAGTATCTCCAAAATGCCACAAATTTCATATAACTATATAATTAATTGGTTCTTGATTGTTTTAATTGTTATGCAATAATGGATTTGTATATTTCTTGGATACAAAGTATATAAATTTATAAGTATGTTCATGTTGTTGGAGGGAGGCATTGCTTTCCTTTGCAGCCATGTTCACTTTTTTCGTTATCAACGGTTCTAGTTGTGAATTTTATCAATAAAATTGCCTCCAATTCAATTGTGGATGCTATAGCTCTTAGACAATGTTTAACCAAATGATAATATGGCCATATGGGGCATAGAGGATTGAAATATGACCTTATTTTCAATTCATTGTTCTTGGATTCCTTTGTTTTGGTTTTGTGGTGAAATGTTCTCATATTTTTTTTGTGATTCTCTAATGCAGGGGGAGCATGATCGGTGACGAGCACCAAAGTTTGTGGAGCATTTCGTACTTCAGTTTCTTTTAAGCTAACTAACTAGCCATTATACAACTTTGGTTTTGGTTGTTAGATGTGAGCATTGACAATATGTAATAATTTAATTAGTAATTTTCCTCTGGACCATGTAATATTGATTTTGAAATGAAATTAAGGTCCATCTTGATGTATGATGATGGTATCAAAAAAGTTTAGTGTCATTTTTATTTGAGTCTAAAAGTTGTGCACATGTTGGATAGATTGTCTGCACCACATGAAAAGAAAGCACTACAGGTTGAAAAATGTGGGTTTTTTTGGTAATAAAAAAATTTTGGATTATCAAAGGGAATTAGCGACAGTTACAACCGTCAAGTGTGCTCATGGATTTTAGCGGCGGTTGATAATTGTTGTTAATTTTAAAAAAAAAATGTTTCAGCAGGTTTTGCCAATGGTTGTAACCGTCGCTATATGGTATTCAGCGATGGTTTTGCCAGCGGTTGTTGACAACCGTCACTATATGTTAGATGGCGACGGTTATGCCAGCAGTTGCTGAAAACCGTCACTGAATACCCTAGTGGCGCTTTTATTAGCGGCGGTTGTCTAACCGTCGTTTGTATTATGTAGCGACACTTATAACCGTCACTAAATACCTTTGGCCACCATCGCTAAAATACAGTTTTCTTATAATGGGAGATAGAGTTTAAAAATTTTTTGGAAAACAGTAGGAGGAGATTAGGAACTTCGAGTGTTCTCGATGTGATCCTAGATAAAATAGGGGGAAGACGAGTCTTCTGTCTGCAGAAGAGGTGTTGTTTTGTTTGCTAACGGCAGAGTTTGATAGCTGATGTTTTGCAAAGTAAAGAAATAGAGCTTGCAGTTGCTCTGTTTTTTATTAAAACAAGGTATGATATGTTCTAAAGTGCTGACGGTTTTATTTCAGATTGTAAAGGCAGGTCCAAGAAGGTTGGAAAGTTGGTTAACACAATGGTTTTTTCTGAGAATCCAATTTTGATGTGCAATAGTGTTGGTAATAGTTTTTCCTTGTTTTATTCTATTTTAATTTCGTTTAGTGATTTTTCCGGTAAAGTCATCATGTACCCCTGACTAGATTGTAAATCAATTTTTTGATAAGTAATAAAGGTCTGGCATCCCATAGTTGCCTCTCCCTCCTGGAGGTTTAGTTTTTTAAAAAGTCTTTAGTTATGTTTAAAATTAATTAAATACCTTTGTTTATCGAATTTGATTATTCTCAAAAACTTTGTAGAAAATAGAGAAATTCGGGGAATTCACCATTAATTTACATGTTGAGGAGCAATTAGAGAAATTATGCACGAAGAAATTCAAGCTAAACCAAGCCTAAAATCCAACCCAATTCTAAGTGCTCCTTAATGACCCATATAATGTTTTGCGACAAAAATCCAATTTTATGACCTATCCACATTCAATTTTAATTTCCATTTGATACCCAGATGTACCACTAGCATTTTCCACCATTACGCATTTCAAAAATCCCTTCAAAACCACTCTTAAAAATTTTGAATTATTTAATGGAAAAATGACTTATAAAGTCTACTTTTTATAATTGTAAACCACATAAGACCCTAACAATTGAAAATGCCTAAAAAAACGTACTTTTCGTAATTCAAGACTATTAAAAGCCACAAACCATGGCTAAAAGATATGCCAAAAGACAAATATACATATATTCCTAGACATATTGATATGATGTTGTTATTCATGTATTCATTCCAGTTACATTGAAACAAACGAAATATGCAATCTTTTAACGCAAATTTATATTTTTTAAAGTTGTTTTATGTCCTTGAAATACAACGTATTGATAAATTCTTGTTAGGTAATCTAAAAGTAAACTTATGAATGATTTTAAGAAGGTGAATGAATTTCGATTAATAATAGAGAAAGTCAATATGAAAATCGATATTGTTCTATTGAATAATACTTACAGTTTGAAATAAAATTCTAATGCATTTTCAATGTTGGCTGTTAAAGCTATATTCATAAACCCTATTACTTGTAGTTGAAAAGAAATCAAAGGAGTACATAGTGGCAGTGGTATCTAAGATGTTAACAGTGATTCAAGGTTGAATGAGATTTCTTAATCTCAAGAGAGGTTGGGGTTAGAGTTGGAAAAAAAAGACTAATGGTGGTGGGAGAGTTATACTGAACTGAGCCAAGCCTCAAGATATGATCCATGAGATTTTGTTTTTAAAAATTGATTACTTACGTAAAAGGGCAAGAATGTCTTTCTAATTATTTTTAAACCATGGGTTGGGTTTATGACTTTTAAGATTCTTTAATTACAAAGATAGCCATTTTGAGGCATTTTCAATTGTTAGAGTATGATGTGGTCTACCATTATAAAAAGTAGGCTTTATAAGTCAGTTTCCCTTATTAAATTCCGAATTTTAGGAGATTTTTCTTTATTCCCATACAATCTATTCAACAATCCACTTAAACCCTAACCCTAATAAATCACAATCATTCACTTTATCCAACAAATGAATCTGGGTCATCAAACACAAATAGTTAAGTCAATGTCGTTGGATTTTGAAGTTACATCTCAACCGTCCAAACACATGTCACGGGTCTATAAATAGAGGTTATTTCTCCATATAAGGGGATCATTATTTTTAGGTTTTATTTTTAGAGAGAAAATGTAGAGAAATTCAAGTTTTGATTTTGTATTCCAACATTTTTTTTTTCCATTGAAGTAAAGTAAGTTCCATTTTTATTTATGCATATCATGTCTTCATTTTTAGCAAAAGCCCATCTTTCTCAACTATCTATTTTAATTTTTAGTTACTTCCTTTATCCATGGAGAGCTAATCCTCTCCTCTCAAAGGAAGAGATTGAGTCACACGAAGATATATTGGTAGTTAGATTGTATTTCATTTATGAAGTAAAATAGAATAATGAATTGTAATAAGTACTTGAAAAAAAAAAAGGTGGCTTCATTTGTTAAAATTGATAATATTTTGATTCGAAATAGTAAATTTATTTTCATGTCTTTTAGAATTTTTCCAATGAAAAACATAACGTTTTTAAAAATGTAACAATGGATTTGGTTAAAGTTTGAGGGAAATGAAATATTTTTACTTCTTTAATCTCACAACTCAAGTCATGTGGGTTGAAAAACCGTGTGATTTGAGTATTGTGGGGAGAAATTGAAAGTACATTTTATTACATCATTGTGTTAGAATGTGGTGATTCTCATATCCTTGAGATTTCTCTGTATTTCAATCTTACTTCACAAGTTCATTATTTTACTTTAAATCACATTATCTCTCAACATTTTATCATCTATTTTTATTTTATTTTTCATTTTTTCCCTTTATTCTTTAATGTGTGAATCAAGTATTGTCCTCTAATCCAAATGAATAGTTGATAACTCATACTTCCGCTATGCATTGTTAAAATGTATTGTAGGTTGAATGAAAAACATATAAAAAAGCACAATTATTTCTTTGATTGATGTTGAAAATCGTGCAACAACACTACATCAAAAGGCTTGATTAGCTACACGGAGATGGCCACGGCTCAAAACCGTTAGTTTATTTGCCACGGCCCAAAACCGTGGCTATAAAAAGAAAATGCACCTAAGTTTGCTTTGACGCCATTGCGAAAGAAAATTGGTGGTCTTGCGAAAGAAAAAATTTGCGGTCTTGCGAAAGAAAAATGGCGGTCCCGCCTCCTTCCATTTTCATTTTAGGGAAGGAAAGCAGAGGAGAGTGAGGAGCAGGGAAGGAAAGTGAGAGAGAGGGGGTGAGGAGCAGAGAAGGAAATCAAATAATCGCTCCATTTTCGTTTCAAATCAGGGTGAGGAGCAGGGAAAGAAAGCAAAGAATCGCTCCATTTTCGTTTCAAATCAGGGTGAGGAGCAGGGAAGGAAAGCAAATAATCGCTCCATTTAGGTTGGGTACGTTTTTTTTTTTCTTTGGTTTGACTGTTTATTTGTTTTAAGCTTATCAAAAGAGTGGGTTTTGGGGTGCAAGGGTTAGGGTTCAAGAACCAACGCTACTCTCTCGTCTACAGACCCAATCTATTGAGCTTCTTCACTCAGATTCAGTGAATTCAATCAACCCAGTTGTTGCAATCGATACATTCAATCGATTGAGATGTCAGAGCATCTGAGCGACTTAGTTTAGGGTTTGTAAATTTCTTTAATCGATTTTGCTTGATTTGTGTTTCTTTATTGTAATTTGCATATTGTTTTGAAATTAATCTCATGTTTACCACTTCATCACAAATTTTCCCATGTAATTTTGTGGTGGCTGTGAAATGGGGTTCTCTTGAGAGAGATAGAGATTGAATCAAAACTTTGGATGAGTCCATTTCAGTGTTGATGTTGGATTGATTTCACAGTTTTTTCACAGTTTTATGTGTAAAAGAATGAATTGATTTTGACTTTCTTAAAATTTGATCTTGACAGGGAATATCTACTAGTGAAACTTGGATCAAGCAGTCAAGGAGAAGGTAGGTAATTAAAAAAACATTTTTTTATTAGTTTGTATGACTTTATTGTCAAATTTGTAAGAACCAATAAGGAGAATGAAATTCATTTTGGACCAAAAAGAGATTACCCAAGTTAGTGATTGCGAAATGGTTTTACCTCGAGAAAGAAATCTTAAATATTGCTGCTATGTTCTGTATTTTTCCTGTGATGGACGGCCTGGTAATAAATTTGATACGATACATACTGATGTAAAATATTCAAATATAAGATGATGTAGGGATCTACCGTCCTTGTACACGTGACACGAATAAATGGATAGATGATAACCAATAGCTTGCAAATATGTTTTTTTTGTTTGGAAAGCGAGCAGGGGTTTTGAGAATCCCCAAACCTTATAAAATAAAGGATGATGAAGCTTACAATCGCTCAAGAATTCACTAGTGCAAATATATGTTACAATGGAAGTGTTTTTGGGACCTCCTACCTTGGATAAATCTTATTTATGTCTTTTATATGCTTAAATGTGTAATGTATATTATCTCTATATTGTTTTCTACAATGTATCTTACGGTACACGAAACAATTCGATACATGTATCTTAAATTTAGGTTTCGATATACGATACAATAAATGTTTGATAACTGTGGGCATGTATTTGTTTGTCATGCTTTATGTTAGTAATTCCCAAACTCGAACACAAGAAGATCTTTGTATAAAAATCGTTGGTTCATGTAATAGTATAAATTATGAGAACAAAACGGTTTAATGCAATTAGAACGGAAACCCGGAATTCTAAAAGGAGTAGAGTGTATTTTTGTGGTGCAGTGCGGCAGTTATACTGAACATGAATTTACATACGAAAAAAATATAGTCTGAAGATCTACTCCAAATTTTTATTTATTTTTCCCTGCATTATGTTATCTCCTGTACATGGAAGAACATTGTTGGAAACATGAAGAGTTCATTATCTTTGATAAATGTTAAATATCTACAGAGAAGGAAAAATAAAAATGTTCTCTGCCATCGTTGAAGTCGAATTTGGTTGCCTCACTGGTTGATGCCATTATGGAAAAAGTAAAACTAACCGGCTCCTTTTGTATATGGGCGAATCACCTTAGCTTTTCCACAAACCAAACCACCTATTAAACTCGTTGCCATATTTTTCTCTCTCCTTTTTTATTTTTATCAATTTTGATCAGTGGGTGTTTAAGATTCAGAAGGCTTGAATCTAGGATTTATTTGAATGCTGCCTTATTTATGTCCAAGGCTTACTGAAATTTCTAGTTGTTTCTATTAGTCTGGTCGTAGCTCTATGAACCTCCATCTGGCCGTCCTACATCTTCAGGGAGACCATCTTCAGCTGGGAGCTCTGTGGAACACCAAGCAGCTTCCCGAACTGTGAACTCTGTGGAACATCATCCACCTGTCCGTACTGTATCTTCAATGCGATTGGCTTCAGCTACAAACTCCATGGAACAACCTCCATCTGTTCTTTCTGGATCTTCAGTGCGAGAAGCTTCAGCTGTGAACTCTATTGAACAACCTCCGTCTGCCCATTCTACATCTTCAGGGAGACCGACTCCAACTGCAAACTACACGGACCAAGTTCAATCCGCCCGTTCTGTCGCTTCAGGGAGACCAGCTTTAGCCGTGAAGATAGTTCCTATGCTACCCCCTAGTGTACCAATATCACTTAGGCCTACAGTGCTTCCATCAGAGACTCCTAAGGATACTCGAAAGGAGACTCCTAAAGCTAACCGAAAAGATAGAAGGTGAGATCTGAAATTGTGGACATTAATTAATAAAATCTATCCCTTTACTGTCTTGCGAAGGTTTGCATATCTAGCTAAATAAATTATTTAAAAGTGTTTTTTCCCAGCTTGCATTATTAACTATCAAGGCATTTGTGTTTCTCTTATACATTTTTCATACGTATGCAGGAGTAGGATATCTATTGACCTGAGCCATATGAATATGCGGGAAATTGACAACGATCGTCCTACTTCTGTTCTCCAGGATGAGGTATGTGATATGCTTGGAAGGCATGTAACTGTTGCATGATGGAATATCACTAGCACGCATAATTTTCTTCATGCTGCTTTGTAACTTAGTTTCTGTAGTTGATCTTGGAATTAGAAAGGTAGGGTGAATATCATTGTTAGAGTTCATTCATGCTTATCTATTTCTATCCTGGTTGCAGCTTGATATACTTCAAGAAGAAAACGAAAGTATACTTGAGAAGGTACATGGCTAAGTGATTTCTTTGTTAGTTTTCATGTACTATGCTTAATGATTTCACCGCTTTAGCTGATCACGTCTTGGTACTCAAGCTGGTAGACCACTGTCTGATGTTTGATTGGATAATGCTGGTTGCAGCAATGATTTGCTTACCTGATGACTAGCAGTACTATCCAATCTTATGCATCATGCTACAGCAGACAGTGTCAACACTCAACAGCTTGTGCCTGCGGCCTGCCATACTTGAGCTATAGACTAATCTTGTTAATATATCAATTGACTCAAATAATGATATGTTGGCCAGCTTCAATTTGCTGAGGAGAGGTGTGAGGAAGCCGAAGCCAGAGCTAGGCAGCTTGAGAAACAGGTATATCATCAATAGGATGAACTGGAATTTATATTTATTTATCTATTATAATTTTTTTGCAAGCAAGCAGGGGTTGTAGAGACCTTCCCAAATTATATTAAAAATGGGAAAGAAGAGGAGGGAAATCCCTCAAATTGAATGTTATATCATGACCTTTTAGTGAAAAAAAGAGTCAGAATTGAGAAAAAAGTTGCCATGCTCTTGAATATGAATGTAATTTAATACATTCTAAAATATAATGAGAAACATTTGACTGTATCTTGGCTAAGTATTAGCAACTTGAGTTCAATTCTCACTTCATTGTTATGTACGTGCATGTGATCCACCTCTAGTTCATGTACCTACCCTTCAAAAGACCAACAAACTAATTCTTTCTACCCCTCCAAAACACTTGCTTGAGAAGCTTAAAGTCGTTACTACACTCTTCATCAGTTTCTCATATGGATGCTTTTATTGCATCAAAAGGGTCCAAGTTTTGAGGCTGTCTATAATTGAATTAGTGCAGATATCAATATATGTGCGAAGAATGATTAGAGCTCCCAGTATGTGTCTGTTATTGTTTTTTTTTCTGTTGCATATGCGCTTTAACTAATTTGCAACTTTTCACTTGTAGGTTGCTTCACTTGGAGAAGGTGTATCCTTGGAAGCCCGTCTTTTGAACAAGTTTTCTTCATGCCCTCTTGAATAGTTGGAAATAATGTGCGAGATTGCAGATAGTTGACAACTTTCTTCCAAAAAGGTTCCTGGCAACTCTAGAGTACCGTGACTTTTGTTCTATCAGTATTTATTTATTAAATTTTTGTAGGCAACTTCTAAGTTTAACCGATAGCTTGAAGTGTATTGGATATGGGTACTATAAAGATAACCGTTCTATAATTTGTTTCCTATTTTTCCTGTAAACACGAGTTTTCATTCAATAATAGAGATGATTTCAGAAGGATTACTTTTCCTCCCTTTCATAATATGAAGGCCATGATGCTCAGCTAATTACTTTGACTATATTATTTAGGAAACTATTAAAAGACAAATAATTCCAACAGTTAAGGAACTCGTAGAATTTGAGGAGAAGATGAGCACTGATTTCTTCTTTCAATTACTTGTGTTCAAGAATGTGCTTAGAAAAAGAAAAAAACTGTATATTTATTGAAGCTGATTCTGATATATGCTTATTCCATAAGGGATTGGACATTTTGAAATTGTCTCCATGCCCATTGCAGTTTGATTAATAGGAAAATGAACATTGGGCTGGGATATGTTGTATATGTTTGGGAGGTGGAATCTGTGGGTTTTCTCTTTTTTGCACTCCTCCAGTCGACTCCTCCATATAAAGATTGCTTTCAATCGACTCCTCCAGTCGACTCCTCGCAAGCTTTCAATCGACTGCTCCCATCGATTGCTCCCATCGACTGCTCCCATCGACTGCTCCCATCGACTTCTCCAGTCGATTGCTCCCATCGACTTCTCCAGCGAGTCGACCCCTCCCATCGCATTCACCAACCAGTCGACCCATTGAAGCTTCCTGATTTGAAGCTCCAGATTGAAGCTCCCTGATTTGTCAAATTGGTAAAACCCATCCCACAAGGGCCTGTTTGGGGCTATTTGGGCCTGTTTGGAGCCTGTTTGGGGCGATTTGGGCCTGTTTGGTACGGGCCTGTTTGCCTGTTTGTAAAACCCATCCCATATTTGAAGCCTCTTTCCTGATTTCTCTTAATTTTGGTGCTTTGATGAGTCGAAAACGGAGCTATATGTCTGGGAGCCAGTCTAATTACAGTGGACACAAAGGAGGCAGCTCACACGGGCTTGAACCTCGCACGCCAGATTCTGATATTATTATTTGCAACTATTGTAAGAATCCTGGTCATACCAAGTTTGACTGTAGAACGCTGCAGTTTAAAAACCGGCAAAAACATTCAGCTCATGTTGCGATCCCTTCTGCTGCTTCTGCCAAATCAGTCCTTATTTCTGCTAATGAGTATGCCCAGTTCTCCAAGTATCAGGAATCACTCAAGTCTTCCTCTACTTCTGTCACAGCGAGTGCCGATTCAGGTAAACCCGATGTTTGTCTTCTCTCATCATCCTCCCAGTGGGTCATTGATTCTGGTGCCACAGATCATATGACAGGTAATTCTAGTCTATTTTCTTCGTTTCAATCAAATGCTTATACTTCTACCGTCACTTTAGCCGATGGGTCACCATCTTGTGTTCGCGGGTCTGGCACCATCAATCCTACCCCTTCGCTATCTCTGTCCTCTGTCTTACATTTACCTAATTTATCCTTTAATTTGCTCTCTGTAAGCCAACTTACTCGTCATCTTAACTGTTGTGTCTCATTTTACCCTGATCATTGTTTAGTTCAGGATCTTATGACGAAGAAGATTATTGGTAAAGGACATGTGTCTGGAGGAGGCCTCTACATTCTTGATACACCGATGCCGAGTTCTGTTGCTTGCTCCAGTGTCATGTCTCCTTTCGAGGCTCATTGTAGGTTAGGTCATCCGTCTCTCCCTCTGCTCAAACAGCTTTGTCCTCAATATAATAAGGTGTCTTCATTAAATTGTGAGTCATGTCAGTTTGCAAAACATCATCGTCTTAGTTCGAGTCCTAGAGTCAATAAACGTGCTAGTGTTCCTTTTGAATTAGTTCATTCTGATGTTTGGGGTCCTTGTCCTATTTTGTCTAAACCTGGGTTTAAGTATTTTGTTACATTTGTGGATGATTATTCTCGTGTTACTTGGTTATACTTGATGAAAAAACGTTCTGAGTTGTATTCCCTGTTTTGTGCGTTTTGTGCTGAAATTAAAACTCAATTTAATGTTTCCATTCGCACCTTGCGAAGTGATAACGCTAAAGAGTATACACAAGCTTTATTTCAGTCTTATATGACTCAGAATGGCATACTTCATGAAACTTCATGTGTTGATACCCCATCCCAAAATGGTGTGGCAGAACGTAAAAACAGACATCTTCTTGAAACAGCACGAGCTCTATTATTTCAAATGCATGTTCCTAAACCTTTTTGGGCCGATGCCGTCTCTACAGCATGTTTTCTCATTAATCGCATGCCTTCCTCTGTTCTTCATGGTGAGATACCTTACAAAATCCTTTTTCCCGATAAGTCATTGTTTCCTATTGACCCGAAGATATTTGGTAGCACTTGTTTTGTTCGGGATGTTCGTCCGCATGTCACTAAATTAGATCCCAAGTCTTTAAAATGTGTCTTCCTTGGTTATTCTCGTCTTCAGAAAGGTTATCGGTGTTATTGTCCCACTCTTCACAAGTATCTGGTCTCAATTGATGTTACCTTCTTGGAAGACACACCTTATTTTCCATCTTTGCCCATTCCCACTCACATGGGGGAGGAGGATGATTTGTTGGTCTATTCTATCACGTCCTCAACACCTGTCTCCGCACCAGCTCCTGTCTCGGACCCAGCTCCAGTCCAGCCTCCTATTATTCAGGTTTACTCCAGGCGTCTACCTCTTGACTCATGTCCTGCACCTGATCCTTCGTCATCAGATCTAGTCCCGAACAATGATCTTCCAATTGCCTTACGGAAAGGTAAACGACAGTGTGCTTATCCTATTTCTTCATTTGTTTCTTATACTAATTTGTCGCCTTCCTCGTGTTCTTTTATTGCTTCCCTTGATTCTACCTCTATTCCTAAAACTGTCCGTGAAGCCATATCTCATCCTGGTTGGCAGACTGCAATGATAGAGGAGATGAATGCTTTAGATGACAATGGTACTTGGGACTTGGTCGATTTACCTTCAGGAAAAAGGGCTATCGGGTGCAAATGGGTCTTCGCAGTTAAGGTCAATCCGGATGGGTCAGTCGCTCGATTGAAAGCACGTCTTGTTGCTAAGGGCTATGCTCAAACCTATGGGGTGGATTACTCTGACACTTTTTCTCCTGTTGCAAAGTTGACCTCTGTTCGGTTATTCATTTCCATGGCTGCTTCCCATCATTGGCCTTTACATCAGCTTGATATCAAGAATGCTTTTCTTCATGGTGATCTTCAGGAGGAGGTGTATATGGCGCAACCTCCTGGTTTTGTTGCTCAGGGGGAGTCAGGGCGAGTTTGTCGTCTTCGAAAATCTTTATATGGTTTGAAACAGAGTCCTCGTGCTTGGTTTGGAAAGTTTAGTCAGGCTGTTGAGAAATTTGGTATGATGAAAAGCAAGTCTGACCATTCTGTATTCTACAAACGATCAACAACTGGTATCATTCTGTTAGTGGTGTATGTGGATGACATTGTAATTACTGGGAATGATACGAGAGGAATCTCATCTCTTAAATCTTTCCTTCATACTCAGTTTCACACGAAGGATTTGGGAGAGTTAAAGTATTTCTTAGGAGTTGAGGTCACTCGGAGTAAACGAGGTATCTTTCTATCTCAGAGAAAATATGTTCTTGACCTATTAACTGAGACAGGTAAATTGGGAGCAAAGCCCTGTAGTGCTCCTATGCCTCCAAATGTGCAACTTACCGATGTTGGGGAACCATTTGCAGATCCTGAAAGATATCGAAGGTTGGTTGGGAAGTTGAATTACCTTACCGTGACTCGTCCAGATATTGCATACTCAGTCAGTGTTGTCAGTCAGTTTCTGTCATCTCCGACAATTCATCATTGGGCAGCGTTAAAGCAGATTTTGGGTTACTTGAAAGGAGCACCAGGACGCGGTATCGTGTATGAAAATCACGGGCACACTCATATTGAATGTTTCTCAGATGCTGATTGGGCAGGTTCCAAAATGGATAGAAGATCCACTTCAGGTTATTGTATATTTGTTGGTGGGAATTTGGTTTCATGGAAGAGTAAGAAGCAAACAGTTGTGTCACGATCCAGTGCAGAGTCTGAATATAGGGCTATGGCACAGTCTGCGTGTGAGATAATGTGGATATATCAGCTCTTGACTGAAGTAGGCCTTAAAGCTACAGTACCAGCGAAATTGTGGTGTGACAACCAAGCTGCTCTTCATATTGCTTCTAATCCTGTGTTTCATGAACGGACTAAGCACATTGAAATTGATTGTCATTTCATTCGTGAGAAAATTCAACAAGGCTTGATTTCTACTGGATATGTGAAAACTGGAGAACAACTAGGGGACATCTTCACGAAAGCTTTAAATGGGGTTCGGGTTAACTATCTTTGTAACAAGCTGGGCATGATTAACATTTATGCTCCAGCTTGAGGGGGAGTGTTATAGTGTGTATCTAGCTGTCAGTGTGTAGTGTGTATCTAGCTGTGTGTGTAGTGTGTATCTAGCTGTCAGTGTGTGTATCTAGCTATTTAAGCCCATGTATCATTTGAGTTTAAGTAAGGAAATGAAGTAATCTCTTATCTATTTTAACAGGAATAATTTCTTTGGTAGATTTGAATCCATAGGGATTTTCAAATTCGATTCCCATATGCCATTATCTGGGGTATATAGTTGGAAAGAAATAGTTGCACTTCTTCATAGAAGAAACTTTAAGTGACGCAGGTACATCCCTTGATGCGACTGAACCTAACCAAGATTTTTACATGCTTTTTCCTTTGAATGTAGGTTCCCTTCTTTAAAATATTTTCTGCAGTTTACCTTTTCCATAATTTGTTCAGTTATATAAAATGGTTTTCTTAAAGATCTTTACACCTTTAGAGGCTAGCAATCTATGATGAAATTTCCAGTTCTTATCAATGAGATACTCATACGTGGTAAAGTTTTTCTTGTGTAGTTGTGTGTGTATTTATTTTTGTCTTTATTTTTATTTTTATTTTCCCAAGCATGCAATTTGTTTCCATGTGAATGTTAAAAAAAGAGTATTAGGATTTGGGTGATTCAATTAGATGTAGACGTTTTCCATAAACCAATAATTTATTGAAAGCTTAATGAGCCATTCAATTTTATTTTTCAAATAGGTATTTATGTAGAGATTTTTGGCCCGAAGTTTGAGTTTTGGTCATATTTGCCTCCGCTTCCTCTTAAAGTAGTGTTGGCTGTTGGACAGAAAGCCAAAGAAAAAAACTCATCAGGTAAGGCTTAAAGTTAATGGTGTTAACTGTTTCAAGAATATCGTGAATCAAGTTTGAAATCAGTAATTCCAATATGTTTTTCCTTATCTTCTTTTTGCCTACTGATGTGCTGATGAAGCAGATTTTCAGGTGAGTAACATCATTGATCTTTCTGGAGAGGGAAACATTGAGAGTATGCTTATAGTTGAAAAAGGCATCCGTGAATTAGCTTCGTTAAAGGTTCTTTGCATGTCCTTATATGTTCGATGTATTATCCTTTTCTAAACTATTAATTTTGATTTTTTCTTCTTCGTTTGTTCAGTTGAGGCCAAGTAGAATTTGCAGGTCTGTACAATGATATGAAATAAACTTTACAATCATTTTTTAGAATTAGGATTATTGTTGACCATTAGGATTCCAATGACACACCGAATGGGTAATCCTTTTTGGAGGATCAATAAGGTTGGAACCAGTTTTCAGTAAAGGAACTCTGTGAAATATGAATCTTGAAATTATATAACTCACAAGATGATTGTCGTATGAGAACTTCACATGAACTCTTACCATTGTTGTGAGCAGCCAGATGCCTGTGCGTTTGCTTGAACAGATCTTTAGGGGATTTGGGTGGGGAACTCTTTCCACAACACTGCACATCTAACAATAGTCGTCCGCTCTCCCAACTTCAATCCTTTGATTAGACTTTCCCTGCCCCACTTCAAACTTCTTTTATTGAACTCTTCGAACCCCTTCATATAGATTCTTAACATTTAAGAATCACTAATTCACTGATTACCTGACTTACCTACTCTGATTTTTCTTATTTTTGTATTGTAATTTTTTTCTTCCTTTCAATAGATTGGTTCCTTGTAGTGAGACATGCTATAAACATGGGAAGTAGAGAGATTTGTCTTAAGTACAAGCCACTACCTATATATAAAAACTTGTCCAGCTAGTTATTCACGAGTCCATCATCTTGATATCATTATGCTTACTTTATGAACACGAAAGTTGAGATTTCTTGTCTGCCAGACTTTTAGCCACATCAAGCATCACATATAAGAGGAAGTAACTCTAATTACCAGTTAGTCATGTTTTTTGTTCTTGTTGAAGGTAGAGGATGTTGTACTGGTGGCAATGGCTCACCAAAGACGACGGAATATGTTGAAACTTGGCCTACCTGTCTCAGGTTAGAAACTTATCTTTCCTCATGCCAATATCTGGTTTTCATTTGAAGTTAAAGGTCTATTTAAAGAAATTTCTAGAGGTCTCTCCATTAAACAACGAAAAAATTGTCATCCACCTAAGAATTGCATAAGGCAGATATTTTTGGTCAGTTTCAGAGAATATGGTAGTTTGATGATTCAATAAAATGAAAAATGTTGTTAGCTTAAACCTTACATTTTAAGCGATTTCGTGGTTTTAGTAATGGTTTCAGAAACAGTTTTTTAATCTTTTTGTTGCAGATGAACTGAAGCTGCCAACTGATGGTCAGAATTACATCGAGACATTTGGTAAATTTCTCTACTGAAAGCTCTTTGATAAATCCCTGTCCCAACCCCATTTGCCATCCATCTATAATTATCATTGTGTAGCAAAAATTATTCCAGCTAGACTTGATGATTATTGGTAGGATCTGTCATTTCTAGAAAGTGAGGTTAAGATAAATATGCAGCAAACTCAGCAGACTGAAACTCGCAGGTGCTAGTGTGAAAAAGATTCCTCTTTACAAGGTACATATATTTCTCTTGTTTATTAAGGTTTTATGTTTGTCTTCTCATCTGATTGATTCCTCTTTTGATGAGGTTACTGGGATTAATCACAGTAAATGCATGTATGTATTCGTTGTTCAGCCGAATTTTCATCAGCCGTCTTTCATCAGCCAAATTACTGTTCAAATTTTCACATTGGTACATAGTGGTTGGAGTAATTTTTTGACTTTCATGATCTGCATAAAAGAAAAGATATTGGATGACATGTTGGATTGCAGTCCAATTTTAACACGATGTACCATGATGCACTAGTAACACTAAATTCTAAATTCTAATAGTTTTATTTGAATAAGTAGATTTTATTACTTTTGATGAGGAATATGATTGCCATGACCAACTTATTTCCAGCTTTTACTCCCTTCTGTCATCATTTTGGCTAATATTCATAACAGCTGATGGTCAAAGTGTTGTTCTTCTATTGAAGAGCCACTATGAAGTCACCTTGGGATGTTATATTTGCTCCAACATTAATTCTTTGATTAGCATGCTTTACTTTGTTGATTTCATTCTTTGCATTGTCTTTTATAGTGGGTTGCTCCTTTACTGTTATATTCAAAGAAGAAGTGAAGAACTCATAGTTGGAAAAAACCATGTTTGGGCTAAGCTAATAACAAGTTCCCTGATGACACTGATACTGTGATCAGACTTTCTATTAATTTTGTAAGTATTGTTATCGTTATGAAAGAAATGTTGATGAATGAACTGCTACCTGCTGTGTTTTCAACTGTTAACTGTTGGATTTCATTCATTAGGTGCTGGATGCATCTTGGTACATGCCAGACGAGCAGAGGAATCCATTTCAAGAATACCAGGTCCTGAATATGAGCAATATATTGCATCCGTTCAATTTATTAAATGCTGATAAAAAGTTATTATTATTATTACTATTGTTATTATTATTATTATTATTATTATTATTATTATTATTATTATTATTATTATTATTATTATTATTATTATTATTATTATGCAACCGCTTACATTTACTTTGTGTCAATGCTGTAATTCTTATGGGATGTTTTTCTTCTTTTTCTGTTTTTGTCAATAAACAGTAAGTTTTAAAAAAAAAAACTATTTCATTAAGTTATGGTAGACAAATGATGCAATTGATACTCTTAAGTAAAGAACCTGTGATACTCTTAAAGGAGGTACACATCATCTTTGCACATTTTCAATATGTAGAGAAAAGATGTTGTGCTGTTATAGTGCAACTATAGAGTGGCTAATGAATAAAAACGAGGTGAATAGAGAAAATCTAGTTAATTATACTAATTAATTTTTTTTTGGGTTTGGTCTGGTGTATGTATTTGTGTGATGGGGTAGAACCATATCCATCCATGTGTTCTGTTGCTAGCATTTCATGCAATTGTTCTATCCTTGGTGTATGGTCATGGGAGGGCAAACTCATTACAATTTGAAAAGCGTGTCTGCAAACTGTATATAAAAAAATTTCTTTCTTTGTATTTTGTTTTAATGTATTTTGTTCATGTTCACTAGCATTACAATTCATGACCATGCCACTACAGCTTCATTACAAACTGAAACAGGGAGGACGCAATTTGAACATTGCTCCCATTTATGATTGTATAGAGAAGCAAATATATGCCACTTCTGAAGTCTTTCCACTTTGTCTTCGTGATATTGATGCAGTTTAGTTCTAGGGTGAGGGTCCTGTTGGCACCTTGCAATCAGCTGTAAAGTTGAGACATATCTGGAGCGCTTAAAGCATGGGACTGCTGAACAAATCAAGGGTGTTCTGGTAAGGGAAATAAGTATTTGTTATGAGTGATTAAAAAATCATTACATTTCCTGTGATAGTTTCTGCACTTGCGGCATTTATTTCTTTAGTGGGCTCAGTACAATTTTTAGTTGGAAATAGTTAAAGAGTTTGGTTGATAATAATACATATATCCTTCTTTAGACGAAGTTCAATATACTTTTACATTGTAAATGGTTAAAGAAGTTCAATATCCATCTATTGCTTGGAATCTGTCAGTAGATCTGAATAGGACTGTTTCCATCCTGCAGAACATAGCAACAACAAATCAGTTCATAACAGTTTTATAACTACAATATTTTTTTTTTGAAAATATTTGTCTTTTCTTTTCCGGACATGCCTTGTTGGAGCTGGACCCGATGGGAAACACACAGCTTTGGAAGCGGTTACAATAGTCCTTGATTTACCACCTCCGCAGCCTGGGTCTACATTAAGATTTACATCTGTAGATAGTGTTTCGACATCTGACCCAAAGTCGGCTCTTGCATTACAACGATTAGTGCAGGCATCTGTAAGCATATTTTTTTAATTGAATTCTTCTTCTAAAAGTTTCTTTTGTTACATGCTTCCATGACTTGTCAATGTAGCGTCCATGACTTCTACAAATTTAATAGATATTTGGCTTCATTTGAATGCAATTCCAAGGTTCCATTTTACGGTTGATTTTGTATTTAGCTAGCATATAGTTTGTGGAATCCTATTCGTGTCGGAGGCATGACACGGTAGCTGTGTCGTAGGCACGGGTACGCGCCACATGGCAAGTGTTTGGTCGATCTTAGTAAGGACTAATTTTGAAAGTGTGGGGCTGTGATTTTGCTGCAGCGGCAAAAAAAATGTATTTTTTTATTATTATATTAATTTGCAACGGTTTCAAACCCTCGCAACAAATCAGATTTCTTTTTTTTGAATTTTGTTTTGACTAGCCACGGCTTAAAACTGTGGTACTTCATGCTTGCCATGGCTTAAAACCGTGGCCATTTATGCTTGCAACGGCTATGAGACCAAAGAAATTCAAAATAAGTGATATATGTTGCCACGGTTATGGAACATGGAGCATCTAGCCATGTCGGGTAGCCGTGGCTAAACCGTGGCTAAATGCAGAAAATCATCAAGCGTCCTCGAACATAAAACCTTTGCTAATATGTGTTGCCACGGTTTATAGTCGTCAATGGTGATTTGGCGACGCCTCAAATGGCCAGGCCTCTAAGCCGTGACAATAGGATACCCCCATGGTCCCAAACCGTTGCTGATGGGTATTTTTGGTGTAGTGCAATACTAATGTCAATTTTTTGCATCAATCATATATCATTTGAAACCAAATAAAAAATAATCACAAGCAACATAAGAGAGCCACAAAAAAGGATGAGAAAAACGCTAATTAAAACACAACACAGGTTGAAGCAGACATGGGTTGCACATGTTCCGCCAAAATAAGGGGTGAAAAAAGAACACCCTTGTTGTTACTGTCATCATTTCCAAAATATCGCTAGTTTCTATTCTTTGTTTATGTGGATGTTCTAATTTGCATAGTCAAACATTTCATATCGCAATCATTATCAACTCTCATGTACTCTCCTTCGCCAAAGGTGTGTCAGTTGAGTTGGTAGAGGTGTGGCGGATGGTATCACACGTCACAAGTTCGAACCCGGCTGGCGGCATGGGGTGGGGAAGGTTAAGGGTAAAAAAAATGTACTATCCTTCCATTCATTTAGTCCTCTCTTTCAAATTTAGAACCACTATCATAACTTTTCATTAAAAAAAAAGGGGTTATTTTCCGTTTGGCCCCCATTAATTTTTGTATTCTAATCTAACACCCATGACTGTGTGTTCAACTACGTTGACTAACAAGCTCCATCAAAAATTTTCAAATAGACCAACTTACCATGCATGTGTTTTGCACATGCTTTTTCTAAAATCACATAAATCGTATTGTTGATGATCATGTTTGATCCAACGGTTGGGAAATAATATTTGGATCTATTTTTTTATTTTAAATTTTTTAACAAAGAAGATGAGTGTCAATGAAAAATTATATACAAACCTAAGTCATATGCACATGTTTTACTAAAATCACATAAATCATGTTTCTTGATGATCATGTTAATCCAAAGGCTAAGAGAATAGCATTTGGATCTATTTTTTTATTTTAATTTTTTTTAACAAAGAAGATGAGTGTCAATTAAAAGTTATATACAAATATAAGTCATATGCACATGTTTTACTAAAATAACAAATTTAAAAAATAGATCCAAATGCTATTTTCCTAGCCGCTGGATCAAACATGATCATCAAGAAACATAATTTAGGTGATTTAAAATTTTAAAAAAAAACATTTGCAAAGCACATGTAGGGTAAGTTGGTTTTTTTGAAAAAATTAGATGAAATTTGTTGGTCAACGTAATTGAACACACGGTCATGAGTGTTAGACTAGGATAAAAAAAAAACTAATGGAGGCAAATGGAAAATAACCCAAAAATAATCAAGGGTTTTTTTCCATTTGGCCTCCATTTGTTTGTCTATTTCTATTTTGACCCTCATTTGTTCTTGTATTCCAGTCAAACACCCATGACCGTCCGTTCAAGGGTCTTGACTAACAAATTTCATGTAATATTATTTAAATTGACAAATCTACCCTCGCATAATTTTCCAAATCAACATTTTTCTTTTCTTTTTTCCCCATAATTCCACCCACTATTCTTTTTTATTTTTTTCTCTCTCCCCCCACCAAGTAATGTGATTTCGCGAAATTTCAATGAAAATTTTGTTTTTTTGAAATTACGAAAAGAAAAAGGGCGAAATTAAAAGTTACATTTTTTGAGGTTTTTTTTATTTCGGAGTTTTTTCGCAAATTTCAATGTTTTTTTGCATTATCAATTCTTCTAATTATTTATTGATTTTTAAAACCACCCCCTGATTTTCTAATTATATATTGATTTCATGTTTGTTTCATTTCTTGGTATTTAGGCTTCATTTAATATGTTTAATAGATTTATTTACTTGTATTTATTTTTTTCACATTTTCATATACCCTCGAAATTCATTATATATTTTTTATATATCCTCAAAATTTTACGTTTTTTCTTTACACACCGAAATATTTCATAAAATCATGATATGGAAATGAACTCGAAAAAATGAAATCACATTCCTTGCCCCCTACAAACCCACCCTCTCACCGACACACCCTCTTTTTTATTTTTTTTAATCTCTCTCCACGAGAGAGATCACAGGGAGAGTGAGGGTGGGTTAGTAGGAGTTTAAAAAAAATTAATCGAAAAATTATTTTTAGGGCCTTCTTTTTTACAAAATAGACAATTTAGATATTATAGTTGATGTAATGGCTAATTTGTACATACTTTTATAACCAACAATGACTATTTCATTAACTTAGGTTAATTCATAAAGTTACATGACATATTTATCCATCCTAAAAAATAAAAAACCTAATTTTATACTTTTATGACCAACAAAGATTTTTTTATTAATGATTTAAAAAAAATTAGATACTCTTTGTGTCAAGTTTTTTTTTTACCTTCAATACTTAGGACCATTGATGCTAAAAATAAATATAAAAAAATCAACAGAAAAGTTGTAAGTGTGGCAACGACCAGGATTGTGATTTCGCAAAATTACACGAAATTTCGCTAAAATTTTCATTTTTTTGAAATTACGAGAAGAAAAAAGACATAAGATAAAATTACATTTTTTTAAGGGTTTTTTAAAAAAAAAATTGAGGTTTTTTCATAAAAATGTTTTCGTAAAAGTACAAAAAATAACATTTTTCGAGGATTTTCCGAAACATTTCAGGATTTTTTTCGTAAATTTTGAGTTTTTCTAATTATCATTCATTCTAATTATTTATTGATTTTTTAAACCACCCCCTAATTTCCTAATTAATATTTCTTCTACTTATATATTATTTTTTAAACTAACCCTGATTTTCTAATTATGGGTATTTTGTTTTCATTTAATGTGTTTAATACATTTATTTACTTGCATCTTATTTTTGTACATATTTAATATATTCTGAAAATTCATTATATATATTTCATTTATCCTCGAAGTTTTTACATTTTTTCTTTACACATCGAAATATTTCTTAAAATCAGAAGACCAAAATTAACTCGAAAAATGAAATCACAATCCTTGGTTATAATTCCATTGGAATGTAAAATTTTATGACAATTTAATCAAATTGATTTTATTAATTAATTAAAACTAAA
The DNA here is from genome assembly GCA_963556465.1 of Berberis vulgaris. Lineage (NCBI taxonomy): Eukaryota > Viridiplantae > Streptophyta > Magnoliopsida > Ranunculales > Berberidaceae > Berberis > Berberis vulgaris. The sequence continues at coordinate 62,917,801 of OY747134.1, read as the reverse complement.
TTTCTAATTATTATTGACTACATTATGAAAAGTTTACCAAACCGTAGCATAATAATTTGATTAACTTGCTAGTCAATGAAAACTTTAAAAAACTTATAATTTGTTGTTCATAATTAGAATAATTAATATTGATACCTACCAGTGGCATGGGGTGGGAAGGGTTAAGGATAGTATTATAAAAAATAAAAACAAAAATATAAAATAATTAATAAAAGAGTCATTGTTGGTCGTAAGAGTATAAAATTAGATTTTTTTTTATTTGTTTAGAAAGGGTAAATATGTGATATAACTTTATGAGTTAATAAAATAGTCATTGTAGGTCATAAAAGTATAAAACTATGCACAAATTAGTCATTACATCAACTACGATATCTAAATGTCTATTTTGTGAAGAAGTAGGCCTTATAAGTCATTTTTCCAAAAATTAATTAAGCAGGGGTAAGTTTGTCTTTTCAAAAATATTGGATGAAATACGTTAGTCAACACCTTTAAACAGACGGTCATGGGTGTTAGACTGAAATACAAGAACAAATGAGGGTCAATAGGAATAGACATAAACAGATGAAGGCCAATTGGAAAATAACCCAATAATCAATGTAAAAACCACTATCATTATCTAAACAATTAATTATTATTATTATTATTATAACCCTTAGTGAAAATACCCTTAAGTGTTGAATTTAGGGCCCTTTGGATATGGGGGCTCACCACCTAGCTCGCCTCGAGGTTGAGCCTGGTTTTGCCAAGGATGATAAAAAATTTATTTCCAAGTTATAAGCAATGAGGGGGTAACGATAGTACATATGCACTCCCTAGAGAAAGATACAAGACTACTTATCGTGGAAGATCGGGAGAAGATTTCATTGTAAACGGGGTATATAACAAATTTATAAGTTCAAGTGAAAAGTTAAAACACGTTGCAATCAGGGACGGATCCACGTGTGGTCAAGTGGGGCAAGTGCCCCCACACACTTTTGAAAAAAAAATTGAAATTTTTTTAGAGTTATTGCGATTTGCCGAACTTGTGACCTTGACGACACTTTCTTGTGCCACCTCTTCCACTCTCCCTCTGTTCTCAGCGACGTTGACGACCCCGCCCCACCCCTTCTTCTTTTATGCTCCCTCCATCTGTTTATTGCGAGACCGACAACTGTTCCGCCTCCTCAAATCTTCTGCTCTGCTTGATTTATTTCTCTTTCCTACCATTGTCACCAGCAACCCCAACCGCTCTTGTCTGTTTTGAGGAAGAATAAGGTTTTTAAAGTATTTTCTCGAATTCATATATTGAGGTCTAGTTTTATATTTTATTCATAGGATTTTTTGGAGATACAAAAAAAAAATTCAACCCATTAATTTTTTCTCAAGATACATATTTGTAGGGGTGGGCACGGGACGGGATGGGACGAGATATACCCATCCCGTTCATACGGGATCGGGACGGGACGGGATGGAAAAAACCCCATCCCGACCTCGTCCCATCCCAAACGGGTTCGGGACAGGACGGGATCAGCGTGATAATCTTCTTCACTTGCAGTCTGAGTCTGAGTCTGAGCAGTCTGCTGGAACTGCTGGACTGCAGTCTGCTGGCCTGGAACTGCTGCCCTCTTTAACATGCTCTATACTTCACATGGAAGTACCTTGTTAATAGTATACAAGGTAGCAACCTTGCTTGAGGATACAAAATTTAGAAAAACTAATTAAATTAGTAGGACAAAAAAAAATTCCTTCTCTTTTACATTAAATATATATTTCCTGTTTTGCTGATAAATTTATAAAAAAAAAAATACATATGAGATTCTTGGCCTTTATGCTGCTTTCTCCTTAAAATAATAAGATATTTGTAAACCTTATATACTAAGAAGCATTGGAAAATTTGACATCATCATGATAAGTTTTCTGCAGGAGTAGAATTCAGGCAATGTTTGTCAAATAGTAACTTACATTTGCAGAAAGTGGATCAAGCAACTCCACGCCAGAAATGTCCAGAGAATGGCAAGAAGCAAATAACCCACCACAACCTGCATGGACCCTAGAAGGCCCACAAGAAAATCCACGCCTAGACTGCTCTTCTAATGCAAGCCATGCAAATGGCCCATCACCATATTCAGCATCTAAGGAGACATCAAAAATAAATAATTAAATAAAAATATTAATAATTAATATTAATAAATTAGTTCGGGACGGGACGGGATTGGCGGGATTGAAAATCTTCATCCCATCCCATTCCATCCCATTCTACATCGGGACGGGACGAGATCGGGATGAAATTATTCAATCCCATTAAGACCCGAAAAAATCGGGACGGAACGGGATCGGGACGGGAACGGGATCACGGGATGGGATGCCCACATATTTGTATCTCGAGGTTCATCTATGGGTTATTGTATGAATGACATTTTGGTTATCAACATGAGCCTTTTGACATAAATGTATGTTGACTGCTAGATTTGGATGAAACTGCAAGAGTGATTAATGTTGGGGAAACCACTAATTAGCTATTTTTCATAGGAGACAAATCGCAAATAATCCAATTTTTTTGTAAACATATAATTTTACATTAGAAATTAACTTTCGCCCTTAACTTTATATACCAATTTGATTTGTTCCTCGTATATTAATCTTTTATGCTCTTACAAAGTAGTTTGTTGGATCCATTGTCTTCCCCCATAAATTAGATGGAGTTTTGTATAGTTATTTATGTATTGTTTAAATTAAATAAAATTATACTAAAAAATTAATTATTATATTATCATTAATTAACTATAATTTGTCACTTCAACCTCTTCAACAAAAATCCTAGCTCTATCACTGCATGCAATGCACACCTAACCCAAACCCCCAAAATGGCAGTACGATCTATCAATTACTCAGTGTGCAAAGCCTACACAGATCTAATTATAAATAAATAAATTAACTTTTGGACTTATTGATCCTGAAGAAGCTTTAATTTGGTAGTTTGATTGAGGTCCATATATAGGCTTGGTCAATTTTTGTTTTTACTCCTCAACATATCATTTTCAAATGCCATTAAGATATGGAATGTCGAGATACTATCATATTAGAAATTTATAAAGAAGATATTAACATATTTTGATCATATAATCTTTTCACATTCCTACGATTAACTTTTAGGACATTTCTGTTGCTTAGTTTTTTTCTTCTTTGTGGCTGGTGTTGTTTTTCCCCCCTCATTGAGTCACATTTCAATAGGAAAAATGAATCCCTCAAAGGCAAGGCCTCAAACAACTCTAAAGCATGACCTAATTCTACTTACACTACATCAAATTGACATTTTTGTAACAACTTTTAAAACAGTATCACTTTTGAGATTTTACAATCTACCGAACAATTTCAAATCAAAACTAAATTTAGTCAAAAAAATAAAAAACAATAACACAAAAAAAATGATACAATAAGTTGGATCACCATGAATAATATCACTTTTATAACCATACTCTTCATGACGATATTATTATTGTATCATTTTATTTGTGAAAATGTGTAAAGTTGTTAGGTGAATTGTTACACTTCAAAAGTGATACTGTTTTTGGAGTTGTTACAAAAATGCCAATATGGTGTAATGCTAACAAGATGATGGGTATCCTAGAAAATAAATAAAGTATGATAAATTGACATAAAACACTAAACTCCAAAGAGAAAACTAATAAAATTTTCTGAAAGTTAGAAGTATAGATTACAATATCCAAATTGAGGCAAAAAATAAAAAATAATCGTAGTAACAAAAAAGAAAGCATTAAGTTTGCTTAAAATGATTTTAGTGAGTGAAGACAACATGAATGAGGGTGGCCACTCAAACAACCCAAATAAAAGTTCATTTTCATTAATGAGAGGATTTCCTCTATAGATCTTCAAGATCTCTCACTCCCTTTTAATGAACTTAAAGGCCTTATCTCTCTCTTCCCCTTCTCCTCTAGTCTCTTTCTTGAGCGGGGGATTCATCAGTTCTAAGCAAATCAAGGATTCTTTTTTCTTCACTTGAAGGTAGAGTGAACCAGTTTCTCTATTTCTGTTGCATGAGAGGAGGTGATTGGTTATGGGAATTTTGAGAAACAATAGCCACTCTATTATTCATATGATATAAGGAAGGGAGTTTGCACATATAAGAATAAGATAGTGTTTGTTTTCAGCTTTGGATGATAGGGTTTTTTACTAGTGTTTGTTATCCCTTATAAGTGGAATTGGCAAGAACAGGGACTTTTTTTTTTTATTATTTAAAAAAAGAAAAGAAAAAAGAAATTATGATTTTAGGATTTTTGGTGTTATTGGGTGTGATGGGGTGGTACTATTTTTGGAGGAAAACAAAGATGGTCAATAAGGAGATGAATACAAGAGCAAAGGGAATGAATGATGGTCAGATTCCACAAGGAAATTCAGGATGGCCTTTGATAGGAGAGACTCTCAACTTCATTGCTTGTGGTTACTCATCTAGACCTGTCAGTTTCATGGAGAAACGCAAATCATTGTAAGTCTCTTCTCTTCTCCTTTTGTTTTCTCATCTCTTCTATTAAGTTTTTTTTTTTTTTTTTTTTTCCTTCAAAAACTTAATGGTTGTGTTTGAATTATGTGTTCCTCTTAAATTATGTGTGCATTTTTTGGTCCCTTCTTTTTTTTTTTTAGCTGCTTTGGCCTGTTTTTTTTTTATGGTATATTGATCAACTTGTTTCAATTTGTCATTAAGGCGTAGGCTGCAACGGGATGGGATGGTAGTATAGTAGAGGCTGGACCTCCCTCTCTTATTGCTTCTTCTGGCAGTAATTACAATCCCTCACTGAAATGACAATTCTTTCTTACTCTTTATATCCCTTCTTTCATTTCCATTAAATGCAAAGAAAGATTTTCAATAAAAAAAACCAAGTCATGTCCATCTCTCCACAAAAAGATCTCTGACTCACAACTTTATCTTCCAAAAAAACTAAACTCAATCAGTTTCCATTCTCAAAAAAATTATATTTTTCATCCAAATTAATTATTTAATTTTGAAATTTTTTCAGGTATGGAAAGGTGTTTAAATCTCATCTTTTGGGAATACCCATTATAGTTTCAACTGATCCTGATGTGAACAAGGTGGTTTTACAAAATAATGGGAGCATTTTCATTCCATACTATCCCAAATCAATCACAGAGTTGCTTGGAAAATCTTCAATTCTTCAAATGAATGGTAATCTACAAAAAAGAGTGCATGGATTGATAGGAGGCTTTCTTAGATCTCCCCAACTAAAAGCCAGAGTGACGAAAGAGATGGAAAAGTGTTTGGACTCCTCCATGGAGAGTTGGAAGGATAGACAACTAGTCTACATCCAAGAAGAAACAAAAAATGTTTGGTTTCTCTTCTTTCTTCACTAATTGCCTTTGATAAGAACTTAATTACTTTCAAATTTTATACAACAAAAGCTGATTTTTTTATTTATTGTTTTGTTCGGCTTTAGATCACATTTCAAGTGTTAGTAGGGATCTTGATGAGTGTCAGCCAAGGTGAAGAATTGGAGTTTTTGAAGAGAGAGTTTGGAGAATTCATCAAAGGGTTGGTTTCTATACCGATAAACTTTCCAGGGACCAGGCTTTACAAATCTTTGAAGGTAAGAAAGAAGACGATTTAAACAACTCTATTTTGGCAATTGTATATTGTTAAAACCATATTTAGCCCACCATAATGTAATATGTCTCTGAAGGTGGAGAATATATATGGAAATTCTTTGGTATGGATTCCTGCCTAAATAGTAACCTAGATTGAATGTGTCATCACATGTATGAAAGGACTTTTGACCAAAATCTATTGATTTTTAAAGCCAGTATCATTAAAAAGGAACATGTGGAAAGAACTGCCCCTAAAATACATATAGGAACATTTTTATGTATGTATAGTATAGTATAGATTAATGTTCATTTATGTCACACACCGCTATACATTTTAGGTGCTATACTTTTTTCCCATGTTTGTAAATGGAGAAACTGAGTTGCATTTCATTTTGCAGGCTAAAGAGAAATTGCTGAAGATGGCAAGGAGGATAGTAGAAGAGAAGAAAATAAAGATGGAAAGAATGAGAACCAGAAATGAAAGAGAAAGTGTTATGGATGCAGTGGATGTGCTATTGAGTGATGTAGGAGAATCTGATGAGATACTACGACTACCATTGGATTTCATCAGCGGGAACATCATAGAGATGATGATCCCAGGTGAAGACTCGGTTCCTATGCTGATGACACTGGCTGTCAAATATCTTAGTGATTCCCCTCTCGCTCTCAACCACTTAATGGTAAGATTTAAAGGTTAATAACTTTTGTTTTTTTTTTTTGTCTTCTTTTAATTCGATGGCTTTCTTTCCATCAAATTTATTCTCTTTTAAGTGTACTGAAATCACCTATCACAGTCTCAAGCTAGATTAAAAGTTAACTATTTGAAATGTCGAAAAACAAAAACAAAAACATGTACATTAAGAGAATGCACATCGTGCTAAAGAGTATAAGAGCTGCGATCATCTGCACCATGGCGTTGGATGACCAAATTCTTTCTCTCATAAAAAAATTTGTACCGGAACACCAATTTAACTAAAGTTAACATTAGCACTACTAACTACCCTTAATTTGGTTAATTAAAAAAATGTTTTAAATAGGAAACTCAACAACTTTTTCAAGATTTTCTGATTGTCTTCCTCATGTTTCACCAAGGAGATGGTATCTTGGAAAGAGAGCAATGATCTTTCCTTCTTTTACTTCACTCATCATAGAAATTTGACTGAACAATCTCATATTTTGCCCCCACGTACCCAAAGATTGCATGTAAATATTATGTTATGTTTTGATAATTTTTATGGAAGAAAAAAAAAATGATTTTGTCACAGATATTATCACCCAAATTTTGAATAGGTATCGTCCATTGTTTATAATTGAAGGTGGACAGGCGGAGTGCAGGTTTCGTCATAATAAGAGAGAATTGAAGACATGGGGTGTGTATGTCTTGAGCTCATTAATTAATGTGCTCCACATGCTGGGGCTAGATTCAACTTTAAAAGTGTGAAATTATTGTTGATGAGTATTTCCTGGATGAAATATAAACAGTTAGTGTTAACATGCATGAAAACCCTTTCTTTCAATTATAATATAATTTCTGCATGTTGGTTTGAGAAGTGTTGAACAAGTGATGTGATATGATATGATATGATTGATGTTCATGGTTTTTGTAGGAGGAGAACATGGAGTTAAAGAGATACAAGACCGAACAAGGTCATGACTATGTTTGGACAGATTATATGTCCTTGCCTTTTACTCAAAATGTGAGTTTGAGTCACAAAAATATTATATGCTTTATTCACCAAATTAATTTGAAATAAACATTTTTATTTGGGTTAATTAGGTGATAAATGAAACTCTCAGGATGGCAAACATCATCAATGGGGTTTGGAGGAAAGCTCTTAAAGATGTTCAAATCAAAGGTATATACCAATTTTTTCCCGGTTTTAATTCTCCAATATTCATGATATCTTGCATATTATATCCTAGTTTTGTATAAATGCATAAAGGAATTCCATTTTTTTTTTACAGATTATTTGATACCAAAGGGATGGTGTGTATTGGCATCGTTTAGTTCGGTTCATGTAGATGAAGAGATCTACGAGAACCCATATACATTTGATCCATGGAGATGGCAGGTGCGTGCTTTTAATCTTTATTTAATGGGACTACATTTACTGAAATTAAATCATAGTAGCTAACATGCAAGAGCTTACTTTATTCATAATGTGAAGTACTTGGTTTTAATTTACGTAAAAGAAAGATTGAGCACTTCCAAGGTTACTTTCTCAGAAATGAAGCACATGAATGATCAAAATGCTTAGGAACACATGCATGCTTAAAAACATAATCACTACCATACTTAGTTGGAAGCATATCCCAATTTTTTCAAATCTCAACAATGCTTTCTCGGCATGCATGAAAATCAGAGCTTTTAAAAAATACACCTCCCACCAAATTATAGTATATATAGTATCAACAAGGATATTATATGTTGGTTATAGGCATATAGCTCAAAAGTAGGAATATTATGCTTAGAATAGAAATATCCAGTCAAAGTTATAGAACTTTAGATGGTATGTGGAGAAGCTAGAAGACCTACAAAAAATATAGTCAAAAAGTGTTGGGCGTGTTTTGGATCAAATGCATGAACAATTGATGTTCTCTCTAGACATGTTAATGGAGGTAGGGCTGAATGTGCACCTTATTATAGATATGTATGTATTGTTCAAAAGCATGGACAGGGAATGAAACAAACCACTCAAGTATTATCTACCTAACTTTGGATTTTTTATACTTTTCTTTAAATTATTATCCTTGACATCGATCGTTATCTTACACACCCATTTTCGGTTACTTCATTAATTATGTCATGGATTTAATTACTAGCTTATTGGTTTATTTCAGAATTAAGTAGTGAGATGCGTGTTATTGATGTATTCCATGGTTCAATAACTTAATAATGTGTTGCTTGTTGACAGTATAAACAAGGGCATGGTGCGAGCAGCAACAGTAATAACTTGTTTACACCATTTGGTGGTGGGCAGAGGCTGTGTCCTGGTCTTGAACTCTCTAGGCTCGAAGTTTCCATTTTCCTCCATCATCTTGTCACTCGTTTCAGGTATATCACTTATCATTACTAGATACATTACCATTGCTTTACTAGACAGATTATAATTTCCGCTTCCGCGTCCGCTAAGAAACTCCTTTTGGACATCCTACATTACAAACATTCAACATAGCAACTTTAAATGATCATCAAACATAAATGATTTTGTCGCCGAATGAAGAACAAAGATATTGATTGATTGATTATATTTGCAGATGGGTGGCCGAGGAAGATTACATTGTCAACTTCCCAACAGTAAAGATGAAGAGAAAACTACCCATCAGTGTCACACCCATCTCCCAGTGACAATGGTTGTTTGTTTGAGCATATGTGAAATGAATAATTATTTATAATTTTAAGAGCCTATGTATAGTTTACAAATAATTATAAATTTCAAATAAATGATGTTAGGGACTTATGTATAATTAACAAATTTTTAGAGGAATGGGTTTTATTGTAAATAATCTGAATTTATAAGGGTAAAATGGTACATGTAACAGTCTTGTGTGGGCGAGCTCAGAAACTGACCGGCTATTATGTGCAGACTATCTCAGAGGCTGACAGACTACTTAAGTGTTATAGTTTCACATTGCTTGAGTGAAAGGAAGAAGATGTGTTATATATGTGAGGTCGAATTCCCTTTGGTACGATGCATTTTAAAGTCGTCCAAAGTGGATAATATTTGCACAACAATAAATGATTGATTAGTGGTGTTGGTTCATAACAAAACGATTGATTATTGGTGTTGGTTCTTGTGTCACTGTCTTTTTAATTGCTGAAGTCCTTGTCCTTGAGCCATGAATACTGGTCGGTGGGATCCAATAATCGAACCTAAATCCAAAATTTCCCGACTTTTTAAGGTCCTTGCGCGAATGAGCAAAAAACAGCTTGATTGATGCAAACTTCCAATCGTTGCTGCGATGATGACTCAAGGAATTAACACATGCATATGGTCATGGATGAAGGTGACGTGAGAGAAATTCTTGTCAGCTAGTATAATATAATAGATATTGAACAATAGAATAGAATTCAAACTTGGCTTTGCTGCATTGATAAAGGATCGAGGGCATAAAGGAAAGGAGGAGGGTTGGTTTCAGTCCCTTTCTTCAATCAACCCATCCCATTCCATTCCCTGTCTCCTACTTCCTTTCTCTGACTATCCTACTACTATCCCTTTCTGCAAATGTACGGAACCTTCTGCATTTATTCCTCCCAAATCACAGTAAGTACTTATCATCGTTTATTGCAAAGAATTCTTGTACCGTGACAGTTCAAACTTTGGGCTGGGATTGAACCCTCACACCCAACCACATGTTGCGTTGGGCTCGCTCGGTGTGGCAGAAAAAGGTTATACACCCGTATCGGGACATCCTTCGGAAAATGCTGGTGTAAATTTTTAAGGGATCCGGTCAGGCATTTGGGTTGAATCCAACACAGACAAAATAGCACATTTAACCACTAGTAATTTAGATATATATTCTAGACATTTTTTAACTATATGGCTGCTCTCTTTTTTTTTCTTTCCAAAAATTGGATATTCCCGGACATTCACCTGAGTAATTTATGCTGCCGGCTTTTAAAATAAAGTACAACTTACCGAGATTGGTGAAAGTCGTGTATGCCAAGTCATTTGTAAGGGTGCCCATGTGAGTAAAAAAAGGAAGCGGATCACTAGCTTGAGGGACGTATTTGCCGAGCCAGCAACACAGGCAGGCATGTGTATTAAGTCCGATCATGAAACCTGATGTGGGCATGGGCTTAGTACCTTAAAGGGCTTTGCCATGTTCTAAAGGTGTTCTCAATGGACGGTTAAAGGTTTAGAACAAAATAGCAAACAAAATGCCTTGGCCTCCTGTTGTTATAGGCAAAAACGGAGTTTCCTGGTTGCAGATTGCCCCAAGGATCTATTCTATCAGATGTATTCGTTTTAATATATGGGACCTGAAAGTTCATAAAATGATATCTAATCTTTTGCTTGTTTTGTAATGAAGTGGTGTTCTATTTAGTAGTAGCTTGTCAATATTAAGTGAAAATATTGGTCAATGTCCTTTAACAAAAGAAATTAATGTATACCTGTTCATTATCAAAGAGGATTTTAGCTACCCACGTGAAAAACCGGCTGTGGGTAACTCAAAACCCGCAAGAAAATATTACATTGCCAAATATTCAGTAATTATAATAACCTAGTCAATTCCTGTTTGGTCAAAGATTTGTTATTCCATGCAGAAATATGCACTGAATGTATCCAAACTCCGGATAAAGAATGATGAAAACTCAGATAAGCTTGATTCAGTGTAGAACTAAAGACAGCATTACCTTTCACAAATATAGCCTATGTTCCATTCAGGAAATTATGCCCGTCAAGCTTGGGTTGCCTTTTCTACTTCCAGTTTTTGCAGCTCAGCCAGTCTCTGAGCCCATGCTCTATCCCTTGCCACTGTAGCCATCTTGCGCTCTATCCTCATCATGTTCTTCTTCTTTTTGGCTTCTTGCATCTGAGCCTTCCGCTTCTTCTTTTCTGACTGTTCATATTAAAATGTCTAGTCTCGTATAAGAATATAATCATCTTGATGAAATACATGGGGTTAATTTCATGGTAGAATGGAGTCATAAGAAAAAGTGCTGAAAAGAATCACCAATAATATTGAAAGCATGAAATGTGAAGCCTTTCTTTTAGAACACCTATGCATAGTCCGCAGCCTACCTACAGCATTGACATCACAAGGACAAGACAACGCCAACGATTATGAATCAAATGATTGGAGTGTTTACAAGCACGCAAAGCGTGTTATCATCGTATTTCGTATCACGTTCTAACAGGAAGGAACTGCTGCTACATAACAGTGCAGCGTATTGTCGAAATATTTGACAATTTGAAAAGCAAGATTTTCAAAGAGCAATTTGAAAGTACTAAGAATATCCCCAACCAGTTTTATATACTTGGGAATTTAGAGACCAACACAAAGAAATGCACTCCAATTGGGCTCCAGGGCTCTAAATATTTAGACTCCATATAGCAGAAACTCATTTGAGGCTTTATTTTGCCATCCATGTTTCTTCCTTTTGTATAACAATTAGAAAGACACTTCATAAATAACTTCTTAATTGTGTAAAGAGCTCAAGGATAATAGACTTTCAAAGAGACCTCACCTACTCGTGCATCACCTCTGCCCATACATCATGCGAAAACTTCAGCCTAGCTCCATTGCCTCGACCAAAAGAAACCCTCCTCTAAAATCCCTCCATCATGTTAGAAATGTTTCTCCAAAGACTTCCTCTATATGGCCAAGAAGGTTGTTATAGAATCCATCCACCACCTCCCACGTCATATTTCTCTTAGATAACTCTAATCTAAAGGCTACACACTTCTTTGCATACCACCAAAGCCATTTTCCAAGAAAACTTTCATTATCTTCCCCAAGAGATTTACAGTTCTGATCCAAGAACAAACTAGTTAAGATTAGGATATATCTCAAATTGGGGTTCTAATAACTGGATTATAAAACATATCAAAAAATAAATAATATAAATTAAATTACAAGTCTAACAAATGTTCCACTTAACAATGTAATCATCGAAGTGAATTCTGCCTAAATCCCTCAGGCTCTCTAAGCCAAAATATATAGCTTTTATCTCCAAAATCTTTTTTTATCAGTAAAATTGAAAATTTTATTAATGTTAAAGCTAGCTATCCGTGGGAAAAAATCACAAGAAGCTAGACCAAAAGTATACAACAAAAACAAAAAAGTATATATCGAATGTCATGAGTTTCCATTTTGGACTATGAGTCCACAATCAAACATACTAGAGGAGAAATCAATGACTTTAAAGATGCCCCAGGTATGTCCCCAAACCCAAAGGGTAACCCTTGAAATCTATCCATAAGAAGGGTTTTTGAAGATTCTATTATTTATTTCCCTCCAAATTACCCATGCAAAGGCGTGAAGAATTCTCTTCCACGTCCATTTACCAATAAGACACATGTTGAGATTTTGAACATTGGTTGATGACCATGATTCGAACCAGTGTTAGTGAATCGTATAGTAAATCGGAAAGGGTAAGATTTTGATTTAATCGTAAATAGTAAGTTTCATAATATTATAATATATGATTTTTTTTATCCCTTGACCCCTCCCACCCCAGATATCACCGGCTGGGTTCGACCCTGTGACCTAGTGATACCATCCGCCACTGTTTAACCACTGAGTCATCACACCTTTGACATAATATATGTATTTAAATTAATAAATATCCAAAACTTATACCCAAATAAAAAATTGAATATATAAGTGCATTTTCATTAAATTTGTAAGTCCAAAAGAAACCTCTTTTAAAAAAATAAGCCCAAAAGGAAAAACTAATTAAATGAAGCCCAAAAGAAAAGGTGAGTTAAAATTAAAAAAAAATTAAATTAAATGAAGCTCAAATGAAAACGAAATAAAATAAAGCCCAAATTCATCATTCGTTTCATTTCATCTCTCATATCAATTCAATTTCATTTAATTTCATATCTTTGATTAAATGAGCTCATCTCCCAATATCTCATTTACAGAGAAAACAATATTTGATTCTTCTTCTATTCTTCCCCATTTTTGTTCACACTTCAAATCTCTCATAGACACAACAACACAATCAGACGATTGGGGAAACTATCTTTCCTGAAAGAGAAGAAAGCTAGAAGAGGAAGAGAATAAGAAATTTGGGAGACTGTCTTATTTCTTTTGCTTCTCTTTTTTTTTCTTCTCTGAAATCGGACGATTCTTTCCTCAATCGTTCCGGAATTTAGATTCTGCGATTTATTGCCCGATTCAACTTGAAATGGGGGAGATTCGCTACAAATTGCGAGTCAACTCGCAATTTTTTGAGGTTTTGAACAACATTGATTCGAACCATTAAAGGATGGAAGGTGAGATCGAGGCATGAATTCCGAATTCTGATAAGCAGCTCCTCCAAATTTTGTGGGTGAATTTATAAGCCACTAAGGTGTGATCGATACTTTTTTGAGCTAAACCATACACTACGCAGTGGTTGGGCAGTATCATCCCTCGTTTGTTGAGGTTGTCATCAGTAAGAAGTTTGACATGCAAGATGGGAGAACACATGCCCTTGGAGGGACATCTTTCAACCATACGAATTGTTGAAGGTTGTGTACTAGGGAGGGCATTTCAGACTGATAACCCAGACCAAACCAAGAACCGGACTTGTCGGGTCGATTCGAATCGGTTTTTGTAATGTTATTTTAATATTCGGTTCGGTCCTCGGTTCAACGTCACAGAACCATGCCCGGTATTTAAAAAAACTAAATAAAAATCTAGGGTTTTATACTACAGCGAGTTTCATTCCCAAATGTCATTCACTCTAGCAGCTAGGGTTTCACACTCTTGTCCTTCTCCTCTACTTATACTCCTTCAGTGCTTCTCTTCTACTTCAGTATGCAACTCCTCCTCTGCTTCACATCCTCCTCAATTCTCTGTGCAATTTCATCTCTCTCGACGACTTGCCTCGAGACTCGTTGTTGCTCCTTGATACAACCATCAAATTTCCAACTCTCATCATCTAGTGATCCTCCTTTTCTCTTCCTCTCTCAAATCTCAACTGTGAAGACTTGTGTTACTCCATCTTTCAGTTTCATATAAAAATGGCACCCCATTGAAGAACACACAAAACTCAACCATTTTGGTTTGATTTAATTGAAATTCCTGGGTTTTTGTTTCTTTGAATAAGTGTTTGCCAGATTGAGTTTTTTTTATTTTTGACATTTATCAATTGGGTCTTTGGAAACTCTGTGTTTTTAATACTTGAGTAGATGTTATGGCAGTTTGGGTGTCTAAAATTTTCTCATAAATTAAACGGGTATGTGGAAATTATGTGATTTTGCTGAGGGGGTGTGTTGGGGGTGTCTAAATTTGTTTTACTTGTTAGCTGGGGAGACTGTTTTTCTTTAATGAATGGGTATTTGGGTATTGGAGTTAATGGTTGTTCCAGTTTTGGTGTGTTTTTGGGTATTAATTGCTAGTGGTGATGTTTCTTACATGAATGATGTTGCAGATAAAGAACATTGAAGCTCTTCAAACTTTCAAGACCACCGTCACCACAAATTCAAGATGCATCACCACCTACTCAAGATTTGAACAATTTTTTTCAAATAGGGCTTTGTATTTGCACAGTTTTCTCTTACTGTAATAGACTCTGTAATGTTGTATTTGGACACGTTTTATACTTCCAGTTCATTAACCGTCTTCAACTCTCCATAATGAATACCTAGATTAAGTAGTTTGTGATCCAATATTAAGTAGTTTGTGATCCAATAGTAAGTAGTTTGTCTTCAACTTTGTCATAGATTAATGATTACATATCACAGTTTGTGATCCAATGATTTGAAAAATAACAGTGCAAAAATCGGCTTTAGACTGAAACCGGCCCGACCCGAAAATTCGGTTAACCGGCCTAACTCAGTCCTCAAAATTCCGGTCTTCAAATATCTAGTCTGGGCCTCGATTTTGGATTTTCGGGCCGATTACCCGGACAAGCCCAGCCCTATTGTGTACCCTAACCTCTACCTCAAGAAAAATGAATAGAATGATTGATTTTTGTCACAACAATCCTTGACTGTGAAGGTTTTACCTTTCCTTCCCATACCAAGTATCGCTATCAACATCTCATTGAACGTTTTTAGTCAGGAGTAAGTTTGCCATATGTGGCAGCTCCCTTAAAGTTCCTTCGGAGGTGAGAGTCCCATGAGTTGTGTCCACCATTTGTTTCGTCGGAAACATGAAAGTCTTTGATTTTACCATGCTTGTTGTTGAAAGCATTATAAACTATAAATGGCTGGGAAGGACAATTGGGTGGTTGTTCTCCATCCATTTCTCCTCCCATAATCGAATTATTTCCCTATCATGAGCTTTAAATGAAAGAAATTTCGTAATAAGTTATTTGTAGTTCATTATAAAGTTATACTTTTCCAAACTAAGAAACCATGTGTAGTAATGTTTCCCTGAGCAAACCAATCAGAAGGTTGTACACCATATTTGGCAGCTATTACTCTTAGCCATAGTGCATCAATTTATATCCCGTATCTCCAGATCCACTTCATGAGGAGGGCCTTGTTGAACTACTTAATCCTTCTAATCCCTAAGCAACCCTTATGTTTTGGTTGGCATATTTTCCTCGAGTTGAGTAAATGGTATCCTTATGTTTTGGTTGGCATATTTTCTTGGAGTCGAGTAAATGGTATTTTCGCTTAGTGGGAGTGTTGCCCCATAGAAAGTTCCTCGTTCAAATCTGGATGCTATTGAGGTACGTATAAGCATGTGAGCGGGATGCTACCATTAATGCTTTTGATCAGAGTTGTTCTTCTAGCCTTAGCTATGTACTGCTTCTTCCAAGTGTCGAGTCTCCCCTCAATATGTTCAGGAGTTTCCTTCCAAATTCTTGTGTCTTCGTATTTCGCACCAAGAGGGAGGCCTAGATAAGTGTACATACGAAACAATAGCCCAATGATCAAGTTGGGGCACTTCTTCTCATGAGATTGGGTGAGGGAATCGGAAAGGGCCAACAATGAACAATTTGGCTTTAGAGTAGAGCGGTGTCGTTCACCTGTAGGCCTGATAACTCCTGGAACAATAGCAAGATCTCTTGGATAGGAATCACTTCTGCTCCTTTGCCTCAAAGAGTAGAGCGGTGTCATCCGCATACGGAAGAATGGCAGTGGATAGGGCTTGATTATTCACCTGGAAACCATGAATCATGTGAGATCATATATGTGAGACCTTGAGCTGCTAAAATGAAGAGTGGAGGAGATAAGCGGTCTCCCTGCCTAACACCCTGGTTGCTTTGAAGTGACCTGTTGGGGAACCATTAATAGATATTGAGAAGGATATCTCTTGGATATCCCCAAAATCATAATATCTTCTCAGCAGTGATAATTTCCTCTTTCATGAATTCTCTTGGGTGAGCATTTTAACTAGGACCAAGAGTCCACACAGAACTCTGGGGTAAGTGTGCGCACCTCAATTAATTTTGAGTAAAAATAAAAGGAATGGGAAGGAAAGGATTTGAGTACAGCTTCAATAAAAACATTGGAGAAATTCATGGTAACCAAGAATTTGCTTGTAGCTACTAATCTAGATACGAGAATCCTTATTTGAATGAGTTTGAGCGAAGCGATAGTGCCCAAGAAGGCCGCAAGACTATTAATCTCCAATCATTATTGTTGTTCCTTCTCAATCCCAAGTTCCACCAATAACCATGGATTGAGTAATTCTGTAATTATATCTTGAATAAAATGATGGTTATGGTTCGATAAAGAATAAATCCCGTAGAGTATCTCACACTAAGGCCAATTATTGCATCAAAGGTCCTCATAAATCTAATATTTTCCCTTTCCCCACCCAAAATCACACATAACTTCTCAATACCCTTCAAGATATTTTCCACACCCCACGCTATGGATCCCTCACTTCCCTTTTCCCATCCTCCTACTCTGTTACCGTGTCTAGCATCAATCACTTTCCTCCAAAGACTATCCTCTTCCTTAATAAATCCCCACGACAATTTTCCAGAAGCTTCATTCATGACACAAATCCTGTAATGTCCAACCCTCGATCCCTGTTCTCAACACACTCGATGCCGTTTGATCAAATGGATTTATGGTCATCCTCTTGATCAAATGATATTCATGATCAACCCTCAATCCCTCTTCTCTATGACTGTCATTAATAATTGAACTAGGCGCTTTGAAGCTTGAACAAGGACGTAATATCTGCTTAACAAGCAGGTTTCACATAAATAATTAGAGGAGGCATACAAGCATTACAATCATGCCAATAGAAAACTGGAAGTATTCTTTAAAACAAAATCAATAAAATGTACCAAACTTTTGCTTAAATTTTTCTTCAGTAATGACCTTTTTGTTCCTTTCTGGCCATATGGTCCAAAACTAGCATAAGGAATCAACTTCATACAAAATTACCCATTCCTTTAGAAAGCTAGTACAACAACTTGTAAATAGATCAGCCACACTTTCTGGAAAGACGTAAGAGCGTCCACAGAGACAGCTGTCGTTCACTAGCAGTGGGAGCCTTCTCATAAGGCTCCTTATAACAAAAAAAAGTGCATACCATTGATACATATCAGATTCACATGCATGAAGATCCACTTTATGCGCCCTCCCAGAAGGCGCAAAAGGTGCCCCTTTCAGCTAAATAGCTCAGTGATTCTTCTTACTGTATGTCTAAGATTTTAGCCAAAGGTCGAGCACTTTAATCAAAGCATAGTGGGAGGTTTATCATGGGTTTATGCTATCTTTTTGTGCTACAGCCAATATCTGAGGGATGGTGGAGTATCTAAAACATCCCAGTGCAAAACACAAACCTCAAAATGTGTGCAGTACTTCTATCACAAATTTCCATAGTTTAAGGGTAAATGGTTTAGTTGATTTTTCTTTTGAATGTTATGATATTAAGGACTGAGTTAATGAATCCTTCTTTAGATATTCCCTTGAAAATCCCAATTGCAGGTTTGTTTCCTTTTGAATGTTAAACTAGTTTGATTTTCTCTAGTGTACATCACAAACCCACAAGCATTGCCAATTGAAGAAGGATATCTTAATTAGAATGTGCAAATCACTTTCCTTTCTAGCAAGGGGCTCCACAAAGTATAAATTTCATGCCAGCGCCCCTTGTGGTTAATATTAAATTCATCAATCTCCCCACCCCCCTTCCTTATAGCATTAACCCATAAACTCTTCTAAACTCTTCAGTGGCCTATCACCAAACCATTTATCATCCCACAACTTGTTGCAACTCCTCTCCCAACTTAAATTCCAGCCCTTGCAAAACACAGACATTAAAAAAAAAAAAAAAAAAAAACCCTCCAATACTCGACCTTTATGTTAATGATTTATGTTTCCAAGCAACTCCATAAGGCCTCCACTAAGCATGAAAGTTATAGTCATTTGAACTCCTCTATATTATCTTCCGCATCCTCCGTATAGAATAAAGACATGTAGTCAATGAAGATTTTGAAAAGCGCTCTTGGCACGAGTTAGGTCCCCCTTTTGAGAATTGTTATCAGATATTAAGAGAATACTTTCTTGTGTATTTCATTGAAGTATTACATGTATTTATATACAAACTATTAAATCTAAACTAGGAAACTATATCAATTAGAATCTCTAATTGACAGCCTATTGACAACTATATACACACCGTAACACTCCCCCTCAAGCTGGAGCATAAATGTTAATCATGCCCAGCTTGTTACAAAGATAGTCAACCCGAACCCTATGTAATGCTTTCGTGAAGATGTCCCCTAGTTGTTCTCCAGTTTTCACATAACCAGTAGATATCGAGCCTTGTTGAATTTTCTCACGAATAAAATGACAATCAATTTCAATGTGCTTAGTCCGTTCATGAAACACAGGATTAGATGCAATATGAAGAGCAGCTTGGTTATCACACCACAATTTCGCTGGTACTGTAGTTTTAATTCCTACTTCAGTCAAGAGCTGATATATCCAAATTATCTCACATACAGACTGTGCCATAGCCCTATATTCAGACTCTGCACTGGATCTTGACACAACGCTTTGCTTCTTACTCTTCCATGAGACCAAATTCCCTCCAACAAAGATACAATAACCTGAAGTGGATCTTCTATCCATTTTGGAACCTGCCCAATCGGCATCTGAAAAACATTCAATGTGAGTGTGCCCATGATTTTTGTACACGATACCTCGTCCTGGTGCTCCTTTCAAGTAACCCAAAATTTGTTTTAACGCGGCCCAATGATGGATTGTGGGGGATGACAGAAACTGACTGACAACACTAACTGAGTATGCAATATCTGGACGAGTCACGGTAAGGTAATTCAACTTCCCAACCAACCTTCGATATCTTTCAGGATCTTCAAATGGTTCCCCCACTTCTGTAAGGTGTACATTTGGAGTCATTGGAGCACTACAAGGCTTTGCTCCCAATTTACCTGTCTCAGATAATAAGTCAAAGACATATTTTCTCTGAGATAGAAATATACCTTGTTTACTCCGAGTGACTTCAACTCCCAAGAAATACTTTAACACCCCCAAATCCTTCGTGTGAAACTGAGTATGAAGGAAAGATTTAAGAGATGAGATTCCTCTAGTATCATTTCCAGTAATTACAATGTCATCCACATACACAACTAACAGAATGATACCAGCTGCGGATCGTTTGTAGAAGACAGAGTGGTCAGACTTGCTTTTCTTCATACCAAATTTCTCAACAGCCTGACTAAACTTTCCAAACCAAGCACGAGGACTCTGTTTCAAACCATATAAAGATTTTCGAAGACGACAAACTCGCCCTGACTCCCCCTGAGCAACAAAACCAGGAGGTTGCGCCATATACACCTCCTCCTTAAGATCACCATGAAGAAAAGCATTCTTGATATCAAGCTGATGTAAAGGCCAATGATGGGAAGCCGCCATGGAAATAAATAACCGAACAGAGGTTAACTTTGCAACAGGAGAGAAAGTGTCAGAGTAATCAACCCCATAGGTTTGAGCATAGCCCTTTGCAACAAGACGAGCTTTCAATCGGGCAACTGACCCATCTGGATTGACCTTAACAGCGAAGACCCATTTGCAACCTATAGCCCTTTTATCTGCAGGTAAATCGACCAAGTCCCAAGTACCATTGTCATCTAAAGCATTCATCTCCTCTATCATTGCATTACGCCAACCAGGATGAGATATGGCTTCACGAACAGTTTTAGGAAGAGAGATAGAATCAAGGGAAGCAATAAAAGAACAAGAGGTAGATGACAAGTTATCATAAGAAACAAAGGAAGAAATAGGATAAGCACACTGACATTTACCTTTGCGCAATGCAATAGGAAGATCATCGCTCGGGACCGGATCTGATGACGAAGGAGCAGGTGCAGGACATGAATCAATAGGTGGACGCCTGGAGTAAACCTGAATAATAGGAGGCTTGACAGGAGCTGGTGCTGAGACAGGTGCTGGTGCCGAAACAGGTGCTGGTGCCGAGACGGGTGCAGAGGATGTGATGGAATAGACTAACAAATCATCATCCTCCCCCTGGCGAGTGGGAACGGATGAAGACGAAAAATAAGGTGTGTCTTCCAGGAAGGTAACATCAATTGAGACTAGATATTTGTTAAGATTGGGACAATAACACCTATAACCCTTCTGAAGACGAGAATAACCAAGGAAGACACATTTCAAAGATTTGGGATCTAATTTAGTGACATGCGGACGAACATCCCGAACAAAACAAGTGCTACCAAATATTTGTGGGTCAACAGGAAACAATGGCTTATTGGGAAAAAGGATTTGGTAAGGTATCTCACCACGAAGAACAGAGGAAGGCATGCGATTAATGAGAAAACATGCTGTAGACACTGCATCGGCCCAAAAAGGTTTAGGAACATTCATTTGAAATAAGAGAGCCCGTGCCGTTTCAAGAAGATGTCTGTTTTTACGTTCTGCCACACCATTTTGGGATGGGGTATCAACACACGAAGTTTCATGAAGTATGCCATTCTGAGTCATATAAGACTGAAATAAAGCTTGAGTATATTCTCTGGCGTTATCACTTCTCAAAGTACGAATTGAAACATTAAATTGAGTTTTAATTTCAGCACAAAACGCACAAAACAGAGAAAACAACTCAGAACGACGTTTCATGAGATATAACCAAGTGACACGAGAATAATCATCCACAAAGGTAACAAAATACCGAAAGCCAGGTTTAGACAAAATAGGACAAGGACCCCAAACATCAGAATGAACTAATTCAAAAGGAACACTAGCACGTTTATTGACTCTAGGACTTGAACTAAGGCGATGATGTTTTGCAAACTGACATGACTCACAATTTAATGAAGACATCTTATTAAATTGAGGACAAAGCTTTTTGAGTAAAGGGAGAGACGGATGACCCAACCTACAATGAGCCTCGAAAGGAGACGTGACACTGGAACAAGCAATAGAACGCGGTACCGATGTATCAAGAATGTAGAGGCCTCCAGACTCATGTCCTTTACCAATAATCTTCTTCGTCATAAGATCCTGAAATAAACAATGATCAGGATAAAATGAGACACAACAGTTAAGATTACGAGTAAGCTGACTTACAGAGAGCAAATTAAATGATAAATTAGGTAAATGTAAGACAGAAGACAGAGATAGCGAGGGGGTAAGGTTGATGGTGCCAGACCCGCGAACACAAGATGGTGACCCATCGGCTAAAGTGACGGTAGAAGTAGAAGTATAGGGTTGAAAAGAAGAAAATAGACTAGAATTACCTGTCATATGATCTGTGGCACCAGAATCAATGACCCACTTGGAGGATGATGAAAGAAGACATACATCGGGTTTACCTGAATCAGCAATAGATGTGACAAAAGGAGATGAAGACTGGAGTGATCCCTGATACTGTGAGAACTTGGCAAATTCAGCAGCAGAGATAAGGACCGATTTGTCAGAGATAAGAACTTGGCAAAATTTATTTATTTATTTTTTTTTATTTTTTTTTATTTTTATTTTTTTTTTTAAATTGGGTTGTCAGAAATCGGGCAAAAGCTCCCCCAAATCAAGAGAAATCAGAAAAGAGGCTCGAAAAACTCACAAAACAGAGAAAGATCGACTGAATCGACTGGAAGGATCGATTGGAGGCAGCGACTGGAAGCGTCGACTGGAAGGGACGATCGACTGGAGGAGTCGACTGACTGCGTCGACTGGAAGAGTCGATGGCTGGAAGTGTCGACTGGAGGAGTCGATCGACTGGAGAAGACGACTGGAGGAGTCGATGGCTGGAAGTGGCGACTGGAGGAGTCGATCGACTGGAGCAGTCGACTGGAGGAGTCGACTGGAGGAGTCGACTGGCTGGAGGAGTCGATCGGACGATCGGACGGACTGGAGGAGTCGATCGGACGATCGGACGGACTGGAGGAGTCGAACGGACGATCGGACTGGCTGGAGGAGTAGATCGGAGGGCTGGATCGACTGGAAGACTGGATCGACCGGCTGGATCGACTGGCTGGATCGACTGGAGGAGTCGATCGGACGGTGAGAACCAAACTTCAAACCTCGAACTTCGAATATTATGCCCTAACTTCAAACTTCGAATCTTAATCTCAAGCCCTAAGTGGCTCTGATACCATGTTATCAGATATTAAGAGAATACTTTCTTGTGTATTTCATTGAAGTATTACATGTATTTATATACAAACTATTAAATCTAAACTAGGAAACTATATCAATTAGAATCTCTAATTGACAGCCTATTGACAACTATATACACACCGTAACAAGAATAAATTACTCTTCCACAAAGCCAACCATCTATACGATTTCAATGACCGAGTCCCACACCTCTCGGTAGTTCCACGGACAACTTTTAGCAACCAAACATCATATTTCTTACTATTTGTGCAACCAAAAATACCCTCATTCAAAAAAGTCAAACAATGTAGTTTTAAATCCACGAAAATATAAATTTTTTTTCTACCAAAAACATTGAGCTTTATTTCAACCTCGTTTTGGATTCATATAACACAAGCTTTCCCCAATTATATAACGAAAACCCCATTGCTTTTCCTTTAGTCAGTGAAGTCAAACTCACATCATCCCTGATTCACTACGAAGTAGGCAATGGGGCGAATTTGGAAAATCTGTCTCCACCCCGCCAGGTTTTGTGGATCCCCGAATCCGCCTCGAATAACCGTTCAAAATTTTTTGTTAAACCCACCCCCGCTTCGTCACGGAGGATGGATCACGGATGGCTGATATCCGCCCCGCCTCTATTATCCGTCTAACATAAACCTATACCAAATAGCTTGGGAGGCCCAATACAACTCAAATGGATTTGGAACCCAATAGGCGCAATAATAACCCAAATCTGATTTGAAGTTGACCCAAATCGAACAACATTTCTTTGTTCTCACTAAACAGAGAATCAAACTCAATAGAGAATATTGTTAATTAAACTCAACAGAAAATCAAACTCAACAAAGAATTTGGAGGATCAACAAGAGCTCGCATGGCCGCCTCCTCGCTGGTTTCATACTTGCCGACCTGCCACCTGACCGAGTCAACACCTCACCAACCTCCACCTCCTCGAGCATCCTCTTCGCAATCTTCTCTCGACAATCAATTATTCGCGGCCATGCTTTTCCTCACCTCTCTCAGTCTCTCTTCCTTCTCTGTTTTTCTCTCTGTCTATCTATTTTAATCCTTTCTCATCAAATGAAATCGATTCACCTTTCCTCAAAACCTACTCAATCAACAACAAATCTTCACACCAATCCGTCCGATTCACCAGAGATTCAAAAGTTCTGAACCAGAATCACCGATTCGCCCTTTGAAATCTCAAATGCCTTAGAGAATAATAATAATAATAATAATAATAATAATAATAATAATAATAATAATAATAATAATAGGGGTTGCCTGTCAGTAGCAATTTGTGTGATGGAGAGGAGAGGCAATGGAGAATTATGTTTAGGGTTTTTTTCTAAACCTTTTAGTATCAGGGGAATAAGGGTATTTTAATAATAAGATATAGATAAACGGATATCCGTGATGCCGATATGGCCAAATCTGTATTCGTCACGAAACAATGACGGATAAAATTTTGACCCTCGAAATCCATTAAGGTAAACCAATCATCCCCAAATGGTTCGGTCGGAGCGGATATTCGCGAAAAAAAAAAAAACCACCCCATTGCCATCCCTACTATGGAGGTAACCCATTAATTTGCAACATCCTATATGCATTAGTTGATCAATATTATTCAGAGCCTGCAATAAAATGCAAGATAATCCAAGAAACTGCAGATTAAAACTCTAAAAAATCGAAGAACCCTAAATTAAGCATGCGGGTGCATGTATCTTCAAGGTACCACACACATGGTTCAAAGTTCAAGCAGATACCAGTATAAACGCCTTCTTCAGCTTAATCCTCTTCTTCTCATTTCTTCTCTTGACACTTCCTTCATTGGGTCTATTTGCAAGTATTGGTTCTCCAGGTGTGTACTGAACCCAAGCATATGGACCTGCATTGATAAATAAAACATTAGCATTGACACATTAAACCTAACCGTGGGATTTAGGCTGACAAATTCCTAAATAATTTCGCTCAGGCTGAAAATGTTAATCCTCACCAATTGATTAAGCACATTGACTAACATAAACAGGACCCTCTTATCTACTTTGGAACTTGAAACTTTTACAGTTCATCACATCAATGAATTGGCTTAGGGTTTAGGTTCTTGCAACGACGACACTCCAAGGAGGCAGGAACACAAAAGGCCATGGTAAGTGCAAGAAATCAAAATGTGGGTTTTGGTTCTTAAGTTTTACGTAAGCATTTAATCAAACAAATAAACGTGGTAGGAATCTCAATGTATGAACATATCTCAAAATCACTAATTGTCCATACTGAAACAATATAAACCCTACAAATTAAGAAAAAATAAGAGAAGTGAATCAAAACCTGGGGGTTTCAAGCTTGCTCGTTTCCTTCGAGGCTTGAAGCCGGGCCTTCTCTTGGGGAAACGAGTGTCTGTCAAGCTATGAAGCTCATTCGATAAGCAAGTCCTCTGCTGCTGAAATATACCCAAAATGGATGATCGGAACTCGAATGTTGGAGAAGTGAGTGAGTGATGGGGAACCTTGGCCGCGGAAGAAGAGGAAGAAACAATGGAGCTGTTGTTGTGAGTCAGGATTGACCTTGCCAAGGGTCGCACGATGTTCCTCAACACGTCAAAACCCATCTCTCGCAACTTGTTGTGAGTCACTGCAACTGTTTGCTTTGAGGCTCAACAGAACAAGCTTTGATTTGCCAACTCTAATGGAGCCAACGAGAGAGACTGCGAAGAGGGAAACCTAACTATGAACACCAACGCGATGGAGAGAGGAATAGCGCACAATGATATGGGTAAGCCCAAGGATGAGCCCAAACACCCGAGCCCGATTCTAATGGAATATTAGTGGAAGACTCGGCCCAATAACTTTAATTGTCGTAAAAAGTGTCTCGTTAGAAGATGATAAGTGGCAGTCTACTTTGGATTCATCCTAGGATTGGCAGGGACAAATTCTTTATTGTTGGAATATTATATACACTCTAGTTATTTATAGTTTTTAGTGAATTGACAATTTATCATTGATAATTTTTAAATTTTTTCAATATCGATGCTAATGTCCCTCAAATAGTTCAAGATATTATCAATTATATAAATTGGAACTCCTTAATGGAACATAGAGTTATTACTCCCGTTCTTCCAGCTTACTTAGTTGATCATGTGATAAAGTTCATATTTGGACCATAACCTCCACTTGATTCTCTCATTTGGAATCCTCAGAAAGGAAGGGGTTTTCACTGTTAAGACGTTAAATGTTTTCTTTTGAGTTTTCAAAATTTTCTTAATGTTAATTATTCTTCTTCTTCTTTTCCTAATCCAAAAGTTATAAGAAATATTTGGCACTTTCAAAACCATTCTTCAGAGTGTTTTAATTTTTTGGAAATTGTATATGAATCGACTCTCATCTACTAATAATCTTATCCGAATTCATTATAACATCAACCATATTTGTAGCCTTCGTCATAAATACCCTAAAACAACTCTTCATATATTATTTAATTGTAAGGTTTAAAAAAAAAAAAAAACTTTGGCTAGCTACTAGGGTTCCCATTCATTGGCAAATGCTCCTAAGTTAATGATTTAAGTTTTGTTTTCGAAGTGATGCTCCATATGTCAACATTTTCTCTTAGTGTCAAAAGGTTTGAAATTCTTCATCAATGTGCTATTGCTCTTCAAAGTATTTGGAGACATCGAAGTGATGTCATTTTTAATCAAAACCTAGTGGTGGTGAGTACCAAATATCTTCAAGACACGTGACCTCAGTAGGCGTGATAATTGTTGCAAAGCAGTGGTACAAACACTCCCTCAAGATCCAAATCAATATATATACATCGAAATTTGTGTCAACTTGGTATATTGTGGTTATGTGTGCCCTTGAGATTATCTAAACTTAACAAGACCTTGAGATTCGTGTCCTCAATTTGGGATCTACACCATTGTAATAAAATGTTAGTATATTGACAACCTAGTTTATTTTTAAACTGTCGCTCGTAGTGCAATTGCCACAATTCAATCAAAGCACCCCAATGGCACATGACACTAGTTGTTATATTTGTACCTTAGATTTCAGTTAGGACATCCTGTATAATTGGGTAGCCAAACTTGCCACAGTTCATACAAAATTGGGATAAACGATCATATAAACTTGTAGAGTCCAAATTGGTTAGAGTCAAACTCCTGGAGGGATAATACATTTTATTTCTTCGAGATGCTATGATACAATTTATTCCTTAAATGTTAATTAGATAAAGACCTTATCAGGTCCTTGTATGAATTGCATTTTTGAAGAAAATATTACTCCAACAATTAAAGTCCTGACCAAACTGGTGTGCACCGGTCTATATACGGGAAATTACCTACATTATAGGTATGAGATATAACCCTTGAGTCAAAGTGTTTTTGCAGGTACACCCTCCATCTGGTCCAAATCCAGTTCATCCAGGAGCAGCTGCAATCGATCCAACAGGGAACATCCAATGCGTGGATCTTCGTCAAACCATCTCGAGGAAAAGCAAACAACATATTTGCCTCAACAAGTGGATTTTGAGCAATTCTCAATACAGGTCAGGAAACTCTTCATGAAGTAGCATATGCAGTCAATGTAGGTTATGCCTTCTTCTGCTATAGAGTCATTGTTTCAAACTCCAGACTCTACTTCAATCCAAAATAATTCTCAGACTATATCATAGCTTACAATCACTTACGCGTTTATTTCAACGTTATTTATTTGTTGCATTCCAAATAGGGAAGTTTTGGGATGGTGGTCGGTCTTTGACGCCTGACTGCATGAAAATATCGTAGGTGGCTGGAATGATTTCAATTCTTGTTTCAAGTAGTACGATGGTGGAACCATAGGCACTTGAGTTTATCGTCTTGCTCATATCAAACAATGAGGCTGGCAAGGTGGAGTCAAATCAATCTTGCTAATAGGATCCTGGAATCTCAACTGATTGGGCTTGGAAGCATATTGTATATAATATTATTAGAATTTTCACGAGGCTTTAGGCAATGAAAAATTAGCTATATCCATAGGTCCTATATTTGTTATTATGCTCATGATTTGGCAGTAGGTTATAATACATTTAGTTATAACATGAACATATCATAAATAAAAAAATGTATGTGTTTTCTTGGACCACTATATTAAATATTGTAAACAAAGTTTTTTTTTTTAAAAAATCAACAATCTTAACATCATTTTTGTAAAAGCTAATATTGGAAGAAGAAGATACAGAGATAATAGAAACGAAATGGTTGTTTATAAGTGTTGGGTTGGTTGTTTATTGTAAACTATAAACTTTGTAAATTGTTATTGATTGAGATGAACAAGGGAAGGAATCGTGATTTTTAGAAAATTTTGCTTGTTGTGGATACACGTAGAGAGACAATAAATAGATTACCGAAGAGATGGCTTATTGTGATGGGCGAGTTATGTTAGAGATCGAATAACAAAGAGAAGAGTCTAGGAATAAAGGGATGAGAAACGATCGGAAGGAAAGTTTATAGGTGAGGGAGAATAAATTAAATGACTATAAGAGATCAATCATTAGACTCTGCATAAATCAAATTACTCCCTTCATTTTTCAATTACAATATTCAAAAGGGGAGAATAACATTTCATACTTTTCACCTCTTCAAATTGATTAAATGTGTGCCTTACTATTGCTTTTTAGGGAAGTTGAAATTAAAAAGAAAAGAAAAGACTGATAATCCTTTTGAAATGGGAAAAACACAACAAGAGGATGGTCTTAGTTGAGAAAGAATAAAAGGCAAGTTGAAAGAAAATCCAAAAAGGAATAACTTTTCTTATTACTTAGATGCTATATGCATTTTTGAATTTTTATACAAGAAACAGACCCTTGCTTGCAAAACAAGAACATGGATGGATTCATTGTTCCAATAAACAACTTTAAGCTTCCTTTATTAAAGACAAATCTGGGGTTAAAAAGTCATTCCGATGAACTCCCATTGTTCAAGAGAAGGTATCTTGAGGTAGGAGTAAAATAAAGTCATTCCGATAAACTCCCATTGTTCAAGAGAAGGTATCTTGAGGTAGGAGTAAAAAAGGGCTGGGTGTGGGGATTTTTTATTTTTTATTTCCTTCCCTTCCACTAATTAATATGATGACAAAATTCTGTTATTGTGTATTAATGTAATTTTAGTGGG
The DNA here is from genome assembly GCA_963556465.1 of Berberis vulgaris. Classification (NCBI taxonomy): domain Eukaryota; kingdom Viridiplantae; phylum Streptophyta; class Magnoliopsida; order Ranunculales; family Berberidaceae; genus Berberis; species Berberis vulgaris. Next base: position 62,888,851 of record OY747134.1, on the reverse strand, counting down.
TATAATTCAATGATAATAAATTAACAATATTGGTTGTTTTGAACTAAAATTTTTGTAGTGTTTTTATATTATTTTTCAAGATGTGGGAACTTTCATGTTAGCGCGTTTGAAAAATATGACATTAGCATACTAAGCAATTTACCAATTTTTGTAAAATTTATGTAAAATGTTTTAGAGTGGCCTTCCAAAAGGTGATGAGAAATAACAAACTTAAAAATAATAACTAAAAGACAACAATAGATTAGAAAGAACTACTCCTCTTGGCTCTTGCATTTACAAAAGGCGATGAAAAAGAAACAATGAGCATGAGGAAGACAATGAAGTTAGCTATCAAAGCTAGGATGCTTTCGAAAATAACAACTAAAATAAAAATTATAAGACCCTTTTGAGTTATAAGTCAAGAAAGAAAGGGCAATATGGCAAACAATCTATAAAGCCATTAAAGGTGGATTGAGAGATGGTGAATACCTTCACCAAATTTAGTCATTTTCTATCAGTTTCATACATTTTGGAGCAAAAGATTATCAACTTTTTTTTTTATAAAGCGGAGCAACTAGAATTCTGAATTCAACATATGCATATGTTATCTCAATAAAATTGATTTCAGCATCAATGTATTGCTTGGGTAATGTTTTCGTATTCCTTTCATATCAGTTTACTTATAATCCAAACAACGTTAATGAAACATTCGTGAATGATCAATCCTCACTAATCTCAATGTTTGTATTCCCTTCATAATTAGAAGTTTCTCATAGTATTGCACTTGATTAATGCTTAACATGTACTCTAAATATTTATAAATAAATTTAAAAAAAATTCTTACAAATCGAATAATCTTACTGTCAAACCAGGTTATAATAAATTATCATTTTTCCCAGATCGCGAGATTGACTATTCTAAAAAATTAAATAAAAATAATTCCAACCCTAGCTAGTCAATGCCCATTCATGCACAACCATTACGTAGCCCATGGAGGTCGAATATTCCTCCTAAAAACAACCAGTGAAAACCTCAAATCCCCAAAATGCCCTCGTTACCCCCTTAAAATTCGGTCCCTTGACCCTCTGTCCCAAACAGAGTCCCGTGATCATCACTTTCCACGCTCGCACTTGACTCACCAATCACCACGCACTAACGAGTGATTCACAACCCATCCAAATAGGGGCCATTATCGTCAAACCATCTCTCCACATTTCCACATGTACTCTCTAGAATATGTGAAGCCGGATAACGTCACCTTTGTCTTGTTCTACAGTATCACACTATTCTCTCTCTTTCTCTCTTCTTAATTAATAAAAGAGAGAGAAGCTCTTCTTCCTCATTTCTTCCTCCTCTTCCGACCCCTCTTTCTTTTTCTATCTCTATCTGTCTCTCTCTCCTCGCTCTGCTGTTCGTACTCAGTCCCCTTTTTCTTCTCATCAAATTTCCCCCAAATTATGACCAGCTCTTCTGCTGCTTCTCGCAAGGTTTGTCTATCTTTGCGTTCATATTGCCCTAATTTTTTATTAGATTCTTATCTCTTGGTTCTTTTGTGTGATTTTTCAGGCTTTGAGTAAGATCGCTTGCAATCGTCTGCAGAAGGAGTTAGTGGAATGGCAGGTGAACCCCCCATCTGGATTCAAACACAAAGTCACCGATAATCTCCAAAGGTTGGTTGGTTAGGGCTTTTCTTTGTTTTGGTGATTGATTCTTCTGGTTTTGATTTGTGAAGAAATATGAATGATTTTGATTGGTTTTTGTTTGTCTTCATCTTAAGGTGGATTATTGAAGTGAATGGAGCACCGGGAACTCTCTACGCGAATGAGACCTACCAGCTTCAAGTCGATTTCCCCGAACATTATCCCATGGAAGCACCGCAGGTTGTTAAACTAATTCAATTTTTTTTTTTTTTTTTTTTTTTTTTTTTTTTTTTTTTTTTTTAGTTTTGTTTATTCTGATCAATTTTGTGGGTTTGCATAGGTTATTTTTCTTCAGCCTGCTCCGCTGCATCCTCATATTTATAGCAACGGCCACATATGTTTAGGTAAAATTTTGTGCTATTTCATAATGTCAATTATGCTATTTAGTTTGTTTGTTTAGGTATTTGAGTTGATTGATACAATTGATGATAAAAATTTTAGTGGATTGTTTATTGTACTACTTACCTATATAGTAACAATTCGGTAATACCAACCATGAAAAAGGGGAACACTTGATCCTATCCATTACAAAACCCTTTTGAACATTACCCCTTATTTAGACTCTACCGATATTGCTGAAGTTGAAAACGTAAAAGAAGTTATGTTGTCATGATTCACAAAGTGGCATGGTACCCTTCTTACTCTAATTAGTTCCTTTGAGAATCTCCCACGGGCAAGACTATTGAGATTTGAGGGTGTGTTTTCACACTTTAATAGACGGCGCAGGGCCCATCCCATCCCATCTGAACTTCTTGCACAAACCAGTGCCAAAAATAAGTGTGTGTCATTGCTATCTGAGTGAAGCTACCCACACTAAATAGTACTACTACTGCGCGTACACATGGCTGTCTTGCATGGAAAACTTCTAATACCTATAAAAAAATGTTCCAGTTAGTTTTTAACTATTTGAGTTGAAATGTTGCGAGCTTTTTTGTTTTTTTAACAGCGATGAAGGTCCTCCCTGCCCCAACTCAAATTATTTGAGTTTGTGGATGAAAGTACTACTAGAGATGCTTCCAGAGAGAATGGTAACATTGGGATGCATCAGTAGCTACTGAGCCCACTCTTTCATTCGGTGCTAGTATTAAGACAATTGCTACTAATGCAAGAGAAATATTGAGAGGCGCCACCTAGACAAAGTGGTAAACATGTTGTGTTGTATTGCATAAACCTGATTGTAACTTATCTTGAACTTTCAAAACCAACTCAAAATATAGATGATTACTTACAGTTACTATTTAAGATTAAGCAGGATATTAGTGAAAGGTATAGAAATAGTGAAAGGTATAGAAATGGGAAGATTTTACTAGTTAATAATTTTTCCAATAAGCTTCACATATGCTGAGACTGAGAGGTTTGATAACTGTAGTGGAAACGTTAGGTCTCACCAACTCTAGGCGTGGTTTACTTGAAGGCATATTCGCATAATTTCCACCTCTAATGTTGCAATTGCAGATGGCTGTTGTCTGTACACTAGCTAATTTTGTAACTGCAGTTCAGCAACAGTAGAAAGCATATAAAAGCACACAGGGAAGCTGGGATTTTATTCCTCCAGTTTATGCCGTTAGAGAAGAAAACATTTAAATGGGGGTCTCAAACCTTTAGATGATCCTAGTGTGCTAGGTTTCTTGTACATAATAGTTGATTTTCGATGAATTGAAATTTGATGCAAGTAATTCCATGCCCATTCAATTTGTCAATTTTCCTCTTGTTTCTATTTTGAAACTGAACTTCAGTAACAATTAACAATTAGCCATTTAGCCAATTGCTGTGAAACCCAAGCTATCATCTTAGGAGTTAGTTTTGCAGATTCTGCCCACAGCAGTTGTATTATCTTCTTCTCACTTCTATTTACGTTGTGTTTGGTTGAAAGAGAAAAATTTCATGGACGATGGTGAACAGAAGACTATCAAAAGGAGGGAAAGAGGGGAGAGTTTGAGGTTGAAGATGACTGACTCTCAGTCTCATGTTTTGTCTCTGGATCATCAAAATAAAGTTTCCAATGGGGAGGAAGGAATATTTCACCATGTATAGAAATTTTTCTATTAGAGGAGGGGCGGAATATTGTGGAAAAAGTAAAGATACATGGATATCTTCAATGTTATGTGGTCAAAGCATTTTCTCCTTTTTTTTTTTTTTTTTTTTCATTGTTTTCAGTTTTTTTTTCCAATCAAACCATAGTGATATATTCACCATAAATCATTATCAGTTCAATGATCCACTAATTGATGCTTTTTGAGCATCCATCTTTGGTGTGCCAGACATTTTGTATGATTCCTGGTCCCCAGCCATGACTGTCAGTTCCATCTGCATCAGTATTCTCTCCATGCTTTCAAGCTCGACTGTGAAGGTATATTTTCAATGGCATTCTTGTAATTTTTGTGTTTCTCTTAATATGTAAATGAGTTTTTAAAAAATGGAAAAAAAGGAGTAATGAATGGATTATTTGACGCTTGTTATTACTGTTTCACTATTATGTGCAGCAACGCCCTGCGGACAACGATCGCTATGTGAAGAACTGTAGAAACGGTAGATCTCCAAAGGAGACGAGATGGTGGTTCCATGATGATAAAGTGTAATAATGAAAATAATGTTAACAAAAAACAACCTATCTTTGTGTTAATCATCGACGTAGATAAATGTTTCAAAAGAAAGGGAAATGCAATCCAGTGCCTTCCTGCGAAGTTGGGGCTCCGAACAAGTTATATATGTAAAGGAAGAGTGATTTTCTGTCTTTTATATGTGATGACCAAACAGACTAGTTCTGTGGGTGATTTGGATACTTTGTGCAAGTTGAAACTTTTTGGAACTCTTTTTTGTTTCAGTTTTTGTCAATTTTTGTGCTTTTTCAGACATTTTTTGCGATAGGATGGTTCATTAAAACCCTTGGGATATCCAAGCTTGATTGCTACAAGTTCCAGTGTGTATTGCATTCACTCAGAAAAGATTGATCACCCAAATTGCTTGGACACAATATGGTTCTTATTGTTTTGTCGTGATATAGCGGACCTTGGAGATCATTTTGAATGCATATATGCAGATGAAAAGTCTATCAGTCTTTGTGGAAGTGAGATTCCCTCTACAGCTCTGCTGTGTGTGCATCTCACAGCGTAATGGTAGTAACCCGGAGGTTGTTGGTATTGCCTTATTAGTAATGTTGTTTTCCAGTTTCCTGACACCTTTGCAATGTGATTCCCATGTTGGTGCTGTGTTCTCTGCTTTATCAAATGGCTTTGTAATTTGTACACTGGTTATGTAGTTTCATACTTGCTCTATTCAGTTATTTCAACCAGACACCGTAGTTGTGCATTGAGATAGGATACCGTAGATTTTTTCAACAGATTTTCAAACTTCAAAAATTGACTCTGTGATAACCCAAAAAATTGGTTCGATTTGGCAGATTTTCTGCACACCCCTGGACCCCAGTATCCCTAGTTTCCACATGGTGGTTTGGTACTTCTTAAATGGGAACAACAATTCTCATATCCCATGGTCACCCAGGAATTAGTTTTCCATGAGCAAAGTCGATAAAAGCCACTAAAACCATATTATGATGAAGTTACTACTGTAGAAAACAATAACTTTGGATAGTGTCATTTCCAATTTCGAGGGGGCTGAAAACTTAGATTCTTGTAGGTAATGGAAAAACTAATCACACACAGAATAGGTTTCTCATCGTTAAATAGACAACCAAAGAATGAAGAACTTCACTTGATATGAAGATTAAATTCCATTACCCACGGAAAAATGGGTTACCGGGCGTATCTTTAAGATTTACCCAATCTTTGCTAAACCCCCCTTGCAATTACGGATAAAGAAGGGGGAAAAGATTAGTAATGACTTTTTGACACCGGTCCCTTTCCCCCTTTTCATTTTTAAAACTTACTATGTAACACCACCACCATTTTAACTCTTTTTTTCTCCTCATCTTATCTATAGGATTAGGGGTGGGCACGGAACGAGATGGAAAAAACCCCATTCCATCCCAAACGGGTTCGGGACGGGATCATCGTGCTCTCATTTTTTGACAAATTACTGCTTACCCAAGACCCAATTTGCTTAGTTGAAAAGAGGCAAAGGCAATTCGTAGAATTACACATAAATGATTGCCTTAGATTTAGTATGCAACATCATAATAAACTACCATAAATGATAGCTGAAATTCACCATGTAATTAAGATTTTTGCAGAGTTTTGAATGACTAAGAGGTGGACAATATAATGGCAATGGTGGACCTGCTCTACTGTTTCGAATAGTGAACAAAAGGATGAGTAGATTTGGGGTGCTAAGAAGAATGTTTCATTATTGCTTAAAAAAAACAGTCATTAAATTCATTGTCTTGACACAAAATAAAACTCTCAAATGTTGTTAGCAATCCCATTTTGAGTTTTAAAGAGTTTGCAATTAAATTATTCATTTAGAATTCTAGAAATAAACCAATATCAAGTAGTTGCAAATATAGACTAAAATCAATTACACTGATTTCAACTAAATTCATTTTTCTTCAATTACACTAATATTGCAATCCTAAAATAAATAAATAAATAAAAATATTAGTAATAAATATTGAAATATTAGTAATAAATATTGAAATATTAGCTCAGGACGGGATTGGCGGGATTGAAAATCTTCATCCCATCCCATTCTAGATCGGGACGGGACGAGATCGGAATGGAATTATTCAATCCCATTAAGACCCGAAAAAATTGGGACGGGACGAGACAAGATCGGGATGGGAACGGGATTGCGGGATGGGATGCCCACCCCTACTTCCTATGGGTTTTCTTTGCTGGATAACAACAACAGCAGTAGTGGCTGCTGTGCACCGCCCTCCCCCTTTTTCTCTCATCCTCTCTTCATTCTCTCCTTTTGTGTTTTATTCTCTAGAAAACAACAATAACAACATTGTTACTATTGCTATCCGTCTATGCCACTGCTCGCCATCCCCTTAAAAAACTTTTTTTTTGTCCTCCTCTTTCTCCTTTTTCTGATCTCGCAGGAACGAGATAAGAGTACAAATAGGTTGCGAGGCGAGCGGCTCTGCTGGTCGTTGTTGTTTTTTTGTTTGGAGAAGAAGAAATTGTAGAGGGAGAAAAGTGGTAGTGTTAGACAAACATGTGGGGGTGATGGTGTCCACAAAACTTTATTTTCCCGTGCAAATATTGCAACCAAACACATTCTAGGTGTTATGAAGCACTAGTACACCGAAAAATCCAACGTAATGCACCTAGGATATACTTCGAATATAGTAAGGGGTGCATCTCATACAAATTTGTTTTCCCTATTTTTCTTTATAAATTACGAGATTATGATGGGAATTGAATATTTGTTGTGAGATGCACATGTTAGGTTGCATATATTTATGAGTTATGATTTATAATAGCTTTTTAATGTTAACATATGTATTTGATGTTTATGGGTTTACATTTTACAAATTCATGACTACGATTCATTAGTTAATGATTATATTACCATTTTTATTTTTTTATAAAATGTAGAATTATTATTATTTTAATACCATACCCTCAACTTCGGAAATTTGCCATGTCCCGGTGTCGGTTTTGTATCCGTATCCATTCAACCCAGCCTAGGTGCAATTGTGCAAAAGGGTTAAGGACTCGCCCAACAATAGACTCGGTGGCGCAAATTCTGAAACAGAAGTTGCGAAGAAGGTGAGGAGAAAGAGTTGCAGAAAATGGTTTTAGTTCTCCTACTTTATCCAGTGCTTGACTCCCGAGCTGGTCTTTCATGGTCTTCAAGGCTTCCCCAAATCCTCCTTTTCGCTACTTCAACAAGAGCAATTAGTTGGTCCTCATCTTTCAACTCCAAATTTGCCGCCTTATCCTCTACTTCAGTTTCACCAGAACCCCTTCATCCACAATCTCATGGAATTTCGCCAAAAGAAGTAATATATATATATATACTCACTCAATTTAAATACCCATTACTCTACTCTTTTTTGTCTGTCAGTTTTGGTGTAAAATGTTTGATGAATTGCAGGGCCCTTTCAAGTTTGGATTGTATTTGGTGACAACCCCAATTGGAAATCTTGAAGATATCACCTTGAGGTTCGTGTTTCTGCTGCACTTTAAGAACCAAATATTCTTCTCTTTGTGTGTATGTGTGTGTTTAATGTGTTTGTGATACCCATTTTGTTATTTTTCGATGGTGAAATTTCATTTGTGTTTTTGGAAAACTTGTGAAAATTTTCATTGCCATTTTAGATTTATGTTCTTTAAGGATGGGATATATCAATATGGTTCTTTCTCTTGAACAAGCGTTGCAACGGCCGCATTGTCAAAGTTCCATAACAAAGGAGTTTCTTAAATATGCTAGTTTTGTATGCCTATATAGGACCTTGGATAGATATATTATATTAATTTATTTTTTTTAATATATAATTTATATGTTTGATTTCCCCCAACTAGTTTTAGCATTTTGGAAAATGCATGTATTGCCTAAATGCAAAATTGAAATGTCAAAGAATTATTTGTGTATTATCCTAGTTATAAAATTTTAAGAAGGGAGAGACGAAGTTATGCGGTATGTATGAGGGCATCTATGGACCTGACATTTACAGTTAAAAGAAAAGAGTGAAATAGTCAACTCCATTGTAAGAACAAGTTTTTTGTTGCTCACTGGGAAGATGTTGTATTTGTTTTGTAGTGTGCCTCTTGTACATTTTGCTTCTTGTTATGCATCAGTCAATTACCCTTTTTCACTTAGTATTGACTCATTCCATAAAGTTTATAACCTTAAAACTCATCATTTGCAGAGCATTGCGTGTCTTGAAAACAGCTGATGTGATACTTTCTGAAGATACCAGACATTCAGGGAAGTTGCTTCATCATTACAATATTAAGACTTCCCTTGTAAGATCCAATTGTGGTTCTCTCTCAAACTGCATCGTTATCTAGCTCGCTCGATTTTTTGTGATTATATGTTTTAGATTTTCAGCTGAGTTATCACAAATTCAACGAATCTCAACGTGAAACGTCAATATTAAAGAGATTGCAAGAAGGTGATATTGTGGCACTAATTAGTGATGCGGAGATGCCAGGCATTAGTGATCCTGGAATGGAGTTGGCAAGTACTTCAGTTCTATCTTTGTTGAGAATTCCTTATATCGAGCAAGGAGAAAGTGTAAGAAAACTATACTAAATAAAAAAGAGAAAGAGAAAATGCAGTGAAAAGCATAAAAGAAGTTTGGAAGAGCAAAGTACTCTAGTTCAAACTTCCTAGCTTACAAGTTAAAATTTTATGCCTGTGATGGACATCCTGTAAAGAATGTGTTGTTGCTTGGCTAGTAGGATCTGAAGTCCTCGACCCCAAATCTTAGTCAAGGAACTTTGTTCTGAAAGTTGTCTAAGTTTATATTTGAAGTTGTCAATGCTCATCTAGATGTTGATGCAGGTGAAGATATGCATACATGAGAAAATTCCTGTCATTCCTATCCCTGGGCCTTCTGCTCCGGTGACGGCTATTACTGCATCAGGCTTGTCATCCGAGGAGTTTACATTTGGTAATGATTTTAAACATCTGATAATCTTATGTTGGGTCTGACTTTTTTTTCCCCTTCTTCTGAACATTCTATCTTATCGCTAGATAATTCACGTGTAGTTTTGTATCAACTGTTGCAGTTGGATTTCTTCCAAAGCACGCTGCGTCAAGAAGAAAAAGACTGCAGACTTCGGCAAATGGAACAGCAATGCAAATATTCTTTGTTCCTCCGCACAAACTAAATCAATTTTTAAAAGAAGCTTCTTCATGTTGTGGTGACTCAAGGTAAAAGTCCAGTCCATTGCCTTGATAAACTAATTAGATGGTATTTACATTCATCATCCTCATCATTCCAAAGAAAATTTTGATAAATTCTACCAATTTCATTATAGCTAAGTATATTTGTGGTAGGAATGAGTAGATCCCTTGTCATCACACTTGCACATATGGGTGTAGCATGTGGAGGAGCATCTCCAACATATCGACTAGTCTCCTCAAAGGGGTGGAGCACATTCTTGGGAGATGGGACAAAATCAAATTTTTGCAATACAAGTGATATTGGTGGCCCCAAGAGATAGATTCCCTAGACTTTATAGGGTTTCCTTGCTTGAGCAAGCCGTGGTTCGACTTCTTTGTTGTAGGTGAGTTGGAACCTCCATCTAAGAAGGGGGTTGTATGAATGGGAAATAGATGAGGCGAGTAGTTTGCTTGAGCCTTGCCTCGAATATTCCCTTCCAATGACATTGATGAGTTGAAGTGGTCTTGGCGTGAGGATGGCTCATCGGTATCACTGTTTTACAACCATGTGGTGGTAAGCTAAGCAGTTAATGTGGAAAGCGGTCAGGATCGCATTACGATTTTTCATAATTATGCGAGACTAAGAAAATTATGCGGACAATTTTTTCAAAGTATATATTTTTAAAATTTAATCATAGTCATAGATTACAAAATAAATAATTAATCAAAAGGGTGTAAATATGTAATCATAGTCATGTATTATTTTACTAATTAATCAAATTAATTTAATTTTGCAGGTTGGAACACTTATAGTTACCTGGACTTGTTTATGAACAACCAATACAACGAAAGCAACAGTAGCAACTCATAGGCATAGCAATAACCCCAACAGCAAGAACTACAAGCAATAAGAGCAAGAAGTCAAGAGTTGCAAGTAACAACAACAAAAAATAAAGCAACAACAGTAGCAAATGTATACAACAATAAAAGTAGCACATTATAGAGTTGTAGCAAGTTGTAGCATAAGCAAATGATGTAATCATGTTCACATTACATGAATATGAAGTATCAATCTACCTCTATAGCAAAAGTAGCATAAGCAAATGTTAGTCCAAAACATTTAAATCAAAACAAATTTCCATCTCCAGTCTTCACTTAACAACTATCCTATGTTAGCATCTTCTTCAACATCCTCCTGGTCTTCTTCATCATGAAGTGAGTACAAAGTATTTTCATTTGATTGTCGCGCCATACTCCTCGTGTTTGGCCTAGGATCGGTAGCTCCCAATGCATATCTAACTTGTGACTATGTGAGATCATCGCCTTCCCTCACAAAATCTTGTAGCTCATTATCTGTACGAACGAGCCAATCATCATTTTCATCAACGTCCTTCAAGACAATGGGATCATGAGCTTGTGAATTTATGTTTGCATTCTTTTCCTTCATTCCCCGCTCTAACTTTTTGTTGTATTGAATGAAAACAAGATCATTCAATTTTGCTTGCAGAAGACAATTCCTTTTTTTAGAATGCAACTGAAATTAAATAAAAATATACTAGTAACAACTCACAAATATTTAAAACCATTGTGAAATAAAACTTATAATGATTATACTAATAATTGTTACTTATATGGTCAAATGCACTCCAGTTGCGCTCACAAGGTGAAGCACTACAAGTCAAAGATAAGATTTTTATCGCAAAACCTTGGAGAAGAGGAACTTCATACCCATGATTAATCCACCATTCGACTATTCAATAAAATCATAAAAAATTATAAGTAAAAATCAATAAAGCAAATAAGTAATATTGTAGTTTATAAGTGTAAATTACTAACCAGGTGGGAATGTGTCTCTTTGGCGTTTCGCTGATGTAGTCCCAAATTGCCCCAATGAATCTCTATACATCCTCAATTCCAAGGTAACACGATCATTATCAGCATCCCCGGGTAACAACTTCTCAATACATGCATTAAGTCCTGTTTTAATCTCCTTGTTCCCCAAAAGTTGAGCAAAATGTTGTTTATAAAATATTGAGGGGTTCAAGTAAAATTCAGTTGGACACAACATATTAGGATCTTAATTATTTAATAAATAAATATACAAATAAAACATTAAATGTAAGTTTAGGCTTTAATACCTGCATGTAAATGATGGTGTAATTGATCATTCCACCTGTCATCGATAATTTTTCACACCAATAACAAAACTCTACTTTCATCATCTAGGCCAAGATTTTTTTGTATTCCTTCTTTTGCTCTATCCATGGCCTCATATATGTAACTCATACAGGGTTTTTCCTCTTAATCCACCAACCGCAATACTTCAACTAATGGACCAAGAACTTTGCAAGCAAACTCTACATTTTCCCAAAAATCACTTATTGCCACTAGATTATCAATCTTCTTTCCCTCGGGCTTGGTTGAAAAACTACTATGCCTCCATTGGGTTGAAACAACAAGACTTGCAAATGACACCTATTATCCCAAATACTTTGCAATGTATAATAGGAGGTAGCAAATCTAGTCACACAGGATCTATGCAACTCTTTATTGTTCGTCAGCTTCCTCATCATATTCAAAACCCGCCCATGGTTATAAATATATACCACAATAGATCTAGCTTCCGGCAAAACTTTGTGTATCTTCAGTAACTTATGACCAAGATCTTGGAGGATTAAATTGATGCAATGAGTAGCACAATGTGTCCAAAAAATCTTGGGATGTTGATTCTCTAGTTCCTTTCCCGCAGCCTTAAAATTAGAGCCATTATCGGTGACAAACTACAACAATAATATATAGTGCTCAATTAATAAAATTATAAAGCAATTAATAATTTTACTTGAATATACAATTATAAACTTACTTACCTGAATAATGTTGGCCTCTTCTACGTCCGCAATAACTTCATTGATCATTCCCACTATAAGTGCAACGTCTTTGACATATTCCGAAGCATCAATTGATTTTAGAAACACTGTTCCTTGTGGACAATTCACCAAGAAGTTAATCAATGAACGACCATTTCCATCAGTCCAAAAGTCAGACATTATGGAACATCTAAAATTTTCCCAATGTTGCCTCTGAGACCTGACAAACAGTTTTGTCTCTTTCAACATATCTCTCAATAGTGTAACCCTCATATTATGATAGCTCGGAACATGCATACCTAAATAAGTAACAATAAATTAATAATAAAGTAAAGTAATAAACAATAGTAAATGAACTATAATGATCAAAACTTTGAAAGTCAAAATATTTACCAATTCCATAGTCTCCAATAGCATGGACCATAGTTTTAAACTTTGGAGTCCGAACGACATTGAATGCCAGTCCAACCTCATATGCCCAATCGGCTATAGCAACCCAAGCCATTTTTTTCAAATTTTCTTTATAGGGAGTATTTCTATCCAAAGTTGCTTGCTTCATTTTGGACATGTCAGTCTTTAACAAGGTATCAAGTGGACCTCTCACATCACTAGCAGCCTTAGTGTTTCGGCTGCCTCCGGCTTCACCATCAAAACATGTTTGTTGCCCCTCTTCTACATCATTATCCTCTTCGCCCATCAAAATATCACTGTCAAGAATTTGTTTAACTCTAGACTTCTCAAATTTTTTCCTTTTAACTTGTAGTAATGCTGCTGAACACTTCATTCGCACATCATCTGGCACCTTCGTACATGGTGCTACATTTTCTCTCTTGTGCGCAAGATGTTCTTTAAATCTTGAGATTCCATTAGTTACTTTCGGGCAAAACTTGCACTTTACCCAAGTTTTATTGTTTGGGTCTGTACATACCCATTCCCATGCCATATCTTCGGATGCCCTTTTCAAGGAACTTGACGATGTTGAATTGGCAATAGGATTTGAACCTCCCGATGGCGATGACATAATCTACAAATACGAAACAAGAATAAGTAAAATAATCAGGGATGAAAAATAATCTAATCAGAGAGTGTTTCATCTCTGTTGTAACCTCACCCAACAAAGATGAAACACATTCATATCATAAGCATAATCAAGGAATTGGATGATGTTTCATCTCTGTCATTTCTGTCATATTATTGAGAGTGTTTCATCTGTCATATTATTTTTATTATTGAGAGCGTTTCACTCTCTTATTTTTCAGAGCATAAGCTATAACTGTATGAATGCAATTTAGGTATAACTTGTTTGTAAGCTAGCAATTTGAAGAGGAGAAGCAATTATGAGAGAGTGAGAGATCCCATCCATTCGTTTCTTGTTTGAAGAGGGAAGAAACGAATGGATGGGATCTCTTCGATTGATCGATTCAGAAGAGGGAAGAAACGAATGGACTGGGAGGAGAGGGAAGGCGTACTTGATTTGGAACTCCGAGTAGTGTGTTCGATTGATCGATTCAGCAGCAACCCCTTCGGCTTGATGATTCGGTTGAAAGAAGGAAGGAAGAGAGGTTGATGATTCAGATTTCAGATCTACTTCTCTTCTTCTTCTTCTTCTTCTTCAGTTCTTCGTCTTCATCGCTCCCTCTTCTTCCGTCCTCAGTTGCAAACCAGAGAAAAATCGAATAGGTTTTTTTTTAATATATATATCTACAGACCGACAAATCGGCGAGTCAGCTGGGCCGATTAAGCGCCGACTCGCCGATTTTTTACCAATTTTGATGGTTCTGCTAAATGCCAACCGAGTCGACCCTGTGCGTTTCAATCCAACCCCATATAGCGATTTTTGAGCGAATTTCGACCCCATTAATAGCACAGTGGATAAGAAATCTCCAATTGCTGATATGAGAGATTTTCCCATATTTCTTGTGTTGGGGAAAGGAGCCCGCTGAAAATCTCTCTTTGTTTGGGAAGCATTTTGGGATCAGATTCCTACGAGGGACATTTTGCTAAGAGATGGATGTGGAATCTGGGTGGAGAAGAGCCCAAAAATCAGGATCATTTATTACTCCATTTCAAGGCGGTGAGACACTTTTGGCTCCACTTCCTTCAAGTGGTGTGTGTGGGTGGGGTGTTTTGAGTAACTCCGAAATCATTTCTACATGTTTTGATTTTTTTTTTCCGTGAAAAACCATGAAAATAGTTGAGATGAGAGTGCAAGTGAGAAAAGTTTTCATCTAATGATGATGGAGGTAGTCATGTTTCTTGAGTTTTTCATGGAAAAGTTTTCTAAGGCACCCCTAGAGTGTTTTTTCCATGATTTTGATAAAAGATAGGTGGTGGGAGGTCAAAAATTTCATGCTCACTCCTCTCATTCTCTTCTCTTCCATGATCTCTTTACTAATTAAAGTTTTCCATGGAAAATAAAAATCAAACACACCCTAAAATAGGAATATCTAACGTGAATGTTTAAGGTGGTCTTCTAGAGATTCACAAAATCGGATGAAGAAAAACTTTTACTCTGTATGAAAAATAATGGATTCATGGTGGTTATGAATTTGATTTCGTCTCTTTCTTTGAAGTGCAGGCATTGTGTTATTGCTCGGGAGATGACAAAACTCCATGAAGAGGTAGATTTGTTTTTTCTAATAATAATGTTTATTTCTCTATGATGTTATATGTTCTTTTAGGTTGTGTTATATATATATATATATATATATATATATATATATATATATATATATATGTGTGTGTGTGTGTGTGTGGGTTGGGGGGGGGGGGGGGGGGGGGGGGGGAGGGGGTTACAAGTACTATATATCATCTCCAAGGGTGGTAAGGGAGGGCCCTAATTGGTAGGAAAACCCCCCCACAACCACTTGTGCTTATCCTGCGCTTGGAAGAAGTAGAAATAGGAATAAATGCAGTGTTAGTTTGATTCTTCTTCGCCGTAGTAAATAGGAGTACACATGTAGACTAAGAACCATTAGAGTAACATATGTACTTATACATTGTAACCCAAATGGCATTTTAGCATGTCCTAGCTTGCCTCGAGTGAGGGCATTTTACCAAACTGAAACGACGTGAAGGCGGAGCCTTGATGAGTTGCATTCTTTGAACCTTGTGCTTACCTTTTGTTTTATGTTGGGACCCGACCAATTTTATTATTATAAGGAAGTGATAACTTAATGGAGTTGTAGATAAACAATTATTTCAAATACTGCAAAATTAGGACCTTGAATGTCGATGAATTGCAAGTTACAAATGAAGTAGATCAAGAGTCATTGAAGAGTTTAACAATTTCACTACACTAATCCAATTTGACAAGTCGTGAAGTAGATCAAATTCGATAACTTCGCTACACTTATCCAATAGTTGAGCAACAAGACGTGTATGCTTTAAGTGAAGAAAAAATCATTGCTGCAATTAAGAAAAAAAAAAAGGAAGGAGATAATACGGAGGATGACAGTAAAATACTAAAAGTTCCATACCAAGGAGTTATAAACATTTTTGAAAAACTAGAAGCATTTTGACTTCAACAACAAGGCATCACGTTGACAAGTTCTTATGTACCTGCAAGCTCAAAGACTTGATATCAACTCTAAATAATAAATCACTGTCTTAGACAACTTAAGATAAATCTTAAAATTTTATTGTGTTATTATGTATGTATTTTTGGTCTTATTGACAATTATTACTATGTGGAGGCAACTTTCTTAAGACGGGACCTAAAAAACTTATAGTTATTACAATGTGAAGTTTATTCCTATTTATAACTAGCCCATATTGAGACCGTAATTTTATATGACTACGAGGAGGTTATTCTTATAAAGAGTATCACTATAGAGATGTTTTACAATCCTAAATTGAATTGATACATTCAAACCTATTGGTACAAGTGAGAGTGGGGTAAATCACAACAAATTGGTACCAAATTTACAGATTGGAATTGCAACAAATTTGTTAGTAACTACTAGTGTATGTTTGCATGCTAGCGTGCCATAGGCAAAAAAAATTATCCCCTCAGGTTTCACGGTGGATATAACTTCTACATGAAGTAAGTATAATAATTGTTATATAAAGTTATGAAAAATTACATTGCAAAAAAAAATTGTTAATCGTACTAATATAACAAAAATAGTGTAAATTAATTACAGCACACATTACTCCAAGGAAAAAGGTTATTACATCATTTTAGAAATAATAATAAGAAATATGTGTACAGTAAAATGTTACAATCCAAAACTACACAAATGAATGCAGATACGTGTTTGGGGTAGCTTTCATTTTGATAGTCCTTAGAGATATATCAAACATCCCCAAAAAGCTTTTGGTGCGTGTCACTCAAGACATATATTTTGTCTGTTTTAAACTTTCCTGAGGGGCAATTCTGCCCTTTACAATCTTTTGTTTTTACTTGACTTTAAAATGGAGATGAAAGAAATTTCAACTTTTGGCTGGGGTAACTTGGTCCATGACGAACATACATGGATCAAGTTACTGAGAGGACAAATTCATAGAAGAAATGAGTAACCAAACCATTCATGGAAGAAAAGAGTCTTTTGGGGCAATAGAGTGTGAAGTGTCTCTTAGCAGTGTAAAGGATGAAGAAGAAATGGTCTGGAAAGAAATGTCAATAAGGAAGATTGGAAAAAATCTTGATGGTAAATTTCCGAGGATGATTTATGTGCACATCATAGATGAAGTTATATACAAGACAAGTGCACCTGAGATGGAGATTAGAGGTCAGGTTTTGACTTGGTATGACACTGGTAAACAAAATCTTCATAATTTTTTTTTTTTGGTCTTTAAACACCCACAAAGATCATATCAAGATATTTAATGTTGCGGACCTAAACACTTATCTCTATAAACGATCTGGAATCTTTTTTTTTTTTTTTTTTTTTTAAGTTTATTATTGTCTTGAATTGTAAACAATAACTTAGTGAATCCTAAATGGGCACTCAAAATGTTTATTTTTTCCCTAAACTGTTAATGCCCTTGTTAATTTTATTTTTATTTTCTTATAGAAACTTAAATGGAGCCAATGAAAATTCTGGAGCAATCATCACATTCAATGTGATTTTTAATTGTTGAGACTTAAGGTGCAAAAGTAAGAGGGAGGCAAGGCCAAAAATTGATGCAAGAAAAATTCTAATTGTCGAGGGAACCAGCGAGGGACCCCACCAGGGGGGTGGGAGTCGTCCATCCCCCCGGGATGCGCATTTGAACTTTTGGGATGTGTGCGTTGAAAAGTCAAGCGCGCATCCCGGGGAAAGATGAACGGTTTCCACCCCCTACCCCTCCCCCCTGGTGGGGTCCCTCGCTGGTTCCCTCGACAATTAGACGGGTTCTTGATACAAACTCATAATTTGGTAACACAATTAACAACTATTATTATGTTTGCAACATCCACTTAGGGCAAGAATGTAATTTTCTAGTAGCAATGTGCTGCATTGATGCTTGGTTTGAGTAAAAATGTTTCTTCTGTAAAATTTCTGGAAAGCTTCTGTAATGTGAAACAAGACTTGAGCATTGCCAGACCTGGGAATGCTGTAACTTCCCGTAAGTGTTGAGAATCCACCCCTTCCCTCCCATTCGGGCATGTGTCCAATGGTTTATTTAGTTGGCTCTTCTTTGAGTGAGTGCATATGGATACTTGGTCTTACCTGATAATATTTTTGGCATTTTGCCTATCATCATAATTGTTTGTGATTTATTAATTAAATTAATATGGATGATGCATCAGTTTTGGCGACGCACTCTTGGGGAAGCAAAGGAAGCATTTTCAGCCTACCCACCAAAGGGAGAAATCACCCTCTTGATAGAAGGAAAGGAAGAATCTGTTGCTGAGGCTCCATCAGAATATCACCTTGAGCAAGAATTGAAAGATTTAATCTCCAGAGGCTATACTCTTTCCGGAGTAATTAACAGTTTTATCTTTTGTAGCTTTTCTACCAAATTTTTTATTTATTTATTAGACAAACAGGATAATATCATTAATAATGAAAAGTGACTAGGATAGAGTACAAGAGAATGGGCCAATCTATTCAAACAGAAGACTAAAAAGAAGATTACAAAGTAAACATGCTAGCCCAATAAAAAAAAAAAAAATACAAGTGTAAGTGTAGAAAGGGATACCCTCTAAATAACCCCAAATATTCCCCTAATGCCTAAGGAGGGACTTGATCTCTCTACAGACAGTGAGAGGGTCTTTCCTATCTCATCTGAAGATCTTGTTCTCTTTCCATTTTCTGGTCCCCTCCCCACAGATTCAGCTCAGATTGATCTCGATTTTAGACTCCAGAAGTTGATGATCTCAACATTCATGCGTAATTTATTCAAAATATTCTTAATAATTATTATTCCATTAAATAATCTCTTTTAGATTATCTCCATTTTTTATTTTCTTATCTCACTAACTACGATTGAGTTACGTGTTCACTGAACAGCACAATCTTTCATTTTATTTTAGAATAAAGTTGCAACCCCCTTGAGGTATAACAACAGGCTAAGCTAACCTTTAAACCGGCCCAGGCCTATCATCCACTTTCAATTCATGCAGTTTTGTCTCTGAATATCTCTTCTATTTTCTGAGTGACACTTCTTGGTACATATCCCTATTGTTGATACTGACAGCTAATATGTGCATTCAGGCAGTAAAGCTCTGGTATCTGAAGGAACATCAGTGAAGAGAAAAACTGTCTATGCCCTTGCACTAAGAAAATTTGGAAAAGTTGCTCCTGAAAGTTGAAGTTAGTTAGTTCAGTTGGCTGGTAAATGGTAGACAATTTTATAAAAGGAACTGAATATTTGTGATTGACTGCTACAGGGACATCGACAACTGTGATGGTTCTTGAACTGCAAATGCAACCGCTGGCCCTTCAATCCCTTCCTATACATGGTCTCGTTTTTTGTCGGAACTTCGGACAGCAAACACTTTTATGGGGCAATCACTTCATGCCCAAATCTTGTAGCAGCATATGGGTCAAAGCGCCCCGGAGAAATGGATGTTTAACATGGTTTAGTACATAAAACTAACATATCAGTGAAAGGGGGTTTGGCAAAAAATAGGGGAAAACATATAGGTTAAGTCATGTTTCAAAGAGTTGTTTGTAACTTGGCGTATTTATTAATTTTTATCTGAAATTTTGATTATTTTTTTTTTATTACAAAGAGGCCATATTTTCGCTATTTTAGATGTTTTAACCCGTAAGACTACTTCAATAGGAGAGTTGGTGTTACTAGGGGTGGAGCCAGGAACTCAACCTGGTCAGGATGAATGGTAAATTTTTTTTTGTCATGAATGTCTTGTATGTAATTCTAGTAACACTAAACATATAATTTAGTTGAAAGTTGAGAAATTATTTTTTTGTACAAAGGAGGATAAAGGTTTAGATAGCAATAGTTTCAATTTTTGAAATAACTAATGAGTTAAATTGCTTTGATTTATTTTAAAAAATTATTAATTGACTCAATAACATTGGCAAAAGTTTAACATGATAAATAGAGTTTATTCTAACATCAACACCTTATTATAACTTGTCAAAACTTGATTGAGCCAATATATTATTGATTACCTTTAAGTTTTCATCCTTCATGCTTACATGCCTAATGATCATCATCAACAATTGAAGAAAAATAAATAGGCAGCGACTACTCCACACCACCATTTCTTCTTTCTCACACCATTTTACTCTCCTACACCACCTACTTTCTTTCTTACACCATACTTTCTCACACCACCTATATAAACAAAAATCCAAAATTTTTTACTTCACCATTCAAATCGCAAATGGTTCATCCCACCCATTTGAAATTCCTCCCTCTCCCACATTCAAATATCTTCCAAATCTCTCATCACACTCGAATCCCTTCCAAATCTCTTCCCCACACTCAAATCTCTTGCAAATCTCCTCCCTCTCCCTAGAAAATCTCTCAAAATCGAAACCCTTAAACCCTCAATCTCTCCAAAATGCAATAGCTAAAAAATGCCACCTCTCAAAGTGCAAAACGCATCTCTTGCGACTCCAACTCTTCTGTAAGTGAGTCATCCATTCTATCTTTGGGTTTAGGATTTTTGTTTGGATTGTTTAGGATTTGCTTGTGTATTTTTTTCCATTTTTAGAGTAGAATTCTTCATGCTTTTTGTGCAATAATCGTTTAGTTCGTCTCTTGGTAATGAAAGTAGTTGCGAAGGTGGATTTTGTGGTCACTAGGGCTCCAAATTGGTATTTTTCTTATTAGAATGTAGGGAAATGAGATATATAATATTTGCTGACATCCAATTGGCTAAAATATTACTTAAAAATTAGTAGAATTTATTGTACAAAAAGTTTGTCTTGAAGCATTTGTTTCCTTTTATTTGAAGGTTTATCATGTCTTCTGTTGGTCGTGATGTTGGTGGGGATAATGGAGGTGGTAGAGGTCATAGACGATCCATGACAGCTGCTTGAAAACAGAAAACAAAAAAGGGCAAAGAATAAATAGAAGAACAAAAAAAAATGAAAAAAATAGACAAAGAAGTGAGGAAGAAGATGAGAGATGAGCAAATGAGAATTTAAATAGATCCTCAATAAGCATATAGACAAGTAATTGTATTGCAAAGTCAACCCCAATCAGAAGGGCAAGAAGGTTCGAGTGGTGCGGGTGTTGGACATGAAGATGAGGAGTTAAAGGAGCTTGAGGAGGAAGCAGGGGATGAGGAGGAAGCAAAGAATGGGGAGGAAACAACTGCAGATGAGGGTAAAGATGCTAGACGAGACTCTTATCCCAGCGGTCCTGTGGATTGTTCCACATTAGACGATTATCATGGCCATATTTCTCGTGCCATTTGGGATGGCGAGCCGGTAAGTTAATATTTTTTATTGATTAAATTATATAAGCATGTTATTTATATATATTTGGATATTGAATTACTTAATGTATATGTTTCTTGTATTTAGGAACAAGACACATTGAGGCGTCGACATCAATATAACAACTTTATAGATTGGAAATTGAAACACGAGCCGAAAGAAGTAAAGAGAATGATCTACAATAGTGGTCTGTATCCCTTGATTAAATATCGTAAGGTACGTCCTGATAATGTAACCATTTGTGTTTTCGTGGAGCGTTGGCAACCTGAGACCAATATTTTTCACCTACCTTTTGGAGAGATGAGCATCACCCTGGACGACATCTACCGTATAACTCATTTGCCGATTCTTGGTAAGCCGGTTAGAACGACGATGGAGATGATGGTAGATGAATGTGTTACGTTATTGGTGGATGGTTTGGGGATTGAAAGTAAAGAAACAAAAGTCCATGTCAAGAAGCATGAGAGATATGTGGAAATGAAGTTTATTCAGGACCACTGTTGTAGACAAGCTACGAAAGCTGATTTTCTTGAAAGGAAACAAAAAGTGTGTAGGGTTTACTTGTTTCTTTTGGGTATGACTATATTTGCTGATAAAAGTGGAACAAATGTTTATATTAAATAATTGAAGATGCTGGTGGAGGTGGATGATGTCAACAAGTATGCATGGAGCGTAGCAACTTTGGCAGTCTTGTGGGGTAATGAAAACTGACGTGAGATGCTAGACTCTCCACCATGGCTAAGTGGGAATCCCCACAAATTGTAGGGATTTTGGACGACCAAATCATCACTCTTAGGGAGCATCTCGATGACATGTCTCCTGAAGAGGTAAAAATGCATCTTTAAGTTCAATAATTTTTTTGTTTGTTTGTGTCATATATTAATAAGTTTTAATTATTATAATTCACATGCACTTTGGGACCCTTATGTGGAGTCCAAGAGAAAGACTTTTTTTCATGGCATCACATGGTTCACAGGATGTTTGTTATGCCTTGACACAGAAGAACCCTGTCACCCTGATATAGTTATGAGACAAATGGAAAAGGTACAAGTCATCCCAATCCAACCAATCCAAGCCAAAATGAATAATAGAGCTCGATCTGGCAAACACTATTACGTCCAGTATGAGGTGTTGGCTTCGTTCGCTCGAAGGTGGCATTATCATGTTGTGTCACCTAACCAACAAGGTGCCCCCGTGAAGCTTCCATGGGACTGTGCGGCGGATTACTTGGACTAGTTTCACCGCATTAACCATCCCTTCGTATAACCACCGAATAAGATGAGAAGTTATCCCCTAAGAAGACATTTTTTTTTTCAAATAAGAGGGTAAGTACAAACATTTTACACTTATGTAATTTCTAAAATTTACATGGTTTGCATTAACATCTAATGTTTCCCTGCAGAAGATTGTCATTGCTCATGCTCGTAACTTGATCGATGCCTCTATTGAAGAAGGGGGGAACGACGACAAAATTATTTTGCTCACCCAGGAAAATAGAATACGAGATTTGCTAGATGAAATGTCTATGCCCGTTACCTTGGAACAAGAGGAAGAAAAGGCTGACATACGCCCCATAGTTGACAGTGGTGAAATTGGTGGTGGAGGAAGTGAGCGTCGAAGCAAATCGAGGCATGAACAAAGATTCTAAGTTCAGAGGCGACAAATATAGTGTTTTCATTTTGTAAACTTTGAAAAAAAACATTTAGGAAATATTTGTTTAGAAGCTTTAAGTTTTGTAAACTTCAGATAATTATTTATAAACTTCAGGCTTTTGTTTTATAACGAGCTTTGAGTTTTTACTTATGTTTGATATTGATTGTCCATTTGTTAAGATATTGAATAATTATAAAAACATAATGAAAAAATTGTTTGAAAAAATTATTTCATTATGTCCAAAAGCGACAATGCGACATAATGACATAATTATTAGAAAAAATGTTCTTATTTCAAAAAACAATGCAAATAAGGCCAGTAAAAAAAATTTAGAAAAAAAAACTCAAAAAACTGAGTTTTCAGAAAAGAAAAATAAATGTGCAGCATTTTTTTCTATTCGCAAATACCAATGCGGGGTATGTGCAAAACCCCGTAGGGTTCCATGTGAACCGCAGAGATCTTTGTGGAATTTTTCAAATACCCCGCAGGGATCACTACGAACATAATTTTTTTCAAAAAAAAATACTGTTCACATTGCCCAATGCGGGGAAATGTAAGTTTGCCGGCATTCTAGGCTGCGAACATAAATTTTTTTACAAAACAATTTATGTTCGCAGTGATCACTGCGGGGATTTACCAACACTCCGTGGTGATCTTTGCGAACAAAAAAAATTGATAAAAATTTCCTATTAGCATTGCTCAATGCGGGAAATTTGAATTTCCCCGCATTGATTTCTGCGAACAGATTTTTTTTTACAAAAAATGTTCTGTTCGCAGAGTTCAATGCGGGGATTTTGAATATTTTTGCATTGAGCTCTGCGAACAAACCTAAACTTGCATATTTTTCTGCAACTCACAAAATTTTTCACTTTTTGATACTTTTTTTTAAACTAGTTTTCTGAAGTTTATGCGCTTTGTCGCATCAAACCTAAACTCGAGCCATACAAGTCTTCCGAACTAATTCTTTATGTGAATTTCAACAAGTCGCATTGTCGCATCAAACTACATTTTTATAACTTTTTTCTGAATTTTTTTTCTGATATGATTTTCTGATCTCGCATCATACATAAACAAAAACTGAAACTAATAAGAGTCAAATTCCATATAATATATTAACAAAATCTCGAAACATACAAGTCTCCCGTTAAAAAAAAGGTGACTTTTCTAACAAAACAATGGTTCGATTTCTTTACATTTTTTGCCATTTACAATTACATTTGCCATTTACATTTGTCGTTTACATATTTTCATAACAATAATGGTTAGCAAAATACAATATGTGCATCAGTCCAATATGGTCACCACCTGGTTCGACTTCTTCACATTCTTTTTATTCTTGTCATTGAAGTTCCTCAACATTGTCGCACCAATACCAAGCTGGATATCGAAACTACTCTTCAATGAGATTGCCAAAGGAAACATGCGACACGACCAAGTTGGTACTATATGAGGGCAATGGTGGGTTCATATGAAGGAGGATATAGTGACTGCTCCGAGCCAAGTGTGCCATGAAACAAACGCGACATTCGTCAAACTGTGGTGCCGGGTAAACATAAAGAAATCATGTCGTGCTTTGGTTCCCATAACAAACAAAGACGCATTGGTAACGGTTCGCTGCTAGCTCTAACATATCGAGGTCCATAAACCAACTTTCCCTGTCTATCCACACTTGGTCTTCTGGAATTACCAAAGCGCCATTCACAACCTTTACCCTTGACTCATGCCACAATGCAAGCCACAACTCTTCATTAATTTGAAGCTCCATTAACAGCTCTTTCTGTACCTGTTTCCAACCGCTTTCGTCGTCATAATGAAGGAGTTTGGCTATACATCGAAAGCTACAGTTTCCGTTGCCTGGAACATTCTCAATGTCGTAAATATAATCCCGTATCCATGACGGAATCCGCCTCATCAATCTATTGTTATGAATTTTCGGTTTCTCCCTTTTAATTGACATTTTCTTACTTTTGCCTTTCATTTCTTCTTGTGTCATGGTGTATTCGTGTCTCGATGGATCCCTTTTTGTGGACCTCTCGTGCTTAGCCAACTTCTTTTTAGGTCTCCCCTTTCCAACCAAAATTGCTAATGGTTCAATCATCACACTGTCACCTGGGGAACTCAACTCTATAAGCTTTATCTTCATCACCAACTTCTGATCATGACATGACTTATTGAACTCTATAATCAAATCGCCACATTCACGAATAGATGTTGTGCCAAGTTGAAGCCAATACTTATCTATGGTGCGTACTGAAATTTTTTCTGTGGGAGTTAGATAACATGCAAGTTCATGAGCACAAGGTAATCCATGAGTTGTTCGAAGCACACAACCACACTTGACTGGGTCAACCCCCATACTTTCACACCTCTGAATTCCTGAATTTATCAAATCAATAGCCATGTACGCCACCGACCCATGAAGTAAGCCAAATAAAGTGAAGTTATGTTCAGTCTTTAGTTTCATCAGACTATGATGAAATGACGACTCTATCTCGACTAGTTGGATTTCGATCACATCATGCATCTTTTTCTAGACATTAAAGAACGTTCCTTGTAAATTTTCCAATGAGTGCTTCAACTTCGAATGTGCACCTTCAACTCGACCCGTTGTCCATTGCCCAAAATGCATAAATTTATCCATCCATGCACTAACAAAGTACTCCTTAAGGGGATACAAAACTGTCTTGATATATTCCAAACACTTTGGGAATTTTGCCCATCTTCTGTCAAACTCAAATGTGGCATTGTTCCATTTATTTTTTGAACTTGATCTATACAAATCTGAAAACGAATCTATAAACTCGGCCCACCGATCATTGTCCTCAAAGTGTTTTTTACAGTTTTTCTCAACATTTGTATTGATGTGCCATGTGCACAATAATCTCCTTGCCTTTGGAAAAACTCGCTCAATAGCCTTGATCAAACTTAGTTCTCTATCAGTCACAAACACGCTTGGCAAGTTGTCTAGCTCAAAAATTCCTGCAAGCTTTTCCAATGCCCAACCGTATGACTCTTCCTTCTCAGAACACATAAAACAAAATGCAACATTGAAGGTCTTTCCGATCGACGTCACACCAACAATCTCAAACAACGACATCTTATAGCGATTCATTTTATACGTGCAATCCATAAGCATTACTTGTGGAAAACACTTTGCCAACTGAATAGATTTAGGATGCGCCCAAAAAAGGTTGGTAACTCTATTCCCCTAATCAACACAATGCCACTCTATGTACTTGTGTGAGCTCAAGTACATTGTAAATACATTGTAAATATGTTTCAAAGTCGTCGTGCCTCTTTCTTCGAGTACCTTTAGCCGACACAATACATTGTAAATATGTTTCAAAGTCGAGCTATTATTTGAATACCTCTCTTTCAGCTGACACAAGATGTTGCGAGGGCTCACACCGGACTTTGCCCTATTCTGCACATAAATCATCTCCTTTACATTCAACTTTTCAGCAAACGAATGACCAACAAGTGACTCTGATCGAGGATGATTGTGGGTTCCACATGTCACTTGCAACCTCCAATGGTCATTCTGCAGTGGGATCTCTCTCAACTCAAATTTGCACCCACACTTCTTTGTACCGCTTGATCGAACATAATTCTTTAACCTTTTATCGGGCTTCCTTCCCCTTTCACAACCAAAATGGATCATTTCCTTCCGTATTTGATTAGCTGACTTCGATTTAGTGATAGTAACAACTATGTTATTATCCCTACCGATGCCTTGGACTCAAGCTATCAACGCAGACCTTGATGAGAATACCTAAAAAAATTAAAATTTTGTTAATAACAACAATATATTTATAACAATGGAAAATCGTGAAAATGAAAATAAGTAAAAACTTACATACCTCGTCCGTAACAAATAGCTATCATCGACTACCAGTATAAATGATCTTTCGCCATTGTTATTGTCACCACTTCCATCAACATTATCTCAACATTCTGCATAATGATTCAATTTTTAATTAGTTTCATATATTAATTAAAATTTTATTTACTTAACAACATAATGGCGGTTACCTCTAAATGGTTTGTCTTTAGGGTCTCAACATCGTTAAAAGGCATCTCCATATCTGTTACATCCTTTAGAAATGCCTATGCATCATACAATAATCAATCAATTATTTCGAAAAAACAATTACAAATTAGATGATTTTTTTTTTTTTGCAAATTACCTCCATAGAAAAGGATTGTCCGTGCTCTTTAAATTGATCATCTTCTTCACCCTCATGTTGACCCTTAAAATCTTCATTTCTAACATCATCAACTTCACTAAACCCTTTCATTTTCATCTAAATGAAATAAGTTATTCCAAGTGAAATGTAGTGGAATGCAACTGAGGAGGAACATATAGGGAAGATGAGGACGACGACGACGAGGAGACAAAGGGTGTTTGATATTTCCCTTTGCGATTTTGGGGTTTTTGCCAAGAGGAAGAGATAGGGAAGAGGAGAAGGACGAGAATGACGAACCTTGGAAGTGAAGTTTGGTCACCGAGTTTGGGACAACACGCAGCAAGAAGTGTGAGAGATTGAGGGAGGGAGGGAGACCGTTGAGTTTTTTGAAAGGGGTTTTTGCATTTTTTTCAATTCCTGTTTAGTTTCTTTTCAAGTTTATCATATTTATTGGTGGTGTGAGAAAATAACAAAAAAAAATGCAATGGTGGTGTGAGAAAAAGGATATGGTGGTGTTGAGTAGTCGGTGCCAAATAAATAAATATCAAAATGCTGGGTATGGGAATCGAACCTGATGCAGTCGTTTTCCTCTCCCTGCTTTGACCTAGTTCTTGCTAACCCACTGACCTGCACGAGTAATGCACGTGAGCCACATACCACCGTTGTGGTAGCCGATGGCACTCCGATGCTAAAGTCATACATGGATCTGAGTTGTATTCCCGATAAGTGACCAAACACCAATGTTGCCTTCAGTCGGTTCATCTGCTAGCATCGTGGGATGCTTCAAACTGGAGTTCCTGAATCTTCTAGGGATCCCTCCAGCTCAGTTAGGGCTTAATGGATATAGGATCATCCTCATGATTCTGATTAGTGCTAAGGAGGCCGGTATCACCGTGACTCCGTGGGTAATTCAGTTGCTGACTTCTCCTCGGCTGAAGGGTAATGTTGTCTATAAGATGACATCACCGGCTTGTTTCGTTAATCTGCCTGATGACTTCAAGTTCTGGCAAAAGTATTGCTTTTTGGCCCCTGTGGATTCGAAATATTTTCGATGTAAGGGTTGTCCGCTCGAGCGACAGTTCAGGCCGCTTCGTAAGTTTAACCCTTTTCTCGTCACTTTGATATGCTGGATAGCGGGCTAACTAATCATTGCTTGTGTCCTTTTTTTTTACAGGAAGGTTTCCTACTACTCCTCTTACCTTAGCGGAGCAAAACACCATGGAGACGTTCCGCCTCTTGCCTAAAAGGAAAGCAGTTGATGTTATAAGAGTTTCCAACTTCATCCGTAGTGGGCTGTGGGACAAATGGCACATTTCCTCCACTCTGTACCGAACATCACCAATTAAGTTGGAAGATGAGACCTTTTCAAGGAAGAGGAAGGCTGCTGGGGCCAAAGCTCCCGTTCTGTCTGATGCGAAGGAGCCATCTGAAATACTTGCCTCTTTTGTGAGGAAGAGGTCCCGTGTTAGAGCTGGGTCCTCCTCGGCACGACCCGCTCCAGAGAAAGAAGAGCGCGAGTCTGCTAGGCCTGTTGGGGCGGAGACTGATGTTTTCGGCTTGGAGAAAGATTACCTGCGGTGGTTTGCTGGAGTTGTAGATAGGTCGAACCTTAGTGACGTGCAGGTCGAAGCTCTGAACGACCGTCTGGTGCGAGTCGTAATAGCAACTTCCACTGGTGATGATTTGAATGGGACCGTCCTAGTAGGAGGTTCCCGTGAGATTTGCCTGAGATTGTAGAATCTGATCGTCCTACTGTTGCTTCGTCTGAGAATGGTTGCGGCACTGGCCATGTCTCCCGTAGTCTGAATTGTTCGCCGTCTCACTCTAGGCCACACCTAGAAGTATTGGAGGGTCCTTTAGATAATTCGCTCCCTCCTCTCCCTCCAGATCCCATCGAGCCGTCTTACACCAAAGGGTCGGTTATTAGTGACAAGGGGAAGGCCACGGAGGAGAGCCTGAGGACGGTGGCAACCGTGAAGGGTGGCGCTGGCATGATTCCTGATTCGAGAAAGCCTCATTTGGATGCACAGACAAGCCTATTTGCACTGGACTTGGTGAATATGAGTTCACAAGTCTGGCACCAAGAGGTGGACGTAGAGTATGCTTCGAGGAAGCATATAAGCAGGCATCACAGCTGGCTGAAGGATCACGCTCCAAAACCCAAGGAGGATATGTTAGAAGGGTGTATGGATAAGAGCTTGAAGTACCTTATGCTGGGTATGTCTCATTTGAGCCACGTGGCAGTTGCCAAGACGAAATTCGAGGTGACTCGCAAGAGGGAATACACTTTGGAGCGTGTCTTCTCGCACATGCAGGCGCTGTATTTTGACGCGCTCTATGAAATTGAGCAGCTGAAAAAGCAGGCCAAGGAGAGGAGGCTGGATCAGTCAACTGTGGCCGCTGAGACTCAGAGGGCTTGTTTGGAGGACCTTGAGCATGGTCTGTCAGAGGCGATGTCTGAGAGGGACGAATTTAAACAGGAGTTGAGTCAAATCTGCCAAAAAGTCGAGGTCGCACAGGAAGTTGCGGCTAATGCGTGTTCTGAACTATGGTCTTTTGCTGAAAAGAGTGCTTTGAAGGAAGCCAACTGGGCTTCTAAGAAGCAACAGTTGTCATTCGATGTGGAGTTCTATGATCTAGAGGCGAGGAAGGCCGAGGACCAGCTCAAATTGGAGTGGCATGAGCTTAGGGTTGTGAATAGTAGTCTGGCCACCGAGCAGACTCAAGTCGACGCGCTGACTGGCAAGTTAGAGCTATTGGAACGTGAACTTGTTGATGCGAAAGTGCGATAGGAATAACTTCTCATGGAACAAGGCAAATGTGAGTTCCGCTGGGTTGTACATGACCGGCTGGAGCTGCTGGCGCTGATGAAGAAAGAGCATCCGGAGTGGGATCTTGGTCGTTATAAGAAGATGTCGTATGTAGACTTGTCTGTTACCTCTGCATCATCGGGCGAGGAAGACAGTTAGAGCCCTGATGTCCAGGCCGTGGCGCGCGTGGATGTAAGTCCCGCTCTTTTTTCCACTAGGCTTAGCTCTTTCGTTTCTGTACCTTTTCCTGATAAGGAGTAAACTTTGTGTGTTTGTACCCCTTTTTGTTTTGACCATTAATGAAAACAATTTTATCTGTTTCGTGTTTGTTGTCTCCATTGCATATTTTTCATTTCACCTTGTCATCTTGCTTTGGTATAGGCTGGTTGAATCAATAGGATGTTGACTGACCTGTCTGTGATGGAGAGCTTGATCGCTTTGTGTTGCGGACGACTCAGGGTCATTGATGTGTAGTCATGTTCGATAGTGGGCATGTTGCGAACAGTTTAGCTGAGGGTTGAGTCGCCCGAGTTGTGTCTTGTCCCCAAGGTAAGTTGTTTAAGGCTTACCTTGCTTGTCTAACCGATCGGCTGTAGCTGCTGCTATAAGCGAGTTGCAATGCCGAGCGTATGTGTCAAAGTGTTCGTGCTGAGTTAGGCGCCGTAAGATCTGGTTGGCATCCTAAGTAGCTTTTATCTGGGCGCTGGCCGTACGATCTTTGTATCGGTGTGAGGGGCCTTTGCTAACATTAGAATGTCAGTCCTTTTGAGCGTGAAGACACTGACCCAGCTAGATTCATGCTTGCGACCGTTGTTTAAAAGGAGAGCGGAGGTTGCGTGGCGAGCTGTTTGAGACTCCCACCTTTCGAATCATTTATGACCAAGCAAAATGGACTACAGATTTGGGGAGAAAAAGTTCGGTGACCAGGCTGAAGAGCAATGTTGTCGTGGCAAGCCGTCGAAATCAGTTCAAGACTGACTAGGCTCCCACCTTTCAAACCATCTACACCCTCCGCGCGATGGGGGCTACGAATTCGAGAGAAGGGTTTGGCGACCAGGGTGAAAAGCAGTGGTCCCATGGCAAGCCATCGGAATCAGTTCAGAACTGACTAGACTCCCACCTTCCAAATCATCTACACCTATGATCAAGCTACAAATTTGGGAGTTTTCGGCGGCCACGCTGAAAAGCAGTAGTCCCGTGGTGAGTCGTCAGAATCAGGTTGCGGCTTATTAGACTCCACCTTCTAGACTATCTACACCTGCGTAGTGGGGGCTACAATTCCAGGGTTGGTAATTCGGCGGCCATGCTGAAAAGCAGTGGTCTCGTGGCAAGCCGTCGAAATCAGTTTGGGACTGACTAGGCTCCCACCTTCCAAACCATCTACACCCGCGCAGTGGGGGCTACAGGTCTGGGCCTTGATCAGTTTGTTGCTAGTCGTCACCAGCTAGGCTTACCTGATTAGATTCGGCGATCATTGACTGCGAAGAAGGCAATGATCCTTGGCAAGTCGTCATCACCAGGCGTGATAGCGCTGATTAGACTCCCACTTCCTAAACCGTTAATGCTCGTGCTAAGCGAACTAGGTGTCGGGATGAATTAGAAGCCATTGTCTTCAACCTTGGCTGACTAAGCTTGCCTTGCTTGAAAAGAGGTTCCGCCTGCTAGGGGGCGTGCGAACCTGTAGGTATGATCCGTATGTCGGAGTTGACTAGGATTTCTCGTGCTCGTGCCAAGCATGTGACAATACTTTTTGACTAATAGGTTGAGCCCATGGGCCCACAGAGGAAGGGCTAGGGTTTCCTGCAGGGTGCGCTGTGTGTACGACGTAGATCACATGGTAACATGTGTACGATGTAGATCGTGTGATAACACGTGTACGGCGTAGGCTGCGTGACTGTTGAGTATCGGCTACTCCCCCTCAATTGATAGGGTTGCGTACAACGCCATCAATTTGATTGACGTCATCTGCGCAGTTCCTCGAGAACCCTTGCCTCTTCGTTTCCCATACGGTATCTAATGCTTGGCAGTTAATGCAGGAGTGCCCGCTTGGTGAACCATCATGTCGATATAATGGAGTTTTCCAATTGTTATAGGCACTATTTTTTCGCAGAGCTTATCTCCTGTAATGTTCTTGCTTGAAGAAAATGCTTTGGGTTTTCCAAAGGCTGAAGGCGAATCTCATTGTAGGAGGCTTTCAAATGTCCTAACATTTGCCCCGATCATGCACAATCATAATCGCTGTTATGTGTGGTCATCTGTTGTGGGTGGGCACGTAGTTGATATGTTGAGATCTCATAATTTCTTCTCATATTACGGAGAAGTAGTACCGGTTTGATATCAAGGGAGACGCCTTGATCTTACTTCGTGTCACTTGTGCCTGCGTGTTCGTGTACCCCACTGCTAACCAATGGCTGATCAAAGTGTTAGCTGATGTGCGATGCTTCTAGCTATGGTAGCTATCAGTCACTCCTGGTATCACACATGGGAAAAGTGGCCTCGCTTGACGGTGCTGGGAGACCGTGTCCACGTTGTCGCTTGTGGCCATCCTCATCTGCCTTCTTCCACCCCCTTCTGAAGGCCAAAAATTGTTTGAGGAAGCTTGTAAGATGGTGGGATGTCTCTTGAGGAAATCAACAACTCGTTATAAGGTCTACAACGCTCTTGTGCGGTCGCTTTCTGTGTGATTTGACGGAGCAATTGACCGCTCAGTCCTTTCAATCCCCTCTGACACTTTGTCTTTATTTTGGAAAGGGGTCGAGCGAAGTCCGTTCGCATGTCTTTCTTGTCACTTGCAAATAGCTTGCATGTACTCATTAAGACACCTTTACGCAGTTATATCATCTAAGCGAGTCTTTTACTTCTGTCGTACTGTACTCAAATGCTTGTAGTATGTAGTCTTTTGTATCCGCCTCAGGGTGCTTGTTGTTACATCTTTCCAATAGTCAATAGAGTTTGTTTCTGTAATTCTTCTTTTATTTCTTAAATGATTGCAAATCACATAAGTCTTTAAGAACTAAAACTCTAGATTGACTATGGAAAAGGGAAATAAACAACTGAAAGCAGACTAACTATTGATCCTGGCCTTGAAGTGAATTCAGATTGCCCTTGTGGATCGTTCAGCGGACTATCGAGGTGCTTGAAAGGTTAATGAAGAGTAAACCTTGTAGAAGGGCCAATCGCTGTATCGACGGAACGTCGAGGGGATGTATTCCCGCTTGCCTTGGCCTCTCCGTTTCGCTGGGGGGAAGAGTAGGCAGCCCCCGCACTGTTTGAAGGTGATGCCTCTGTTATTACTTGGCTTGGCACTGGTTCAGGCTGCTCTATCGGTCGTAGCTTAATTTGGGAGCATTCTATCTGTTTCAGTGTGGCGTAATGGCATCCTCGTGCCGTAGGTTGATCTCCACGTATTGTTCCTTCGGATTGGTTAGTAGTATACTTAACACGCTGGTGAAGGGTACTACTGCTTCCAACTGGTGGAGCCATGGTCTTCCCAGGATGAGATTGTAGGATGATGGCGCGTCTACCCTCATGAAGTCCAAAAATGGGACCTTCCTTAGCTGCAGTTCTCTCGCTAGCGTAGCTAACCTTATCTTTCCGATGGGGAAGTATTTCTCCCTGCTTTCTGAAGACGTCATGTTTCCTTCCTTGTGGTCCATGCCGCAAAACGCGTTGTAGAACAGAACATTGAGTGAGATTCCTGTGTCTACTAGAACACTCTTCACCTCCCACTTTGCAATGGAAACCGAGATGACTAAGGCGTCATTGTGTGGCGCTCGGACTCCATCGAGGTCCTTGTCCGTAAAGGTCAAGGTAGGAATGGGGCTTTGCACTCTTGAGTAGTAAATGCATATATCCTCATCCACGGATTGAGTTCGCATTTCCAGTAGTCTGTTATCGGGACCTGTACGACTGGTCTTCAATCGGTTCGACTCCATGAAGGACGTATATTATCCCTGGAGTTTCCTTCGTTATTTTTTTAACTGACTCCCCCTGTCCCTGGTTTGTTCTGGTCGCTTCTCAGAGTTTAGGAATTCTTTCAGTTTGCCTCTGTGGATTCAGTACTCAAACTCATACCTCAGACTCTTGCAGTCATTAGTGTCATGGCCGCCCTCCTTGTGGTACGTGCAGTACTTGCCGTTGTCACGCTTAGAGTGGTCTCCACGTGTCATCGGGGGCCACTTCAGTTCCTCCCAGCTTTTCGTGGAGTTCGGTACGTCTGACAGGCTAGCATTTAGGGGTGTCACAGCTCTGGATCCAATGTAGTTGGATGATTTCTCTGGCCTGAACCGACCAGGGTCCGACCTTTTGTCACTGCGCTTCCTTTTGCTCCGTTCCTCATCCTCGCGTTTCTTTCCCTCCTTGTCCCTAGGAGTGGAGGGATTCTTCTTGCCTTCAGTGTCCCTTTTAATGATCATCGACTCCTCCAGGGTGATGTGTCTTTGGACGCTCTTGAGGAGCTCCAACATGTCCAGAGGGGGCTCCAGGTTGAGGTCCTCGTAGAACTTACCCTATTTGAAGCTCACAGTGAAAGCCGTCATGGCTATATTGTCACTGCACCCGTCGACGAGGGTCAGCTCGTTGTTGAAGCGCGTAAGATACTCTCAGAGTGTTTCGCCGGACCTCTGCTTCAGGGAGAGTATGTAATGTGGGCCTTTTCGGAAACGCTGGCTCCCAACAAAACGTGTCAGGAATTCCTTTGCCAGCGTTTTGAAGGAGTCGATCGACTTCGACAGAAGGCTATGGAACCACGTCAGTGCTGAGCTTTTCAGACTGGTGGGAAAGGTTCTACACATGACGGACTCAGATCCTTCTTTAAGGGCCATTACGTGCTGGTAATGGCGCAGGTGATCGAAAGGATCAGTGGTTCCATCGTAGGAGTCAAGCTACGGGGGAGTGAACTTCCTCGGGAAGGCCTCATTCATGATCTGATCCACATATGGTGGGACACAGAGGAGATACAATACGTCTGGACCGAGCACTCCTATGCGGAGGGGGTTCCAAGGGCCGAGCCTTTCTGTCCTTGCGACGAGCTCAGCAGCCTTCCATAGTTCAATGAGAACTAGTGGGGGCTTGGCTTTCCTGCGCTTGCTCCCTTGCATTTTTTGAAGGCGGAGGTCTGTGTTGCTCTTGGTCTCCATTGGAAAGTTGCGGATTTGGTCGTGTGAGAGCCTCCATCGCCTTGGCTATCTGCTGTATTTAACAGTGTTCTAAAAATCGCTAGGCGGTGGGTAGGCGGCGAGAAGGTGCCTAGCGCCTAGGGGCCTAGGCGGGCACCTAGGCAGTTTTAGGTTTTGTATTATAACTTTCATAATTTACAAAAATTAAACATAATGTACAAGTTCTTACCATTTCTTTTCCAAACCAAGTTTGAAAAAAATGAGTCATAAACCATAATATACATGCATGCTATGCAAAAATAATACAACATTACTTAATTGCTTTGGGAAAGAAAATGGTAAGGTAACACAAAACATTAAGTACATAAGATTTAGAATCTCCCATCTCTAACATTGAATACTTTCATCTCAATCATTAGCCTCGGGTTTAAGATTCAAAATTAATTAAATTCACAAATACATACACAATGATTTTGGATCTGAAACTGATTATATAGATCCATATCTGAAAATATTTAAAACCATGAACACACATAATCATGATGTCTAACCCAAACTGAACTACACAATTCTTGGACCCAAGATAGGTTAATGAGTTGGGGCTTGGGGGAGTTTAGTAACGAGCCCAAAAATAAATCATCATCTATTTTAGGCTTTTCTATTAAAGCTTTCAATTATAGTCTCTCAGTTTGATCATTAATAGTCACCACACCAAGTTGTAGAAGCTATAAGTTTTAGAATGAAGTGACTTTGACACAATAGAGGGAACCAATTTCTATTGGTGTTACTTAACTCATGTCACCCTATACAAACTAAATACAGATGGTAGAATGGCAAAGCATAGTTGGAACTAAGAAAGGATAAATGGACTGGTGAAAACTTTGAAAACACATAGCTAGAACTAAGAAAAATGGTTCTCTGTTTGTAATTAATCACAGTCATGTGGTGAGTTGCTGTTGTGGCTGTTTGGGGAATAACTTTGGAAATGAGAATCAAATTTTGGGAGAGGTCAGAGGAGTACATGTTTGTTGTGGCTGGAGCTGGAGAGAGCTCAAAATCACTGGAAAGAGATCGACGAACAAGGAAACGCAAAGACTAGAGTCTGGACTAAGCTCAGAGTCGTTGGAGCGTCTGGACTGAGCTCAGAGTCGTTGGAGCGTCTGGACTGGAGACTCTGGTCTGAACAGAGTGTTTTAGTTATCAACTCATTGTTGTAGCCTCTATCTTCTTCCTCTTCTTCTTCTTTTTTTTCTTCTTCTTCTCATTTTCTTTTCTTCTGTTTTGCATTTTCAAAACCTAAATCTCGATGGGAATTGTGAAGTCATCGATGGGATTTGGTTATTTGCAATTAATCTGGGCATTTCCCTCTGCCCAGGCGCCTACCCAATTTTTTCCTCCGCCTAGCAATTAATCTGGGCATTTCTCTACCTCCTAGCGCCAAGGCGACCGCCCAGGCCGCTTTTTAGATCACTGGTATTTGAGATGTCAGCCTATCGATTCGAGGGTTCACTAGTGCTTTCGTCGGCGCGGGGGCTTGACTCTATAGCCCGTGTATAATCGAAGCCGCTGAAGGTGGCGGTGCTGCACCAACTGGAGCGTTTGATGTGTCCCCTGTTCTCCATTGTTGCGTGACCTAGTGAACACCATCTCTCTAGGTTTTTAAAAGGAGATGACGTTAATGAAAAGTTAAGAACTGTGTCATCCCCACGGACGACGCCAAACTGATGCAGTCTTTTTTTGCTCCCTGTTTTGACCTAGTTCCTGCTAACCCCATAACCTGCACAAGTAACGCATGTGGGCCACAGACCACCGTTGTGGTGGCCGATGGCACTCCGATGCTAAAGTCAGACATGGATCTGAGGAAGGTTTAATGCTGTAACAGGGAATTTGTAGCGTACCTTAGCTTACCAACCTCATGTATTATTTATAGTGCAAGAAATCTTGGTTCTACCAGACCATCGTAGGCGTAGTTTAGGAAGGAGATCTTCGTGGAGATCCCTATCTAATTAGGAGTTGTGCAGTATGAGGGAAGTTCCCTATTAGCCTTGTGCTATAGATACACGGGAGATAGTTCCCAATGCGAGAATAATTCGTAGAAGGAAGATTCCCACTGTGGAATGTACTCTGGCATTCGCTTCCTAGTTGGAAATAGAGAGTAGTTGTAGTTGCCAATCAGAAGCTGATCCTCGAGGTACTCGCCTTAGTAGGACTTATGGGTATTGAGGATAGTTGTGAGACGTGTGGGCCTAGCATACTGCAGAGTTCGGGTTTGCCTGGTGGATTGAATTGAGCGGGCTTAGAACCGTTTGGGCCGGATCAGTGTTGGGCTGACACTGGGGCCTGTAATTCCTTGAGATCAATATGACACGCGTATGGCTCATGGATGTGACCGTTTTTATGTATCTTCAAAACCCATTCACTTTTATTGAAGATTGATTGAAGGTAAGGCATAAAAGTAAACTTTAAGTCACAACCATTAGATGAAACGAATCTTAACCATGAACTATGTTTGTTTGCAAACTTATCTTTTAGTGTTTTAAGTTATCCGTTAGATTCTTATATTTGGGTAAATTTCAACCATCTTTTATCTCCAACCTCAAACGATATTCTAATTTGTAATATAGACTACTGTGCCTCCCGTGTCGTTGGCACGATATGATTATTTTGGGTACCTCATCATATGCCAACCCATCTGTGACTTCGACATCATGTACATGCTCACTTTGCCCAAGAAATCAATTGAAAAACATAAAAGTTACAATACAAAGCCATTCATTTCACAATATAAAATGTATTTCATAGTTGCCCAACAAATTTGAAATTGCACATAATAGCAAATACTCAAAAATACCCAACTGTAAATTTATGTGTACAAAAACTTATACTTGAAAGATGAGTAATTGAAAGTGGAGAAATGAAAGAGTGTAAGTGAGAATCAAGAGAAATTGAAAGAGTGTAAGAGATATTGAAATATGAGAAATAGTCTAGGATCGTTAGATCTTTATGTTTGGGTAATTGAGCCGTCTTTTATGTCCAAGGCAAACACTATTCTGATTTGTAATATAGACCAGGGTATTCTCCTTGCCTTCGACACTCAAATTCAAACCGAGCCTTTAGATATGTGATGGTTAGAGTTGGTTGGGCATAAAGGTTAAAAACTTTTTTTCCAATCTCTCTCTATGGGATCCGTTTGATCTTTATGTTTGGATATATAAATCTCAATCGTCTTTTATCTCTAGCCTAAACCACCATTCTGATTTTTTATATAGACTAGTTTGTCCCCCATGCTGTTGGCACAATATAAATTTTTTGGTAAACCTCATGACATGGCAACTCGTCTGTACCTTCAGCACCATGAACACACTCACTTTGCTTAAAAAATCAATAGGAAAACATAAAAGTTGCAATACAAATTCACTCATTTCATAATATAAAATGTCTTTCATAGTTGCCCAACAAATTTGAAATTGCACACAAAGGCAAATACTAAAAAAACACTCAATTGTAAATTTATGTGTACAAATCAAAATAGATTTAGTAAAAAAAAAAAAAAAACTTATACTTGAAAGATGAGTAATTGAAAGCAAGAGAGATGAAAGAGTGTAAGTGAGGGTTAAGAAAAATTGAAAGAGTGTAAGAGATATTGGAATATGAAAAATTGTCTAGAATTATTAGATATTTATGTTTGGGTAAATCTCAGTCGTCTTTTGTGTCCAACTCCAAACACCATTATGAATTGTAATATAAATTAGTATATTTCCCGTGTCATTGGCACGATAGAAGGTGGGTCGTGACAGTAGGTTAAAATCGATTAAAATTTTAAACAATTAGGAAAAAACACATTTAAAACCCGCAACAATTAATCCTCCCCAAATTTTGATTTTCCAAAATATGGAGTTCATGGTATTTTTTTAATGTATCTTAATATTGAAAATACTTACGACGAGAAGTGCATTATGTTACAGTATTTTTATAGAAAAATGCATACGGCGTGAAATGCATATTTAAAACTTTAAGTGTTTTTATTAGTGATT
The DNA here is from genome assembly GCA_963556465.1 of Berberis vulgaris. Lineage (NCBI taxonomy): Eukaryota > Viridiplantae > Streptophyta > Magnoliopsida > Ranunculales > Berberidaceae > Berberis > Berberis vulgaris. The sequence continues at coordinate 62,849,921 of OY747134.1, read as the reverse complement.
GGTTTCATTGGAAAAATATTCACAAATGCATTTCAATCATATCAAGTTTACTAAAATCCGACAACTAAGTAGATAATTATGACGATTTTCATTTTAAAAAAACACAAATTTTCTCTCTCCGCCACATATGCATTCTACAAACATTTTCACCTTTTTTTTATTTCCTTTGCCCTTCTACTTACATCCTATTTATAAACATGTTATTATAGGTGATGTAGTCGAATCCTGCTCTCATTGACCTTGACCTAGACCTGCACAGGGAACACACGTGAACCAAGGACCACCGTTGTGGTGGCCGATGACACTCTGATGCTAAAGTCAGACAATGCTTGAGAAAGGCTATAAGTTGTAAATTGGGTTACAATGCGAGAGTCCTCATTCGGCTAGGCCTTTGGTGGCGTAGTTTAGGGAAAGAGATCTTGATGGAAATCCTTTCTTAATTGGGAGTCATCCATGTAGGAGAGTTTTCCTACACCACTTGAGCTCCTAGATCTGCGGGAGAGGTTTCCCTATTGGGATGTTGTCCATGCAAGGAAGTTTCCATGCACAACTTATACTCTGGTATATGTTTCCTAGTCGGAACCCATGTATTGATGGTCTGCCCGTCTTAGATGATCCCCCAAATACTTGCCTGATTAGGCCTTACGGGTATTGGGCTTCGCCATGTGACGTGTGAGCTAATTAGGGCACTGCAATTTGGATCCAACCCTTTGGATTTTGTCGACTTGGGCTTAATGTAGTCTAGGCTTGCAAGATTTGGTGGGCAATCGAGCCCACTTTAATCTGTTGACGAGATCATCGTGACACGCATACGGTGCATATTAAAGGAAAATTTGGTGTATCATCGGCTACTCCCCCCGAGTTCATGGGCCAGTTCATCGGTCCATCAAGTCATGTGGTAGAGGACTTGAGCGGTCATGATTGGTTTGAGTCTGAATTGTCTCCTTGAGCGGTACACTTCATTCAATGGGCGCGCGTCCTTGAAAAAAGGCGAGAATTATGTTCTTTATATAGATCCTTTTCTCTGTAGATTTTATTTTCTTTACTCTTCGATCTTAGAGACTATGCTTTGTCGTTTTGCTTTCCGTGCTTTTGACTTTACCCAACTTCCGTGATCGAAAGTTTGTAAGTTCTTCAATGGCGGGCCAGAATCAGCTTTCTAATGAATTGTTTGCTAAGGGTCATAAGTTCTTCGAGGAGAAGTCACTCTCTAAATCGAATATGGATAGCCTCCGTGAGACGTATGAGATCCCTGATGATCTGGTGTTCTTCACATTGGGTGCCGGTCAGACGCCGCTGTCTCATCCAGAAGGATTTATCTGTTTGCATCGAGGTATGCTCCAATCGGGCATCCATTTTCCTGTCATCAAGGAAACTTGGAGCTTTTTGGCTTACCTCGGCATTGCACCCGCTCAATTGGTGTCGAACGGGTATAGGACGGCGATCGTCATTCTGATTAGGGCAAAAGACGTTAGTGTCCGAGTGTCTCTGAGAGTGATTCAACTGCTTACTTCTTCTCAGATAAATGAGCATGTTGTGTGCATGTTAACATCGCCAGACTGTTTTGGCAATCTGCCTGATGACTTCAAGTTCTGGCAGAAATATTGTTTCATGGCATCTGCAGACTCGGGGTACTTTGAGCTTGCCCATCGTCCAATCGAACGAGAGTTCCGACAACTGAGTAATTGTGATTCCGTTCTTGATTCTTCCAGTGTTAATTACTAATTTGAAATGTTATCTGTGCCTTTTGTAGGGAGGTTCCCGACTATGCCCCTTTCTTCTGAGGATGAAGCAACTATGGAGAAATTTCTTGGCATGCCTCGAATGCGGGTAGAGGATGTCGTTTAGTATTCTAATACCAAGCGCAAAGGATTGTGGGCTCATTGGCATGAGGCTCCCACTCTTTTTAGAGTTTCGAAACTGAAGTCCAAAGGCGAGCCCTCTTTGAAGAAGAGGAAACTTCATAAGGTTAAGATCCCGAGCCCGTCAAAGAGAGCGGAGTTGAATGAAGTGCTTTCATCTTATGTGCGCTGAGAAAAACCTCATGTTGCAACTAAGTCCGTTCGTGAGCGTTCGATCCCTTCAGAAGGGGGACACGAAGCTGTGGGGCAAGTTCTCAACTCGTCTGCTGGGATGGCAGCTGTTGTGTCTGAAGGGCAGGACGCTCAGGCAAGGGTCCCTATTTCTCTTCCTGACTTGGAGAATAAGTATCTGCAAATGGTGGGAGTTGAAGATGCAACGAAGCTGAGCCTCGATCAAGCGAAAGTTATGAACAACCTATTGCTGTAGGCTGGTGTGGCGGCTTCGTTAGATGCGGATCCAACTTGTCATTTTTCTGTGAAAGATTTTGAATATGACCCCTATTTGGATCGCAAATCTTCCCGGCTTGGTGAAAAGTTGTCTAACAATCGCCCCTATTGCGAGAAGTCTCCTCCATGTTGCTCGTATTGTCCTTTGTCCGATCTCAACCGCATATTGAAGTGACGACAGGTCCGAGAGATAGATCACTTCCTTCTTCCCCGTCAACTGCTTTCGAGTCGCCTCATGAGAGAGTGTCGATTGTTGTGAGCAAGGGGAAGGCGGTGGACGAGGGCCCTGATGCGGTGAAGACGATAAAGGGAGGTGCTGGAGTAGTTTTGATTCCTGAATACCTCCATCCGGGTGCGTGGGTCAGTGTGTTTGCTCTGGATGTGTTAAAGATGACCAACCATGCCTGACACTAGAACGTTGACATTTCTTATGCCTCAAATAAGCATATCAGTAGATGGAAAGATTGGCTGACAGATTATGCTTCGATGCCAACAGCGTATCGCTGGGAGATCATATGGACAAGGAGCAAAAATATATCGTTCTTGGGATATCATATCTGAACCAAGATGACGTCGCTGGGATGGAGGTTGAGGTTGCCCGTGAAAAGGTGTATACCATGGAACGAGTCTTTGCGCACTTGTAGAAGTCGTATTCTGATGCTATCTGTGAAATTGAATCACTAAAGAGTTAGCTTAAGGAAGGGAGGTCTGCCCAATCGGCTGTTGATCAAGAGGTCTGGAAGACAATATCAAAGGCTCAAAGGATTCGCTTGGAAACACTTGAGTCCGAGTTGGCTGAGACAATGTCCGCGAGGGACAAGTTCGAGGAAGAACGGATCCTTGTCCGTCTTGACTTACATTTTGCTCATGAGGCTGCAGCCAAGGTGCAAGCTCTGAGTGCTGAGAAGGTCGAAAAGGAGTCCGAGTGGAAGACCCGATGTCATCAACTAGAAGCCCACGTTGAATCCAACACAAAGAGTATGCGAACAACAGAAGAACAACTCCTTCTGGCATAAAATGAGCTAAGTGTTGTGAGAAACAACTTGAGTGTCGAGCAGGTCCAGAACTGACACGATGTCAGGCAAGTTGGAGCAGCTGGAGCGAGAGCTTGTTGAGTCACGAGCGCGCAAAGAAATGCTTGTAAAGGCCCAAGGCACGTTCAAGTTCAGCAGAGTTGTACATGAATGTTTAGAGCTGTTGCAACTGATGAAAGAGGAACATCCCAAATGGGACATAATCAGAAGGAGTTTGAGGAAGCCTCTGATAAAGGCCCAAATCTCGTTATTAAGATTTGTCACTCAAGGAGTTTGAGGATGCCTCTGATCAATCATAAGAAGAGGGTATAATCAGAAGGAGAAGGTGATCACGATCAGGGTGGCAGCGCATGTGAACGCGTCCCCTACTTCCTTTCCTACCAAATCTAGCTCCATTGTAGCTGAACCTGATGAGGAGTGAACTTTGTACTTTTGACTTATGAATAAGAGATAGCATGTTGAACAACATTCTGTACTTATGTATTCTTTGACTTTCTCTGCTAGTTTTTTTTTCCTATTTTGTCTTACGGCGCAACTAGCTTTTAGACAAGGGGTTGCACTGAGTCAGGAAGTTGTATAATTGATCAACTGATGAGCAACACAAATAGTCAGAACTGATTTTTAGAGATTGGAGAGTCGTATTGGCCAAGTTTTGTAACTTGGCTAAACTCTATGCGAGGGGATAAGCTCATCTGGAGATAGATAATTCGGACCAGGCCATTACCCGTCTTTGAGATATGTCATTGTAATCTCCCATATGCGGACCAGGTTGTGGATCGGATAAGCAGTTGTCGCTGCTACTATAAGCTAATTGGTCAAACTGTGGTCATGCGTGTGCATTGTTGCGAATAATCATATGATGGTCCTTGTGAGTTGTTCTAGTTAAGGTTCCTGGGCTCTAACTGGGCTTTCATTCCATTTCTGCATGCTTCTGGCAGACTAAGCTGTAAGGGAGACAAGAAGTTGTTGTCATTAGTTATAACTAACTAAACTTTGGTCGGGTTCGGCGATCATTGTTTATAATTGGACGATGATCCCTGGCAAATCATCATGATTATGCATCAAAAGCACTAACCAGACTCCCATTTTCAAAGCCACCGTCGTACGTTTGGCGGACTAGGTGTTAGAGCAGTACAAGAGCTATCGTCATCAGATGGAGCTGACTTAGCTCTGGTAGGGTTCGGCGATCATTGCCTGCAGTTAGACGATGATCCCTGGCAAGTCATCGTAATCAGGCTTCAAGAACGCTGACTAGACTCCCACTTTCTAAGTCGTTGTAATTCGTGCTCGAAGAACTAGGCTTAGAGCAAACAAGAAGCTATCATCATTAGTGGCTACTCTTGGTCGGGTTCGACGATCATCATCTACGGATGGAAGGTGATCCCTGGCAAGCCATCGTAATCAGACTTCGAGAGCGCTGACTAGACTTCCACTTTCTAAGCCGTCGTCATCCGCATAATAGGCTTCAAGCGGACCAGAAGCTATCGTAATCAGTCGTCACTGACTAAGCTTTGGTCAGGTTTGGTGACATTTATCCATAATTGGACAATAGTCCCTGGCAAGCCTTCTCGATCGGGCATTAGAGTGTTGACTAAGCACCCACTCTCTAAGCCGTCGTCATCACCTTTTGGCGGATTAGGCGTTAGAGCACACTAGAAGCTATCGTCATTGGTTGAAACCGGATAAGCTTTGGTTAAGTTTGGCGATCATTATCTATAACTGGACAATGATCTCTGGAAGCCACCGTGGTCAGGCGTTAGAGTGCTGACTAAGCTCCCAATTTCTAAGCCATCGTCATCTGCTTTTGGCAGACTAGGATTAGAACAGATCATAAGCCATTGCCACCAATCAAAACTGACTAAGCTTTGAATGGGTTAGGTCGTGTAAGTCTGACTTGGAGGTCTCGACTTACGTAATTTTCCTGGCAGTCCGATATGAAGGTCAAACCAATAAATCTGATTCTGGAATCGGATAGCCATAAAAATTGATTGGACTGAGTTTATCCAAGTTCAATGAATGACAGATAATAGAGCGGATACCTTGGACTTATTGATAATGTCACTGTAGGTGTGTTCCGAGTTGCATGGGTGCTTAAGGCTTTTGTACTGGGCCAGATCTGGTGGGGTAGTTGCTTGGGCCCATTAGTTGGCGGGCTGTGTTGTAAAGATCAGCATGTCAGGTGTATGGTGTAGATTGCGAAACGGTTTAGCGTTGGTTACTCTCCTGGTTAAGGGGTTGCGTGCAGTTCCATTAATTCAATGAATGTGGACTCGTGCAGTTGTAATTGCAATCGTCGCTTCCCTATTTCCTGTACGACATTTAATGTGGACTCGTGCAGTTGCAATTGCAATGAATGTTGTAAAAAATGTTCCCGAAATGCATCTCTTCAGAAAATATGTCTTGTGTGAACAATTCTTTTAAATCGAAAAAATCAAAACAATAAGATAGTTTGATTCTAAACAGAAACTAAGCTAATCTGGCCCTGAAAAAGATGCGTTTGGTCCCGACTCAGACTGTGTAGCTCATTTGGTGAAGTGCCACATGTCGCCAATGTTAGCGAAGTTACTGAAAAGTGAACATTGCACGGGCGAGCCGTTCCTCGCTTGTGTCAGCATTCAGAGGAGGCTCCAGTTTGCTGAAGTGTTATTTCTTAGCTTTGTACTGGAGTGGATGGTGTTTCCAATGTTGAAAGCCTGAGTTGTCAGATCGTTATCTCTGTCTGCGCGAGGTGATCCTCTCCCCGAATCTGGGTTCAGTGTTTGACATATCTGTCCCACGGGCCCAAGCTGTAATTGCTAGCAATCTAGCTGCTTCAGCACTGCATAGTGGCAGTCTCTCACTGAAGGTTGATCTCCACTAATTGTTCCTTCGGTCTGATTGGTGGTGTATTTGATGCATTGGTGCAGAGTAGAAACCACTGCTTCCATATGGTGAAGCCAAGGCCTCCCCAGGATGATGTTGTAGGCAGACGGAACATCGATTACCATGAACTCTTGGACAAGGTACTTCCATAATTTTGGTTCTCCTGCCACTACCATTAAGCTGATCATTCCATTAGGGAAGCATTTCTCCCCACTGAACCAAACCATGAGATGGCTAGCGGGCGTTAAGTTCGCCTCCTTGAGTTGCATATTGCGGAAAGCGTTAAGAAACATGACGTTTAAAGAGCTTCTCGTGTCCACCAAGGCCTTTTTCACTTCCCACATTGAAATGAGGACCAATATGACCAGGGCATCATTGTGAGGAGAATGAACGCCTCGAAGTCTTGGTTCGTGAACATCGGCGGTGGAATGGGGCTCTGATTACGTGCATATTGCACTTGTTTGTCTTCGCAGGTGGGTTGCGTCCGCATTTCAAAAAGCGTCCTCTTGTAGGACCTATTAGATTGCTCGCATTCGTAGCCGACTCCATGAAGCACATATATGATGCCAGGGGCTTCTTTCTCTATCTCCTTAACAAAATCTTTTATTTCCTTTGTCTGGTCCTACCTTTTGTCTGGGCTCAAGAACTCTTTGAGCTTCCTCTTCCAGATCCCATACTCTATCTCGCTTCTAAGACTCATGCAGTCCTCAATGTCATGGTCGCCCTCCTTGTGAAAGGAGCAATATTTGTTGTTATCGCATCAGGAAGGGTTTCTTCACTGTTTGGCGGACCACTTTAGCTCTTTTCAATTCTTGATAGAGTTGAGGACGTCAAATAGACTGGAGTTGAGGGGAGTGACAAATTTAGACCTGACATAGTTTGAGGCCTTATCTTGCCTTGCATGGCCAGTGTCGGGCTTGCTATCATTGCGCTTCCTCTTTCTGTCATCGTCATCATGTTTCTTCCCCTCCTTTTTGTCTCTGGATCTAGAGGGTTTCCTTTCAGACTTTGACTCCTTTTGGCGGCCAGCATCTCATCAAGAGTGATGTATCTTTGAGCACTCTTAAGTAAGTCCGAGATATCGGTTGGAGGCTCTAGATTGAGAAAATCATAGAACTTGTCCCTCCTCAGACCCCAGGAGAAGGTTGTGATCGCGGTGTCACTACTGCAGTCGTTGATGAGAGTCAACTCATCATTAAAGTGTGTGACTTATTCCCTTAACGTCTCGCTAGGCTTCTGTCTGAGGGTGAGCAAATAATGTAGGCTCTTCCTGATTCGTTGGCTGCCGACAAAGCGTGTAAGGAACGTTGTTGCCAGTGTTCGAAATGAGTTGATGAGCCTCAGAGAGAGGTTGTGGAACCAAGTCATCGCTGACTTCTTTAGACTGGTAGGGAATGATCAACACATTATTGCTTCTGACCCTTCTTTGAGCGTCATTACATGTTGGAAATGACATAGGTGGTCGAACATGTCTGTCATCCCGTCGTAGAACTCCAGCTTTGGTGGAGTGAACATTTTTTATAGAGGTCTTACAAGTGTTGTTGGCCTGCCTGTCTGTCTTGGGTAGATCTCTCAGATATTTGCCTTAGAGATCTTACGAGTATTGGGCCTAACTACATGACGTGTGCGCTTAATGGCTCATTGCAACTCGTACTTGACTATCTGGATTCTTCCAATGATGGGCTTGCTATTGTTTGGGCCTCGTTGGATTGTGTGTGCAATCGGGCCTGCTTCGTTCTGTTGACAAGATTATCATGACATGTGTACGATGCTGATCAGATGATGGTTTAATGTATCATCAGCTACTCCCCTCGAGTTAGTGGGTCATCCTATCGGTCCACTAGGTCATTTCATGAAGCAGTTGTGTAGTCATGATGATTGAGTTTGAAAGATTTCCTCGAGCGACGAATTGCATTAATTAAGCGTGCGCCAGCTTGAAATCGGGAAAGGTGTGAGCTCAACTTTCTATATAGATCTCCTACTTGTGGAGTATAACTCCATTACTCTTTCGATCTCTGAGATTTTGCTTTGCTGTATTTTCTGTTGTGCCTTTGACTTTGTTCAACATTCGTATTCGAAAGCTTGCACTTTCATGGCGGGTCGGGATTAGCTTTTTGATGAACTGTTTGCCAGGGGCCATAAGTTCTTTGAGGAGAGATTGCTCTCTGAATCTGATTTGGAAGTCCCGCATAAGACATTCAAGATTCCTGATGATCTGGCCTTGCACTTTGGGAGTCGATCTGACGCCATTATACCCTCCTGAGGGGTTTATCTGCCTTCACCAATGTATGTTGCAATCAGGTATCCATTTTCCTGTCATCAAGGAGATCTAGGAGTTCCTGGCGTACCTCGAAATTGCACCCGCTCAACTTGTGTCAAACGAGTATAGGTTTTGATTAGGGCAAAGGATGTTGGTGTCTGCGTGTCTTCGAGGGGGATGCAATTGCTCACTTTTCCTCGGATAAACAAGCATGATGTATGTGTGTTATGACGTCTCAGGACTGCTTTGGCAAATTGCTTGATGATTTTAAATCGAGGCAGAAGTATTGTTTTATGGCTCATGCGGTTGATTCCTTCTGCCTTTTTACTTGTGTCAATTTCATATTAGATTGACCTTTGTAACTCTTGCAGGGAGATTTTCTACTTCGTCTATTTCTGCTGAGGATAAAGCCATTTTGGATGCGTTCCACGACATGCATCGTTTGGAGGTAGAATATGTAGTCAAGCCTTCTAATGTTGAACGTAGTAGTCTGTGGGCTTATTGGCACGTGGCTCCCACCGTGTATCAAGTGAAGAAGCCAAAGCCAGAAGAAACGTCTGTTTCGCGAAAGAGTAAGCTTCCCAAGCTCAAGGTTTCAAGCCCTTCAAGGAGGGCAGAAATACATGAGGCGCTTCCTTCTCTTGTGCATCAGAAGGGATCTCGTGCTTTGTCTAGGTCTGTCCGTAGGTGTTTGGTCTCGTCTGAAGGACGTGATGCTGTCGGGTAAGAGCTTGGTGAGACTGTTGTTTCTGAGGGGTGTGATGTTCAAGTCGTGGCCCCTGTCTCTCTTCCTGACCTGGAAAGAGAATATCTCTAAATGGAGGGCATGGAGGATGTTACCAAGCAGACGGAGTTTATGAGCAAGATGTTGCTGCAGGCGGGCATGGAAGCTTCGAATGGTCGTCCTTTTTCAATAAAGGATTTCGAGCACCGCCTTTTTTCAGATCATGAACCTGTTGAAGAGTCATCTGATCATCGGCGCCATGGCGAAGTTTCTTCTTCTTGTCACCAGTGTTGTGCTCCATCTCGTTCCCATCCCGATATTCAACTGACAAAGGGACGAGGAATAACCCGCTTCCCTCTTAGGGGTAGGCATCCCATCCCACGATCTCGAACCCGTCCCGATCCCATCCTGTCCCGATTTTTTTGGGTCCTTTTGGGATTGATCAAACTCATCCCGATCCCATCCCATCCGATCTAGAGTGGGATGAGATCGGGATGGAGATTTTCAATCCCGCCTATCCCGTCCCGAATTTATTTATTTATTATTTATTATTTATTATTATTAATTTTAATCAAAATACTCTTCTAAATTAAGGTTTAGGATGTGTTGAAATTAAATTAATGTAAGATGAAATTCTATATGAAATCTAAATGAATTGAATCATCAATTCTAAATGAAATTTAATATTTATTTGCCTTCCAAAAAAACGTTTAATATTTATTTATTTAATATCTATTATTATTTATGATGTAAGTTATATGTATATAAATTTGACATTATTGGTGCGTGGGTAATGTGAGGTAAAACTCTTTTTCTTATTTTTTTTTTATTGTAAGACTATTTAGTACGTGCTCATCTCGTCCCGATCCCGTTTGAGATGGGACGAGGTCGGGATGAGGTCTATCCCGTTCTGTTTTGTCCCAATCCCGAATGAACCGGATGGGATAGGGATTGGTCCATCCCGTCATGTGGCCACCCCTATTCCCTCTTCCCCTAAAGCTGGGCCGACATGTGGAAGAGAGCCGGCTGCTACAAGCAAAGGTTAAGCTGTTGATGAAGGTTCTGATGCAGTGATTATAGCTAAGGGTAGTGCTGGAGTGATTTCGGCTCTGAATGATCATCATCTAGTTGCATGCATTGGTCTGTTTGCTCCAGATGTAATAAAAATGGGAAACCAAGCTTGGTATCAGGAGGTTGACATTTCTTACGCTGCAAGGAAGCATATTAGCAGGTGGAATGATTGGCTGACGAATTGTGCTCTGGAGCTAGTGGGAGAGACGCTAGAAAAACGCTTAGATAAAGTGCAGAAACACCTTGTGCTGGGGATGTTATATTTGAATCAAGTGGCCACATCTGAAACTGAAGTTGAGGCCGCTCATGAGAGGGTGTATACCATGGAGCGAGTCTTCGCAAATCTGCAGAAATCATACTTTGATGCTCTTCACAAGATTGAGTCGCTGAGGAAGCACCTTGAAGCTTTTTGAGATACTGGAGCGGTGTCCAGGTCCATTAGGTTGGAGGATCATAAGGCTCGCTTGGAAGTGCTTGAGTCCGACTTGGCGGGGGCAATGTCCGCGAGGGATCAGTTTGAGAATGAACTGAACCTTATCTGTCGTGACTTGCAACTTGCCCATGATTCTGTTAATGGATTGCAGGATTTGCATGCTGAGTGGATTAGGAAAGAGTCTGAACGGACTATCCGATGTCAGCAATTGGAGGCTAGTACTGAGTATCATGCACAAAGTTCGTGGATCACTGGAGAGCAGTTCCAACTTGCGCAGAGTGGGCTGAATATCGCCAACGATAAGCTGGATATTGAGCAGTCCTAGATTGATATCTTGTTTGGCGAGTTGGAACAAGTGAAGCAGGAGCTTACGAGTCAAGAGAGCGCAAAGAGAAGCTTTTTAAGGCCCAGAGCACATTTGAATTCAGCAGAGTCGTGCATGGAAGGCTAAGTTGTTGCATCTAATTGAGGAGGAGCATCTCGACGGGATCTCTCCTATTAAAAAGACATTGCATATGCATAGTTTGGAGCGACCTCCGATTCATTTGAAGAAAAAGGTGCCCTTTTGAAGGGGTCGAGAGACATCACCAACGGATGTGTCTCCTGTTTCCTCCCCTATTAAGTCAGGTTCTGTTGTATTTGACTCTCCTCTTGACGAGGGGTGACTCCTGTACTTGAGTTTGCAAATGAATAGTACTTTGCACTTCTCTGTCTTCATTTGCTTTCCTGCTAGCTTGTACCTGCTTTGTCTTGTTTCGACATTAGCTGTCAGACGAGGAACTTTGCTGGGCTAGGTAGCTCATGTTCGATTCACTGTTGGGAGCTCTGATTTCTTATGCTGCAGTAGTTGGTGCAATTATGGTCAAATTCCTTTGTAGAGATCGGGGAGTGTAATACACCCCTTGTCTAACGGCTTGGTTGTCCGTTGGACCAGTAGTTGTTATTGCTGTTATAAGCGTATTAGTCAGCCTGTGGTCCTAGCGTTTGCGCTCTTGTAGATGGGTGGATAGTAGTCTTTGCGAGTCGTCTGACTAAACTGCCAATCTCTAAACCGTTGACACTCGTTTAATTTAACGGATTGGGCGTTAGAGCATACCATAAGCTGTTATCATAGGTTGAAACCGACTAAGCTTTGGTTAGAATAATATTTTGGGCGCATAAGTCTGACTTGGGGGTCCTGACTTACTTGGCTTGCACATAAAATTCGAGGCGCGTAAGTCTGACTATTATCCTTGAGGTGGCACATTCTCCTCACCTTAGGCAGTATGCGCTTGAGAGGCGTTTCCATTCGTCAGCATTGATTAACCTTGATGATTTCGTTACACTAAGACGTTCTTGTCAGGTTTCTGTCGCTTCCTTATGTTCCTCTTCATGAGGCAAACTGGCAGAATGAAGAATTGAGGGAGTGTTTGCAACCCTCTTCATGTACTTTGCTTGCCACATTCGAATCGTCTTCCTGGGGTGACTTGATGGAGCAATTAATTGAGTGCGTTCTTTTGTCATCTGTCGCGGACGCTTTACTCTTTCCACCTTCTCGTCTGGAGGCAAACTAGCAGATCAAAGTATCTACCCTTGTTTCAGCGAATAGATTTTTGCATCAGACTTAGATATTTTTAGTATATAAACTAATGTACTAGTTGGTCGACAAGCTTTGTAATAACTCACATTGCAATCAATAAAATTTGTTTTATTTCTGGAATGTATCCTATATGAACAAATCTTCTACACTAAAATGAAAAATAGAAAACAAGAAACGAAATCAAACCAACAAATAATTTAACTTCGAGCGGAGACTAAGCTAATCTGACCCTGAAGAAGGCGCAAATGGCCATGGATCGGATTGCATTGTCCCTCTAGCGAAGTTTAACAAAAAAAACTAACGAAGTTATTGAATAGTGCACTTCATGCTGATGAACAACTCTTAGAGTTGGCACCCGTTTGCTGAAGTATTGTTACTTAGCTCTTTGTTAGTCTGGATTGCCTCGCTAGCTTTTCTTTTGGATCTCCGTATAGTTGTTCCTCGGTTATGTGGGTTCCTACGCCTTCATAGAGTAGTACACTTTTTATGTCCTGGCCCGATGCCTAACATATTGGCTCTGTGTGCCCGAGCTGTAACTGGCAACAATTCAGCTGCTTTAGGGCTGCATAGTGGCAGTTTCTTGTTGTTGGCTGATCTCTTCGGATTGTCTCTTGAGCATGGTTGGCTGTCTATTTTATGCATTGGTGCAGGGTGGATACCACTACTTCCATATGATGTAGCCAGGGCCTTCCTAGAATGATGTTGTATGTGGACGGGGGGTCAACTACCATGAATTCTTGGACAAGGTACTTTCGTAGCTATGGTTCTTCTGCCACCACCATTAGATTTATCTTCCCAATGGGGAAGCATTTTTCTCCGCTAAATCCGACCATAGGGTGGCTGGCGAGAGTTAGGTCATTCTCTTGTAGTTGCATGTTATGGAATGCACTGAGGAACATGACATTCAATGAGCTTCCAGTGTCCACCAAAACTCTCTTTACCTCCCACTAAGCGATAAGGACGGAGATGACCAGGACGTCATTGTAAGGAGAATGTACCCCCTGGAGACCCCTCTCCGTAAACGCCAGTTATGGGATCGGGCTGTGAACTCGTGCGCGCTGCACTTGTCGGTCCTCATACTAAGATGGTGTCCGCATCTCGATCAATGTCCTTTTGCGGGACATGTTTGATTGCTTTCCCTCTGGACCTATCCCGTGGAGGACAAAGATGACTCCAGGAGCTTCCTTTTTGATATCCTTGACAATGTTCGTTCTCTCCTTTGATCAGTTATACCTCTTGTCCGGGCCTGGGAACTCCTTGAATTTGCCTTTCCTTATCCTGTACTCGACTTCTCCTCTGAGGTTTCAGCAATCATCAATATCGTGTTTGCTTTCCTTGTGGTAGGCACAGTAATTGTTGTTGTCGCACCTAGCAGGGTCTCCTCCCTGCTTAAGCGACCACTTCAACTCTTCCTAATCCTTGATGGAATCAAGGGTGTCAGATAGACTAGCGTTGAAAGGGGTGACAAACTTGGACCAAACGTAATTCGAGGCCTTGTCTTGCCTGGGGAGGCCCGAGTCGATTTTGCTGTATGTGTGCTTACTGTCGTCGTCTTATTTATTCTTCCCCTCTTTCCTATCCTTCAAGGTAGAGGATTTCTTGTCTGACCCCACCTCTTTCTTGGCGGCCAACATTTCGTCCAGAGTGATGTATGTCTGGGCATCTGTGAGCAAGTCTTTCATATTGGCTGGGGGGTTCAGGGTGAGGAATTCATTGAGTTTTCCTCTTCTCCGACCCGAAGTGAAAGCCGTGATGGCGATGTCATTACTACAGCCGTCGATGAGGGTCAGCTCATCATTAAAATGAGTGATGTACTCCCTTAACGTCTCGTTCTATATTTGCTTCAGAGTCAGCAGATAATGCAGGCCTCTCTTGAGCCTTTGGCTACCCACGAAGTGTGTAAGGAACGCCATTGCCAACAATTGGAATGAATCAATGGATTTCGGAGGAAGGTTGTGGAACCACGTCTGACTTCTTCAGGCTTGCAGGGAATGATCGACACATTATTGCATCAGACCCTTCTTTGCGAGCCATAACATGCTGGAAGTGGCGCAGGTGATCGGTTGGGTCTCTCGTCCCGTCATAAAACTCCAACTTCAGTGGGGTGTATTTTTCGGGCAGCGACTCGTCCATGATATGGTCCATGATCGGAAAGACCGTGAGGTTGAACAACACATCTGGGTTTGTAGCCCCGTTGAGGAGGAGGTTGTGCGAGATGTACCTGTCGGCTTTGTGCATTGGGTCTCTACTGGTCGAGCCTCCGTCTCTTGTCCATTGAGAAGTTGTTGGGGGCACGCGACTCTCCTAAACATGCTCTCTGAAACTTTCTGGGGAACGAGCCCTTCCCTGCTCACGATCTCCCTCTGCCGCCACCAGCACGGGGGTCTAAAGAGGTTGCTCCCATGGCGGTGGTGGAACTGGCGGTGCTCTACAAGTTTGAGCGTTCGAAGGCTTGACAACATCTCCATTGTTGCGAGACATTGTCGTTACCATCTCGCTGATTCTCTGGAAAATGTGTAACTACACTTTTTTTTAGGAACTTTGTCGTTCCCCAGGACACCGCCAAACTGATGTAATCAATTTCTGCTCTCCTTCTTCGCTGCTTAGCTAGACCTGCACAGGTAGCAAACGTGAGCCAAGGACCACCGTGTGGTGGTCGATGTCACTCTGATGCTTAAGTTAGATAAGGCTTAGGAGAGACTTAAAACTGTAAACTGGGTTGTATTGCATACATCTAGTTTATTGACCTTATCTCCATTTTATAGTGAAGGAGTTATCGTTCGGCTAGGCCTTTGGTAGCGTAGTTTAGGAAAAGTGATCTTGTTGCGGAGATCCTTTCATGATTAGGAGTTATCCATGTAGGATAGTTTCCCTGCACGACTCATGCTCCTAGGTCTGCGGGAGAGGTTTCCCTTTCTGAGTATTATCCATGCTAAGGATTGTGATTTCATTTTTCGAGTTAATTTCAGTCCCCCGATTTTAAGAAATATTTCGTGAAATATTTCGTTTGGTATAGAAAAACGTAAAAATTTCGGTTATGATTTTGAATTTAACAATATAAGTTATGCATTTTAAACTCTTAAATACTACATAAAAAATCTCACACGAGTTTTAGTGCTATACAGACATAAGAATCACTCACATTACAAACTTTTGATACTAAAATAACATTACTGCATATTAAAATATATGAAGATTAAAATATTTATTTATTTTCTCAAGAAATTTTCGACATATTTCGGATTTCGAAAGAGATTTCGGTAACTTCAAAATAGGAAACATTTCATGAAATTTCGACATATTTCAAGAAATCACATTCCTTGGTCCATGTAAGGAAGTATCATTGCCCGACTTATACTCTAATATATGTTTCCTAGTCAGGTCCAATGTGTTGCTGGTATGCCTGTCTTGGGTAGATCTCTCAGATACTTGGCATAGAGGTCTTGCGAGTATTGGGCCTAACCGCGTGACGTGTAGGCTTACTGGCTCATTGCAACTCGGACTCGACTGTTTGGATTTTGTCAATGATGGGCTTGTTGTTGTTTGGGTCTCGCTAGATTGTGCGTGCAATCGAGTCTGCTTTGTTATGTTGACGAGATTATCATGACACGTGTACGGAGCCGATTTAGAGGACGGTTTGATGTATCATCAACTTTCTTTGAAGGAACTTTGTCGTTCTCCACAGATGGCGCACTAAACTGATGTAGTCGAATCTTACTCTCCTTGACCTTAACCTTGACCTGCACATGGAACACATGTGAGGCAAGGACCACCGTTGTGATGGTTGATGGCACTCCGATGCTAAAGCCAGACAAGGCTTGAGAAATGCTTCATCATCATCATCATCATCATCAAAGCCCATTCCCGAGATTTTCGGGGTCGGCTACATGAATTTTGGTTCTCCAAGCAATGCGATCTTCCCACATTTCCTCACCTAATCCAAGCTCAATGATATCTTCATTCACCGTCTTCATCCAAGTTTTCAACGGTCGTCCCCTCCGTCTACACCCTCCATTAACTTGCCAATCTAAACATTTTCTAATTGGCGCCGTGCTCGGTCTCCTCCGCACATGACCAAACCAAGTTAAACGTCTTTCTCTAATTTTTTCCTCTATGGGCGCTACACCTAAGTATCTCCTAATTCTTTCATTTCTAATCTTATCCTTACGAGTTTTACCACACATCCACCTTAACATACGCATTTCTGCTACTGCCATCCTATGCGTATGTTGTCCCGTAGTAGCCCAACATTCTGAACCATATAGCATGGCTGGTCGAACAATTGTCTTATAGCATTTCCCTTTTAGCCTTGCAGGCATCCTTCTATCGCACAATACTCCTGACGCCATTCGCCATTTCAACCAACCAGCTTTAATCCTGTGGTCTACATCTGCTCCAATAGCCCCATTCTTTTGAATTATAGACCCTAGATATCGAAAAGCCTCACACTCTGGGACCTCGACACCTTCGATCTCAATTGCATGACTTCTCCCTCTTGGTTCACACCCAAAGTTGCACACTAGATACTCCGTCTTCGAACGGCTAATTCTAAAACCTTTACTCTCTAAAGCCTCCTGCCACTTAACTAATTTCTGACCTAAACCTGCACTAGTCTCATCCATTAAGACAATATCATCTGCAAATAACATGCACCAAGGTACATCTTCTTGCAGATGTCTCGTCAACTCATCCATGACCAAAGCAAAGAGATATGGACTTAACGCCGACCCTTGATGTAGTCCTACTGTCACTGGAAATTCACTAGACATCCCACCTACTGAGCGAACACTTGTTACAACCCCTTCATACATATCCTTAATGATATCGACATAACATTGAGACACTTTCTTCCTTTCAAGCACCCACCAAATGCTTAAAGCTATAAATTGGGTTTTGTAATGTACCTTTCCTCATCAACTCTGTATCTTATTTATAATGCGAGAGTCCTCGTTCGGCTAGGCCTTTGGTGGCGTAGTTTAGGGAAAGAGATTTTGTTGGAGATCATTTCCTAGTTGGGAGTCATCCATGTAGGAGAGTTTCCCTACACGGCTTGTGCACCTAGATCTGCGGGAGAGGTTTCCCTTTTAGAGTGTTGTCTATGCAAGGAATTTTTCATGCACGACTTATACTCTGGTATATGTTTCCTAGTCGAAACCGATACATTGTTGGCATGTCTGACTTAGGTGATCCCCTAGATACTTGCCTGATTAAGTACTGAGTTTTGCTATGTGACGTGTGGGCTTAGTAGGGCGCTGCAATTTGGATCAAACCCTTTGGATTCTGCCTACTTGGGCTTAATGTTGTCTGGGCCTTGCCAGATTTGGTGGGCATTTGCTAATTTGGTACAATATAAAAATTTGCTAATTTGCTAATAATGTGATTTCATTATTCGAGTTGATCTAGGTTCCCCGATTTCAAGAAATATTTCGTTTTGTGTAAACAAATATAAAATTTTCAATTGTGATTTCAAATTTAACAATATAAGTTACACATTTTAAACTCTTGTATACTACATAAAAAGTCTTACACGACTCGTAGTGTCATACAGACTATATATTACTTAATAATCTATATTACAATCTAAAGTGGTGTTTTGCCATTCATTACTGACTAAGACAAACTTGAAGATTGGAGATAAAAGATGACTAGGATTGAAAGTTGAGAAATATGTTGAGGGTTGATTTTCATTTTCCATGATGGTATGTATGTTTTACTATTCATGTAGAAGGTCAAATAAAATGAAAAAAATTGCGAAAAAATTGGTGGAATGTACATGTGGTAGAGAGAGAAAATATTGTGTTTTTTTTCAAAATAAAAATTATCATAACTATCTACATAGTTGTTGGATTTTGGTAAACTTGGTATCATTGAAATGCATTTTTGAATAACTTTCCAACAAAACCAATGATCAATATTATTGTTAAGATTTATAAATATATATTTTATTATTAAAAATGTCTAATGCACTCCACGCCTTTAGTATTTTTCAATTTTTTCAGAGTAATGAAAAAGGCTTCTCAAGTCATATACACAAAGAACTCAAATTTTAACAAAACCAATTATCAATACAAGCGTAAAATTTTAATATATATATTATTTAAAAAATTCTAATGTATTTCACGTTGTTAGTATTTCCCAATTTCAATATCATCATCAAAGCCCATTCCCGAGATTTTCGGGGTCGGCTACATGAATTTTGGTTCTCCAAGCAATGCGATCTTCCCACATTTCCTCACCTAATCCAAGCTCAATGATATCTTCATTCACCGTCTTCATCCAAGTTTTCAACGGTCGTCCCCTCCGTCTACACCCTCCATTAACTTGCCAATCTAAACATTTTCTAATTGGCGCCGTGCTCGGTCTCCTCCGCACATGACCAAACCAAGTTAAACGTCTTTCTCTAATTTTTTCCTCTATGGGCGCTACACCTAAGTATCTCCTAATTCTTTCATTTCTAATCTTATCCTTACGAGTTTTACCACACATCCACCTTAACATACGCATTTCTGCTACTGCCATCCTATGCGTATGTTGTCCCGTAGTAGCCCAACATTCTGAACCATATAGCATGGCTGGTCGAACAATTGTCTTATAGCATTTCCCTTTTAGCCTTGCAGGCATCCTTCTATCGCACAATACTCCTGACGCCATTCGCCATTTCAACCAACCAGCTTTAATCCTGTGGTCTACATCTGCTCCAATAGCCCCATTCTTTTGAATTATAGACCCTAGATATCGAAAAGCCTCACACTCTGGGACCTCGACACCTTCGATCTCAATTGCATGACTTCTCCCTCTTGGTTCACACCCAAAGTTGCACACTAGATACTCCGTCTTCGAACGGCTAATTCTAAAACCTTTACTCTCTAAAGCCTCCTGCCACTTAACTAATTTCTGACCTAAACCTGCACTAGTCTCATCCATTAAGACAATATCATCTGCAAATAACATGCACCAAGGTACATCTTCTTGCAGATGTCTCGTCAACTCATCCATGACCAAAGCAAAGAGATATGGACTTAACGCCGACCCTTGCTGTAGTCCTACTGTCACTGGAAATTCACTAGACATCCCACCTACTGAGCGAACACTTGTTACAACCCCTTCATACATATCCTTAATGATATCGACATAACATTGAGACACTTTCTTCCTTTCAAGCACCCACCAAATTAACTCCCTGGGGACCCTATCATATGCTTTCTCCAGATCAATAAAAACCATATGCAAACTCTTACGTGCCTCTCGATATTTTTCTACAGTTTGCCTAAGCAGGAAGATGGCCTCCGTAGTAGACCTACCTGGCATAAATCCAAATTGATTCTCCGAAATCGTGGTTAAACTCCTAAGTCTTTGTTCTATAACCCTCTCCCAAAGTTTCATCGTATGACTCATAAGCTTTATCCCTCTATAGTTCGAGCAATTCTGGATATCCCCTTTGTTCTTATAAATTGGTACCACAATGCTATGCCTCCATGAATTTGGCATTTTTCTAGTTTCCAAAATCCTATTAAATAGCTTAGTTAGCCATTGAATCCCAACTTCTCCCAGACATTTCCATGCTTCAATTGGTATATCATCCGGTCCAACGGCCTTCCCTGTCTTCATTCTTTTTAAAGCTTCTCTCACTTCTGTGGCACTAACTCTGCGATGGAACACGCGATCTCTCCCTTCCTGTGAAGCATACCCCTCCAAGTTTAACTCCCCTACATGTGTTCCATTGAGTAGGTTCCAAAAGTAATCCTTCCATCTATCTAAAATAGCTTTATCCTGCATTAAGACTCTTCCATCCTCATGCTTAACACACTTAACATGACTCAAGTCCCTAGTTTTTCGTTCTCTAGCCTTCGCTATCTTGAAAATATCCTTCTCCCCTTCCTTCGTACCTAGCCTATTATAAAGAGCATCATACGCTCTCTTCTTAGCTTCCCCTACTGCTCTACTACTCAACTTCTTAGCCTGCTTATAAAGCTCATAGGACTCTAGGCACCTATCTTTTTGCCACGCCTTAAAGCATTTTTTCTTTTCCGCAATGGTTTGTTGCACATCCGCGTTCCACCACCATGTCTCCTTACCATAGAAACCTCCTCTTTTGGCCTGTCCTAACTCTTCCTTCGCACATCTTCTTATTCGGTTTGCCAAATGTTCGAAAAGATCCGCGCTACTAGTCTTATCCTTTGGTTCTAGATTCTCCCCACCCTCTGAAACTGACTGGCCACCCAAAATCCTCTTTCGAAATCTTTGGCACACATCTCCCTGTAAGGTCCACCACTTAATTCTCGGTCTAACCTGTTCTATAGCAATACGACCCCTACTCTTAAGACAAAAATCGAGAACTAACACCAATTTCAATATCATATCAGGAAAAATTGAGATGGACATCTTAATATCATATCAGGAAAAATTAACACCAATTTCAATATCATATCAGGAAAAAAAATTGAGATGGACATCTTAATGCACATTTAAACAAAAACCCTAAATTCATGTTTTGACAAATTCAAAGTTTGAGAGAGAACTCAATGTCAACATTTTTGAATTTTTTGCAACTAATTAAAATTTTGAGTGAGTCTAACCTTAAAGTTTATAGTATCTATAAACCTTAGAATAGAATTACACTTCACAATTGATTGAGGGCAAAAGTGGGGATTGTGGCGGGGGTGTTCAGGGCATGATATTTAGCTAAAAAAATTAAATATATATTTTATTATTTAAAACGTCTAATACATTTCATGCCATTGGTATTTTTTCATTTTTTCAAATGAATGAAAATGACTTCTCAATGCATTTTAACACAAAGAACTCGAATTGCAACAAAACCAATTATCAATACAAGCACTAAATATATATTTGATTATTAAAAATGTTTAATGCATTTCACGCCTTTAGTATTTTTCAATTTTTTCAAAGTAATGAAAAAGGCTTCTCAATTCATACAAATAAAGAACTCGAATTCTAACAAAACTAATGATCAATACAAATGCTAAAATTTTAAGAATATATATTTTATTATTAAAAATGGTTAATTGCACTTTTCCCCCTAAAACATATAGCCAATTCAGCTTTTCCCCCAATTAACATTCATATTGCACTTTCCCCCTCAAACTACCAGTCAACGTGCCTTGACTGTCAAACACCTCACATGCCACCATTCTTCCTATCTTGCATGACGAAAGTGCCATTCACGTGCTTATCACACCTGATGTGATAACATGTCAATCCCAACCGTCCATTACCTTAACCAGGCACGTGGACGACTAGGGTTAACTCCATGTCAGCTCGTACCATTGAAGAGACGGAGAGTGGAGGGAAAACTCCCTCCGTTTTCATTATCTCTGTTTCGTTTCTCCTCTCTCCTTGAGTTTTCAATTTCTTATGTAAATCTGCTTCTTCTTCACCTCCTCCTGCAGCTAGAGGAGTGGCTAGGGTTTTGAAACCACCTCCCAAGCCTACATCCTCAACAACTGCAACCTCAATTTCTTCTTCATCATCGTGTTCGTCTTTCGATCGTATTCCTCTTTTTCAACCACCTCCACCGCCACCGCCGCGGAGGACATCAGCGCCACCATCACCTACCGTTGCACAATCAACATCTTCTTGCTCTGTTTCTTCTTTCGCATTTCCTCCTGCTCCGCCACCACCGGTGAAAGGCAAAAAGGAAGTCGGAGCCAATGTGAAAAGAATGCCAGAGGTGGTGGAGCTATACCACATGCTGATGAGGAAAACTCACAGCGAGACTCCAACGTCATCGGTGGTGGGTCAGAATCTTCAGTGAACACTCGCGACATGATCGGAGAAATTGAAAATTGGCCGACTCATCTTCTTGTTGTAAGTAGTCAGTTTGATTTAGGATTATCTAAGTTTCTTCCAATAAGGGTTAATTTAGGATTAGCTTTTTAATGCACTTAGAAGAAATCCATTGGTCTTTGGAAATGGCATTGTATATGTGTTTTCTACGGCGGCGACATTCGTCCAGACGCGACATATCGAGGTGATCTCTTCGAGGTGAGTCTGAATCATCCCCGTGTGATTCAGATTCTAGTTGTAGGCAGAAACCTAGCCTCCACCATGAGCAATCCAGACGATTGTGGGCATGTTTGTGGGTTTCCAATAAGCGTGTCAACTGGTCGGGTCTAGTGTGCAACATTTTCTACCTTTTATTGGACCTGGAATTGTGGGCATTATTGAGATTCACTCAATTATTATCTGGACAAACAACAAATATTTTGAGGAAGTAAAAATTATTTCAAGTGAACCTTTCATTCTTTATGGACGGTTGTTAGGTAGCAATCAATGTGCTATGATTGGCATTATTTGTAGTTTAGCTTTGGTATAACATTAGCAGTGGGATCAACGGATTATGTGAAAAATGTATGGAATCACATGTTTTAGTTTTCAAATTGAGGAACATTAATATAAAATGTGAAAGGTCTTGCTTTAGTTTTTTATCAAAGGTATCACCATGCTTATGGAGAATATCAAATTGTCATGTTATGAAGTAGTAAAACAAAATCAGCCCCAGAGTTGAAAAATGGGAAAATTTCCAAAAATTCTGGAGTAAACATAGAGATCAAATCCTTAGGTTTAACTACATCTCCGCGACCCATTCTGGAATTATATGAAGATAAGGCACATAATTTGCGGGTGTTTTCATTCTTGGAGCTCCAGGATGTCACCAATAATTTCAGTAGGTTGCTTAAGATTGGAGAAGGTGGATTTGGGAGTGTCTATAAAGGGTCCATTAGGCCTCTGATGGTCAGATCGATTGAATTGTGGTCGCTATGAAGTCGTTCTCTACGGATGTTTACAAGAATGGACATGTGTTGGTGTTGCTCTTGGTACCACTTATTCATGTCTTGGGATCTCCAAGAATGGACATGTTGAGATCATAGCCAACGACATGTTGAGCCATCTACTTCAGGTTGTTACGTACTAAATGGTATTGAATGCTTATAAATTTAGGTTGGTTTTGTACAAGGATGCAAGGATGTCAAACTTTTTTATGCTTGTAAATTCAGGTTTTTGCAAGGATGTTGTGTCAGGTTATAAATTCAAAATCTTGCCTACTTCAAGCCTCCTATTCACTTGTTTGATTGTACTTGTGACACCATGGGATCTGCAAGAAAATCAATTAAGTGTTGTTAATTAGTAGTAACTTAACCCCTTAAAATATATTACTGGTAGAAACTTAACCCCTTAAAATAAATTTGAATGTAATTTTGCCCCCTGCAACAGAACTTACCTAACAGATGATGAAGATGAGCTGCAACTCAAACTTGCTATCAAAACTTGGCAAGCTTTTCCACTTATTGATGCTTGAATATTTAATCTACAGTGAAATAACATGTAGATGTAGTAGTAGAAGCAGAGGTGAGAGTTATTGGTGGTGAAGTGGAGACTATGGTGGTGAAGTGGAGATGGTGGTGGTGAAGGAAGAGTTGGCGATTATCCCAACGTCTTAGTGAAAGTTTGAATCTCAGCCCTCGATTTTGCATCAACTTTGAATCTCAACCTTCAGACCATTAAAGGGTATTTTGGACAGTAAAATATGACATTTTTTAAGCTAACACGTGCCTTGACGGTCAAGGCACGTTGATTGTTAGTCTGAGGGGAAAAGTGCAATATGAATGTTAATTGGGAGCAAAGCTAAATTGGCTATATTTTTTAGGGGGAAGTGCAATTAACCTTATTAAAAAAACTTCTAATGTATTTCACATTGTTAGTATTTTCCAATTTCAATATTATACTAGGAAAAAAATTGAGACGGACGTCTTAATGCACATTTAAACAAAAACCTTAAATTCATGTTTTGGCGAATTCAAAGTTTGGGAGAGAACTCAATCTCAACCTTTTGTATTTTTTTCCCAACTAATTCAAATTTTGAGTGAGTCTCACCTTAAAGTTTATATTATATATAAACCTTAAAATAGAATTGTGCTTCAAAATTGATTGAAAGCAAAAGTGGGGATGGTGACGGGGGGGGGGGGGGGGGGGGGGGGTTCAAGACATTATATTTAGCTAAAAATTTTAAAATATATATTTTATTATATAAAATGTCTAATACATTTCACACCGTTAGTATTTTTCCATTTTATCAAAGGAATGAAAATGACTTCTCAAGGTATTTTCACATAAAAAACTCGAACTGCAACTAAACCAATGATCAATACAAGCACTAAATATAAATTTTATTATTAAAAACGTCTAATGCATTTCACTTCATCAATTTTTTTCAAAAATATGAGATGGGCGGATCATACTAGGAAAAAATTGAGTTGAACATCTTAATGCATATTTAAACAAAAATCTTGAACTTCATGCTTTGATGAATTCAAAGTTTAGAAGAAATTGGGGATGGTGGTGGGGGTGTTTAGTACAAGATATGTAGGCAAAAAAATTATATTTGAAGTGTCAACGACACGGAAAATACCCTAGTCTATATTACAATTCAGTGAAGTTTTACTATACACTGCTGACTAAGACAAACTTGAGGATTGGAGATAAAATATGGCTATGATTGAAAGTTGGAAAATGTGTTGATGGTTGGGATTAATTTCCTATGATGGTACGATTGTAAATATAAAGCATTTAGAATGGAAATTTTTTTTTTGAAAAGATTGTAAAAAAAAATTAGTGGAACGTACATGTGGCAGAGAAATATAGTTGTCGAATTTTGGTAAACTTAATATCATTAAAATACAATTTTGAAGATCTTTCCAACAAACTCAACGATCAATACAAATACTTAAAATTAAAATATGTAAGTATTTTTAATATTTTCATGGCTAAGTATAATATTTTTCAAATAAATGGACAGACATTTTAATTAACATTAAAACAAGAACCCCGAACATTTAATCGAATTTGACTCTAAAAATTTTGTATTTTACCATAAAATAGGCTTGCACTTAGTTTACATTTTAAAACATTTTTTTTGAAACTGATTGAGGGCAATGGTGGGGGTGGGGGTGATTGTTTGGTGCATGATAATTAACAACAACAAAAAAAAGTGTGCGTGGAGTGCCAACGGCACGGGTAATATCTTAACATGTTACAAATAATCATTTACATAATAAACTTTTGATACTAAAATAATATTATAGCATGCTAAAATATACGGAGATTAAAATTTTTTTTTTTCTCAGTAAAATTTCGATATATTTCGAATTTCGAAAGAGATTTCGGTAATTTCAAAATATAAAATATTTCGTGAAATTTCAAAATAGTATTTTTTTTATCTCGTGAAATTACGATATATTTCGAGAAATCACGTTTCTAACCTTAACATTATTTATTTGAAGTCTTCAATTATTTCTAAACTATAACAAGGTCCTTATGTCGAACTTTTAGATTTCTCATTTTGTCCATTACATTCTATACTTTTTACAATCAAAACCAACCTACTTTCAAACATTGATTAATTATACTTAAATCCCTAACATAATTTATTTGAAGCCCCAAATTATCTATAAAGTATAAATAGGCCCTTACAATAATGAGATTATAATATTTGATTACAATATTTTATATTATTTTGTTTAAAAATCTTTAATCAAATCTTCTAAAATTTTAATTTTATTTATTATTGAAGTTATAGAATAAATTAAAAAAATGTTGAATATTCGTTCGCGCGTAGAGCGCGTCCACACTCTAGTATGGGATAATAGCCGCATTTGTAAGGGATGTCCTAAATTAATAAAATAAAATAAAAACTAATTTGGAGTCTGGGAA
Source organism: Berberis vulgaris (assembly GCA_963556465.1). Lineage (NCBI taxonomy): Eukaryota > Viridiplantae > Streptophyta > Magnoliopsida > Ranunculales > Berberidaceae > Berberis > Berberis vulgaris. Next base: position 62,823,918 of record OY747134.1, on the reverse strand, counting down.
AAAATATTCTCCAATGGAACCCTCTACACATCTTTATTTTAACTTGGCATCTCCATTCACCCTATATTTGGGAAATCCAATGTCACTCCCAAATCCTAAAAATATTAAAAAAAAAAATCCCTACTCTTAAATTGTCAAATTAAAATTAAGCTGAATTAATAATAGTATAATTAAAAAAATCTAAATAATAATAGTATAATTATGTTTAGTTGAAATTAATAATAGTATCATATTATAATTGAAATTAAGTTGATATAAAAAAGTGAATGATATATTTAAATAACGATAAAAAGTTACAGTAAGAAATGTGGTTAAAGCAACGAAAAAATAAAAAATTCTTAAAATTAATTTTTAGTTAAAACAGTGTAAGATTGATAACTCAATTTAACTTTTACCATTGCAGATACTCTTCGATTCACTGAATCTGAATCCCCTTGAATCAATCCATGCAACACCCAAAAAAAACAAATAGCTTCTAAAAACAATACCAACCTAGAGTACTCGCTGTCTTTTTCAGTCTGACGTGTGTGTGGAGCTGTTGCAAGACACATGCCATTGAAGGCAGGGTGTAATTGTCAATCTATAACTAATTAGTGCCAAAAATATCCTAATATTAAAATAAATAAAGTAGTTTGGATTTAGCATAATTGGTAATATAATCTCAAAATGCCTATGACTATTTTTTTCTCCCTCCAATCTTGCACCAAACTAGTGTCCATACATCAACTTGATATGTCAAAATCAATCCTTAAACAAATGTAAATTAACACACATCCACCATCCATGTTTGTTTGTTTGTTTGTTTTTTTTTTTTTTAAGAGGCAAGCGTGCCGCCGGTGGATATAGAATCCAACACGTAAAGCTAAACCAACACAACCTTAACCATCCAACCAGACTACCATTGGCCATCATCCATGTATTTGTCTCTGGCATCTGTAGATAACAATCTTCTTAAAGTTAATAGCTTCAGCAACTCTACAACACAACAATTTGCAATAAAACCCATGCAAAGCAACCTGCATCTTAAACCAATGTTTAAAAGTTGCAATAGTAAACTTTGAATTGCTCTTGAACTGAATATCTAAATAAGCATGTTTTTGTTTCTATTCTCCACTAACCACCACTGGTTATATTGCAGAGTAACACTTCCGAAAGGGGGGAGGAGAATATTTAAGTACCGAGTATACAGTTGGATCTCTCAGCTGATTACAGTATGCAGCGAAGTCAAATCTGCAAAAATGCGACATATGGTATATCATGGAATGAGGTCACTTACGCCTCCACACCCGAAAGAATTCTCTTTTTAACCAAAGTTCCACTAAATGCCGAACCAGCTTGGGCTTCCCAGATTGTCATTTTAAAATGCTGATGTGTATCTCAGTTGCTAAGGTGGTAGACTCCAAATCTCTAAACCCTGGTATAGATAATCTGGACTCTATAATCATTTCCTTTTTGTTGATTCACATTCCTATGTGCCACCAAAAAATGAGATCAGACTCTACTCTTTTCTTTTCGATTGTGTTAGTAGCTTGAGGACATTCTCATACATTACAAACGTTATCGAAGAAGCGGGGACATTCTTCAGTAGGTTTGGTGTTATACCTTTGTAAAAGCCACGAAATCCCTCAAACCTAGAATTGCGAAAGAAAAGAAACTAATTAAATAGAGATTATCATGATTTAAAACTATTAGTCATAATGCAACAACGCTAATTGATTTGAACACTTCAATTTTCACCACGTGCTGTTTTACAAATCTAACCTTAGGGTTTCCTTCAGGACATGCAAGCTATTTCTATATTTATGGGTTCCATGATCACTAGGCCTTTGCTGTCAAAAAGAAAAAGAAAAAAGTAGATGCGCATCAATTTAGGCCAACAGATACGATGTCAAGTTATGGATCTCTATAACTTGGCTGGTTTTTACAATTCTCAATTCTGAGTTGTATTCCTGAATCAACCAATATCAGTGCAGGTATGGTTTCATTTGTCCGAGACCAATATTAACAACTGAACCATAAAAAGAGGAAAACATTAAAAATACCTGCATTCTTGCTCGAATGACCTGAAAAAAATAAAGATTCACAAATGAACATGGCAGGGTATTCAGCAGTATCGGACATAAAGTTTAACAATGAAAATATAGCCTACCTGATAAGGATATGTAAACAGCATAGCAGCAAATTTTGAAGAGGCTCCTAAAATAGCATAATCAACTGAATTCTGCCAGAACATACAGACAGTCTATCAATCAGAAAAAAGGAGGTGAAGCAATTAAAAGGATGCTCATATACTATTTAACATGATTGAACAGTAGGATCGGATCAACTACTATTTCAATGCCAAAAAACAGATTAAGGTCAAAGTCAATAACACCAGTAACTGTAATAGAACTACACATCCAAGGTCAGTCATCGAAAGGTTCCAACTTGTCTCTCATTGTTTTGCTCCTAGGAGTTGAGACAGATTGGTAACTTTTGAGGGGGTACCGAATCTAAATGTTTTAAGATCTGAATAATTCATTAACAACGAAATATTAAGAACTCAAGGAGGGAACTGAACACATCCCAGAGTTTCCAAATCTTTTCCAGGATAACCAGTTAAGGTCATTCACGAATTATTATAGATACTTTTCTGGAAAAAAGAAAAAGAAAAAGAAAAAAAAGTGCCAGGCATGAATTTCGCCCTTGTCCATTTCTTACTTTGTGCCAATGCTATCTTCGTCTGCTTAATCCCCAGAGATTAAGAAACAGAAGTTTGAAGGTTTTCGAACCAAAAAATTTAATCAGTGAAGAGACGGAATTGCCACAACTGGAAATACATGTCAGTTCCTGACACCTCCCCTCCATTATCATTTCAAAGGAGCACGGGGTATGTGTTTGACACATTAGAATTGATGCTTGCATCTAGAGCATTGACTCTAAAGAAATCAAGCCTCTGTATCTAAGAAAGACTTGTTGTCATGTTAACTGAAGGCTTATTGTCAAGAAATAACATCTTTAACCTCCTTTCAATCATTGTTCAGTTTCCAAAGGATCATCACTCTCGTTATACATTGTTGTTTTTGACATCCCAGCCTACTACATCAGAGTGCTATACCTATCGTAGTATAATCAAGGAAGCACAGACTTTTCGAAAACTTGTCGTATCTGTGTCCGACACTCACTCGACACGCGTCAGACACTTGGTCAACGTGTCGGCAGGTGTCAGACACATGGTCAATGTGGTCAACATGTCAAACACGCCTCCGATACACCTAGAACTTAGTCAGGACACAGTTAAGACTCGAAAACCAACTTTGTTTTATTTTTTACTTTTAGATGTTTGCAAATAACCACGTAATATAATGGTTGTTGATCTATCTAAAATGAATGACTATTTCAATTAAGATTTAAGATAAATAGTTCAAAAAAACCATTAAAGCATAGAGATAGTCTATGTTTCTTCTTAATCTTTGCTTCTTATTTTTCTCTCATTTGTTTCTTATCTCTTCTACTTCTTTACTATACTTTTTCTTGACTTTAATTTTTTCTTGCAACAGAGTCATTTTCTTTGCCAGGAAATTTTTTTCTTGCAACAGTGTCATTTTTTCTTGCAACAGGAAGGGAGAGATCGTGTGTTCCATCGCAGAGTTAGTGCCACAGAAGTGAGAGAAGTTTTAAAAAGAATGAAGACAAAGAAGGCCGTTGGACCGGATGATATACCAATTGAAGCATGGAAATGTCTAGGAGAAGTTGGGATTCAATGGCTAACTAAGCTCTTTAATATGATTTTGGAAACTAGAAAATGTCAGATTCATGGAGGCATAGCATTGTGGTACCAATTTATAAGAACAAATGGGATATCCAAAATTGCTCGAACTATAGAGGGATAAAGCTTATGAGTCATACGATGAAACTTTGGGAGAGGGTTATAGAACGAAGACTTAGGAGTTTAACCACAGTTTCGGTGAATCAATTTGGATTTATGCCGGATAGGTCTACTACGGAGGCATCTTCCTGCTTAGGCAAACTATAGAAAAATACCGAGAGACACGTAAGAGTTTGCATATGGTTTTTATTGATCTGGAGAAAGCATATGATAGGGTCCCCAGGGAGTTAATTTGGTGGGTGCTTGAAAAGAAGAAAGTGTCTCAATGTTATGTCAATATCATTAAGGATATTATGAAGGGGCTGTAACAAGTGTTCGCGCAGTAGGTGGGATGTCCGGTGAATTTCCAGTGTCAGTAGGACTACATCAAGGGTCGGCGTTAAGTCCATATCTCTTTGCTTTGGTCATGAATGAGTTGACGAGACATCTGCAAGAAAATGTACCTTGGTGCATGTTGTTTGCAGATGATATTGTCTTAATTGATGAGACTAGTGCAGGTTTAGGTTTATGTTAGAAATTAGATAAGTGGCGGACGGCTTTAGAGAGTACAGGTTTTAGAATTAGCCGTTTGAAGATGGAGTATCTAGTGTGCAACTTTGGTTGTAACTTTGGTTGTGAACCACGAGGGAGACGTAATGCAATTGAGATCGAAGGTATAGAGGTCCCAGAGTGTGAGGCTTTTTTTATATCTAGGATCTATAATTCAAAAGAATGGGGCTATTGGAGAAGATGTAGACCATAGGATTAAAGTTGGTTGGTTGAAATGGAGAATGACGTCAGGAGTATTATGCGATAGAAGGATGCCTGCAAGGCTAAAAGGGAAATGCTATAAGACAATTGTTCGACCAGCCAAGCTATACGGTTCAGAATGTTGGGCTATTACGGGACAACATACACATAGGATGGCAGTAGCAGAAATGAAAGAATTAGGAGATACTTAGGTGTAGCGCCCATAGAGGACAAAATTAGATAAAGACGTTTAATTTGGTTTGGTCATGTGCGAAGGAGACCAAGCACGGCGCCAATTAGAAAATATCTAGATTGGCAAGTTAATGGAGGGTGTAGACGGAGGGGACGACCGTTGAAAACTTGGATGAAGGCGGTGAATGAAGATATCATTGAGCTTGGATTATGTGAGGATATGTGGGAAGACCGCATTGCTTGGAGAACCAAAATCCATGTAGCCGACCCCGAAAATATCGGGAATGGGCTTTGATGATGAAGATGATGAACAGTGTCATTTTCTTCAAAACACTCTAAAAAGACACTTTATTAGATTACTATTTATATTTATGACTTATTAAAAAATAGTATGACGTGTCGACATGTCCCCGAAACCTAGTTTTTGGGAAATTGTCGAGTCGACGTGTCATGTCTGTGTCCGACACGACGCGCGTGTCCATATCTGTACATCCTTGAATATAATCCGTAGAAGCAGAAAGACCTACCAATAATTCATTGCCTTCGGCGTAAGTCGATTTTCCTTTAGACCTATATCCAACAATAATTTGACAAAGCTACATTACAAGTCGATTTTCCTTTAGACCTATATCCAACAATAATTTGACAAAGCTACATTACAATCAACAGTAAGTATCGCGTAACATACAACCTATTGAACAATTTTACATACTTTTTTGGTGAACTCTTCATATAATTGAATTTTAAAATGCAAAATCAGTTTAACAAAATGTGAAACTTACCATATCTATCATTCTCCATTTTGTGGCATTTGTATTTTATTTAAGTTTGTTTTTCCTCATAAAAAAAACAACAATAGAGTCATCCCTTGTGAAAGATACTTCACCAGTCAACAAAGAACTTACAAAAGTGAAGTACAGAACCAAACACAAAATCATTATATCCAGTAGGGGCGTGCATGGTTCGGTTTGGTTATCTTGTTAACCGAACCGAACCGAACCTCTAAGCAAAACCAAACCGAGCCAGCTTTAAACCTATCCTAACCGCAACCAATCCAAAAATCAACATTTTACCCTAAAACCGACCATAACCTAATCGAACCGACATTTTCCAATGAATATATTTATATATATATATCAAACAATTATATGTACAGTTAAATTTTTAATAGTTATATTCCTACTAAAACCGAAAACTGAGCTGAAGGAGTCGGTTTTGCTATATAGATAACCAAACCAAACCGAATAGAACCAACTTGGTTTACTTCGATTTAGTCGGCTATTCGAGTTTCTCGGTTTTAGAAACTAAACTTAGAACTCAAGAAAAGCTCAACTAGTTAACCATTAACACTAGAAAAAAATGTTTATATATATTACAATTTAGCGTTATTTTGTTTCTAATAGATTGAATTTAAAATTATATTATGCGATTATTTTTAATTGATTTTATACATTACTATTATCGTAAATAATATACCATTATATCCAAAATCTGAACAAATTGGAAATAAAACTTAAAATATAAGATACGATTGATTTGGGTAAATATATGATCCGATTTGAAATCATAACGGATTGGTGCCAATATAAGATAGATGCAATACCAATCCCTCCCCAACCCTGGTCCATTTGATGTAACAATGCTCAAATGTTCCAACTACATTCTCTTTGCATTGATAAAACAACAATCTTTCATAAATTCTACAATGAACTTCCATGAGGCTATTACTCACACACAAATAAGGGTCAATAAGAACTATTACCACATAATGATAAACGGCTTATTCAAAAAAATGTGTAAAAGTTCCAATTCCTGAAAGACCATGAGAAAAAAAAAATCCATGTTTTCTTCATGTTTTACAAAATCGCAAGGCTTAGTTTTCAACTAACAACCCTCTCAAGAATTTACTTTGGTTGTGTAGATCTTCCTGGTTTTCAATCAACAACCCTCTCAAGAATTTGAATTGTTGCACTATAAGGTTAGGTTGTGTTGTGCTAAGTCATCACCATAAAAACCGATGCACCATAACATGTACACCCGCTAGTATACATGATTGCTTTAGACCGTAACAGATGTCAGCATTTTTTATATTTTTATTTTGGTCCGTTAACCCGTCCCACCCCAAATGTCGCCGGCAGAATTCGAACCCTGAACTGGTGATACCATCCGCAACAAGCCTACCAACTGAACTAGTACCACATTGGCAGATGTCAGCATTTCAGAAACACCATTCTTGCTATGAAAAGCAAACATAGTCGATTACACATAGCAACTTACAAGCAAAAGGCTGGGCCCCATTCCACGATAAAGTGCACGCCATCCTTCCTCTTTCACTATGGTTCTTAAAGCATGTGACACAAGAATGTATGCACTTATGAAGTTACAAAATTGAAAAATGATATAGCAACTTTATTTCGAAATAAAAACTGTGTAAGCATAAAATCTTGATGGAAGTATAAAATTACCTAGTCCAGATAAGGATGACCAAGTAGGTAAATCAAGACATGTTGCGGGAGGGTTTTCATGATTTAGGTCTATGTTTCAATACTAGAGATAAATCGCCTAATGCGACCCAACAATAAATCGGGGTTAATCATCAATAAATCGGTCAACATAAGTAGCCCCCCCCCCCCCCCCCCAAAAAAAAAAAAATTTTAATAAAAAATGAAATGGAAATTTTGTACCACCGCTTAGCTCTAAATCACAAACGCCCTCTGCCGTTGGATTTCATACATTAGTTTTGTCATAATTAAAGATGCCTTATGATGTTATGACCTAGAATTTACTTATAATATTCATATGTTGACATTTGATATAGTTTACTCCAATAAAACAATAATCTTCATCATTTTTGTGTAGTGCACATATTGCTTAGAGGGGTTTGGAGAAAGGTATACTTGGAAAAGATTCGCCGATTAATTTAACTCCATAGATCTAAGTCGATGAGTTTTCCTAGTTAGATGAGATTTCTTTGTTTGATTAGGACGTGGAAAATCCCCTAAAATATAGCCTTAAGTTGTATTATAAACTTTCAAAGCTTGTTATGCGTTTTGTCTTTGAGAAATTTTTCTTGATAGATTGTAATCTTTGTTCTAATAATATAGTAGTATAGATTGGAAAACTTTGATTTGTGACTTCTTTACAATTTATGCAAAATCTTTGAGTTGTTGCATATCAACAAGGGAGATGGACATCTCTAGATGCTAAAACCTCCCCTAGAAGGAAGTCTATTCCACACTAAAAACCACATGAAAATCCTATTCTGGTTGGAACACCACTTTACGCAGAAATTTTGCAAAACCATCAAATGGGATATTAGCCCCCGCCAAAAGCTTGAAAAGAGAATGTACCAAAGTCATGCTCCCTATCATCTTTCCAAACCTAAGTGTCACTTTCCTTGCTCAATTAGTGGTTTTCCAGGGGAAGACCTACGAAGATGAAAATTCCAAAATGTGACCCCGCAAATACGACATCCAAACTCCATAACCAATCAATTTTTTTAACATAGAGCATAAAGCCTAGCGAACCAAATCGAAAAGGGCTCCCAAGTATTTTCCCCTTACCCACCACAACCTCCACCAAGGATGCACAGACACGGGCACGCGTGTCGTGTCGGACACGGACACAACACGCTGACTCGACAATTTTCCAAAAACTAGGACTCGGAGACACGGCAACACGTCATACCTTTTTCTTATGTCATATAAATATAAACAATAATCTAATAAAGAAAAAATTTAAGTAAAAAAAAGAACAAGTATGAAAATGAAAAAAAAAATAACATGAAGAAAAAAAGCATAGAGAATAAGATGTAAAAAAATGGAGAAAAAGATGACACTCTGTCGTAAGAAAAAATTAGAGTAGAGAAGAAGTAGAGAAATAAGAAGCAAATAAAAGAATAAGAAGCATAGGCTACCTCTATGCTTCATCGCCCTCTTTATCTTGCATCGCAATTGAAAGTTTTTCATTTTAGACGGATTGATAACATTCAAATTAGGTGGTTATATGTGTTCGCCTAAAAGTATAAAAATAAAATAAAGTTGATTGTCGAGTCTTGATTGTGTTCTAACCAAGTGTTGGGTGTGTTGGAGGCGTGTCTGATACGTTGACTACACTGACCATGTGCCTGATACCTACTAACACGTTGACCATGTGTATGACGCGTGTTGGAGGCGTGTCGGGCGAGTGTCGGTGTCTAACACGGGTACAACAAGTTTTCCAAAGAGTACGTGTTTCCTAGACCTCCACCGTATTAAGGAAAGAAGATTTAATGTTAGAAATACTTCTCCATGCACCGGTACCATAGGAACCAATGAGGGTCATATTGGGCATTGATAATTTGCTTCCAAAGACAATCATCTTCCATGCCATACCTCCTTAACCACTTGCAACAGAACTTGGTTCATGAGATGGAGAAGTTGAATACCAAAATCTCCCACTTCTATAGGATAAAAAACAAGCTCTCAATTCAAATGGAAACCCTTTTTGTCATTAACACCCACGATAACATACAAAGTTTCTCAACAACCAGTGTAATTTATAGGAATATTAACAAGGGCACTTCTTATGAGAAAAAGCCTTGTGCAATTCAAATTGAAAACAGTTAACTGGTGCCAAGTCTAATTCTTTAGTGGTTAATGTGCTCCCTTACTCAAATAATGGGTGTATAGCATACGAAATTGACTAATACAATACTTTTTTAACCAGAAGACACACATGCTTTATTTCCACCGATTAACCTGGTGTGCACATCAGAATGCTACCAACTATATTCACCAATGGTTTCAATAGTTACATTTTAATTCAACTCTGAAGGGAATATGATATCTGTCATGAAATTGATTTTTTTTTGAAATAATAGCCTTTGCCAACAAATAGAAAACAACACAATTTACAAATGTTGGGTAGAGCTGAAGTTTAGCTTATAAACATGTCTAAAACGTGGTTTGATACAAAATCAATTGGTAAAAGGTTTAATCTTTGTAGTAAAAGAGTGAAGGACTGACCAATAAACCCAGCATATGGTGTACTTCTATTCAGCGGTGTTTGTAGCTGCAATCTTGTTTTAACTAGCCAGACAGGATTTGTAAATAAAGGTACCTGAAAACACCAGATGAACTGCATCTTCAAGTGAATATACACACACATCATCATCTAGTAAATGTTTTTCTAGTGGCTTTCAAATCATTAGAAGAGGAAGTAAAATTGTTACCAATGCACCTGCTTCTGCAGCGGAGATTAAATGATACCCAGAGCTCAGCTTCTCATCACTTCTTTTCGAGTATCTATGTTTTGCTCTTCCATAACTAAACATAAAAAATTAAAACGTGATACACTAAGTAGAGAATAATCAAATTACACTGTAAATGCATGTGGTGGGGATTAAAAGACTTACAAGAAGAAGTATAAACTCCAAGAAATAGTTGATCCAAGAACTGCTGGATAGAAACCCGCATAAATACCTTTCAAACCCTATAAGAAAAAAGATAAAACCTAAACTGAGTAAAAAAAACAGTCCAATTGAACAAACTGTTGTGATCTAAGAAAGCAAAAACCTACCTCCATTCTAGCAATGGTGAAGATGGCATGGACTGTGTTATTGTAAAGAGGAAGATTCGTACTCTTCCATCATTAACTGGAAATCAAATCAATGAGAAATTTGAAATTTTTTAATGAAAAATAAAACTGTATGAGAGAGAAAAATAGAGACCTTGAAATCTAGTGCGGACGACGTCGAGTGGATGGAGAGAGGCGACGGTGGCGAAACCAGCAACGCCTCCTGAGCTGGCTTTCTCTCATTGCCATTTTCTTTCGAGCACTACTACGGTGCCCGGTCCAGATTTCCTATCTCGATGCACATCTCCGATGCCCGGTACCAAACAGGCTAGGGATGGCAGTGGGGTGGATTTTCACCCCACTCGCCCCGTTTGGGGCGGATTTGGGTAAGAGCTTGTGGAGGTTGGGGCAGATACAGATTTGGCCATATCCGCCCCACGAATATCCGTTTAACCGAAAAAATTTCGAAAATACCATTCACTTATATAAAGGGGATTAAACCCATCTCTCAAACACAGACACACCCTTCGCCTCTCTCCCTCACACAGATCTATCTCACACAGATATGAAGATCTCAATCTCAAGATACTATCTTACAGACGAACCAATATGAAGTTCTCATCTTATGGACGGTTGACCCAACTAATCAAGTAGCGGGTGTGGGAGAATTGTCCTCACACAGATCTCACTCGAAGTTTACTCGAAGACGAAGGGTCGAAGCCTTCCGCCGTCCTCTCCCCATCAGAGATCGAGATAAGATAGATCTGATCTCTGTGATCTGATCTCAGGGATCAGATTCTTTTATTGAATTTTTTTTTTTTTGTAATTTGTTATAAGAATTTTTTGTAATTTTTTTTTTTAAATTCTTTGTAATTTTTTTTTGTTATAATTTTTGTATGTATGAATGAAGAATTATCGAAAAAAAAATTTATGGATATTTGGGCGGGGTGGATATCCCTCAATTCGTGCGGAGCGGAAGTGGTTTTTAAATAAATTTATAAACGGATTGGCGGGGTGAATTTGGGGATCCGTTATTCCTGATGGGGCGGGGATGGATTTGCTCAAATCCGCCCCAATCCGCCCCGTTGTCATTCCTAAAACAGGCACCTTGGATCAAGCACCGTAGAATTAGGGTTTTCTTTTCCACTCATCTTTAATCCCCCACATAGACATCTTCTCGATTGACTGATTTGATTGATTCAGAAAGATACGGGGATGCGCGTTGAGTAGAGATGCCGAGATGAGAGAGAGGGAGTCAAACTAGGACGACTAAATAATCACTCAATTTTGACGAGCATCTCCAAGGTAAAAGCTAAAACCACGTGCACATGACTAATTAGACCCTTCAGGCTATCATCTTTGAAATGGACATATCTCGATGTAAATTTAATTTATGCGTGATCGTTAGATTTACTTTGAGATGCGCACACAATTAAATTTGGACCGTTAAATTTTTCTAGAGATGTATACGATTAAATTTTCCTTGAGATGAACAGTGGCGAATGGTATCACAAGGTCGAATTCAGTCGACGACATCTGGGTGGAAGGGGTTAAGGGATTTAAAAAAACAGTTTAAGATGCAAATTTTTTAAATCAATTGTTGAATTTTCCTCTATATACAATTACGATTTTTTTAAGTAATCTGCTTTGAAAACATAACGTTGATTCAATCTTAGCCTTTGATTCAGTCTTAGGGGTATTGTGGTAATTTGGTAATCTTAGCATTTGATTCAATCTTAGAGGTATTTTGGTAATTTTAGCCTTTGATTCAATCTTAGGGGTATAATTTGGTGGGAATACACTTTTGTTTGAAATATATTTTTTTAAGTCTATAAACTTCAGTCGTCCATTTCGGAAATGTTAAATCTAAAGGCTCTAATTAGTGCACACGAGCCCCCCCCCCCCCCCCCCCCCAAATCCTCAATTTTAGGAGTCCCCCTATTTCTTCATCACTCCAACCACATTCTCTATTTTAACTTTTAAATCATTATTTAAATATATATTTCCCTAGTTTTAGAAAAAAATTATTTAAATTTTAATAATTTGAGGAGAGAAAAGAAAGAAAAGTGACTTATTTTTAATATTTATTAGGATTTGGGGATGGAATAGATGTCCCAAATATAGGGAAAACTGATAGGCAAAGTAAAAATGGGGGTTTGGATAGAGAATCCTTTGGACCAAGGTTTTTCCCGCATGAGACCCAAAAATAGCTTTTTGACTATTTTAGGGGGCTCGTGTGAAAAAATACATGCTCCAAAGGGAACCCCTAAAATTTTTCCTATTTTAACTTCCAACAATTCTAGGGAGCCTAGGTTTGCTGCCTGGGCTTGCTGCCTGGGGGGCGAAATTATCCTTTTGCCCCTCCTTTGTTGTGGTTATATTTAGAGAGTGTTTAAATATGCAGGGGCAAAAGTGTAAAAATGCCACCTAGACAGCAAACCCAGACAGCAGACTCAGACTCCCTAGAAGCACTCTTTAACTTCACTTCTACCTTCCCCTATATTTAGGGGCAACCATACCATCCCCAAATCTTAAATAATATCAAAATATTTCAATTCTTTTAATTTTCCAAATTAAAAACAAAATAAAAACCAAAACAAATGAAAACCCTCGCGTCTCTTCCACTCACACACAGAACTCCAAATCCACTCACGCATCTTCCTCTCCAACAACCTCTTCTACTCCGGTGGCCACGACGTCTCTTCTCCAGCCACCTTTTTCTTCTCGAGGTTATCTTATAACTTATGACCATTCCTAATCACCAAACTATACTTATCCTTCATATTAGTATTTTGAGTTTGTTCATGAATTTGAGTATGTTCATGCCATGAATTTGAGTTCTTCCTGCCAAACTGCACTCTTCTCCAACCACTTTCGTCACGAAGTCCAAACATTGTTCAAAGCATGTGAATCATCAGTATTAGGAAATATTGTCAAGATAGGCATTTATTTTCTAAAAATATGTGTGCGCTGAAAGGATGTGATGGAAGTACAATGGGTGTTTTCGTAATCTTAGTAGACTCCTTCCCATTTTTAAATTCTCATGTTTGTTTTTGTTGGTGGGATTTTTGAAAACGCATATTATGTCTCCTATAACTAACTATTTGCTTTACTGGAAGACCAGAATTTTGATTTGGAGTTTGTATTACTTTAAACATCACCCCTGCACAAGTTGATTTCCATTGCCACTTTTGTTTTTAGACATTTTGCATGCCTTTATGTAGTGCATATCCATTAATTTGATTTGTATGGTTTGGTAATTTGTATTAAGCAACTCTAATATCAAAGATGGCGTAAAGAAGGAAATAAAACAGTCACAGTCTCTTTTATACAACCGAGCAACGAAGAGACTATTCGTAGGGTGACGTGCGGGATATAATGGCACGCTAAATTCAAAAAAATGTGAGCGAAAACAAATAGATAAAAAAGTGATCGAGACAATCGACCAACCGAAAGATTTTAACAATATTAAGTTAAATGCAAATATACAATTGGGATACTAACCGCCACGAAGTTAGTGGATACATAAACATGCCCACTAACTGGGAGGAGTAGTTGATGATACATCAAAATAGATCGATCATCATGACCATATACGTGGCAGAGAACATCCATCGTGAAGATATGACGTCTCATCTACTGAGACAATTTGTAAAACCCTAGAAGAATAAAACCAACCACAGAGGCCCACTATAAGAAGATATAATCAAAGCCCGAATCCAGGCCCGAACGAATCAAAGCCCAAATTCAAAACTGACACAAGTTCTCTCATAAAAAAATGAACGTTGCACCAAAAAGAGTCGTTGAGGGAATTACGTCTCCATGGATCCACGGACGCATCTCCATCAAGGAGGAAACTGTTACGAGAAACATCTCATTCCGTTGTGCCTTCACATGCTTAAGTCACGCAGAAAATTAACTACGACCAATATAAAAGGTAAAAGGAACATTCGACACAGGTATGCAACTTTAACTGAGTTTTGTCCAAATTTACTTTCTTTTGCAAACATAGTTGTTGACTTAAGCATCCGAGTGCATTCGGCCATCAAAAATGTGGTTTTTGGCAGTCTAACATCTGTTTTACAGGTTAAACTCACAGGAAAGCGATTTTTGGACGCATCACATATTATCCTTAAATCCTAAAAAAATATTAAAAAAACTCTAAAATCTTTTCATTTGTCAAATTAAAATTAAGTTGAAATTAATAATAGTATAATTAAAAAAGTATCTAAATAATTGTGTAATAATATATGATGATACACAAAAACGGTTACATCCCTAAGCCATACACGTGTCATGATGATCTCGAGGAATTACGAGCCCCAGTGTCAACCCAACATTGATCCGGCCCAAGCAGTTCTTAGTTCGCCAGACGGACCAGAACTCTTACAACATGCTAGGCCCACACGTCTCACAACTATCCTCAATACCCGTAAGTCCTACTAAGGCAAGTATCTCGAGGATCAGCTTCGAATAGGCTATTACAACAGCTCTCTACTTTCAACTAGGAAGCAAATACCATAGTACTTTCCACGCAAAAAACTTCCTTCTACGGATTGCTCTTGGATTGGGAACTATCTTCCGCGTATCTAGGAGCATAGGGCTAATAGGAACTTCCTCTTCTACAGCACGACTCCTAATTAGAAAATGATCTTCACAAATATCTCCTTCCTAAACTACGCCTTCAATGGCCTAGTAGAACCAGGACTCCTGCACTATAAATAAGACATGAGATTGGTAAGCTAAGGTACGCTACAAAATCCATGTTTACAACATTACACCTTCCTCAGATCCTTGTCTGACTTTAACATCGGAGTGTCATCGGCCACTACGACGGTGGTTCGTGGCTCACGTGTGTTACTTGTGCAGGTCAGCGGGACTAGATCAAAGCAGGGAGCGAAAAATGACTGAATCAGTTTGGTGTCGTCCGTGGGGACGACAAAGTTCCTAACTTTTCACTAGCACCATCTCCCTTCAAACCCCAGAGAGATGGTGACCACTAAATCAAGCAACAACGGAGAACAAGGGGACATTTCAAATGCTCAGGCTGGCGTTGTACCGCCATTTTCAACGGTTCCAGTCATGCACGGACAACAGACTCACGCCCCCGCACCAACAACAACAACGACGGACCTCAGAATAGATATGTTGTCATCTCAGATACATCAGATCGCTAAAGTGGTTGAGGCTCTCACACAACAAAATCCACCACCTACTAATGGAGACCATGAGCAGCACGAGTCTTCATCTCCGGAGGATGGATGAAAGCCAGCACAGGAGAGTTAAGCCCTCATTAGTTCTCATTGGACTAGAGTAGGTTGCGCGGCTAACACTGAGCTTGCCGCCAAGGCATGGAGGCTCGACTCTCAGAACCCTCTCCGTAGAGGGGCACACGACTCAGACGTGTTGTATCGTCTCTCTGTCCTACTATTTGTGGACCAAATCATGAATGAGGCCCTTTTGAGGAAGTTCATTCCCCCGAAGCTCAACTTCTACGACGAAACCACTTACTCATTCGACCACCTGCGCCATTACCAGCACGTAATGGCTCTCAAATAAAGACCTGAGTTGGTGATGTGTAGGACTTTTTCCACTAGCCTGAAGAAGTCAGCACTAACGTGGTTTCACAACCTTCCGCCAAGGTCGATCGACTCCTTCAAGACATTGGCAAAGGAGTTCCTGACACGTTTCGTTGGGAGCCAGCATTTCCGAAAAGGTCCATACTTCATACTCTCTAAAGCATAAGTCCAATGAGACACTCAGAGAGTATGTCACATGCTTCAACAACAAGTTGACTCATTGACGGATATAGCCGTGACAACCTTCACTGCGAGCCTCAATGAGGGAAAGCTCTATGAAGACCTTACCTTCAAGCCCCTCTGGACATGACAGAGCTCCTCAAGAGCGCCCAGAAACACATTACCTTGGAGGAGTTGATGATCGTGAAGAAGGAAACCGAAGGCGAGAAGAAGCCATTCGCTCCTAAGGACAAGAAGGAGGGAAAGAGACGCGAGGATGAAGAAATGAGCAAGAAAAAGCGCAGTGAAAACTGACAACATGTCAGACCCTAGTCGATTCAGGCAAGAAAAAGCCTCCAACTACGTTGGATCTAGAGCCATGACACGCCTCAATTCTAGCTTACCAAACGTACTAAACTCCATGAAAAACTGGAAAGATTTGATGTGGCCCCCAAAGCAGCGCGAATATCCCTCCAAGCGTGACAGTACTGCGCCTACATAAAGAATGTGGCCACGATACCAACGACTGCAAGAGTTTGAGGTATGAGGTTGAGTATTGGATCTACAAGGGCAAACTAAAAGGATTCCTGAACTCTAAGAAGCGACCAGAATGAACCAGGGATCGGGGGAGTCAGTTAAAGAAATATAGAAAAGGCTTTATGGATAATATATGTCTTTCATGGAGTCCGACCGAATGAAGACCAGTCGTACAGGTTCCGCAAGCGGACTCTACTGGAGATGCAAACACAACCCGCGGACGAGGACATATGCATTTGCCACTCGAGGGTTCAGAGCCCCATTCCCACTTTGACCACTACGGATAAAGACCTCGAAGGAGTCCGAGCACCACACAACGACGCCCTAGTCATCTCGGTATCCATTGTAAGGTAGGAGGTAAAAAAAGCTCTGGTGGACACAGGAAGCTCGCTCAATGTCCTATTCTACAACCCGTTCTGCAATATGGATCTCAAGGAGGAAAACCTGACATCTACAGATTACCCACTGATTGGATTCAACGGGCGTAAATGATTCCCCATCATAAAGATAAGGTTAGCAATAATAGCAGGAGAGCTGCAACTAAGAAATGTCTTGTTTCTGGACTTCATGGTAGTAAACGCATCATCGACCTACAACCTTATCTTGGGAAGACCATGGCTCCACCAGATGAAAACAGTAGTTTCCACCATCACCAGTGCGTTAAGTACACCGCTAACCACTCCGAATGGACAATACGTAGAGACCAACCTACGACACGAAACTGCCATTACGCCGCACTAAAACAAATAGAATGCTCCCAGATCCAACTACATCTTGCGGATCAGCCTGAACCAGTGCCAAGTCGAATGACGACAGAGGCCAAAGCACGCGGGAACACAACCCCTCGACCTTCTGTTGGTGCAGAGACTAACCCCCCTACAAGATCTACTCTTTAGTAACCTCGGTAACGCCAGCAAAGCCCAACAGTCCGCTGAGAACTCTAATGATCTACAAGGGCCATCCGAATTCACATAAGATCTACTCTCCGTCAACAGTTAGCTTTTTTCAATTTTTTATTTCCCTTTCCATAGTCAATGTAGAGTTTTAGTTATTCAAGACTTGTGTGATTTGCAATCATTTAATAAATAAATAAAGAATTACGGAAACAAACTATATTGATTACTAGAAAGATGTAACTACAAGCGCCTTGAGATGGATACAAAAGACTACATACTACAAGCATCTGAATTTGGTGCGACATGAAGTAAAGACTCGCTTAGACGATCCAACTATGTAAGGTGTCCGAAGAAGGCCATGCAAGCTATTTGCAAGTGACAACAAAGACATTCAATGGACTTCGTTCGACCCCTTCCTAAGATAGAGGACAAAGTGTCAGAGGGAATTGAAATGACAGAGCATTTGATTGCTCTATCGAATCACCCCAAGAAAGTGACATGTTAGCAGCGATGCAGACCTTACAGCGGATGACTGACTTCCTTGAAAGACATCCTACATCCTTGCAAACTTCCTCAAACAGTTTTCGCCCTCCGATAGGGGATAGAAGAAGGCGGATGAGGATGGTCACAAGCGACGAAGCAGTCAAGGTCTCACAGTGCTGCCAAGCGAGAATACTTTTTCCCTACGCGGTACCAGGGTGACTAAGAGCTATCACCATCGGAAGCACCGCGCACCCGCTAACACTTCTATCAACCATGAGTTAGCAAAGGGAACCGCATACATGCGGACACAAGTGGCACAAAACAACACCAAGGCGTCTCCCTTAATAGAAAATCCGTACTACTTCTCCTCAATATGAGAAGAAATTACGAGATCTCAACAAATCAACTATGTGCCCACCTAGGATAGGTGACCATGCATAACAGTGATTATAATCGTGCCTGATCGGTGCAAATGTCAGAACATCCGAAGACTCCATTGTTGGAGATCTCCCTTCAGCCTTTGGAAACTCAAAGTTTTTTCTTCAAACAAGAACATTACAAGAGATACGCTCTGCAAAGGATAGTGCCTACAACGATTGGAGAACATCATTTTATAGACATGATGATTCACCAAAAGGGCATCCAACATTAACTGTCAAGCATTGAATACCGTATGAGAAACGAGGAGACGACGGTTCTCGAGGAAACTGTTCAGACCACGTTCATCTAATTAATGGCGCTGCATGAAACGCTATCAATTGAAGGGGAGTAACCGATACTCAACCGTCCCGCAGCCTATGTTGTACACGTGTTACCGCATGATATACGTTGTACACGTAGCACAGCCGTGCAGAAAACCCTAGCTCTTCCTCTTCGAGCCCATTGGCTCGGCCCACTATTCAAACAGTATTCTGGTACATGCTTGGCACGGGCACCAGAAATCCAAATCAGCATTGACGCACGGTTCGTACCTACTGATCACTGTTTAATTTAAGGTAATGTTTTCCACACAGCGCGCGACACTAGCGGACATGGGTTTGCACACCCTCAAACAAGTAGAGTCTATCTCCAACCGGGCAAGCTTAGTCAGCCAAGGCTGATGACGATGACTTTTGGTATGTCTCGACACCTAGTTCGCCCATCACGGATTTCGATGGTTTAGGAAGTGGGAGTTTAATAAGTGCTATCGCGTCGTGTGACGACGACTCGCCAGGGATCGTTGCCCCCTTCGTGGTCAATGATCATCGAACCCGATCAGGTAAGCCTAGCTGGTGACGACTAGCAACGAAAACTTCTGATCAAAGCCCAGACCTGTAGCCCTCACTGCGCGGGCGTAGATGGTTTTGAAGGTGGGAGTCTAGTCAGTCACGAACTAATTCCAACGGCATTCCATGGGACAACTGCTTTTCAGCGTGGCCGCCGAATTGCCAACCCTGGACTTGTAGCCCCACTAAGCGGGTGTAGATAGTTTAGAAAGTGGGAGCCTAGTTAGTCACGAACAGATTCTGACGGCTTGCCACGGGACCACTGCTTTTAAGCGTGGCCATCGATTTGCCAACCCTGAACTTGTAGCCCCACTGAGTGGGTGTAAATAGTTTAGAAGGTGGGGAGCCTAGTCAGTTACGAACTGATTCCGACGGCTTGCCACGGGACCACTACTTTTCAGCGTGGCCGCCGAATTGCTAACTCTGAACTTGTAGCCCTACTGGATGGGTGTAGATAGTTTAGAAAGTGGGAGCTTAATCAGTCGCGAACTGAATCCGACGGCTCGCCACAAAACCACTGCTCTTCAGCGTGGTCGCCGAAAACTCCCAAATTTATAGCTTGATGCGCACAGGTGTAAATGATTTGGAAGGTGATAGCCTAGTCAGTCCGGAACTAATTCTGACGGCTTGCCACGGGACCACTGCTTTTCAACCTGGTCGCAGAACCCCTTTGACTCGAACTTGTAGCCTCCACCACGCGGGTATATATGGTTTGAAAGGTGGGAGACTAGTTAGTCCTCGACTGATGTCGATGGCTCGTCACGGGACTACTGCTATTTAGTGTAGTCGCCAAATCTTTACTTCCCAAACCTATAGTCCACATTGTTCGGACATAGAGGGTTCGAAAGGTGGGAGCCCCAAGCAGCTCACCACGCGACCACCGCTCTCCTACGAAACAACGCCCGCAAAATCGAATCTAGCTAAGTCAGTATCTTCACGCTCAAACGGACTGGCATCCTATTACCAACAAAGACAACTCGCGCTGACACATAGATCATCCGACTAATGCCCAAATAAATGCTACAGTGTGTCAGCTCGAGCTTACGACGCCTGACTCGGTACAAACGCTTCAGCGCGTACGCTCGACTATCGCAACTCGCTCTTAGCAGCAACTGCAACTGACCAACTAGAAAAGCAAGGCAAGCCTTCAATAGTAAGACCTCGAGGACAAGACAACTCGGGCAAACCAATCCCAGGCTAAATTGTTCGCAACATGCCTGCTATCTGACATGACTATGCAACAGGTTCTTTGAGTCATTCGCAACGTAAACGGTCAAGCTCCTGGCTGCAGATAGACCACTCGACGTCTTAATGGTTCAACTTGCCTGTGTCAAAGCAAGACGACAAGGCAAAACGAAAAACATACAATAAAGGCAACGAGCACAAAATGGATAAAACTGTTTTCATTAATGGTAGAACAAAATGTGTATAAGAATACATAGTTCACTCCTTATTGGGAAAAGGTACAGAAACAGAAGAGCTAAGCTTAGTGGGGAAGAAGCAGGAGTCACGTCTACACGCACTACGCCCTGGGAATCAGGGTCCAAATTGTCCTCCTCATCCGATGACGCAAAGGCAGTGACAAGTCTACATACGACATCTTCTTATAGCGGCCGAGATCCCATTTCGAATGCTCCTCCTCATCAGTGCCAGCTGCTCCAGCCTGCCGTGTACGACCCAACGAAACTCTCATTTGCCTTGTTCCTGCAGAAGGTCTTCCTCTCGCGTCAGCAAGTTCACGCTCCAACAACTCCAACTTGCATGTCAGCGCATCAACCTGAGACTGCTCTGTGGCCAGACTACTTTTCATAACACTAAGATCATGTCATTCCAATTCGAGTTGGTCTTTGGCCTTCATTGCCTCTCGGGTATTGAACTCCACATCAGATTCCAATTGTTGCTTCTGAGCAGCCCAATCAGCCTCATTCGAAGCATTCTCTTCAGCAAGAAACCGCAGTTCAGAATGCGCCTCAGCCGCAGCTTCCTGCATAGTCTCCACATCTCGGCAGATTTGGTTCAATTCCTGTTTGAGTCCGTCTCTCTCTGACACCGCCTTTGCCAAATCACGCTCAAGGGCCTCTATACGAGTGCTCTGAGTGTCTGCGACCGTGATTGACTGCTCCAGCCCCTTTTCCTCAGCTTGCTTCAGTAGCCACTCAATTTCATAAAGCGCATCAGAATACAACGCCTACATGTGCGAGAAGACACGCTCCATGGTATATACCCTCTCACGAGCTGCCTCAGCTTTTGTCCCAGCAACGACCACCTGGCTCAAGTGAGACATACCCAACATAAGGTATTTTAAACCCTTATCCATACATCCTTCTAGCGCATCCTTCTCGAATTTTGGAGTACAATACATCAACCAGCTGTAACGCCTGCTTATATGCTTCCTCGAAGCATACTCCACATCAACCTCTTGGTGCCAAGCCTGAGTGCTCATCCTTACCAAGTCTGGTGCAAACAGGCTTATTCATGCATCCGGATGAAGCTTTCCCGGATCAAGAATCACGCCTGCACCACCATTCGCAGTTGCCACTGTTCCCTGGCTCTCCTCCACGACCTTTCCCTTGTCACGAACAACCGACCCTTTAGTTGAAACGACTTGACAGGATCCAGAGGGAGAGGAGGAAGCGAATTATCTAAAGGACCCTCCAACACTTTGAGCTGTGGCCTGGAACGAGACGGTGAACAATGTGGAGTAAATGAAACTTGGCCCGTGCCACCACGGCTATTATCAGATAGCACACCAATGGGATGATCAAATTCCACAACCGCAGGCGGATCTTCATAGGAACATTCTATTCGAACAGTTCCGCATGAATCAGCACCGACAGAACCCACCATTGCAACGACAGAACCCGCCATTGCAACGACTAGTTGCTTATTCAAAGCTTGGGCATGCGCATCACTAAGATTCGACCTGTCTTCAACCCTTTCAAACCGTAGGTAATCTTTCTCCCAGTCGGATACATCAGTCTCTGCCTTAACGGGCTGATCAGACTCGCACTATTCTCTCACAAGAGTGAGCTGCGCTAAAGGCAACCCAGTTCTGACATGGGACCTCTTCGAACTCACGAAAGAGGCAAGCGTCTCAGACAACTCCTCCACGTCCGACAAAACATGAGCTTTGACCCTAGCAGTCTTCCTCTTCCTAGAAGGGGTCCCATCCTCAAGCATAACCCGTGATGTTCGGTACAAAGTGGGGGCTACGTGCCAGTTTCCCATAGCACACTATGGATGAAGTTGGGGACGCTTATGACATCCACCACGTTCCTCGTTGACAAGCCGCAGAATGTTTCCATAATATTTTGCTCCTCTAGGGTAAGGGGAGCAGTGGGAAAACTTCTCGCAAAGAAACACAAGCAATGATTAGCTAAACTGCAATCAAGCATAGCAGAGTCAAAATAAAAAGCTACACTTACGAAGCGGCATGAACTCTCGTTCGAGCGAACGACCCTTGAACCGGAAGTACTTTGAATTCGTAGGGGCCAGGAAGCAATACTTTTGCCAGGACTTGAAGTCATCTGGAAAATTCGTGAAGCAGGTCGACGACGTCATCTTATAGACGACATTACCCTTCAACCGAGGAGAAATCAACAACTGGATTACCCGCAGAGTCACGCGGAGGTTGGCCTCCTTTGCCCTGATCAGAATGAAAAGGATAATCATATATCCATTAGGTCCCAATTGGGCGGAAGGAATCCCAAAAAGGTCCAAGAATTCCCAAATCACGTCCAGAACGGGAAAATGCGTTCCAGTTTGAAGCATCCTATAATGCAAGCAGATAAACCCCGCTGGTGGCGACATTGGTGTCTGGTCACCCTTCAAGACATACAACGACAAGTCCTCGAGGACCCCAAACTTTGTACGGATTTCAAGGAGGCCGGGCTCAGAAAGCAACCTGTCTTCGAAAAACTCCAGACCCTTGGCCAAGGTTGCGTCATCAAGAAGGTTTTGTTGAGCCATGAAGAAAACGAACAAATATCTTCTAACCAAAAGATAAACATAACAGTATTTTCAAAAGCAAATAAAATAAAAGAGTCAGATTCCGCACTACAGATGACCTAAATAGGGATTTGGTTCCCGCCTCTTTTCTGCTGAATTGATGCACGTTCATTTAATGCAGCGCGCGGCTCAAACAACAATTCATACTCAATTGTCATGAGCGACATATCTTTTCAAGAGATGACTTAGCGAACCGATGTGACAACCCACTAAATCGAGGGGAGTAGCTGATGATGATACACAAAAATGGTCACATCCCTGAGCCATACACGTGTCATGATGATCTCGAGGAATTACGGGCCCCAGCGTTAGCCAGACACTGATTCGACCCAAGCGATTCTAAGCCCACCTAATTCAGTCTGCCAGATGGGCCCAAACTCTTACAACATGCTAGACCCACACTTCTCACAACTATCTTCAATACCCGTAAGTCCTACTAAGGCTAGTATCTCGATGATCAACTTTGGACAAGCTATTACATTATCTCTCTGCTTCCAACTAGGAAGCAAATACCATAGTACATTTCATGCAGGGAAACTTCATTCTACGTATTGCTCTTGGGTTGTGAACTATCTCCCACATATCTAGAAGCACAGGGCTAACATGGAACTTTCATCCTACAACACGACTCCTAATTATAGAAGGATCTCCACAAAGATCTCCTTCCTAAAATACGCATTCGATGGCCTGGTAGAACCAGGACTCCTGCACTATAAATAAGACATGAGGTTGATAAACTAAGGTACGCTACAAAATCCTTGTTTACAATATTACACCTTCCTCAGATCTCTATCTAACTTTAGCATCGGAGTGTCATCGGCCACCACATCGGTGGTCCGTGGCTCACGTGTGTTACTTGTGCATGTCAGCGGGACTAGGTCAAAGTAGGGAGCGGAAAAGGACTACATCAGTATATATTTAAGTTGAAATTAATAATAGTATAATTGAAATTAAATTGATATAAAAAATGGAAAGTATATTTAAATAATGATGAAAAAGTTAAAGTATGGAATGTGGTTTGAGTGATGAAAAAATATGGGATCCTTAAATTAGCAAAAAAGCTAAAATGAGGTATCAAATTTAACTTTTACCCTTGGAGACGCTTTAATAGGGGTGAGCATCACATCCCGCAATCCCGATCCCGTCCCGGTCTCATTCCATCCCGTCCTAATTTTTTCGGGTTCTTTTGGGATTGATCAGACCAATCCCGATCCCATCCTGTCCAAATCTAGAGTGGAATGGGATCAGGATGAAGATTTTTCATCCCGCCCATCCTCTTCGGTCCTGAATTTATTTATTTAATATTTATTAATATTAATTTTAATCAAACTACTATTCTAAATAAAATCTTAGGATGTGTTGAAATTAAATAAAAACATCTATTGTTTGAAAACTTACTTACTTGATTAGGTGTTATTTGTTTAGATAGAAATTTTAGTTTGAATATTTTAAGTCAAATGGAACCCATGAAAATTTATGCATTTTTTCACATTTTAGATTGGTAATACTACAATTATTCTTGTATCACATAGATGATGCTTAACAAAAATACTGTAAGTTCATTGGACCATAAATTTTATATGACATTTAATATTGTTATAATGAAAGTTATATGTACATAAATTAAGCATTATTTGTGTGTGAGAAATGTGAAATGAAATTATTTTGTTATTTTTCATTGTAGGACTATTTAGTACATGCTCATCCAGTCCCAAACCCGTTTGAGATGTGACGAAGTCGGGATGACGTCGATCTCGTCCCGATCTCGAACGAACGAGATGGAATAAGGATGATGTCTATCTCGTCTCGTGCTCGCCCCTATTCACTAATCTTTGTTTTGTTTTGTGTGTGGAAAACTAAAATAAAAGTGACTCTGGCATACACTCGGTGACAAAAGTGGGTTATATCACTCATCCTATGTTGTGTTAGATTGAGGATGCCATAAAGGTGCTTAAAGTCACTTATATATGAAATTCTATCAACCACGGTGGTGCAACAATACATACATCTTCTAACTTTAAATTGATGATACATCAAACTGTCACCCGATCATGGTCATACATGTGGTGCAAAACAAGTAGTCTTTGGCAATCTAACATTGTTTTAATGGTCAGATCTCAAAGAAGACATATTTGAAAACATCATGAATTGCAATAAAGTACTTAGAGCCAAACTAATAAGTAATTGAAGTAAATCAACCTTGTTATTTTTTAGTCAAGCTTGTGTATTACAAGTTACAATATTCAGTTTTCCCTATATAGATTTATTCGGGAATAAATTTTCCTTGCATAGTTATACAAACAAAGGAACTCCATATTTTTTGGAGTGCCTAGTACCTCCCTTTTCCTAAAGTTCACGTGGGATACTGTGAAGACCCATCCAGAATTTAAGGAGAAAATACTCTCTCAATTTGCAACCTTCATCCTGACCATTTGGCACACCTGTAACAATTGCATTTTTCAAAAAACCAAATTCAACGCCCAAAGGTTTAGGAGTTCTTTCCAGAGTACCTGGTCTGCTTGGAAACACCAATGATTTTCTACTAATTCTAATCACACAAGGCATGGGGGAGCCTTTACTTCCGAAGACAATATTAATCCATTCTTTATCCATCATGTCCTTCAGTAAGCTGTCACTCGACTTAAATTTGTCTCTTCCCCTTATTCTCCTATGAGACCCCATACTGAGTTGACCACCTTTCGGATGACAATGATACATGACCAGATCCATTCAACTAGATGTCACAGACTTAACCTTAGATACTTCAAGTTCAAACCTATCCCTCATTCCCTGTATCCATACATGATAGTATAAGTCACATATGAATTTTTTTTTGCCCAATCTCAACAGGGAGCGGTCGGAGTTTATGCAGTCAACATGCATGGTGAGGTGCTTGCACGGGTGGCTTACCCGATCACAGGGAAGGTGATTGACAGTACCACGACGAAGTGCTATGCAGCTGAAACGACTCTTCTTCTGATCCAAGCCAAGCAATGACAAACATGTTTTTTTATGGAAGACTCAGGGACCCTTCACACTATTTTACATGATGATCAGAAGCAACCTAGTTTAGCCATGGGCTGAGCATGACGACCATTTATTAGCATCATACAACGACTGCTTTCTTTTTATAGCCTTTAGTTCTGTAATTTTATTTGTCGAGACCTTATAACTTTGAGGCTCAACAACCTAAGTATCATAACAGTCCAACAAATATGTAATTTGCTTTAGTTTATATGCTATATGACAGCCTGAACCGGATACATTTAAGGGCAAAAAGAAGATAGGGACGCTTCTGTGGCACGGCTTGGAAGATGGTGATTTAAATTAGAACTAATATTTTCCGATTGAGAAAGTAATATTCTTCACGTTTAGATAAAGACAAACACATGAGTTTGATTTCATGCACGATACAAGTCCATTTCATTTTCCGGGCCATATTACACTACACGTACTTGTCGTCGCCAACCCGCGCGCGAACGAATGTCTGATAACTCAATCCAATCCGATCTAATGGTGTGCGTGTGAAAGCAATAAAGGACGTCTATATCAAAAAGTAAAATTAATCAAGACAAAAGTGACAGACCACAGAGGAAATTGGAGAGGAGAGGAGGGGGAGGGGTAACCCTACGAACCAGGGCTACCCTAGTGGGTACCTTCCCTACGCTCTACAGGACCCTATAAACACCAGAGCCGTACTTAACATGACGTCAGTCATGCATGAAATGGAATGGAGAAAATTTCAGAGAAAAAACTATGCAGTGTAGGGTCCAACTCCCAATTCTTTCTTCTGTTTTTCTTTTTCTTCCCTTCTTCGTAACTCAATTATTGAGACCAAGCTTTTAATACCCTCCTTGCCATGGACCCACACTTCAAAAAACCTAAACAATACCATTTAAGATGATGTAATTGATCAAGAATCATGGATTACCTCTCTAATTTTGATTTTGATGGTAGATTAAGTTAGGGGAGATACTTGCACCCACGAATTTTCTATCTTCACGCCTCTATAGTGTTATAATGAATTGAATGGTTAATAACTTAAGTTTTAAACTAGATATTTGCAATTCAAGCCTCTATGATTGCTATTATTCTTACTTGTAAGCTAAAACAATCGCAAAAAACAAATTTAATTAGTAATTATAAACAAAAGAGAAAACACCTTCACCTAATTAATAAGTTGATTTTTATTTTATCAATTTTTTTTTGCTAATACTAATCTGATTAATTGGATGATTAAGATTGTGGTGGCTTAAATCTCACGTCTTGAGTTTTATAACCACCAAAAAAAATATTGCTGCCTGATAACGTGAAATACATGTTATTTCCATGGACCCCTCTCCCCAATCCATTAGCTTCATTTTTATTTCAATTTCAAATTCCAAAATTTGTTAGGTATGTTTCCCCACCATGCAATCATCGCTTTCAATTTTTTCTGACTAGAGAGGATCTCATGCAACTGTCCCAAAAACATGTATATTAAAGTGATTAGTTTTGTTGATTTCGCCAATGTATTGAATAATTTCGTTAAGAGTCGTGATGATCTCCTCCATGGATGGATCGAGAATGGTGAGAAATTCTTCATTTCACTGCTCTCATGCTCTCGCCTGTGGATTAGTACTTATTATTGTTGTTTTTTCATGAAGATATTGAATTCTCTCATGTGGCTTTATAGGGGAATTCTAATTGTCGAGGAAACCAGCGAGACCCCTCACGATGCGTGCCTCCCATCCTCTACACGCATCGCGAGGGAGATGGAAGGTCCTCCCTCGCTGTTCTCCTCGCCAGTTAGCCAAACTCGGCTTTATATCATGTACTTCATACTAAACTGTTGTTCATTTGGGATGAAAAGTATATGTAGGACACAATCATGATTGTGATTAAAATGATACTCAATGTTCTATAATTAGAAAGGCTTTGGACTTTGCCAAGTTTGAGCAATCATTTTTTTCGTTCACCCTAGCCTTGCTTCTTGTGATTGAGACTATAATTATGCCTTGATTAAACACATTCATTTGATGAGCGATGGGATTGCTCATACGTAATCTGTACTAAATGTCTATATATTGTCTTACATTAGAAAACATTTATCAAATTTCACAGATAACTGGATTAGAAAAACAAGTCATCCGTCTAACTATCAAATCCTAGATATCATCGCTTGATCAGTAGGGTCTATTGTTTTTACTTTTTAGTAAGCGTGATTTTCAGCAAAACAAATTAAGAAAATCACGTAGCATATATCTCATAATAATCCATACACTACACTATTAAACACCATCCATGCACCTTCCTGAAAAATCAATCTCATAATGAAATATGATTTTTGTTAGACCAGGTGAATGAAAAACTTTATAATATTAACCCCATGGCTTGTTGTTGAGTGATGTCGGTTGTACATAGAGATGCATATCGAGACAACTAAGATGGCATCACGTATCTTGGAATTTTGTATGTTATCGCTAAGCACAATGGTCATCCAACCAAAACAAATTAGCACACTGATCGGAATTATTAAGAGACTGATTTCTTTTATTCTGTCATTTGTTTCTTTAATTATTCTCTTAATTTAGGATTTAAGTCCATCACAATTCAAGCCAGCTCAAACATATGACTTGGATTATCTGAAGCATGGTGTAAATTCATCTGCATGCACCATTTGAAAAGAAGCTTTCCCTCCCCATATTTATTTATATGTTTTTAGGCTAATTATGCTGTCCAATAAATTAGGAATGCCCCCAAATTATTGATTAGGCTCATGCTCCTTAGAGTAAATTTTTTTTTTCTTCCATCAATTATGTTGGATGGAAACTAATTCACATCGATATATCATTTATTTGATCTCGATGGAGATAAAAATGTTAGCATTCTCTATCTATGAAATTAGTCCAATTACATTAAGAATATTCGAATTCAAATCCCAAATTCCAACAGTTGACAACCTATTATACAATAATAAAATATTACTAAGTACCACCAATATTTTTAAACATCCATAATTTAATTGACTTTAGATGGTCGGTATTTAAAATTTGATTACCAATTTTCTGAAAAATATTAGAAATACATGGTTTGGTGGTATAACATAAGCAGTGCGAGTATATAATAAAAGATGATATCTATGTAGGGCTCACAGCAACCTAAACATAGGTTATAATATTCTAAACTAAAACAATCAATATTTTTAACTTCTTGAGCTGGTTTTACTAAACTAAACCTTCCTAACACGAAGTGATTACTTAATGGTAATGGATATTTTTCTATTTTATTATATAACAAAAAAATGAATTAATAAAGAAATCCCAATATAAAATAAAAGATATGGGGGGTTTTAATTCTAGGCACGTCATTACTAGACCAAACCAGACAAGAGGAGCTGAGTCAAGTGGGGATTACATTAACTAATTGTTTAACCACTTAATTTACTTATAATAATCATCATCATTCAATTCAATTATAAGTAAATGATACAACCAGAGTTATTTTTATATGCTCAAGCTAATTCAAAACCCACCATAGGATACCGTATACAATAATTGGCTCGGCTATTTATTTTAAGGTAATACAATTATGCATCTAGTGAAAATTGATTAGTTTTTACTTTTAACAACATAAATAATCACATGGTATGCATTATCAAAAATAAAAAATAAAAACAAAAAATCGCATGGTATAATTTTACCCTAAATTATTTTCAATCCTTTCTTAAAGTTGATTATTCTTATTGAGCAACCAAAGTGTTTTTTTTTTTTTTTTGTTAAAAGGAAATTTCATATAGCAAAACACTAGTGAATATTACACCAAAGTCTACTCATTGATTTAGCTAAATTGTGGGCTTCATAGTTCAACTTGCGATTAATAAATTTACAATACCATAAATTCTGAATAGAAAGCAAGCGTCTAATGTTACTGATAATAGGGCGCCACACCCATCGCGTGCCCAAAAAAGAAAGATGAGGATCATGTTTCAGAATAAAATTGAGTCGCCTAAATCTCCTAGGAGTAGTCCTATTTTCCATTGCTTAGCCTGTATCAAAGTAAGGGCCGCCTTAACCGCTAGACACTCCGCCATTGTACTGTCAGTAATTCTGCCAGCAATTGGTCCTGCAACTTTCACCAAAACCTCGCCCCTGAAGGTTCATTGCTATAATGCCCATAAAACCTTGTCGAGAAGAATCAATAAAGAAACTGACATCATAAGAGACTACTATCATATCTTGAGAAAGAGAATC
Source organism: Berberis vulgaris (assembly GCA_963556465.1). Lineage (NCBI taxonomy): Eukaryota > Viridiplantae > Streptophyta > Magnoliopsida > Ranunculales > Berberidaceae > Berberis > Berberis vulgaris. Next base: position 62,793,414 of record OY747134.1, on the reverse strand, counting down.
GGTTAGAGAAAGTCTAGGATCTAAAGTACAATTAAGAATGTGGGATCTGGCACGATGAAATTGGTTCTGGAAGAGACCCGCCAGGGTGGAGACATATAAGCAGCAACAAATAAAGTGTTATTGTTAATTCCAAGAAGAGTGTAAATTCAAAATCGAAAATGCTAGAAAACCATGTTTTTGTAACCATGGTGATGTGGTGTGATCTTGAAAGAATGATAAAATTCTCAAAGTGTTTATGTGTATCTCGAGATTGTAAAAAAACATTCTCTAACGATACCACATCATCCTGGTTATAAAACATGGTTGCAAAACCTTCCCTAGCCTTACTCATTCAAAATAGGTCGTGTTAGTTCAAACATATAAGTATAAGAACCCAAACTATCCCACAATGACCTGTTACCATAGCTGGGCGATGCATACGTTATTGCCCTTGCATACATTCGCATGGTGAGCTTGCATTTGGGTGCGCAGCGTGCGCCTAACCGCGGTGAAAGTTGCCACAATTCACCTGTTATGTGTTTTAAGTTTTGGTTTAACAATTCAATTTGCATTTCAAACAGTTTTATTGGAAATGTTCTGCCTAACTTAATTGTCACGTTTGAGGATGCGTGTACACGAGCTCTAAGTAAATTCTTGGACAAAAAAAAAAAGGTCGTACACTTGTAATAGTGTCAAATGGTGAAGAAAATGAGTCAACTGTTGTTGAAGAATATCAAGTCTAGATGTGCCTGGTCGTAGGGAGCATATGCCTGGAGATATGAGTGTGAAACTCCTATGGTGTATATTGTATCAAAATTTCAGACCATTCCAAAGCTTATGGATGAGAGAAGGTGAGAGATAAATGATGGAATGGGAAGGAAGGTGTTTAAAAACTTAAGAGAGATTTAGGTCCACCTACTGGTGGTTAGAGGATTGAACACCTTAACCAAGCTGTGTAAGTGTAATTTTAAGTAACACCATCACCACCAACAGCTCAAGCTACAACACCAACTGCAACAACAGCTGCAGATGAACAAGTTTAGTTTTGATTGATTAATGGGGGTGAGTTATTATTATTAGAGTTCCTGAACTCAACCAAAGATGGGTTTTTTTGGTGTGGGGTTGTGCAAACCTCACGTGTGGTAAATGATGATTGATGGATCAACTTATTTAAAAGAAAAAAAAAAAAAAAAGTAGAGGACTTGGGGGTTGTTTTTGTTTTCATTGTTGGTTGTTTGCTTTTACACATTTTTCTTCTTTCTTAATTTCTAGATTCGTTCTTGTATTGGATCGATGAAACCAGAGGAGGAGGAATTGTAGTTGTTTATTAGTTTGAAATCTTGGGATCATTTTGTCTCCAGTTTTGGCTTCTCTGTTTCGGCCGATCGCTCTCTGATTTCCTGCTTTTCTGCTCCCCATGCCCACAACAACCTACCACTTGCTCTTCTCTTCCAGGTATAAGTTTTTAGCTTATTTTTCTTTCTGGGTTTTGAGTTTCAAGTTTGCTTGATCATTGCATGTTGAATCAATCTATAGATGGGTTTTGATGATTGGGGTTCATGCAAAATGGTGCTAGTGATCAAAAGGTGTGATTTTGTGTCTGGGTTTTTGGTTTATTTTTGAGTTGTTGTGTTTATTTATCTTCTATGGTTGGGGTTTGTACAGTGTTAATGTTTGGTTTCTGGGTTTCTTCTTCTGGATTGTCTTCTTTTTCTGTGGTGTGCGTTGCTTTTCTTTTTCCAATTTTGCTTGACTTGTTGAAGAAGTTAAGATTTTTAAGGAAATCAAATTCCCTTATTATATGTGGTTTGGGGTTGGAGCACCAGATAAGATCTCGATTACATTTTTTGTTTGGTGAAAACCCAAAGTGCAAGTAGACAAAACATTCATAGAGTTGATTTCTGGAAAACATTGTTCTCATCTTTGGTTTCTCTCTCAATATGGTTGTTTATTCACTTTAAATTTTATTAAAAGTTCCCAACAGCAACTTTGGTCATGAAAACCAAGTTTTGGTATTTAAGCATTTAGACATATAAATGGTTATAATCTTTGGTAGGTAATGTTATTTACTCTTTTTTTTGAATTTTTTGGAAGGTATAGATAATTAACTTCTTCAGTCTTTTTTTATTGGTATCAGTTCCTGAAGTGTTGAATTTCACTGCAAAGGACACTGGTAATGTTTTGTGATCAAATACAATCCTCAACTGGAAGTTTCGGTCGGGGAAGAAGCAAATGGCTACTTATTTTCCCAATTCGAGCAACCAAAGAGACGTAGCGCCAACCCTCTATTTAAGGGACCCAGCAGCTTCTTATCCAGAAACACCTCTTTCTGGTAATATGATGATGTATATGAATTATTCGTCTTCTTCGGGGTCCTATTCGGATACCTTGAATGAAAGTTCTCAGGCACGTCAAAATTGTGTTGAGCTCCCATCTGTAGGAGAATCTGAATTGAACCCCTCACAACAAGGAATGTTGTTCGTTGGTTCCCATACTCCAGATCAAACTTATAATGTGTGGAGGGATGGAAGAAATGAGATGTTGCTTATGCAGGCAACAGGTGCTCCAACAGAAATTCCATCCGTTGGTGGAACAGATAATCTTGCACAAAGTTCTGTTGCTGAGGATCCCCAGATGAGTCTGAGGACACAAGTAGGCATTATAGGTAGTGGACACAACATGCAGGGACAAGGATTGTCCCTCAGCCTCAGCACACAGACTGTCCCCTGCTCAACATTCCAGTTCCATCCTCCTAACTTGGGCCTCTCTTCATTCTTGGGTTCTCATCCAACCATTTCAGCAGAGGGTGGTAGTGGATCTGGTTCTTGTAGAGACGATGAGGGTTCTCAGAATAAGCAATCAAGAAATGCCGACTGCTTTCAGCCCAGTTTTACTATAACCAATCATGATGCAGTCAAAAGGGAGACATTGAATAACTTACAATGCTTGTTGGAACCCAAACAAATGCACTCTAGTTCATATGGATTGCCGGGCTTCTCAAGCACCATTCCTAATTCCAAATACCTCAAGGCCACACAACAATTACTTGACGAAGTGGTCAATGTCCAGAAGGTATTGAAGCAACATGAGGCTATTAAACTCCAGGGTGCTGGTTCAAAAAGATCCAAAGAAATTGATGGAGGATCAAAGGATGGCACTGTGCCTGGAGTGCCCTCAGATAATCAGGAGACAACCATCAATGCCGCTGGTGAGCTCTCACCGTCTGAAAGACAGGATTTACAGAACAAGTTGACAAAGCTTTTGTCCATGTTGGATGAGGTGAGCCCTCGGCATTTACTTATGTGCTAAATTATACTTTTCCTAGATGCGCATGTTGCGTAATGAAATAGCTGCTTTAACTGTCATGACATGTCAATATCCCGATTGTGAATGTGACAACAACACTCTGTTTTGTATGAGTTTGTTGTGTTGTAGCAGACACATGTGGACTCATCAATTGGGTTTCTGTATCACATTCATCATCATAATCTAGTTTAGGGTACTCAACATTGAGTACCCATATCAGCTGCCAAGACATGTGTCTTGGTCCTTGTTACATGGCTGCTAGTATCGATATAATTGAAGCATTGAAATTAGAAAGGGAGGATTTAATGTGATATCTTGAAGTTCAATTTTAATCTATAGAGAACTCCATCACTAATGCATTTTCATTAATTTTTGAAGGATTTTGTTTTTCATTTTTGTCTGTGTAATCACAATATTTAGTCATGGCTTGGGGACCGGCTTTGCTTAAAATGAAAATTCCATTAGATAACAATTACTTAAATAGAAGTGATCTTCAACACAGATCAACCAGGGATAGAATCAGCTCATTTTCATTAAGCCATAGAATGATTAAGATTCACCCTGGATGGTACTTGGTACTACCAAATGTGATGAAGCGTACTTTCAAGTTTCTTTGCCCAGTCCAATGGTTTGTATTTTCAGGGTGGTAGATGCAAATTGCGGGTTTTAGGCTGAGTTTGTTTTATTCTGTAGTCTCAATCAAACAACATTAATGAATTTAGAATGCACTTTTCAGTCATTAACTTGCATAGACACTTATCCATTTCAGACAAAAAAAAGGACTAGGACCCGAAAGAAATAGTATGAGTTTGCCATGTTTCAAAAATACCTTCAATAAGTTGCATATTTCTGGTCCAAATCAATGATGTGGTATATATGAGGTCTACCACGAAATGTACGATAAAGGTCTTAGATATGAATATGATGGTGTGATGTATGCTCGATTCTATCTGGTTTACTAAGGGCACGTTTTTATTTTCGGTGGTTAGTTGGCAAATTTGGCTGAAAGCATTCATGCCATCTCTGGCTTCTGGGCTGGAGATTCTTTATTTAGCTGTTTTATTTTTATGACAATGACAATATCAAATTCGGGATAGATAAATGATACCATAGGTAGTGCTAGTTTTCCTAGAATCCAACCCCCCCCCCTCCTCCTCTCTTGAGTTTTGATCTCCTTCCATTTCATTTCAAAATAACCTTCGAAGAGTGGAGGAGAAACATACAGACATTAACCTCTCCACACCCATTAAGAAATTCACAGGATACCATAGTTGGATCAAGGAGATCTTAACAAATAAGATGTGGAACTTGTCCTATCAATGGTTTTAGCAGTGTGACAATATAGAAGTTGCCAAACTAGGCTAACAAAGAGAGCAAGAATGTTGACCATCACTGACGTGGCCTAGATCAACCAGGAACTTAAAAAATCTACCAGTTTTTCATGAGTGGCTTATCTGATTTTCTTAGGTGCCTAGGCTATCATGACTTGTGAAGGATCCTTTATCCAGGTTTAACTTCGTGCTGGATGATATTTTTTGATGAAAACTTTACAAGGAGCTTGTATTTTGTGAAATTTAAAGAGCACCAGAAATAAAATTTTCAAGTACATATGCCTCATCTGGGGTGGGATCCTTTTGACTTTGATAAGGAGTTAAAGTACTGTGCAAGATTAAGTTTTACATCTTAAAACAAAAAGCCTGCTGCCCGTGTCTAAGATGGTTTGTTTCTCTTTTGAGAACTTCACCAGGGTTTCTGTCCTTGTGAAGCATGCAGAAAAGTAATATTAACTAACTTCTACAATGCTACTTAGAAGCATTGATAATAGCAACAGAGAACTTGTATCTTCCACAACAGCCAATTCTTTTCTGGAGAAATTGCTTTATACTTTTGAGTTTGGTATTTCTACATTCTGTAGGCGGTGGAAACATATTTTTGATACTCAAGAATTTGGTACAAGTTCAACTGATGCTGTTAATTCCAACCTGTGGAGATAAAGATGTTCAACATGGCCTTCGGATGCTTATAAACGAAGGAAACTGAGACGTGAAATAGAGTGTTTGTTTTTTCCTCAAATCTATTCAGAGCTCTGAAGTTTGCGAAATGTAACATTTTTTTTTTAGAAAATAAAGTCTACCTAGAGAAAAAACCCTTCTGATTGTAGAAAGACCCGGCATATGATACCGGTATCTTAGATTTGTGTTATTTATTTATTGGTTCTCTGTAAAGTTTGTTATGTTAAAACAGTTGAAAGTCCTCGGGATTAATTATTAAGACGCAAAAAATTGGACCTCGATACCTCATGTTTTAGTCGAGAATAACTTTTTGAGATTGATCATTTTGTCATAGGTTGATGGAAGATACAGACACTACTACCACCAGATGCAGATTGTAGTGTCATCATTTGATGTAGTAGCAGGGGTTGGTGCAGCTAAACCATATACAGCACTTTCCCTTGAGACAATTTCCCGTCACTTCCGCTGCTTAAGAGATGCAATCAGTGGACAGATTAAAACCACCCGCAAAAGCCTCGGGGAGCCAGATACTCCTGGAACCAGCAAGGTCGGTGGAATATCTCGTCTTCGTTACGTGGACCAGCACCTCAGGCAGCAGAAGGCTTTTCAGCAGCTAGGTATAATGCAACAACATGCATGGAGGCCACAGCGGGGCCTACCTGAAAGCTCTGTTTCAGTTCTTCGGGCTTGGTTGTTTGAACACTTCCTTCATCCGTAAGCACCTCATGTCTGCTACACTTTCGTTTCCTTTAGCAGATAGTTTCAATTCTAATTGGTATTATTTTTATTTATTTATCAGCTATCCAAAGGACTACGATAAAATCATGCTAGCAAGGCAGACAGGTTTAACCAGAAGTCAGGTAGAAGCAGACCAAATCATAAGTATCATATTTTGAGCATGAAAAGGGCCTAATTTAACATAGAAATTGATTTGATCCCATATGCAGTGAGTTTATGTATGTGTTTAAGGCACATCTTCACGATCTTTTTCATGGTTACCTTCGAATTTCCTTGAAAAGAAAGAATGCTACCACCTAACCCCATAATTTTTATTTTTACATTATTTTATTTATATATATATATATATATATATTTATGTTTCTTCACTCCCTATAAACAAAATTCTGCCTTTTTTCATGATCAGGTTTCAAACTGGTTTATAAATGCACGGGTGCGTCTCTGGAAACCTATGGTTGAAGAGATGTACAAAGAAGAGTTTGGTGACAATGATATGGATTCCATTTCTTCATCTGAAAACACAAATGAAGCACTGAAGGACCACAACAACAACAATGACAACAACAAGCACTCTGAGGATAGGAGGGAGGAGTTGCAACGAAATATAAACCCTTCAATGGCCGAAAGATTCCATCTGAGCCAATTACATGAATCAAAATGCAACCCCATTTCAGATGTAGAAATGTCAGGGTCCATGGCAGGAACCAGCTATCTAAACGAACCCCATGGAAATGATGTCATGGATTACAGTGCTATGAAACTAAGGGGTGAACACAGACCCAACGAAGACGACTCTAGTCTTCTACAAGATGATGGAAGGTTTATATCTTCCGAAGCTGCATACCAGATGGCAGAGTTGGGGAGGTTTGCGAGTAGTGACGGGGTGTCACTGACATTAGGGCTGCAACATTGTGATGGTGGTGGCATGCCCATATCTGGTGGAACCCACAACAATTTCATTACCATGAGGGGGGATAGAATGTACAATGCAGCAACTTCCCTGGGGGGTGACACTGCCGACTATGAGGTCATAAATCCAGGGAACCAACAACACAGGTTCAATTCTTCCCATATGCTCCATGATTTCGTAGCCTAAGATGACGGGTGGCAAGGATTCAAGCTCTTCTTCAGATGAGCAAAAGAATAATATTAATAGCTTGAGCTATTCCTTTTGATACCACCCATATTGTGTGTTAGATATTAAACAAGGATCAGTCATTATGGATACCAATTTATGGAGATGGACATCACTGAATCACAGTTATATAGAAAAAAGATTGGTTGGGATTGGGAAGTAGCATAGCATATTTGTAAAAAAATGTGACCATATTTTTTGTGATATCCTTTGAAGGAACCTGTACAATTACTCTGAACGATGTTGAAGGAAAAATACATCTCATATAGATTACAATATTGTTTAGGTTCTTAAGAAGAACTGAGTTTCTTTTTTGTGATATCTTTTGAAGGAACTTGTACAATTACTCTGAATTATGTTGAAGGAAAAATACATCTCATATAGATTACAAGATTGTTTGGGTTCTTAAGATGAACTTAGTTTCTTTTTTGTGATATATTTTGAAAGAACCTATACAATTACTCTGAATTATGTTGAAGAAAAAATACATCTCATATGGATTACAGGATTGTTTAGGTTCTTAAGATGAACTGAGTTTCTTTTTTACATGCAGTAGTTTTATTTGCTTTGCTTTGTTCCTAGATATGAAAACTCTGTAGCTCAATCCATATCGGCTTTGGATCTGACAGTGGTGATGTAAGGGACTGTGTTTTGTTTTGCTCCGTTTAAAGTAATACACGCTTTATAGCAGCAGCAACAGTACATGTTTTGAGGGCCATCTAAGTTGATGCGTCCAAATCTCGACATCTTGAGAGTTTTGACCTGCAAAACATATGTTAGACTGCCAAGGACCATCTTTTTCGAGGCCGAAGGCACTCCGATATTTAAGTTAGCAACTCTGTTGAAGAAGGAAGTAAAGCTGGACAAAACTCTGTTAAAGTTGCATACCTTTGTCAATTGTTCCTTTCACCTTATATAATGGTCGCGGTTAATTCTCTGCGTGACTTAAGCATGTGAGGCGCAACAGAAGAGACGTAACAATCTCCTCCACGTCTATTTTCTTATGTAATGTTTCTCTTTTTTATGAGAGAACTTGTTCGGGTCTGGCTTTGGACCTTAGTTATGACTTCTTCTGATGAACCTTGTTTGGGCTTTTGTGATTGGTTTCGCCCCCGTTGGGCTTTATGAGTTGGCCCAGTTTTGGGATACCTGATCCTCGCGATGGATGATTTCTGCCACGTGTACGGCTGTGATGATGGTTTGTTTTGATGTATCATCAACTACTCCCCCCCTTAGTTAGTGGGTACGCCAACGTGGCCACTAACTTCGTGATGGTTGGACTTTCGATTCCATCATTGCCTCGCATTTAATGTTGTCAACAACTTTTGGTGGGTTGGTGTTTCGATTTCTTACTCACCCGTTCGTTTTAGCGTACATTTTTGGGATTTCGTGTAGTCATCATACTCTGCTCGTCGTCCCATGAGCAGTCTCTTCTTTGTTTGGCTCTATAAAGAGGGGACGTGACGGGTTTGTTTCCCTCTTTACGCCATATTTGAAATTAAGGTTCTTTCTTATTTCTTTCTTAGTTTTTCTTGCTTTTCTTGTTAGTTTGCGATGCCTGCCGGCGATTTACTGGAAGGCGAGTAGCTTGCTGCTTGCGAAGCTCGCTTATCTACCAAGAAGGTTTCTCAGGCGACGCTGGATAATGTTTGTTCCGACTACTCTCTGCCCTCCGACCTTGAGATCATTTTGTCTCGGCAAAGTGACAATCCTTGTCGTCCGAGGAATGGGTATATTGCACTTTACCCATGCATGATTCAATCCAACCTTCGATTTCTAGTTCCAGAATTATTCTGAGCGTATTTAGACTTTCTGGGTATCCCTCTTGCTCATATGGGCCCTAATGGTTGGAGGGTTATGATTTCCACTCATACGAGAGCCATCGTTTATGGTATTCCTTTGACTGTTAGGATTTTACACTCGGTGGTCGGTTTATTGGTGACCAAGAGCATTTGCTTTCTTCGTTTTTCGGCATGCTATGGTAATCTTAATGACGATATCAGGGGTTGGTCGTGAGACTGGTTTTATGCTTCTATCCGTGCTGGCTATTTTGACTTGCGAGGTCGTCAAATAGCAAGGACTTTTCAGATTCCTAACAAGCAGATGGATCTGCAATCAGCGAGTGTTTCTTGAAGCTTCCCGTGGCTCCTTTAAGACATTCCTTTGTGATGTTTTGGTGGATCGCAGTGGTTTGTACAACATGAACGAGGCTGAGCGTGCTTTGCTGATAGAAAGGCGAGTTGAAGAGATTGCTGCCCGCGCTGCTTTCGTTCGTGTTGGTAATGCTGGTGTTGATGGGAAAGTGAGCTCGAATGTTATGGATCTCGATGCTCCTGTTAGCGTTGGTGTTGCTGGCCCAATTTCCAGAAAGAGAAAACCCGAGGCTTGTGAGCCCGTTGAAGCAGTTGTTTATAAGTCCTGATCATGTTTTGAAGAGGAAACGACTTCATGGCTCTACTAGTCGCATTGTTCCTCATCCGAGCTCTGTCAATAGGGAGGTTGCGAAAGAGGATCGTTTATCACTCGAAGAGGTCGAGGAGATAAAGTTGGTGTTGGAGAGGAGCGAGAAGGAGACTACTCGCCCATTTGATGATAATGAAAAGAGGCTCCTCTCTGCATATGGCAGACGTGATGCTGCTGAATGTCCTAATGACGATCCTAGAGCTATCGATGATAAAATGCTTCAGCTAGCGGTTGAGCAGTCTAACGAGATTGATGATCACAGTCAGGATTTTGAGGTGCTTTCTCCTCGATCTCCTTTTGCTCCCGTTGACGACGTGGCAGAGCTTTTACATTCTTCCCCCATTCGCTTGGATTCTTCTGCCCCCGTTGGTACCACTACTTGTTCTACTTTTGCTGCGACGATTACGCAGCAAAAGGATAAGGATGGCATTTCTGTCATTACTGTTGTTCCGTCTTCTCTTTCAGTCATTGGTGGTGGCTTCTCTATGCTTCCAGATCCTCGCGTCCTTCATCCGTGGATTAGTTGGAAGGAACCCATCCCTGAAGAGATTCACGTCAAGTCAGATGGGAAGTTTTGTTGGTTCACTCAGCTTGACGTGCAGGATGGCATATGTAGGTTGATCAACGAATGACACAAGCGGTCGGTGGAGAGGCCTTCGACGCCTGTGTTGGATCCGAGCACTCATTTTGACTATGGTCTTAAGCAGATTATGGACGGGATGAATCATCTTACTTATGCGGGGGTGATAGATTCATATTACCGAGCTGGTTGTAACCAGGTGGCTTATCTAGAGAGGAAGTTGGCGGCACTGTTGCTGGTATTTTCTCACGCCCTTTGTCAATTCGACGTGTTGGAAACACGATGCGCGATACAGGAGAAAATAGTCGGGGCTACTCGGGCCTTGTTGATTGAGGCAGAGGTTACGTGTGATAAATCTGTAATTGAGTTCGAGTATTTGAGGATTGATTTGATGGGGTTTGTACGCGTTTGCACGATGTGGAGAGGGAGCTGTCTATTGAGAAGGCGACTCATGATGAGGTTGCACGCGCTGGTGGTCAAACAGTTCGTTAGTCACAAAGTTGCTGAGAAACAGGTGGAACAGTTAACAACTGCACTTGACGAGGTCAAGGTGGATACTTCTGCAATGCTTAACACCGCTGAGGGACAACTTATTGCGGTTAAGAATTAGCTTGTTGCTGCCAAGGACAGACTTCGCATCGTGGAGGCGTCAGATTGGAAAGGAGGCGTTGATGGACGGATTGAACTTTTTTACTATATCGAGGGGCTTGCATTGACTTATCTGAGTACCGTCACTTGGTTGATCAAGTTTTCAAAGATGAAGATGGTGAAGAAGGTTTCGGGTTTTCCGAATGATCCGATGGTTGAACTATCGCTCCCTTCTCATTTCGAAGAAAGAGCTTCATCTCCTCCTTCGAATGATGCGACTGCCCTTTTGTCCGTCAGATAGCAATGTTGCGATATCCTCCATTTTATCTCCCACTTCTTTACCTACTTTTCCGGATGTAATAGAATAGTTTTATCAATGATTTTTTTTTCTTGGCATTCTTGCATGTTTTTCCATCGTAATCATAATTTGTTTTGGGCTGTGTGTTGATTCACTGCATGTGTCGTAATATGTGAATTGATTCATACCATTTTACTTTTAGGTCCGTCGTAGTTGTTGATGTAAGTTGCACTGCGTATCTCCAGTTTTGATCAGCTAGAATGCCTTTATGGCTATATTTCGAATCATGTCCGAATTTCTTGATTCAATATATAGGGTTGAATAAGTTGACTCGTTCGTTGTCGACGCGTTGGTTGACCCGAAGTAGGTTGACTTTATTCCTTCTTTGTGCCAATTGACCCAGAGCTTACTTGAGCAAGTTGATTTTTCCGTCGACTTTTACTTTGTATTAGTCGTCCTGAGGTTGGTTCGTTCGTCCAACTTTTACTTTGTTGGTCTAACGTATTAGTCGACTCAAAGTTGTTATTTGAGTAAGTTGACTTGTTCGTCAAACTTTGTTGATTCGACGTATCAGTCGACCGAAGTTTTTTATGAGCAAGTTGGTTGGTTCGTCCAATTTTACTTCGTTGAACCAGCGTGTTAGTCGACCTGAAGTATTTTATGAGCAAGTTGGTTCGTTCGTCCAACTTTTACTTCGTTGGTCTGATGTATTAGTTGACCAAAAGTTTTTTATGAGCAAGTTGGTTCGTAAGTTGACTTGTTCGTCCAATTTTTACTTCGTTGGTCTGACGTGTTAGTCGACCCGAAGTTTTTATTTGAGTAAGTTGGTTTGTTCGTCCAACTTTTACTTCATTGGTTTGACGTATTAGTCGACCCGAGATTTTTTATGAGCAAGTTGGTTCATTCGTCCAACTTTTACTTCGTTGGTGTGACGTATTAGTCGACTCGAAGTTTTTATTTGAGTAAGTTGACTTGTTCATCCAACTTTTATTTTGTTGGTTTGACGTATTAGTCGACTCGGAGTTTTTATTTGAGTAAGTTGACTCGTTCGTCCAACTTTTACTCCGTTGGTCTGACGTATTAGTCAACCCGAAGTTTTTTATGAGCAACTTGGTTCAACATCCAACTTTTACTTCATGGTTGATTAGACCAGAAGTTTATTGTGTATATCTGACTCATATACTGATTTTTTTTTGGCTTGATACGCCGATTGCTCCGTATTATCGAGCTTCGATTCCTTGATTTTGTTGTTCGCGTTTAAGATAGGGATTTCGAACTTGCAGTTTTATTGATATTCTCCTTTCGGGTATTCTGACAAACCCTAGTGGTTGTTATTTTTTCCAAAAAGTTAAGCTAAGTTGTAGAGTCTTATCGAAAAAGTCTGTTTTGTCCTTCTGACATTTGTTTGATTGATGTCGATCCTTGTGTTGTTAGAGGGTTATGTCCTTGTTGCTTTGTTTTGTATCATCTATGTCTTCAAGTCGTCGGATTTGCTATTAGTTTAATTTTTTTTTTGCGTCTCGTCATTCGTTGCATATATTTTTGTAGCTAATGGGCTCGAGGTGCTTATTAATTTGAGGTGCTTATTAATTTGGTAATTGAGCAGTGTTGAGTTGCCCAATCATGCTCACATTAGCACCAACTGCCAAGGTCTAATCGAGTCTATTGTTGTCAATTTCATCGTTGGTAATACGGGTCAGGCTTGCATCTGTCAGTAGGGTATTCGAATTGTGTCTATTTGGCTGGTGAAAACTTCTCCATGTTCTTTTGCTGTGAATCAGTATATTGGTTTGTCTGGTTTCGCTTGACGGCGTTAATGCTCCTACTTCGATATAGATCAGCTCGAGTGGGAGGTGTTCCCGGTTGTTTTTCCAGTTGGGTTGATTGTTTTGCTCCCTCTGGCTATGCAGTGCAGGGCATGTATCAGTTCCCTGTAGTGGTATCCGCCTTTTCCTTTCCTTTGGGTTGTTTGTCTGGCATTTTGATGAATTCGTCGAGTCACCCTTATTGAACCCAATTCTCATTTTCATCTTTTAGATTGTAACAATCATCGGTATCGTGCCCATGATCCTTGTGGAAAGAACAATACTTAGTCTTATCTCTCCCTTTCGGGTCTCCTGTCATTCTGAGTGGCCAGTTGACGTCCTCCCATCTTGCCATGTGTTTCAGTATTTTGGTTTGGCCCATTTTCAAGGTTGTGTACAGTTTGTATGTCTTTTTTTTATTATTTTATTTTTTATCACACTTGTTATCCGCTTGTGTCTAGGCCTTGTCGACTGCAGCTTTCAAGACTCTTGCTGGTCAGATTCGGGCCTCCCATTGGTTCGAGGCCTCTTTGACTGAATACTATCCTCCTAGGGTCTGTCGTCTCTTCTTCTTTCCTCCATCCTTTCCCACTTCTTCGAGTGGCCTTCCCTTTCGTGATCATTTTTCTTCCTGGCAGCTTTCATCTCCTCAAGAGGAATGTGTTTTTAGCAGACTTCAACAGAGTTTCAAATTTTTTTGGGGTTTCCAGGTTGAAAGCATAAAGCTCATCTTTTCAGTTTGGCGGTAAAAGTAGCGGTGGCCGTGTCATCGCTACATTCGTCGATCATTGTCAGCTCGTTATTGAAACGAGTGATGTATTCCATTATTGTCTCCTCATGCTTCTATTTAATGTGAAACAGGTAGTGTGGTCATTTCCTCATTCACTGACTACCGATGAACCTTGTGATAAAGGCGGTGGCTAGCGCCTGGAAGGAGTCTATCGACCTTGGCAGTAAGCTATTGAACCAGCTTATTGCTGTAGAGGTAAGATGATGCAGGAGGATCCAAGTCAGATGATGCTGAGCTGTCAGATAGCATGTTATTAGCACTAAGATATGTTGAATTAGCAGATCAGCGCAAGAATGACAGAAAATCATAATTCTATTGCAAATTTGGCAATTTATGGTGCGTTTTAGTATTTTGTCCATAACTTTGGCTACGAGTATCAGAATCGCGCAAACGACTCCAATTCGGAAAGCTCTTTTCAACGCGCACGTCGTGGTCAATGAGCATATTTTCGAGGCCAAAATCCACCGTTTCCTCTTTCGAATCCACAAATTTAGTAATTTATTTCCCTTTATAGTAATATTTCAATTATTGTTTAGGAAGTGATTCTGAACCCAATTTGGGCCAGATTTTTGGCAGTATATTTCTTTTATTATGTATTTTGTTTTAGCAGTATTATTGGAGTGTTTCCATTTTTGGTAAAATTCCAATATTGATGAGTTTTAGCTATAAAGCCCGGCTTGTGGGTTCATTTTAGAGATACCTTTGATTTGAGTAATTTGATTAAACATTAGAGTTATTTTCTATGTGTTTTTGGGTAATCTTCTTGTGTTCTTCCCTGTCAATTATCTGTTTCTATTAGCCTGCAGAATAATCGGTATTCTGCCCGGCGTCAGTTGGTATCAGAGCTTCAGCATCTTCTTGGGGTGAGATTTTATCAGTTTCTATGGCTGGTGGTCGTGGTCGTTGCAAGCAGGTTCCGAACGAGAAAGCCCCTCACCGTGATCATAGCATTCAAGAAGTGATGATTGAAGATTTACAGAGGCAAGTTGCAAAGCTAACCCAGCGTCTAACGACACAGGAATTCGATAATCGTGAGATGGAAGATCACGATTCTGATTCCAGTTTCGAAAACCCGTATCACAATCGTGCTCGATTATGGGAGCACCGTGGTCGGGAGGATCGTCATGCAAATCTCGGTTTTAAAGTAGATATACCCGAGTTTTCTGGGACGTTACAGGCCGAAGGATTCGTGGATTGGTTGAATGAAGTAGAGCATATATTTGAGTATAAGGAAGTTTCGGATCCTGTCAAAGTGAAATTGGTTGCCATCAAACTCAAAGGTAGAACATCTGCGTGGTGGGAGCAATTGAAGCGATCACGCGATAGGCAGGGCCAGGCCAAAATCACTGATTGGGAAAAGATGAAGGGTCACTTCCTTCCTTTCGGCTACACTCAAACCTTGTTTCAACGACTTCATTCATTGAGGCAAGGCACAAAATCAGTTGATGATTACACGGAGGATTTCTATCAAATAGTAGCCTGTAATGACTTATCTGAAACGGAAGAGCAGATGGTGGCGCGATATTTGGGAGGATTGCGGCAACCCCTGCAGGTTGTCCTTAGCCTTCACTCACTGTGGACCGTTTCTGAAGCCTACCAACGTGCACTTGCTGTGGAAAAACAGCAGAGCAGGAAGCCTATGATCATAAGTGATCAAAGCAGTCGACCAGTTCGCCCTCAAGAATCCCGTCCTACCCAACCACCACCGCAGAGTAACTCTACTATTAGATGTTTTAGATGTGGTGAACAGAGACATAGAGCGACTGAGTGCAGGAAGCCTACTATTCAGAAGGGCAACAATCTCCTGATTGAGGAAGACGTGGTAGACGAATTTGAGGAACTTGGAGAGCCTGTGTATGACGATGATGAAGATAGAGATGTGCTGTTGGAGATGGTCATGAGACTCTAGTTGTTCATAAGAGTCTACTGACTCCCAAGGATGATTCAGGGGACGATTGGTTAAGAACCAATATTTTCCACACGACATGCACAGTTGCAGATAAAGTCTGCAAGATGATCATTGACAGTGGCAGTTGTGAGAACGTCGTGTCTGAAGAGGCTGTCCAGAAATTGCAGTTGAAGATAGATCGTCATCCCAAGTCGTACAAATTATCATAGCTGAATAAAGGCAGTGAGGTAACAGTAGATAGGCGTTGCCTAGTGTCTTTTTCGATTGGCAGAAAATATTTTAATAATGCTTGGTGTGATGTTGTATCTATGGATGCTTGTCATGTATTGTTAGGCAGACTTTGGCAGTATGATCGCAGTGTTATTCATGATGGGCGAAAAAATACATATTTCCTTAGCATTAAAGGGAAGAAGATTGTGTTGGCACCCCGCCGGGAAGGAACCACTCCTACCCCGATAACCAATAATAGTAATTTGCTTTCTAGGTCCAGGTTTTTAGTTGAGATTGATCGTGTAGATGTGGTTTATGCTTTGTTACCTTGTGGGAAGAGTACAGTCAATGAGAATTCAGATTTGCCAACAGAGGTGCAGCAGCTTCTTGCAGAGTTTTCTGACCTGATGCCAGAGGATCTTCTTCCTGGGCTGCCGCCTATGCGGGATATTCAACATCAGATCGACCTTGTTCCGGGGTCCAGTTTGCCTAATCGGTCAGCTTATCGCCTCAGTCCTAAGGAATATGAAGAGTTGCAGCGACAGGTGGTAGAGTTGTTGGAGAGGGGCTACATCCGTGAGAGTATGAGCCCATGTGCAGTACCTACTTTGCTAGTGCCAAAAAAAGATGGTTCTTGGCATATTTGTGTTGATAGCAGGGCAATCAACAGGATTACAGTGAAATACAAGTTTCCAATTCCCCGCCTGGATGATATGTTAGACTAGTTGTCCGGATCTAAGGTTTTCTAAAAAATTGACCTTAAAAGCGGATACCATCAGATCAGAATAAGGCCTGGAGATGAGTGGAAGACAACATTTAAAACGCATCATGGGTTGTATGAGTGGATGGTCATGCCTTTTGGCCTGTCCAATGCGCCCAGTACATTTATGAGATTTATGCATCAGGTTTTACGACCTTTTATGGGGAAATTCGTTGTAGTGTACTTCGACGACATCCTCATTTATAGTCCGACATGGGCGTCACATTTTGATCACCTTCATGCTGTTTTTGATAAGTTGAGGACGGAGCGCCTGTTCGTCAATCAGAAGAAGTGTTCTTTCTTCACTACTTCTGTTACTTTTGTTGGTTTTGTTGTGTCTATTGATGGTGTTCATGCAGATCAGTCAAAAATAGATGCGGTCTTGGAGTGGCCCAAACCAAAGACCTTACACGATGTCAGAAGTTTCCATGGATTGACGTCCTTCTACCGTCGGTTTATCAAACCTTCAGCACTCTGATTGCTCCTATCACAGAGTGCCTCAAGGGATGTGATTTCCAGTGGTCTGATGAGGCGGAGGCAAGTTTTCAACTGGTCAAGCAGAAGATGACAGAAGCACTAGTTTTGGCACTTCCTGATTTTGAAAAGGTGTTTGAGGTCATATGTGATGCATATGGGGTTGGCATTGGTGGTGTTCTGAGTTAAGAATGGCGTCCAATAGCTTTTTTCAGTGAGAAGCTATCAGGATCAAAGAAGAATTATTCCACCTATGATCTGGAGTTTTATGCCATAGTTCAGTCCCTGAAGCATTGGCGTTACTACCTAGTACAAAGGGAGTTTATTATTGTCACTGATCATGAGGCCCTGAAGTACATCAATGGGCAACACAAGCTGAGTCGACGGCATGCCAAGCGGGTGGCGTACTTGCAGGAGTTCACGTTTGCACTGAGGCACCAAACAGGGAGTCTGAACCGTGTCGCAGATGCATTGAGCCATCGTACGTTACTCCTCACCACCATGAGCACCAGAGTTGTAGGATTTGAGGCTTTCTCTGATATGTATGCTGCAGATCCTTCCTTTGGAAGGATAATTAAGGAGGTAACTGATGGTCAACGACATGACTTTATTTTGCATAATGGTTATCTGTTTCGTGGATTACAGTTGTGCATTCCAGATTGTCCACTAATGCAGCAGATTATTCGTGAACTTCATAATGAGGGACACTTTGGGCGAGATAAGACGTTGGCCTTGATATCTTCTTCCTATTTTTGGCCCAAATTGACCAGTGATGTGGCTCATTATGTGGAGCGTTGTTATGTGTGTCAGCGGTCCAAATGAGTTCTCACTAATGCAGACCTGTACACACCTTTACTTGTACCTGAGGCCCCTTGGTTTGATGTCAGTATGGACTTTGTGTTGGGCTTACCCGTACCCAACGGGCCTGAGATTCTATTTTGGTTGTGGTTGACAGGTTTTCCAAGATGGCCCATTTTGTAGCTTGCAGAAAAACAATGGATGCTGTCCGAATCGCCCATCTTTATTTTAGGGAGATTGTGCATTTACATGGTGTTCCCCGATCCATTACTTCAGATCGTGACAACAAGTTCATGAGTCAGTTCTGGCGGAGTTTATGGGAGAAACTGGGGACGAACTTGAATTTTAGCAGCGCCTACCACCCCTAAACGGATGGACAGATCGAGGTAGTAAACCGCAGTTTGGGGAACCTTTTGAGGAGTTTGGCAGGCACTAAACCAAAACAGTGGGATTTGGCGTTACCTCAGGCAAAATTTGCCTATAACAGGTCGAAGAACAAAACCACCGGAATGAGCCCATTTGAGATTGTCTATGGCCAGAATCCATCCGGGGTGCTCGACTTAGCCTCTATTCCACGTGTGGGTCGTTTGAACCCCAAGGCAGATGCAATGGCAGAACATCTCCGGGGTATCCATGAGCAGGTGAAGCTGGTTATTCACGAGAGTAATTCCAAGTACAAAGTTCAAGCCGACCGTCACCCTCGTCAGGTACTTTTTGATGTTGGTGATTTTGTTTTGGCGGTATTAACCCGTGATCGTTTTCCTGTTTGAGAGTATAATAAGTTTAAGGAGCAAAAGATTGGACCCTGTGAGATCTTGCAGAAGATTAATGATAATGCCTACAGACTGCGCCTCCTCAGTCATTTGTGGACTTCTAATGTCTTTAATGTCAAGCACCCGAGTCATTATTTTGCAGATCCCGATGATGTTATTGTGAACTCGAGGACAAGTTTTTCCAACCCGGGGCGACTAATGCAGGAGGATCCGAGTCAGATGATGTTGAGCTGTCAGATAGCACGTTATTAGCACTAAGATATCTCGAATTAGCAGATCAGCGCAAGATTGACAGGAAATCATAATTCTATTTCAAATTTGGCAATTTAGAGTGTGTTTTAATATTTTGGCCATAACTTTGGCTACGAGTATCAGAATCGCGCAAACGACCCCAATTCGGAAATCTCTTTTCAACGCGCACATCATGTCAATGAGCTATGTTCATTGCACATATTTTCGAGGTCATAATCCTCCTTTCCTCTTTCGAATCCACAAATTTAGTAATGTATTTTCATTTATAGTAATATTTCAATTATTGTTTAGGAAGTGATTCTGAACCCAATTTGGGCCAGATTTCTGGCAGTATATTTATTTTATTACGTATTTTGTTTTAGCATGATTATTGGGGTGTTGTCATTTTTGGTAAAATTCCAATATTGATGAGTTTTAGCTATAAAGCCCGGCTTGTGGGCTCATTTTAGAGATACATTTGATTTGAGTAATTTGATTAAACATTAGAGTTATTTTCCTTGTGTTTTTGGTTAATCTTCTTGTGTTCTTCCATGTCAATTATCTGTTTCTATTAGTCTACAGAATAATCGTTATTCTGCCCGACGTCATAAGACTAGTTGGACATTTTGCATAAGATGGATTTTGTACTTTCTTTTAACGCTATCATGTGGTCGAATGTCGCAAATGATTCGTTGGGTCAGTGGTGTCATCATATGCCTCGAACTTTGGTGAGGTGAACTTCTTTGGCATGAGAGTTATCATGAGGGTGTTAGAGAATGGTGGATCGACCAACTCGTACAGTACAGTACATTAGAATCTGTGACTCCGATTCTGAACAGGATTTCAACTTGTATTCCGCCATTATGTGGAGTCTTATTTGGGGAGGTTTACTGCTTTCGAGATTCAGTTGTTGAGGTTGTGAAGGAACCTCATTGGTTTTTCAGGCTCGGTTAGTAGAGTTTTGTTGGGTCGGCGCTTGGATAGGGGTTAGCTGACTGAGTGCGCTTTCGAGTGAGTTTCTCCATCATCTTCATCATGTGATTCATTCATGAGCAAATCTACCTGAGGGTCCGTAACGACGTTGCCGGGTGTCTGAGCTACTGCATGCTGTGATTTTGACAGTCGAGCACACTTGGCTTGGTGGTTATTGCTGGGTCTCGATCGTGAGCTGTTGGCAATGTAGTGTCGCCAGTAGGAGGGTTATTGTGATTGTTGCTGGGGTGAGGGTTTGTAGAGTGTTTCATCTATTTTGATAATCTTTTGATCATTGATCAGATTTTAGTGAGTTTTGTTACTGTGGATCTTCTTTTTAGAAAAGAAACTTGTCGTTCCCCACGGATGACGCCAAATTGATGCGTCTAAATCTTGTCCTCCTGATAGTTTGACATGCAAAACAGATGTTAGACTGCCAATGACGACCTTTTTGGTGGCCGAAGGCACTCTGATGCTTAAGTCAACAACTCTGTTGGAGAATGAAGTAAATCTAGACAACCTCAGTTAAAGTTGCATACCTTTGTCGATTGTTCCCTTTACCTTATATAATGGCCGCGGTTAATTCTCTGCGTGACTTAAGTATGTGAGGAGTAACGGAAGGAGAAATTTTTCATAACAGTGTCCTCCTTTATGAAGACGCGTCCGTGGAGGCGAAACTCCCTCCACAACTTTTTTCTTATGCAATGTTTCTATTCTTTATGAGAGAACTCGTTCGGGCCTGGATTTGGGCCTTAGTTATGACTTCTTTCGATGTGCTATGTTTGGGCTTTTGTGATTGGTTTCGCCCCCATTGAGTTTTATGAGCTGGCCCGATTTTGGGATAATTGATCCTCGTGATGGATGATTTTTGCCACGTGTACAACTGTGATGACGGTCTGTTTTGATGTATCATCACAAGTTATTAAGATTAAGTCTAAAATTTGTATAATTAATCTTGAGATAATCATTAGTTCGTATGTCAACTTTATTCATATAATCATATTGACCATTTTTTTAACAAACCCCACCTCTTGTCTCACACTGGTGCTCATGGATAACTTCAAGACAACCTATAACGTTAGGTCATGTCATTCAAATGGTTTATTTTGCACTTGTATGTAAGACAATATTCCCCCTCACTTGCAGCAAACTTGAAAAACTTGATTTGCATTGCATTTTCTTGTTCTATCAAAATGAAAAAAAAAAAGCTATCCTGAAGGAGAGCGCCTAGTCTAAAGTTCTGGAGCCCAAGCACAACTCTCCCAACTCATTGGGCCTAAATGCTAAGCCCAAATCATAGTCCAAAAGCCTGAAACAGTGGATTTGTGTTCTGGAGATCTTTCCTCCTCCTCTAAGCCAAAGAGGGAAAAGACTGTGCATGTTTCTTTCTCTTTCCCTCTATTTCGTTTTTTTTGTTTTTCTTTTCATTTTACTATGAAGTATCCAACATCTGAATCCTTTCAGTATTTCCAGAATCTCATCATCATCTTCTTTTTTAATATTTCTTATTTTGCTTGATACCAAAATCCCGTACTTCTATGATGTTTTCATGCCTTTGACTTTTATATCAAAGAGAAAGACCTTCAGTTTTTCATTTTATTGATTTCCTTAGTATGCCTCGCGAGTACAATAGAGAGATTTTTTTTTTTTTTTTTGCTTTACCCCATGTATCTTATCACTTTCCAAAATTCAAGCACTATAAGAAAATCTTGTTGTTTATTGTCACAAATCCCAAACCGCCATACCCTTTCACTCATCCAGGGTTTTAGGGTGTGTTTGGTTGCATGAAATTTTATGTTATGGAAATTCGTGAGGATATCCCTACATTTTAGGTTAAATTGATGTATTACTTCACATCCACCATTAGATTTTGTGATTAATGGTGGGAATGAAAGTCTCATCACTCTTTGATCTCCCAAGTCCTTTAATTCTCATATTAATGAGACTTTTATTTCCACCATGGATCACAAAATCAAATGGTGGTGTGGAGTGATATATCAAATTAGCCTAAAATATAGAAGTCTCCTTATAAATTTCCACGACATATGATTCCATGAAACCAAACACACCCTTGGCATCATCCTATTCCCACGTTACATTTCCTCCAAGTTATAATGTTTTCACATTACCCAATCGGAAGGGTGACCAAGCATTTGAGACTC
Organism: Berberis vulgaris; assembly: GCA_963556465.1. Classification (NCBI taxonomy): domain Eukaryota; kingdom Viridiplantae; phylum Streptophyta; class Magnoliopsida; order Ranunculales; family Berberidaceae; genus Berberis; species Berberis vulgaris. The sequence continues at coordinate 62,771,431 of OY747134.1, read as the reverse complement.
AATAATGTATTTCAGTATATGCCGCACATGGTAAAGAAGGGTCAGAAGCCTGATTTAGTTCAATCAACACAACTGTTATATGACCTCTGCAATACCAATAAGGTTGGGAAAGCAGCCGAAGTTATGGAGATTATGGTAAATTCGGGTATAATCCCTCATAGGGCTACTTATACTTTGTTGGTGAGCGAGGGTATGTAACGTATGGAAGCAATCGGTGGACAAAATGGAGAAATATGGTTTTCGTCGTCCCAATGGAGGTACTTATTATATGCACTTGTTAAAGGTCTTTGCATTAATGGGAATTTACGAGTGAGCTTGCAGCTTTTGGATAGATTGATCATTGATGGCCTAGTTCTTGATGCCTTTGCTTATTCGTTGTTGCTTGACACCACGTATAATCATTGAGGGTTTGATAGAGGCAATGAGACTCTTGGATGAGATAATTAACAAGGACAAAGGGTGGGAGGCCAGATATTGTTAGTTATAATGTTCTGTTGACTAGACTCTGCATATTGAGTAATTCAGAAGTTTAACTTCAAAGGGTTCAATCCCAATGTTGTTAGCTGCAATATCTTTGGAAAATTCTAGGCAGCCTGTAGGGTTCTGCCTGGGAAGTTCAACCACCTCTGTGAGACTCTGGAATGGGCGGACCTAAGGGTGAGAGTGAGGGTTGGAACTCAATAGGCCCAACAAGCACAATAGGCCCGACAGAGGTTGGACGAGCTACAAAAGGGGAACATAATCCCATATCGCCTGGGTGTGGAAGGGGGATGTGCTATATATGTGCGAGGTTGGATCCCCATAGTAACAACGGGTTTGGAGCCCGAGTAGGTGGGTGACCAAAACAAATCCTTGAGGTGAGGGAGGTGGGTTGGAGCCCTGCCCAATAGGCCAAAGAGTATTGGGATGAGTAGGGCTAGAGAGGGGCCCAGTGTCCGCTGTGCATACTCTGAAGCCGTGAGGGCCAGTTGGGCCCAGAGCGGACAATATTGTTACTGTGCGGATCGGGTTGTTACAACCCCTCTATTTATTTCTAAATGAGGTTTCTCCCACCAGGTTGCGTATAATTTCTCTTATTTTGGATAGTTTGTGCCATGAGGGGAGGTGGGATAAGGTAATTAGGGGTGGGCATCACATCTCGTGATCCCAATCCTGTCCCGGTCTCATCCTATCTCGTCCCGATTTTTGGGTACTTTTGGGATTGATCAAATCCATCCTGATCCCGTCCCGTTCCCTCCCGATCTAGAGTGGAATGGGATCGGATGAGAATTTTCAATCCTGCCTGTCCCATCCCGTTTCAAATTTATTTATTTAATATTTATTATTATTAAAAAATACCTCTTCTAAAAGAAAGTTAGGATGTGTTGAAATTAAATCAAAATATCTACTGTTTGAAAATTTACTTGCTTGATTGGTACTCTTTGTTTTGGTAGAAACTTCAATTTGGATATTTTACGTCAAATAGATCCGATGAAAATTTATGTTTTTTCACATATTAGATTGGTTATAGGATATTTAATTTATAGAAAATAAAGGCAAATGATGGTTTGAGTTAGTTTTGCACTATAAGTTTTGCAGTTGGAAAACATTGCTCTTAATTGTATCTTGTATCAATGATATTTCAACTCTTGTAGAAATATGCAAGACGAATCTATGGAGGGGCTCCTTCAATCTCCCATCATTCACTTGACAAACTTAATTCCATTGTAAGGTAAACTTCCACAAAATTATGATAAAAAGTTTTATTTACATAAATTTGACATTATTGGTGATGCAATCATTTTCTGCTCCCTGCTTTGACCTAGTCCTGTCGACCTGCACAAGTAAAATATGTGAGCCACAGACCACCGTTGTAGTGACCGATGACACTCCGATGATAAAGTCAGACAAGGATCTAAGGAAGGCGTAATGTTGTAAATAGAGAATTTGTAGCGTACCTTAGCTTACCAATCTCATGTCTTATTTATAGTATAATGAGTTCTGGTTTTACCAGACCATCGAAGGCGTAGTTTAGGAAGGAGATCTTCATGGAAATCCTTTTCTAATTAGGAGTCGTGCTGTAGTAGAGAAGTTCCCTGTTAGGTTTGTGCCCCTAGATACGTGGGAGATAGTTCCCAATACGAGAGCAATCCGTAGAAGGAAGGTTCCCTGTGTGGAATGTACTCTGGTATTTGCTTCCTAGTTGAAAACAGAGAGCTACTGTAGTTGCCTGTCCAAAACTGATCCTTGAGATAGTTTCCTTAGTAGGTCCTACGGGTATTGAGGATAGCTGTGAGACGTGTGGGCCTAGCATGCTGTAAGAGTTCGGGTCCGTCTGGCGGACTGAATTGGGCGGGCTTAGAACCGCTTGGGCCGGATCAATGTTGGGCTGATGCTAGGGCCCGTAGTTCATCGAGATCATCTTGACACGTGTATGGCTGGGGTGTGACCGTTTTTATGTATCATCTGCTACTCCCCCAGAGTTAGTGGGCCGTCACATCGGTTCGTTAAGTCATTTCTTGAAGGGATGCGCTGCTCGTGATGATTGAGTCTGAATCGTTGTTTGAGCCGCTCGCTCATTAATTGAATGTGGGTTGGTTCAGCAGAAAAAAGGCAGGAACCCAATCTCTATTTAGGTCATCCGCAATGTAGAGTTTGATTCTTCCACTTTCTTTGTTGTTGAAGATACCGCTCTGGTTAGAAAAGATTGTTCATATTTTTCATGGCTCAACAAAGTCTTCTTGACGACGCAACCTTGGCTAAGGGTCTGGAGTTTTTCGAAGACAGGTTGATGTCTGAGCCTGGTCTTGCCAAAATCCGTACGAAGTTTGGGGTCCCTGAGGACCTGTCGTTATATGTCCTTATGGGTGACCAAACGCCAAAGTCTCCTCCGGCCGATTTCATCTGCTTGCATCTTGGGATGCTTCAAACTTGAGTGCATTTTCCGATTCTAGACGTGATTTGGGAGTTCTTGGATCTCCTCGGAATTCCTTCGGCCCAGTTGGGGCCTAATGGATATGGGATCATCCTTCTGATTCTTATCAATGCTAAGGAGGACGACGTCAGCGTGACTCAGCAAGTAATTTAGTTACTGACTTCTCCCCGGCTGAAGGGTAATGCTGTCTATAAGATGATGTCGCCAGCTTGCTTTGTGAATCTGCCCGATGATTTCAAGTTCTGGCAGAAGTATTGCTTCTTGGCCCCTGCGAATTCGAAGTATTTTCGATGCAAGGGTCGTCCGCTTGAGCGAGAGTTCAGGCCGTTTCATGAGTTCAACCCTTTCCTGTGACTTTGATATGTTTGATTGCGGGCTGGCTAATCATTGCTTGTGTTTCTTCACAGGAAGGTTTCCCACTACTCCTCTTAACTTAGAAGAGCAAAACACCATTGAGATGATTCGCGGCTTGCCAAAGAGGAATGTGATCGATGTCAAAAGAGTTTTCAACTTCATCCGCAGTGAGCTGTGGGACAACTGGCACGTTGCCCCCACTCTGTATCGAGTATCAAATTAATTTAGAAGATGGGGCCTTTTCAAGGAAGAGGAAGGCTGCTGAGGTCAAAGCTGCCGTTCTGTCTGTCGTGGGGGAGCCGTCTAAAACGCTTGCCTATTTTGTGAGGAAGATGTCCCATGTTAGAATCAGGTTGCCTTCAGCACGACCTGCTATAGTAAGAAAAGAACGTGAGTATGTTAAGTCTGTTGGGGCGGAAACTTATGTGTCTGATTTGGAGAAAGATTACCTGCGATTTGCAGGGGTTGAAGAAAGGCCGAATCTCAGTGACGAGGCCAAAACTTTGAATGATCGTCTAGTGCGAGTCGCAATGGCGACTTCTGCTATTGCTGATTCACGCGAGGCTGTTCCGACAAAAGGCTTCTGTGAAGACCCGCCTGAGGTTGTGGAATCTGATCGTCCTATTAGTGCGTTTTCTGATAGTAGCCGTGGTGTCGAGGGCCAGGTTTCCCATAGTCCACATTGTTCACTGTCTCGTTCCAGGCCATAGGTAGAAGTGTTGGAAGGTCCTTTCGATAATTCACTCCCTCTTCTCTCACCGGATCCAGTCGAGCTGTCTCACACCAAAGGGTCAGTTGTTCGTGATAAAGGAAAGGCCACGGAGGAGAGCATGAGGACAATGGCAACCGTGAAGGGTGGTGCTGGCTTATTTCTTGATCCGGAAAAGCTTCATCCGGATGCGCGGATAAGTCTGTTTGCACCAAAATTGGTAAAGATGAGTTCACAGGTCTGACACAAAGAGGTGGACGTAGAGTATGATTCGAGGAAGCATAAGCAGGCATCATTGCTGGCTGATGGATTGCGCACCAAAATCCGTGGAGGATACGCTAGAAGGGTGTATGGAGAAGGGCTTGAAGTACCTTATGTTGGGTCTGTCTCACTTGAGCCACGCGGCCGTTGCTGGGACGGAAGTTGAGGCGGCTCGTGAGAGGGTATACACCTTAGAGTGTGTCTTCTCGTACATGCAGGCACTGTATTCTGATGCGCTTTATTAAATTGATCGGCTATAGAAGCAAGCTGAGGGAAGAGGCTGGATCAGTCAACCGTGGCCGCTGAGACTCAAGGGGGTTGTCTCAAAGTCCTTGAGCGTGATCTGTCTTAAGTGGTGTTCGAGAGAGATAGACTCAAACAGGAGTTGGATCGGACCCGCCGAGAAGTAGAGGTTCGTAGGAAGTTGCGGCTAAGGCGCGTTCTGAACTGTGGTATCTTGCTGAAGATAATGCTTTGAAGGAGGTCGACTGGGCTGCTCAGAAGCAACAGTTAGAATCCGATGTGGAGTTCTATGCTCGAGAGGCAAGGAAGACCGAGGACCAGCTCGAATTGGAGTGGCATGAGCTTAGTGCTGTGAAGAGCAATCTGGCCACAGAGCAGTCTCAGGTCGACGTGCTGATTTCCAGGTTGGAGCTATTGGAGTGTGAACTTGTTGATGCGAAGGTGCGCGAGGAAGAGCTTCTTCAGGAACAAGGCAAATGCGAGTTCTGCTGGGTTGTACATGGCAGGTTGTAGCTGCTGGCGCTGATGAAAGATGAGCATCCGGAGTGGGATCTCAGCCGTTATAAAAGATGTCGTACATAGAATTGTCTGTTACCTCTGCATCATTAGACGAGGAAGACAGTTTGGACCCTGATGTCCAGGCCGTGGCGCGTGTGGACGCAACTCCTGCTCATTCTTCTACTTGGTGTAGCTCTTCTATTTCTATACATTCTCCTGATAAGGAGTAAACTTTGTGTGCTTGTACCTCTTTCCGTCTCGACCATTAATGAAAACAGTTTTATCCGTTTCGTTCTTGTTGTCTCCATTGCATGTTTTTCGTTTCACCATGTCATCTTGCTTTGGCATAGGCTGGTCGAATCAATAAGACATTGACTGATCTGTCTGCGATAAAGAGCTTGATCGTTTTGCTTTGTGAATGACTTAGGGTCATTGCTGTGTAGTCATGTCCTATAGTGGGCGTGTTTCAGACAGTTTTTGCTAAGGGTTGAGTTGCCCGAGCTGTGTCTTGTCCCCAAGGTAAGCTGTAGGTTACCTTACTTGTCTGATCGATCGGTTGTGGCCACGGTTGCTACTATGGCCTAGCATATGTGTTAGGGCGTTCGTGCCGAGTTAGGCGCCGTAAGCTCGGGTTGGCATCCTAAGTAGCTTTTATCTGGGCACTGGCCGTACGATCTTTGTATCGGCGTGAATGGCCTTTACTAATATTAGAATGTCAGTCCGTTTGAGCGTGAATACGCTGACTCTGCTAGATTAATGTTTGTGGTCGCTGTAGGAGAGTGGTGGTCGCGTGGCGAGTTGCTTGGGGCTCCCACCTTCCGAACCATCTATGCCCAATCAATGTGGGCTACAGATTCGAAGAGTGAAGATTTGGCAACTATGCTGAAGAACAGTAGTCCCATGGCGAGTCGTCGACATCAGTTAAGGACTGACTAGTCTCCCACCTTTCGAAACTTCTACATCCGCCTCACGCGGTGGGGACTACAAGTTCAAGTAAAAGGATTCGGTGGCCAGGCTGAAATCCAGTGGTCTCGTGGCAAGCCGTCGAGATCAGTTCGGGACTGACTAGGCTTCCACCTTCCAAATCATCTACACCTGTGCGCATCAAGCTACAAATTTGGGAGTTTTCGGCGGCCATGCTGAAAAACAGTGGTCTCGTGGTAAGCTGTTGGAATTAGTTCGTTGCTGACTAGGCTCTCACCTTTTAGACTATCTACACCCACGCAATGGGGGCTACAAGTCCAGGGTTGGTGATTCGGCGGCCCTGCTAAAAAGCAGTGGTCCCATCGCAATCCGTCAAAATCAGTTCGGGGTTGACTAGGCTCCCATCTTCTAAACTCTCCACACCCGCGCAATGGGGGCTACAAGTCCAGGGTTGGTGATTCAGTGGCCACTTTGAAAATCAGTGGTCCCATGGCGAGCCGTCGGAATTTGTTTGGGACTGACTAGGCTCCCATCTTCTAAACTATTTACACCTGGGCAATGGGGGCTACAAGTCCAGGGTTGTTGATTCGGTGGCCACGTTGAAAAGCAGTGGTCCTGTGGCGAGCCTTCGGAATCAGTTCGGGACTGACTAGGCTCCTACTTTCCAAACCATCTACACCCACGCAGTGGGGGCTACAGGTCTGGGCTTTGATCATAAGCTTTTGTTGCCATTCGTCACCAGCCAGACTTACCTGATTGGGTTCGGTGATCATTGACCGCGAAGGGGGGCAATGATCTCTGGCAAGTCATCATCACAAGGCGTGATAGCGCTGATAAGACTCCCACTTCTTAGACCATTGAGATCCGCGCTTAGGCTGACTAAGCTTGCCCGACTGGAGAAGGGTTCCGCCTGTTTGAAGGCATAAGAACCCATGTCCGCTAGTGTTGCGCACTGTGCGGACAACATTACCTTAGAACAAACAGCGATCCATAGGACGGTCCATGCGTCAAGGCTACTTTAGATTTGCACTTGTGCCTACCTTGTAGCAAAATATTGTTTGAATTGTGGGCTGAGTGGATCGAGACTGTGGGCTCGCAAAGGAAGAGTTAGGGTTTCCTATTTGATTGCGCTACGTGTATGGCATAGATCGCGTGGTGACACGTGTACGACGTAGACTGCGTGACAGTTGAGTATTGGTTACTCCCTTTGAATTGATGAGGTTGCGTGCAGTGCCATTAATTGAGTGAACGTGGTCTGCGCAATTTTTTCGGGAACCATCGCCTCCTCGTTTCCCATATGGTATCGTTTGGTGAACCATTATGCCTATAAATGGTGTTCTCCAATCATTGTAGGCACTATCTTTCGCAGAGCTCATCTACTATAATGTTCTTGCTTGAAGAAAATGCTTTGGGTTTTTCAAAGGCTGAAGGTGAATCTTCATTGTCGGAGTCTTCGAATGTTCTGACATTTGCCCCGATCATACACAATCATAATCGCTGTTATGTGTGATCACCTGTTGTGGGTGGGCACGTAGTTAGTCTGCTGAGATCTCGAAATTTCTTTTCATATTATGGGGAAGTAATACAGATTTCCTACCAAGGGAGATGCCTTGGTGTTACTCTGTGCCACTTGTGCCCGTGTGTTCGTTTACCCTATTGCTAACCAATGGCTGATTGAAGTGTTAGCTGATGTGCGATGCTTCCGGGTAAGATAGCTTTCAGTCACTTTTGGTATCGCACATGTGAAAGGTGGTCTCGCTTGACAACACTGGGAGACCTTGTCGACGTGGCCATCCTCATCTGCCTTCTTCCATCCCCCTTTTGGAGACCGAAAATAGGTTGAAGAAGCTTGTAAGGGGGTGTAATGTCTCTTGAGGAAATCAACAATCCGTTATAAGGTCTACAACGCTGTTGTACGATTGCTTTCTGGGGTGATTTGATAGAGCAATTGACTGCTCAGCCCTTTCAATCCCCTCTGGCACTTTGTTCTTGATTTTGGGAAGGGGTCGAGCGAAGTCCTTTTGCATGTCTTTGCTGGCACTTTCAAATAGCTTGCATGTCCTCCTTTAGACACCTTTACGTAGTTAGATCGTTTAAGCGAGTATTTTACTTCATGTCACACTGTACTCAGATGCTTGTAGTATGTAGTCTTTTGTATCCGCCTCAGGGTGCTTGTTGTTACATCTTTCCAATAATCAATAGAGTTTGTTTCTATAATTTTCCTTTATTTCTTAAATGATTGCAAATCACATAACTCTTTAAGAACTAAAACTCTGCATTGACTATGGAAAGAGAAATAATAAACAACTGAAAGCAGACTAACTGTTGAGCAGGAGGAATTGATCCTGGCCTTGAAGTGAATTTGGATTGCTCTTGTGGATCGTTCAGCGGACTGTTGAGGCACTTCAGAGGTTATTGAAGAGTAAACCTTGTAGAGGGGTCAATCTCTGTACCGACAGAACGTCGGGGGATGTATTCCCGTTTGCCTTGGCCTCTCCATTTCTCTGAGCATAAGAACAGACAGCTTCCGCATTGTTTGAAGGTGATATCTCCTTTGTTGCTTGGTCTAGCACTGGTTCAGGCTGCCCTGCAGTATGTAGTTGGATTTGGGAGCATTCTATTTGTTTTAGTGTAGCGTAATGGCACCCTCGTGGTGTAGGTTGGTCTCCGCATATCGTCCCTTTTGAGTGCTTAGCTGTGTATTAACACACTGGTGAAGGATGGAGACTACTGCCTCCATTTGGCGCAACCATGGTCTTCCCAAGATAAGGTTGTAGGTCGACGGTGCGTCTATGACCATGAAGTCCAAAAATAAGACTTTTTTTTAGCTGCGACTCTCCTGCCACTGTTGCCAACCTTATCTTACCGATCGGGAATCACTTCTCTTTGCCCAATCAGCGAGTAATCTGGGGACGTCAAGTTTTCCTCCTTGAGGTCCATATTGCGGAACGCGTTGTAGAACATGACGTTGAGTGAGCTTCTTGGTCTACCAGAGCTCTCTTTACCTCCCACCTTGCTATGGAGATCGAGATGACTAGGGCATTGTTATGTGGTGCTCAAACTCTCTTTACCTCCGTAAATGTCAATGTGGGAATGGGGCTATGAATCCTTGAGTGGCAGATGTGTCTGTCCTCATCCACGGGTTATGTCCGCGTCTCCAGTAAGGTTCGCTTGCGAGACCTGTATGGCTGGTCTTCATTCGATTTGACCCCATGAAGGACATAGATTATCCCTGGGGTGTCATTATCTATCTCTTTAACTGACTTTCCCTTGTCATCAGTTCGTTCTGGCCATTTTTCGGAGTTCAGGAATTCTTTCAGTTTTCCTCTGCAGATCCAATATTCAACTTCATACCTCAGACTCTTGCAGTCGTTGGTATCGTGACCACCCTCTTTGTTGTACGCGCAGTATTTGCCGTTGTCACACTTGGTGGGGTCCCGCGCTGCTTTGGGTCACTTTAGATCCTCCCAATTCTCCATGGAATTTAGTATGTCTGATAGGCGGGCATTGAGGGGTGTCATAGTCCTGGATCCAACATAGTTGGATAATTTCACCGGCCTGGACCGACCAGGGTCTGGCCTATTATCACTGCATCCCTCGATGAGAATCAGTTTGTTGTTGAAGCGCGTGACATACTCTCTGAGAGTTCTGGGGGACCTCTGCTTTAGAGATAGTATGTGGTGTGGGCCTTTTCAGAAATGCTAGCTTTCTACGAAACGTGCCAGGAAATCCTTTGCCAGTGTTTGAAGGAGTCAATCGACTTCGGTGGAAGACTGTGGAACCACGTCAGTGCTGAGCTTTTCAGATTAGTGGGAAAGGTTTTGCACATGACAGACTTGGATCCTTTTTTAAGGGCCATTACGTGCTGGTAATGGCGTAAGTGGTCGAAAGGATTGGTGGTTAATTCCTTCGTTGAAGTCAAGCTTCGGGGGAGTGAACTTCCTCGGAAAGGCCTCATTCATGATTCGGTGCACAAATGGCAAGATGGAGAGGTGGTATAGTACGTTCGTATCGTGTGCCCCTTTGCGGAGGGGGTTCCCATAACCGAGCCTATTTGTCCTGGTGGCGGGCAGCCTCCCCTAGTACAATGAGAACTGGTTTTGAAAGGAGACGACACTAATGAAAAGTTAAGAACTTTGTTGTCCCTACAGACGATGCCAAATTGATGCAGTCATTTTTCGCTTTCTGCTTTGACCTAGTGTTGCTGACTTGTAAAAGTAACACACGTGAGCCACAAACCACCGTTGTGGTGGTTGATGACACTCCGATGCTAAAATCAGACAAGGATTTGAGGAAGGCGTAATGCTGTAAATAGGAATTTGTAGTGTACCTTAGCTTACCAATCTCATGTCTTATTTATAGTGCAAGGAGTCTTGGTTCTACCAGACCATCGAAGGCGTAGTTTAGGAAGGAGATTTTCGTGGAGATCCTTATCTAATTAGGAGTCGTGCTGTATGAGAGAAGTTCTCTGTTAGCCTTGTGCTCCTAGATACGCGGGAGATAGTTCCTAATACGAGAGCAATCCGTAGAAGCAAGGTTCCTTGAGTGGAATGTACTTTAGTATTTGCTTCCTAGTTGGAAGAAGATAGCTGATGTAGTTGCTCGTCCGAAGCTGATCCTCGAGATACTTGCCTTAGTAGGACTTACGGGTATTGAGGATAGCTGTGAGACGTGTGGGCCTAGCATGCTGTTAGAGTTCGGGTCCGTCTGGTAGACTGAAATGGGCTGGCTTAGAACCGCTTGGGTCGGATCGATGTTGGGCTGATGCTGGGGCCCGTAGTTCCTCGAGATCATCTTGACATGTGTATGGCTCAGGGGTGTGACCGTTTTTATGTATCATCAATTGGTATGTAAGCAATGTGATATGAAATGTTTTTGTTATTTTTCATTGGAGGACTATTTAGTACATGCTCGTCCCGTCCCGTCCTGAACCCATTTGGGATGGGACGAGGTAGGGGTGAGGTTTATCCTGTCTCGATCCCATATCGTCCCATGCCCACCCCTAAGGTAAATGAGATCCCGAGTCAGATGGTAGGTAAAGATTGTGCGCCTACCATTATCACTTATAATCTTTTGATTTGTTCGCTTGCACTCCATGGACACACTGTTGAGGCACTTAAGGTCTTGGAAGAGATGAACGACCATTTTAAGCCCACTGCTATAACCTACAATCCTATCATTCCCTAGTTTTGCAAAGAGGGTAAGGTGAACTTTGCGATTAAGTGTTTAGACGAAATGATATCTTGGAATTGTAGTCCTAACGATGGGACATATAATGCAATTGCAGTGCTTTGCAAGGAGAGGGAGGTGCAAAAGGCCTTCTCCATAATCCAAAGCTTAGGTAATAAACTTAAATTTTCCATGCATGTGTTCTACAAGAATCTTATATCATGCTTGTGTAGAAAGGGAAACACGTTTGAAGCATTTCATCTTTTATATGAGATGTCAGAGGCTCAGTTTATTCGGGATACCTACATGATTTCATCCTTGATCCGGGGTTTGTGTTTAGAAGGAATGATAGATGCAACATTGAGGATCTTGACAGTAATGGAGGAGAATGATCACATGCCATATAATGCTCTTATACTTGGGATATGGAAGACCCAAAGGAAAAATCTCGTTTTTGAAGTTTTTGAGGGTATGATTAAGAAGGGTTACACGCCTAATGAGACAACTTATATTATTATGGTGGAATGACTTGCTTGCGAAGATAAACTAGAGATGGCTACAAAGATTCTAAGATAGATGTATGCCAGAGATATACGTCGGAGTACAGTAGAAAGGTTGGCGATCCAATACGATTTGGTTGTGGCGTAGATAGCATTTTCACCTCTAGTTGAGGGTAAAAATGCAAATTTAATGTTAAGATTGGAACACAGCCGAAGACAAGTTGATTTGATAGGCATTACAAATGATAATCATTACAGATTTGATTGATTACGCCAAGTAGGTTGTCGTGATAAATGAAGACTGGAAATGGGACATGCTCTTGATTTCAATATTGATCTAGAACTCCAACCTGGCAGGAATGGACAAGTCGGGATATGGTTTACTTGGTCTGTGAGCAAGGATTGTGATTTTGTTTTTCGAGGTAATTTTGGTAACTTGATTTTAAGAAATATTTCATTGTGTATAGAAAAAAACGTAAAAATTTCGATTGTAAATTTGAAGTTATCAATATAAGTTAAGCATTTTAAACTCATACATATTAGATAAAGAGTACCATAAGACTCGTAGTGTCATACAAACTACCTATTGCATGAGAATCATTTATATAACAAAATTTTAATAATAAACTAAAATTATAATGGGTTAAAATGTACCGACATTGAGATTCACCTAATGAAAAAAAAAATATTTCGGTAACTAAAAAAAGAGAAATATTCGGTGAAATTTTAACATTTTTTGAGAAATCATATTCCTTGTCTGTGAGATTATTTTAACCATCTAAAGCTTTCTAGTTAGTGATGTGAAAATCTCTCAAGTAGCAAGGACTTGTACCATTCATTCGCAAATTCAATCAGATAGTTGATTAACTTTTGTTTATTTATTTTATGCTGGTCAATTCACACGGCTTATATATATATATATATATATATTTTTAATAAAATAAGTGGATTGTACTCATTTATTTCTGTATTTTTTTTAAAGAATTTTTTATCAGCAAAACAAAACAAAATTTTTCATGGAATGAAAGCAAGGATGCAGTGAGAGGATCAGTAAACCTAGGCCAAAATTACATCTTGTGTTACTATAAATAGGCACAAGAGCTCCCCCATCGAACACATGAGGAGTAGTTAGTATCCCCAACCCCAAGTGTGCTCCAAAAACCACAAGTTTACTTTAACTTCTACCCACCGAGTGTCTACATTCCTTTCTAGAAAGGAAAATTCTGTTATTCCTTTCTAGCCAAACGACCCCGGCAAAAACCTGAAAAGTTCCCTCCCATGTCCAATTCCCTACCAAATAGAGGTTTAGATCAATGGTATTAGCTAAAGTCCACACCTCAGTCCGATACACAAAAGAGGCTGGAGGGGAGAGTCGATACGAAATTTTGCATAACATTTCCTCCAAATCAAATTAGAGAAGTTGCAGTTCAAGAAGAGGTGGTTTATTATATCTTTGGGCTGCTCTACACAGAATACATTGGTTGGGAATGATTTGTCTTGTCTACAGTGAGTATCCTTCAATTAATGATAGACCACGGGAGAAAAAAAAACTATAGGAGGAACTTGTTTGATCCAAACCAATTTGTGGAGTTTATGTGTTCTCACTTCTAGGTCAGAGAAATGGGGTTGAGTGGCTAGTTTCTCGTAGCATCCTTTGATTGTGAAAGACTTGTTCTTTCTTGTACAAGAACTTGTCTTGTTCATCACCTAGTTGCACTAATTATGTTGCATTTAGTAAATTTATCATCTTTGGCAACTTCCTGAGCTCTCTTCTTAGCTAAAAATCCCCAAGGACTTGGTTTCTCAAAGGGTCAGAGTAGGTGGCAAATTCACTGATACTACCATTCTTGTTATGGCAGGCATTGAAGATGGTGGGGTAGGAGAGCTTGAGTGCCTGAATCCCTAACCATATCTTGTTCCAAAACTGAATTTTGGATCCATTATGTGCTTCAAAGGTTGTTTGGTCTTCCATATGGCCTCTGAAACTCATAATACCTTTCCATACGCTGCAACCATGTGGGGGTGATCTTACATTCAGCAAAAAAGTCTTCATTAGTGGCTCCATATTTAGCTGCAAATACCCTTTTCTAAAGTGCCTTAGTATCATACCCAAGTCTCCAAATTAACTAAGAGTTTTATCTCCACACATCAAACACATGCTCATGAATTAATCTCCAATAACTTCTTTACTATCTCGTGAATGACAATGCTCAAGATTAACCGTGACCGCACTAATAATCCTTATTATTTTTCAAATTCGTTGAATTAAACTCAACATCGCTTTCAAACTATTCTCTTCATGCTATCTAATCAGGAATCACAAATTAGATAAACAATCTGAAAACAATATGTTCTTTGAAAAATGTGAACATTGACTAAGCAATTACATGTATGAACATCATGTTGTAATAAACCTATATTTTGCTTAGCATATCAATGTCTATTGGTAGTTACTACTTATGAATTTAGGATCACGACTATTAGGTGAAATACTCATGTATCCTAGCATGGTTACTAATTAAGCAAAACACATTATCTAACTAGAAAGGAAAATTTTGAATTTAATTAATCCATAAAACACATGTTTGGGGTTTCGAATTAGCCCCTAGCTAAAAATGGGTTTAACTAGACATATTTAATGATACATAAAAATGGTCACACCTCTAAGCCATATATGTGTCATGATGATCTCGAGGAAATACGAGCCCCAACATCGGCCCAACACTGAACAAGACCAAACGGTTCTAAACTCGCTCAATTTAGTCCGCCAGACGGACCCGAACTCTCACAACACGCTAGGCCCACACGTCTCACATCTATTTTCAATATCCGTAAGTCTTATTAAGGCATGTATATCGAGGATCAGCTTCGGACAGGCAACTACAACTGCTATCTCCTTCCAACCAAGAAGCAAATACTAGAGTACATTCCACACAGGGAAACTCCCTTCCATGAATTGCTTTAGGATTGGAAACTATCTCCCGTGTATCTAGGAATACAGGGCTAACAATGAATTTCCCTCCTATAGCACGACTCTTAATTAGAAAAAGATCTCCATTAAGATCTACTTCCTAAATTACTCTTACGATGGCCTAGTAGAACCATGACTCCTTGCACTATACATAAGACATGAGGTTGGTAAGCTAAGGTACGCTACAAATTCCCTGTTACAACATTACACCTTCCTTAGATCTCTATCTGACTTTAGCATCGGAGTGCCATCGGCCACCTCAACGGTGATTCGTGGCTCACTGTGTTACTTGTGCAGATCAGCAGGAACCAGGTCAAAGCAAGGAGCGAAAAATGACTGCATTAGTTTGGCGACGTCCGTGGGGATGACAAAGTTATTAAGTTTACACTAAGCGTCGTCTCCTTTCAAAACCTAGAGAGATGGTGACCATTAGGTCATGCAACAACGGAGAACCGGGGGACACGTCGAACCCCCACGGTGTTCCTATACCACCTTCTTCAACATCTCCTGTCTTGCACAGGCGGCTGACTCATGCTCCCGCGCCGACAGCAACAACAACGGACCCCATAATCGATACGCTGACATCTCAAATACAACGGATTGCCAAGGCGGTGGAGGCTCTCATGTGATAGAATCCACTACCCATTAATGAAGACCAGGAGCAGCACGGACTTCCACCTCCAGAAGATGATAGGGAGCAAGCGCAGAAAAGCCAAGCCCCCGCTAGTTTTTATTGGACTAAAGGAGGCTGCGCGGCTAACGCTGAGCTCGCCGCCAGGACAGAGAGGCTCGCCCCTGGGAACCCCCTCCGCATAGGGGCGCACAATCTGGACATACTGTACCGCCTCTCCCTCCTACCATTTGTAGACCGGATCATGAATGAGACCCTTCCGAGAAAGTTCACTCCCCCGAAGCTCAACTCCATGACGGAACCACCAATCCTTTCGACCACTTGCGCCATTACCAGCACGTAATGGCCCTTAAAAAAGGATCCAAATCTGTCATGTGCAACATTGACGTGGTTCCATAGCCTTCTGCCGAAATCCATCGACTCCTTCAAAATGCTGACAAAGGAATTCCTAACACATTTTGTCTGGAGCCAACGTTTTCTAAAAGGCCCGCACTACATACTCTCTCTGAAGCAGAGGTCTAGCGAGACACTCTGAGAGTATGTCATGCGCTTCAACAACGAGCTGACCCTCATCGTCGGGACTCAAAGAGGGAAAGCTCTACGAGGACCTCACCCTAGAGCCCCTTCTGGACATGGCGAAACTTCTCCAGAGCGTCCAAAGACACATCACCATGGAAGAGTAAAGGACCGTAAAAGGGAAGCTGAGGGCGAGAAGAAGCCTTCCGCTCTCGAGGACAAGAAGGAGGGAAAAAGACACAAATATGAGGAAAAAAGCAAAAGGAAGCGCATCGACAACAGGCCGAACCCTGGTCGGTTCAGGTCGGAGAAATCGTTCAGCTATGTTGGATCTAGAGCGGTGACATCCTTAAATGCTAACCTGCCGGACATACTAAACTCAATGAAAACTGGGAGGAACTAAAGTGGCCCCCAAAGACACGTGGAGACCTTGCCAAGCGTGACAACGACAAGTACTGCGCGTACCACAAAGAGGGCAGCCACAACACCAATAACTGCAAGAGTCTGAGGTATGAGGTTGAGTACTTGATTTGTAGAGGAAAACTAAAAGAGTTCCTGAAGTTTGAGAAGCGAACGGAACAAACAAAGGATAGGGGGAGTCAGTTAAAGAAATAGAGAATGATACTCCAGGGATAATATACGTCCTTCATGGAGTCGGCTTTCGAGCAAGCCTACGTTTGCTCCTGTTCGACTTTCTATATTTCGTTCTGCTCGTACCCCTTCCTGTGATTGTATTTTATAATAAAACTTTATATTCCCTACTGTGACCAAATGAAAGCCAGTCATACAGGTCCTGCAAGCGAACTCTACTAAACATGCGGACACAACCCGCGAATGAGGACAAACACATCTGCCACTTAAGGATTCAGAGCCCATCCCCACCTTAACCTTTACAGACAAGGACCTTGAAAGACTCGTCCGAGCGCCACATAATGACGCCTTAGTCATCTTGATCTCCATAGCAAGGTGGAAAGTAAAAATAGCCTTGGTTGACACAGGAAGTTCGCTTAACGTTCTGTTCTACAACTCATTCCGCAACACGGACCACAAGGAGGAAAACCTGACGTCTTCAGAACATCCGCTGATCGGATTCATCGAGGAGAAGTGTTTTTCCATCGGAAAGATAAGGTTAGCTATGGTAGCAGGAGAACCGCAGCTTAGGAAGGTCCTATTTCTAGACTTCATGGTGGTAGATGCACCGTCATCCTACAATCTCTTCTTGGGAAGACCATGGTTCCACCAATGGAAGCAGTGGTCTCCACCCTTCACCAGTGAGTTACGTATGCTGCTAACCATTATGGAGGAACAATACGTGGAGACTAACCTACGACACGAGGCTGCCACTACGCCGCACTGAAACAAATAAAGTGCTTCCAGATTCATGTACATCTTGCAAAGCAGCCTAACCTAGTGCAAGGCCAGACAACGGTAGATACATCATTATCGAGCGGTACAAGAACAATAAGCTCCTCCGCCCAGCGAGTCAAAAAGGCCATGGCAAGCGGGAACACATCCCTCGACATTTTTTATGCACGGAGATCCGCCCCTATGCAAGGTTTACTCTTCAGTAACCTATGTAACGCCTCGACAGTCCGCTCAATAATCCATGAGAGCAACCCGAATTCACTTCAACGTCATGATTAGTTTATCTCAGTTGATAGTTAATTTGCTTTAAGTTATTTGTTTCCTTTTCCATAGTGAATATTGAGTTTTAGTTCTTAAAAGGCTTATGTAATTCACAATCATTTAAGAAATAAAAGAAAAATTACAAAAACAAAATCTATTGATTATTGAAAAGATATAACAACAAACACCTTGAGGCAGATACAAAAGGCTACATATTACGAACGCCCTGAGGCGGATACAAAAGACGGAATACTGAAGGCATCTATCAAGATGGAGTGAGGACTTGCTTAAACTGTCTGACTGCATAAGCAACACGAACAATCCAAAGCAAACAACTCGCAAGCAGAACCATGATCCAACAGACGCGACCCTCAAATATGGTATGTGGGGGTACAAAATCGGCAACCGAGAGTCCCGCGACAAGCCACGACCAGATACAACCAACTCAGGCCCCCGATCCACCGAAACGAATGAACCTGGGACAAGTATCATGTTGACGCAGGCAGAGTGCACCTTCCGACTGCAGGGATAAGAGGGGCGTCCAAGAGTCAATAGACCAATCCATGGACCATGTCCAACTCCTCTTCATCTCGAGATCCCAAATTCCAGCGCATGGCAAGGCAACGGGGTTAATCGAGAAGTAGCGAAGGCAGGCACCACGGAGTTGGACATTGGTGCTATTTCCGAAATTAAACATTCAGGAACAACAATAAGGCACCAACATTTGAACAACGAACTCTTCCCTTGGGAAAAGAATATGTACTACTTCACCGCGATATGAGAAGAAATTATGAGACCTCAAAAGAACAATTACGTGCCCACCCGTAACAGACGACCACGCATAACAACAGCTATTGTTATGCCTGATCAGTGCAAATGTCAGAATATTTGGAGACTCTAGAGACGGAAATCCACCTCCAGCCTTTGGAAAACCCAAAGCATTTTCTTCAGCCTTTGGAAAACCGAAAGCGTTCTCTTCAAGCAAGAACATTACAGGAGATAAGCTCCGTGAAAGATAATGCCTACAACGATTGAAAAACACCATTATATAGACATGATGGTTCACCCAGCGGGCACTCCAGCATTAACTGCCAACCATTAAATACCATATGGGAAACGAGGAGACAACGGTTCCCGAGGAAATTGTGCATACCACATCAATCAAATTGATGGCACTGCACGCAGCCCCATCAATTGAGGGGGAGTAATCGATGCTCAATCGTCACGCATCCTACGCCGTACACATGTTACCGCGCAATCTACGCCGTACACGTAACACACCATGCAGGAAACCCTAGCCCTTCATCTGCGGGCCTATGGGCTCAGCCTGTTATTCAAATGGTATTCTATCACATGCTTGGCACGAACACGAGAAATTCTAGACATACGGATCGTACCTACAAATCACTAGTTGATTTAAGGTGACTTCGTCCACACCATGCACCATGTTGATAGACTAGGTTTGCACGTCCTCAAACGGACGAAATCCGTATCCAACCGGGCAAGCTTAGTCAACCTAAGTTGATGACGACGATTTTTGGTATCTCCCGACACCTAGTCCTCTCAGTACGGATCTCAATGGTTTAGGAAGTGGGAGTCTAATCAGCGCTATCACGCCTGGTGACGACGACTTGCCAGAGATCATTGCCCTTTTCGCGGTCAATGATCGCCGAACATAGTCAGGTAACCCTAGCTGGTGACGACTTGCAACGAAAGCTTCTGATCAAAGCCCAGACCTGTAGCCCCCACTATGCGGGTGTAGATGGTTTGGAAGGTGGGAGCCTAGCTAGTCTAGAACTGATTCTGACGGCTTGCCACGAGACCAATATTTTTTAGAGTGTCTGCCAAATCACCAAACTTGGACTTGTAGCCCGCGCTGCGAGGGTGTAGATAGTCTAGAAGGTGGGAGCCTAGTAAGCCACGACCTGATTTTGACGGCTTGCCACGGGACCACTGCTTTTCAGCGTGGCCGCCAAAACTCCAAAATTTGTAGCTTGATGCGCACAGGTGTAGATGATTTGGAAGGTGGGAGCCTAGTCAGTCCCAAACTGATTTCGATGGCTTGCCACGGGACCACTGCTTTTCATCCTGATTTCCAAACTCCTCTGTCAAATTCGTAGTCCCCATCGTGCGGGGAGGGTGTAGATGGTTCGAAAAGTGGGAGCCTAGTCAATCCTGAACTGATTCCGAAGGCTTGCCACGGGACCACTGCTCTTCAGCCTGGTCGCCAAACCTTATACTCCCAGAATCTGTAGTCCGCTTTGCCCGGTCGTAAACGATTCAGAAGGTGGGAGCCTAGTCAGTGCTTAACTGATTTCGATGGCTATCCATGGGACCACTACTCTTCAGCCTGGTCGCCAAACCTTATACTCCCCGAATTTGTAGTCCGCTTTGCCCGATCATAAATGATTCGAAAGGTGGGAGTCTAGTCAGTACTGAACTGATTTCGACAGCTTGCCATTAGACCACTGCTTTTCAGCCTAGTCGCCAAACTTTTACTCCCCGAATCTGTAGTCCACTTTACTTGGTCATAAACGATTCGAAAGGTAGGAGCCTAGTCAGTCCTGAATTGATTTCGACGGTTTGCCACGAGACCACTGCTTTTAAGCCTGGTCGCAAACATGAATCTAGTAGAGTCAATGTCTTCACGCTCAAACATATTGAAATTCTAATATTAGCGAAGGCCATTCACGCCTATACAGAGATCATACGGTCAGTTCCCAGATAAGAGCTATTTAGAATGCCAACCTTCCAAACTCGGCAAGAACACTCTGACACATACATTCGGCCATTACAACCCACTCATAGCAGTAACTGCAGCTGATTGGTCATACCAACAAGGTGAGCCTCACACAGCTGACCTTGGGGACAAAACACAGCTCAGGCCCCCCTGGCTAGACTGTCCGCAACATGCTTACTATCGAACATTACTACACAACGATGACCCTGAGTCGTTCACGATACAGACCGGTCAACGTCATACTGATTCAACCAGCCTATGCTAAAGCAATAAAACAAGGCAAAATGAAAACATTCAATAGAGACAACAAGCACAAAACGGATAAAATTGTTTTCATTAACGATCAAAACGAAAAGAGGTAAAATCACACCAAGGTTACTCCTTATCAGGAGCAGGTACAGAAGTAGTAGGGCTAAGTCTAGTAGAAGATGGAGCAGGAGTAGTATCCACGTGCGCCACGGCTTGGAAATCAGTGCCCAAATTATTTTCCTCGTCCGATGGCGCAGAGGTAACAGACAAGTCTACATATGATATCTTCTTATAACAGTTGAGATCCCACTTTGGGTGTTCCTCCTTCATCAGCGCCAGCAACTCCAGCTGACCATGTACAACCCAGTGGAACTCACACTTACCCTATTCCTGAATAAGCTCTTCCTTTCGCACCTTCGCGTCAACAAGTTCACACTTTAGTAGTTCTAACTTGCCAGTCAGCATGTAGACCCGAGACTACTCTATGGCCAGATTGCTCTTCACAGCACTAAGCTCATGCCACCCCAATTTGAGCCGGTCCTCAGCTTTTCTCGCCTCGCGAGCATAGAACTCCACATCGAATTCCAACCGTTGCTTTTCAGCAACCTAGCCGGCTTCCTTCAAAACACTTTCTACAGCAAGAGACCGCAGTTTAGAACACACCTTAGCCGCAGTTTCCTGCACAACCTCAACTTCTTGGCGTATCCGGCTCAACTCCTTCTCCAGTTCGTCCCTCTCGGACACCACCTCTGACAGATTACACTCAAGATCCTCAAAACGAGCTCTCTGAGTCTCAGCTGCCACAGTTGACTGATCCAACCTCTTCTCCTCAGTCTGCTTATTCAACTGCTCAATTTCATAGGGCGCATCAGAATATAGCACCTACATGTGCGAGAAAATATGCTCCAAGGTGTATAACCTCTCACGAGCCTCATCAACTTCCGTCCCTGCAACGGTCGCGTAGCTCAAATGAGACATACCCAACAAAAGGTACTTCAAGCCCTTATCCGTACATCCCTCCAACGTATCCTCCTAAGGTTTTAAAGTGTGGTCCATCAACTAGTTGTGACGCCTTCTTATATGCTTCCTTGAAACATTTTCTACGTCCACCTCTTGGTGCTAGACCTGTGAACTCATCTTTACCAATTTCGGCGCAAACTGGCCTATTTGTGCACTCTGATGAAGCTTCCCCGGATTAGGGATTACGCCATCGCACCCAGGCTCTCTTTTGTAGCCTTCCCTTTGTCACGAACAATCGATCCTTTCGTACGAGACGGTTTAGGATCCGAAGGGAGAGGAGGAAGCAAATTATCCAAAGGACCTTCCAACATTTCTAGTTGTGGCTTAGAATGAGGCAGTGTGCAATTCAGACTACAGGAGACATGGCCAGTGTCGAGACCGCTATTAGGCAATGTAGCAATTGGGTGATAAGATTTTACAGCCTCAGGCAAATCTTCATGGGAGCCTGCTATAGAAACGGTCCCACGTGAATCAGCACCAGCGAAGCTTCCATTGCAACTCGCACCAGGCGGTCATTTAGAGCTTTGACCGGCGTGTCACTAAGGCTCGACTTATCTACAACTCCTGCAATCCACAAGTAATCTTTCTCCAAGCAAGAAACGTCCACCTTAATTCGCAACGTTTGGTACAGAGTAGGGGCAACGTGCCAGTTGTCCCACAACTTACTACGGATGAAGTCGAAAACTCTTATTACATCAACGCATTCCTTTTTGGCAAGTCACGGAACGTCACCATGGTGTTTTGCCCCGCTAAGTGATGCAGATTTAACTAACCTAAATAAATAGGTTAATTTAACCTAGTCTTAATAACTGCAAGTGCACAATGTCTAACTGGTAGACAAGGGCAAGTACAGGTCGATCCCACAAGGATTGTGGTTGCCACTAAATTTCAGAGTTGACTTAAACTAATAAATGGGGGTTACAACAATCAAAATATCTAAACTAAAAATCAAATTAAAAAGCAAAATAAAAAGTTTTTAAGAATATGAGAAGGGAAACCAAGGCATTGAATCCACCAATTCAGTTTTTTCAAGTTATTTAAATCTAACTTATTATTTTCTAAAGCGAGAAGCTTTAAGGATGAGAATCCCTTGCTTGCATCGATGATGTGATCGTTAAGAACAATTCAGTTTTAAAATCCAATGTTACAATTAACTTCAGCATAAATTATAGACTCCTAAAATTGAGTGTCTTGTTACAGCACACTCAATCACAAGTCTAATTTATTAAGTTTCAACTCCTAGCATTGAGTGTCTTATTACGGCACACTCAATCACAAGTCTAACTTAACCAATTAAAACTAATGCTTTAGATATTAGTAAAGAAAATTCTAACTACCGACTAGTCTAGATCAAATCCGATATAATTAGTGAAAGTAATTTACTAATACTCAGAAATTATATGTATTTTGCAGTTAAGCACATAATAAAATAAAAAGTCAAACTAGAACAAACTCTTGAAACCCAATTGGTTTCATCTTAGCCTTGTCGAAGGGTTTAGCTCTCCATGGTAGCGGTGGTCACAACATCAGTGGAAGTGAAATTCATCTCTGCACGAACACGAATCCCGAGAAAAGGTTACAAATGTACTATGGTGGCTAAGAGAGAAACTCGGGGTGCCAATAACCAACTATTTGAAAAATAGTTGGTTCCCGCCCGAAAAGCAGCGATGCACTCTGCACCTTCGTCTCCAGCAAGCAGCGTCGCTCGCGCTGCCTCGTCTTCGCTCCTTCGTCCTCCACACGACTCAGGAAGGGTTGCAAGCTCTGTGTCGTGGCGGTGATGGCGGTGGGAAGTGGCTCTGGTGGCGGTGATGGTGGCTCGCGAGCTCTGCTTCATGGCGGTGATGGTGGCTCGCGATGCTCTGTTTCGTGGCGGTGATGGTGGCTCGCATTGCTGAAGAAGAATAACAAACAAAGAGATAGATGGGAGAGAGGACGAGAACGGGCGAGAAAAACAGGGGCGGTGCTCCCTGTTTATGCTCCTGTCGCGGTGGTTGCGCTGCTTGTGACGGTGAGAACAGGGGATGAGGAGATGGAGTGGTGTGCGTGGTTGCTAGCGAGGAACAGGGAGGTGAGGACGTGATGTTAAAACAGGGAGATGGAGAGGAACGTGACGGCTGCAAGGGAGGAAAGCAGGGACGTGCTCGCGCGAGGTGGTGATGGTGGAGGCGTCTGACGGTGGTGCTTGGTGGTTGGCTGTTGTAGTTGTGAGAACAGGGGATGAGGGTATGGGGGCTGTTGGCTGGGAGAGCCCCCAGAGAGGGGAAGAAAAGAGAGAAGAACCCCCTCAAAAATTAGGGTTATTGGGTTTTATAGAAAATTAGGGTAATTGTGTTGGGTTAAATGCACCCCCGTCTCCGCTCGTCAATACCAAATTGCTTATTATCACCTCGAACTCCGCATTAATCCGTTAACGCTCTGAATCCTGAAAAATACAAAATTTAAATAATTAATATAAAATAGATTGTGAAAGTGAATAACAAATATAAATTAGGTGGTATTATGTGTAATAATTAGGTGAATATCAAATACCCCAAACCTATATTTTGCTAGTCCTCGAGCAAAACAATAGAAATAAAATTCTAACTCACTTTCGCAGTAATCATCGGTTGCACTTACCTTAAACGTGCAACAAGGCTTTAAACCCCTAGATTACCTCTAGTGGACGAGTTATAGTCTCGTGAGGGTTTCCAGAAATGTTACCCACAAACATTATGACTCATAAATTTCCAAAACATGGTAACTTAGTCACTCTATCTATTATCCTCAGAGTAATCATCTAATTGCCAAATTTTTCAGAAAACAACTAACAATGTCAGAAAAATATATCAATGAGTCTAACAACGGTTTAATAGTATCTAAAGGTTAAATAAATTTCATCAATTATTCCCAACTCGAAGTGTGTGTGTGCATGGCCTTATCAACATAACTTTATTTTTCTCAGCAAAGATACGACTAGATAACCTTTGAATTGTAAATCTCTCTTGTCACTCAGAAATGAATCACTCAGAGATTGGTTAGTTATCACTCAGTTTATATGTGAGAAAGAGAATAATATATGGAAAGACAAACATCTCACATATAATAATCATGAAAAAAATAGACTTTTCAAATAATGCAATGAATATGATCTCATCGAGAGGAATATCAATTACTTTGAGAATGTTGAATCACACGCCATAGTTCTTGTTTATTTAATCTCCACGTCTATGAACCAAACTTTTACTTAAGATCAATTAGGTCTTTATTAGGTTGTAATGAGGCTAAGATTTTGGCTAACAAGAATGGAAAAGGATACGAGAAAATTCTCTGAGAATGGATACATTCTTTAATAAGCACGTGGGGCTTTGAAGAATAAACCAATGTTGTACACCATTAATTTTTATTCCTTCGAAATTCTTCTTCATATATCTTTTTTTGTTTCTTTCTTGTATACATGCTTTCCCCTTCTGCACAATAAAACATTTCAGTCTCGAGGATTCATGGAATATTTAATTTCAACTCTTTTTATTTGCCCATTTCAAAAATACATCAACCATACACATTCTCAGAGGCATTGGGTAAGGATAAAAAATAATATGGGATCTTACTCCCTAACTGGAGTAGGTACTGGAGATGGGGTTAACAAAGAAAAAGTCTATTTAAAGGCTCAAAGGGCTGCAAACGGATATTTATCATTAAGTAGGCTAAAAGGCTAAAGATCGGTTCAAAGAAAAAAAATGCCTATATCACTTCTTAAGCTCTAGTCAGTATTATGACATCTTAACTAAATAAAACAAGAAGCTCTAGTATAATTATTCAATTTTAACACCATTCTCAAAGCAATCAATAAAAGAAACAAGAATAATGAGATCATCAACGAGAAAATGCGGACTAAAGAAAAATCAGAGTTTATTTAATAACCCTCGAGAAAAATAGAATGTCTCAAAACTCACAAGGGTTAAGTCTCCACTATTATTCTAAGGTTTTCTAGTTAATATCTTACTGATTAACTTAAAATCATGCCAACTCGGCTTATAGTGCAAGAATGGTCGAGTCGAAAAAATATCATGAAAAATATATTTAACTTAAAGATAATATCAAACCTTATGTTTTCCTATTGATATATAAAAGTACAAGTGAAAGCATGTATTCCTCAAATTTAAAGGCATACTTGAAAGCACATCCTCTTCATTGGAAAAAAAACTTAGATTTTGAATGCATTTTCAAATCGAAAATTTTCACACAATCATAATTAACTATGTATTCAATGGAGATTGAGTAGAAAACAATAGTCAATTGTGAAATACATTTCATTTCAAAATTTTCGAAGAATGCAGAAAAAAAACTCTTAAACCTCACCCCCAAACCTAGACCAAACATTGTCCTCAATGTATAAAATGATGATCATGACAAATGCAGGAAAAAGAAAAAATGAGAGTTAAAGTGATATTACCATGGGAAAGTTTTTACCGATTTCGACGAAATCTTCCACCAATGAACGCTCAGAGGCATAAGAACTGTGGACTCATCATGATAAATTGATAAAAACAATACAGGACACAAATGAAAAAAAATAAAAAAAATTACATGTATCAGTTGTAAGTCAAAATTGTTACGGAGCTAACGAGCATGAGTGGAATGCAACTAGAAAGAACTCGAAAATCAATCCAGACTAACCATAATGACACAACTAAAGCTAGGCTGCCTCCTAGGAGCGCTTGGTTTAACGTCGTCAGCTCGACATATATTCTTCCTCACAAATGATGTACCATAAAGTGAAGAGAAAGAACATAGCAAACACTCTCCTAAAAAAGGGTTAAGGAATCGTATACCAACAACCTGAAAAGTTGAGGATCAGTCCACAGTAAAATAGCAACCACATGCGACACAAGATATACTAGCACATCCCAAAAGTTGCAAGGACACCATCTAAAATCATATAGAAATTGTAAAGAAGCTCGCATTCCTTGGAAGTCAGTAGGGATCTTAAACATGAATGGGTCGCAAGTGGTGATATGCAACAAAGGATCCTCCCTTACTCCTAAAATGGAACATCCTAAGTCTGGTTCCAAATCAGAAGATTGGATAATTTCCACATTAGGATGGTGAAAATTGAAATCCTCACTCAGGAACATGGGATCCACATAATTAGCCCTGGTCAATGGAAATGTGATGCAGGTAGATGTAACTATAGATATATCAGGTGGTACAGGCTCATTACATGAATCACACAAAGATGTTGGGCTGGATAGCTCAACAACACCCCCAACCCTAGAGTTGACACTACTTATGGATTGCACTCTTTTACTAGATATATCTCCCTACTTCTTTGGGACAACCTGTTTTGAATTCAATATAGATGAAATAATAACAGGCAAAGTATCATCAGTACCTGAAAACGCATACCTGAGGGTGTTAGGTAATTGTTTAAGGTCAAGCTCAGGTGGCTCAACTGATGGGACTAGTTTTGACTCACTGAGTGGAAGAGGCTCCACTTTAGACTTCCATTTATACTTAGGATCCACAATGGGGACTGAGTCAAGAAAATCATTGACTTCCCTAATGGAATCATCAACATCAAAGTCTAAACTAAAATGAGTCAAACAAGCCTCTAAATGGTCATGCGTATCATGAAAACAATCAAGGGGAGACTCTAAAGAATGTTCACAGTTTGATTCTATGCACGAGTCACTAGGAAGGCATATGTCTAATTAGTCAACATGGGAAGAAGATGTCTGTAGTGTCTCAGAATCTACAGGTTCATCAATAAATGAGGCTTTATTAGCCTTCTTATGAGAGGAGGATGCAACCTGTATAAAATTGGGTGAGGATATAATAACACTTATGTCCGGCATTCCTACCTGATGGTAAACCAGTTTTCCACTCCTAAGGGTAGTAATGGATTGGACATCTTCACTGTCTGGCTCAGATGTGCCACTAATTTCAAATTGACCATTTGGGTTGGAAATAGGTTGGCTAGGGACTTCCTCTGACTCTATCTCAAGACGTGACTCAGCTATCTGACTCAAAGTCATCTCAAGTTTCTTGATAGCTTGAGCATTTTGTTGAGAATTAGCTATCAATTCTGTAATGTCTTGAGAATTTTGCTCAAGCATTTCTCCTGTTCGCTCTATGAAAAGGTTCAAACTATCTTCTAACCTTGATGTGTTGGATGGAGGAAAAACTTGATGAAATTGAGACTCATTATCAGGAATAAAAGCTTGAGGAGTCTGAGGAGTGTCTAGAGGGCCTTCATGGTACTGACCATGAGCCCATGAGAAGTCAGGATGATAGGCTAAACCTGGGTTCTAATAATCTAAATATGGATCATAATCAGGTCGTCGCATGTCATAAAATGAATTGACTTGCTCGGAAAAATAGGCTGGATAATCCCTTGTGTTCATTTTTTTATTTTTAAAACACTAACTCTAAAAATATACACAGACTCACACGTAATCAGCAACCAATAAATGCACAAGAAACATTCCTCCCTAAGCAATCAACGTTTTTGAGATCAATTATCTTTTTATCTTTGGGGGACAATTATTTCTTATGTAATTTTTATGACAGAGCAATGGGTGCTACAAGTTGATCCTAAGAGTGTACACTTTACACCGCAAAGTTCAAAATCAGTAGGCTAGAGTTTTGTTTCAAAGAAACCGGATTATCGCACAAGAAAAGGAGGTCACAATGGTGCAATTAAGTACTTTCTTGTGCTACCGCTCTGTAAGCCAATAGATGTGAGAACGATGTGATGTTAAATGTACACTTGAGGCTTGTGTTCTTAACCCAAAACTGTTAGTTACACCAATTCTTCTTGTGGATCATAGCTTACTTATGACTCGGCGTACCGGGTAAATTACCCTTGTGGCAGTGGCCTCTCGGAGTTCATTGAATGATTAAACCCATCGTCACTTTTAGCTTTGGTCAACACAAAAATTATTGGATTCACCTTCGTCTTGGTTGTCCTATGAACACTGTACCTAAAAGATGGCTCTATCTAACTTGCTAAATGATTCTAATTATGTTTGGCTATTGGTTGCACATAGCTGGAATGATGAGGTGGGGATATCAAGTCCCACCAGTTTCTATTTAGAAGCTGGGTCTGCTTATTATAAATTACTAAAGTTTAGCATCCACAATTACAGAAATTAAACAACCAATCACACAATTTCAAACAATTAAACAAAGCACCCGGGTCACTAATACGTTGCGTGAGTTAAAAGTACTTACAGTTTGCGCATTCATCTCTGCACAAAGAGTTAGCACAATTCAAAAAAAATGTCTGACTTCTTTTTATCCGTTTCACTCAACACACAAGCACATGCAAATAAATTTACTGGTCTTGGTCTTAGAAGTCGGATTTCTAAATCACAAGAAATTATTAGGTAACAATTAAAATTGTTTCCCTATATTTTCTTTTGACTTGGAGAATTTGGGGTTTTTTTTAGTGATTAAAAATGGAAAACAATAGAGTTTAAAAATTATTACACCACACACTCGTAAAACGAGGTGAAAATAAAATTAAAACTCTCCTCACAAAATAATTTTTTTTAATTAAAATTAAAATCTGCTTGATGTTTGCAAGATCGTCCAATGTCCTCGAGAAGCGTGTATTCTGCAAAATCAAACAAATAACACAAAATGAGTGTAAAAAAAACTTAAGAAAATAAAAATAAATTTTTTTTCTTCTGAATATATATTTTTTAAATTAGTGAAAATAAATCTTAAATTCAATTACACCGCTACCTTCCCCGGGAACGGCGCCAAAAACTTGATGCAAATTTAACTAACCTAAATAAATAGGTTAATTTAACCTAGTCTTAATAACTGCAAGTGCACAGTGTCTAACTGGTAGACAAGGGCGAGTACAGGTCGATCCCACAAGGACTGTGGTTGCAACTAAATTTCAGAGTTGACTTAAACTAATAAATGGGGGTTACAACAATCAAAATATCTAAACTAAAAATAAAATTAAAAAGCAAAATAAAAAGTTTTTAAGAATATGAGAAGGGAAACCAAGGCATTGAATCCACCAATTCAGTTTTTTCAAGTTATTTAAATCTAACTTATTATTTTCTAAATCGAGAAGCTTTAGGGATGAAAATCCCTTGCTTGCATCGATGATGTGATCGTTAAGAACAATTCAGTTTTAAAATCCAATGTTACAATTAACTTCAGCATAAATTATAGACTCCTGGAATTGAGTGTCATGTTCCAGCACACTCAATCACAAGTCTAATTTATTAAGTTTCAACTCCTAGCATTGAGTGTCTTATTACGGCACACTCAATCACAAGTCTAACTTAACCAATTAAAACTAATGCTTTAGATATTAGTAAAGAAAACTCTAACTACCGACTAGTCTAGTTAACCAACTTAAATGTATTTACTAATCGGTGAAAGTAATTTACTAATACTCAGAACTTAAATGTATTTTGCAGTTAAGCACATAATAAAATAAAAAGTCAAACTAGAACAAACTCTTGAAACCCAATTGGTTTCATCTTAGCCTTGGAGAAGGGTTTAGCTCTCCATGGTAGCGGTGGTCACAGCATCAATGGAAGTGAAATTCATCTCTGCACAAACACGAATCCCGAGAAAAGGTTACAAATGTACTGTGGTGGCTCGAGAGAAGCTCGGGGTGCCATTAACCAACTGTTTGAAAAATAGTTGGTTCCCGCCCAAAAAGCAGCGCTGCACTCTGCACCTTCGTCTCCAGCGAGCAGCGCCGCTCGCGCTGCCTCGTCTTCGCTCCTTCGTCCTCCAAACGGCTCCGGAAGGGTTGCAAGCTCTGTTTCGTGGCGGTGATGGTGGCTCGCGTTGCTGAAGTAGAATAACAGCCAGAGAGAGAAATGGGAGAGAGGATGAGAACGGGCAAAGAAACAGTGGCGGTGCTCCTTGTTTCTGCTCCTGTCGCGGTGGTTGCGCTGCTTGTGACGGTGAGAACATGGGATGAGGAGATGGAGTGGTGTGCGTGGTTGCTAGCGAGGAACAGGGAGGTGAGGACGTGATGTTAAAACAGAGAGATGGAGAGGAACGTGACGGCTGCAAGGGATGAAAACATGGACGTGCTCGCGCGAGGTGGTGATGGTGGAGGCGTCTGATGGTGGTGCTTGGTGGTTGGTTGTTGTAGCTGTGAGAACAGGGGATGAGGGTATGGGGGCTGTTGGCTGGGAGAGCCCCCAGAGAGGGGAAGAAAAGAGAGAAGAACCCCCTCAGAAATTAGGGTTATTGGGTTTTATAGAAAATTAGGGTAATTGTGTTGGGTTAACTGCACCCCCATCTCCACTCGTCAATACCAAATTGCTTATTATCACCTCGAACTCCGCATTAATCCGTTAATGCTCTGAATCCTGAAAAATAAAAAATATAAATAATTAATATAAAATAGATTGTCAAAGTGAATAACAAATAAAAATTAGGTGGTATTATGTGTAATAATTAGGTGAATATCACTGAGGTAAGAAGAGTAGTAGGAAACCTTCCTACAAGGAAACAAAAGCAATGGTCAGTTAGCTCGCTATCAAGCATATCAAAGTCACAGAAAAAAGTTGAACTTATGAAGCGACTTGAAGTGTCGCTCGAGCGGACGACCCTTGCATTGAAAATACTTCGAGTCCGCGGGAACTAAGAAGCAATACTTCTGCAGAACTTGAAGTCATCAGGTAGATTAATGAAGCAAGCCGACAACATCATCTTATAGATAACATTACCCTTCAGTCGGGGAAAAGCCAGCAACTGAATCACCCGCGGAGTCACGGTGACACCGGCCTTCTTGGCACTAAGCAGAATCATGATGATGATCCTATATCCATTAGGCCCCAATTGAGCTGGAGGAATCCCTAAAAGATCCAGGAACTCCCAAATCACGTCTAGAACTAGAAAACGCACTTTGGTCTGCAGCATCCCAAGATGCAAGCAGATGAAACCGACTGGAGGCGACATTGGCGTTTGGTTACCCATCAGGACGTACAACGGCAGGTCCTCAGGAAACTCCAAACTTTGCAAGGGTTTCATCGAGGATTGATTCGGACAACAACCTGTCTTCTAAAAACTCCAAACCCTTAGCCAAGATTGAGTCATCAAGAAGGTTTTGTTCAGCCATGAAGAAGATGAACAATCTTTTCTAGTCAGAGCGATATCCTTGAAAGCAAAGAAAATAGAATAGTCAGACTCTACACTACGAACAACCTAAATAGAGGTTGGGTTCCCGCCTCTTTTCTGTCGAACTGACGTACGTTCCATTAATGTTGCGTGTGGCTCAAGCAATGATTTAGACTCAATCATCATGAGCGGCACATACCTTTAAGAGATGACTTCGCGAACCTATGTGTCGACCCACTAACTTGGGGGGAGTAGCGGATGATACATAAAAATGGTCACACCTCTAAGCCATACACGTGTCATGATGATCTTGAAGAAATACGGGCCCCAGCATCAACCCAACACTAAACAAGCCCAAGCGGTTCTAAGCCCGCTCAATTTAGTTTGCCAGACGGACCCGAACTCTCACAGCACGCTAAGCCCACACGTCTCACAACTACTTTCAATACCCCAAAGTCCTACTAAGGCAATTATCTGGAGGATCGACGGCGGACAGGCAACTACAACCGTTCTCTCCTTCCAACCAGAAAGCAAATACTAGAGTACATTCCACATAGGAAAACTCCCTTCCATGGATTGCTTTTGGATTGGGAATCATCTCCCACGTATCTAGGAGCACAGGGCTAACAATGAACTTTTCTCCTACAGCACGACTCCTAATTAGAGAAGGATCTCCACGAAGATCTCCTTCATAAACTACGCCTATGATGGCCTAGTAGTACCAGGAATCCGTGCACTATAGATAAGACATGAGGTTGGTAAGCTAAGGTATGCTACAAATTCCCTGTCACAACATTACACCTTCCTCAAATCCCTGTCTGACTTTAGCATCGGAGTGCCATCAGCCACCACAATGGTGGTCCGTGGCTCACGTGTGTTACTTTTGCAGGTCAGCAGGAACCAGGTCAAAACAGGGAGCGAAAAATGACTGCATCAATATTAATTATGATTAAATAACAATACATAATTAAATATCAAACTAAAAGAAAAAGGGGATGAAAGATAAAACACAGCTGTCACCTGAATTGTTGTGTGGTGATGGTGGAAAGAGATTGTGTGGTATAGCATGTGGTGAGAAGGTAACATACTTTTGTGTGGTTGTGCATGTGGATTCTAGACGATCGACTGCCTTGTTGAAGTGCAATCAACTTCTGCGACAGTGTGTGGTGAGAGAGAGAGGGATCAATCAGTGGAAAAAAGAGGCGAGCGAGATGGGGGTGGTTCGTTGGCTGATGTGTGTGAGAGAGCTGTGTAACAGGGACGATCATTGGCTGGTGTGCGTGAAAAGGTTGTGTAACAGGGTCGATCGGTCTGGTAAGAATGATCCATATATGGCGTGGATGGGATAGAGCGATGGGTTGTGGTTGCATGTGATGGAGGTTGAGAAGGGTATGTTGAGGCTATTGAGTGGCTACTTAACGGTGGGTTTGTGTTTGTTATCTTGCGAGGAAGAAAGCGATGGACGGTCGATGTTGGTGAGAAGGGTCTGATGGAGCTGGTAATGGCTCTGTGAGAAGAAGTGAATGGCGACTGTGTTTTCTTTGCGAGCATACGAAAAGGATCATCTCCCTTTTTTATATGTTCTATCTAGGTTTCTTAATTCACACGAACTTCCTTGCGCCAACAGTCTTTGTAAATTGCATCATTTAGCTTCTCATATTATGCTCCTAGCAACTTATATAGACACATAAACATAAATTACTACAAAAAATAGCAAAAACTAGCTAAGAAAGTATATAGAACCGGGGTAATAAAATTGCAGATTCGATCTCAAGGAAAATAGATTTTGATGCATCCATTTGGCACCATCTGTGGGAAACGACAATTTTCCTTAAATAACAAAGTTAGTGGTTTCCTTAGAACAAACCAACACGAGAAATACAGTGCAAATGGAACCCCCTACTAACTCTCATGTTTGCAATACACAGGAAAACCCTCCCATTGGCAAAAGTCAACTGCCAAGCGAAAATATCCCCAATCCAGCATTGAGGGAACCAGATGCACAAAACAGTGAGTTGCCACTACAAAATCTAGCGGTTCCCACAAATTGACTGCAACCCCAACAAGCCCTACTCTTGGGGGAATAGTAATGAACCCTCGTGTGGATCAAATTTTGGCACACATAGTCCAACTCACCAAAGTGGTCGAGAGACACACACAATAGCATGTTCAACTTGTTGAGCATGCCAAAGATCCACCTTAGCAGAACTCTCCCAATCGTCTTCAGGAGAACCAAGAAGTTCTTGCAGAACTTCAAAGGTCCAACCTCGAAAGAAATGAAACTCAAGACGATGGATCCAAAACTGATGGACTTGCCCCACAAATCCCATTCAGGATTGGAATCACATACCCAAACATGTTGTATGAACTTGTCGTGCCACCCTTCTCTGACCGGATCATGAACACCCCTCTGCCCAAAAAGTTCACCCCGCCAAAATTTGAACCTTTTGATGGTTTCGCCGATCCATCGGATCATCTGCGCCACTTTCACCATATGATGGCGCTAAAAGAAAGTTCAGACCCTACCCTATGTAGAACCTTCCCAACCAGCCTCACATCCATGGTGGTAAATTGGTTTAACAGCCTCCCATCACGGTCAATATATTCCTTCCAGGCGTTGGCCACAACCTTCATCATTAGATTCATTGGCAGTCCGTAGATCAGAAAAGGGTCTACACTATTTGCTTCACATCGAATAGAAACCTGATGAGACTCCTAGAGAATAAACAATTCACTGACGTTGACTATGAGTGACGAGTGTAGTGATGACATGACTTTGACTACCTTCACCTCCGAACTCAAGGGAGGACAGTTATACAACTTCATAACTCTGGAGCCTCCAACAAGCATGGCGGTCCTATTAAAGAGTGCACAAAAATACATCACTCTTGAAGAGATGTGGGCTGCCAAGAAGAGCAACGAGACCGACAGAAAGTCTCTACCAACAAATCGATAAAAGAGAGAACACATGAGGCAAGGCAATAGATCGTATGAGGATAGTGGTCATCCTAAAAGGTATCAGACTAGTAACAGATACAACTATGGCAAATGGGAGTTCGGGAAGCTGCAGTTGGGCAGAGTAAAGCTCGAACAGTTAACTAACTCGGTTGACGCAAAGTAAAAGCCGTACATTTCTTTAAAAACAAGTATGACAAAGGTTCTGAAGACCATGACAAACTTGGATGACGTCAAGTGGCCACCCAAACTAAGTGGAGATTCGTCAAGATGAGATAAGAGCAAATACTATTCTTTTCACAAAGACTATGGACACAATACCGAGGATTGCCACAATTTGTGAAATGAAATCGAATACTGGATCCAAAGGGGACGACTCGCTGAGTTCGTCGGACTAAAGAAAAAATAGCCCAGGGGAAAGAAAAGGTGGACCCTGCAACAGGAACGGATGAACAAACAAGAGGGTTGATATAAGTCTTACATGGCACGTACGAAGATCAGGCATAGTCTAACCGATCACGAAAGTGACCCGTCAGAGAATTGTGAACAAGAACACATCACTGTGATTTTCCCACCCAACGCGCTAGGATAGACCGCCCGACCCCTACTCTGACTTTTTTTGAAAGAGATACACAAGGTGTTCATTTCCCACAATGACGTAGTGGTAATATCCGTTTCAGTAGCCAAATGAGAATTCAGGCGAGTACACATTGATATGGGGTGTTCCACCAACCTCTTGTATATGATAGCGTGCTGCAGAATGCATTTCAACGTGCAAGGACTCACACCCACTAACCAACCAATGGTGGGCTTCAGCGGTGAACAATGCTACTTGCTGGGATGATTTTGGTTGCTAGTATTGGCAGGAGCATTAGGCAAACAACGAGTCCTATTAATGGACTTCTTTGTCATGGATGCTCCATCAACATATAAATGCTTCTGGGAGACTCTGGCTACACGACATGGGTGCAAAATGTTCCACCATGCACCAATGCCTCAAGTATCACATCGATGATGATGTTGGGGTCATCAAAGGTGATCAAATGACTGCACGTGAATGCTACTATGCATCAATGAAGACTCCCAACATATAACAATCACAATCAGGACTAAGGGAGCCATCATAATAGCTTCCCAGTCCACTACAGACGGATCAATCCCTACTAGACGACAATGCTGCCCCAACTAGTCCACGGGGACGACCAAACAGTGGCCAACAAGAGAAAGAGACAACACCAATCCACCTTGATGGTTTGGAAGGCAGTAAAATTGTTAGAATCATATCAAAACTCCATTCGAAACTGACCAAACAATTGATCCAACTGCTGAAACATAATAAATACGTATTCGCCTAGACAATGAATGACATGGTGGGCATTGACCCTTCCATCATTACACACAGACTACAAGTAAACCCAGACAAAAAGCCAATTCGATAGAAAACAAGGTTAGTCGCCCCAAAGCTTAATCAGGCCATCAATGAGGAGGTGCACCGACTGTTTAGTGCAGGAATGATCAAGGAGTCTCACTATCCAGACTGGTTAGCCAACACAGTTTTGGTTAAAAAAAGAAAAATGTAAAATGGAGGGTTTGCGTGGATTACACGGATCTCAACAAAGCCTGCCCAAAAGACAAATTTCCACTTTCGCATATAGACCAGATAGTGAATGCAATATCCGGGCACAGACTCCTGCTTCATGGACACATATTCTGGTTATAACCAAAGACAGATGCATGTACCTGACAAGGAGAATACATCCATCATAACAGAAAGATGTACATACTGCTACCGAGTGATGTCGTTTGAATTAAAAAACGTTGGAGCAACGTATCAACACCTGGTCAACAAAATGTTCTAAGATTATATTGGAAAGACCATGGAAGTATACATTGATGATATGCTAGTGATGCAGTCGATTTTCGCTCCCTGCTTGACCTTGACCTGCTGACCTGCACAAGGAATGTACGTGAGCCACAAACCACCATTGCGGTGGCCGATGGCACTCGAATGCAAAAGTCAGACTGGGATCTGAGCAAGACATAATGCTGCAAACAAGGAATTTGTAGCGTACCTTAGCTTACAAACCTCATGTCTTATTGTGCTGGAATCCTAGTTCGACCAGGCCGTCAGTGGTGTAGTTTAGGGAAGAAGATCTTTATGGAGATCATTCTCTAATTTGGAGTTGTTCTGTGATGGGAAGTTTCTCTATTAGACTTGTACTCCTTGATACGCGGGAGATATTTTCCAACCAAAGTATTGTCCATAGATAGAAGTTTTCGTGCGCGACATATACTCTGGTACTTGTGATGCTTTATTTTACTAGCACGCAACTTAATGCCTTGCTTTGTGATTGTAGTAAAGAATAAGTAGGGATCGTTCTGGACCAGGGATTAGAAGGCTTGCTAACTAGCACTAAGGATAACTAAGAGACAACTAACAACCTAATTAAGAAAATATTTGGGGATTGGATTTTTCTAATTTAAACTAAGAAAATAACTAAAAAGAAAATAATACAACTTAAGAGATGGCAACGATGAAAAATTAGCTAAGGGTTTATCTCCAAACACTAAACATTTGCTCATAAATCAATCTTCAATAATCACTTGCATAATCGTGAAAGACAATGCTCAAGATTAACCACGATCGCACTGCATTAATCTTATTATTTTTCCAAATTCGTTGAATTAAACTAAGTGTCGCTTTCAAACTATTCTTATCATGCTATCTAATCAGGAATCGCAAGTTAGATAAACAATCCAAGATCATTAAGTTCTATGGAAAATATGAACACTGACTAGGTAGTTACAAGTATGATCAACATCTTGTTCTTAACCTAGGTTTTTACTTAACCTTACCAACATTCCTTGGTATTTACTACTTGTGAGTAAAAGATTATAATGATTAGGTGAAACTCTCCTATACTCTAGCCCCAGATCTTAACATGCTTACTAAGTTGGCCACCTTAACAAACATACATAGATAAGTTATCTATAAAGCAGTTAAGCAAAACACAATCACTAATTAAAAAGGAAAGATTAAATTCAATTAATTCATAAAGCACATGTTCGGGGCTTCGAATCCACCCTTAGCTAAAAGGGAGTTTAGCTATAATCATGTTTGAATAACAATCCATAATTAGCAATCAAACTAAAAGTAAGAGAGAAAGAGCAAAAGAACAAAACATTGTCACCGTGCATGGTTGTAGAGAGACGGGATTGCTGGGTGCGGATAACACATGAAGAAAAGAGATACAAATCTCCTATTTTACTCTTCTTCTATTCTTCTGCTTTGATCTAATTTGCTTCTGTTTGTTGCTTGAGAAAAAACTTCCAAAGATGAAGGCTAGGAAGAGAGATCAGGTGGGAGGCAGAAGACGACGTGTGAGTTGATCGTATTAGATCGATGAAATAAGGCTAGACGACGATGACGAGATGTTTCGAGATAGAGGGTCGTCTAGCTGTGATTGGTTTGTTGTGTGGTGTGAAATTGTTTCGATTGGGTTTAGGGTTGGCTGCGAGAGAAAAGGGACAACAAGATGAGGGAATAAGATGGTGTCAATAGGGTTTATAATGGCGACGAAGAGACTGTGTGTGATTGCAAAGGGCTGATGGTGATGGTTTGTGGCGTTAGCTGGATTGCAAGGAACGGGCTGTGATTGCGAGGATGGGTGGGTGCTTGCTGCTGCGAGGATGAGGAGGCTGTGATTACGATGAGGGATGATATCTGCAAAGCTAGGTATTTCCCTTTTATAATCATGTTATCTAGGTTTCATTCCTTCAGTAGTTTCCTTTTGCTATAAGTCTTTCTAATTCAAACCAATTTGCACTTCTTAGCTTATGTTTTGGAATCTTGTTATTAGAAACCTACACAAATACAAAAATAACAATTAATACCATAATTAACAAGAAATAGCCAAAATTATATATAGAACTATGGTACTAAAATAACATAATTATGCTCCTATCAATTTGCTTCCGAGTTGGAAGCAAAGTGCTGCTGTCATGCCTGTCTGAAGTTGATTCTCTAGATACTTGCCATAATAGGGCTTACGAGTATTGGGGATAGATGTGAGGCGTGTGGGCTTAGCAGGTTGTAATGATTTGGGTCTGTCTGGTGGAATGCATTATGCGGGCTTGAACCTTTTGGGCTGGATCAGTGCTAAGCTGACGCTTGGGCCTGTTATTCTTCGAGATCATCATGACACGTGTACGACGTAGGAGATATGACATTTCGATGTATCATCAGGTACTCCTCCAAGTTAGTGGGCCATCACATCGGTTTCACTAAGTCACTTCTTGAAAAGATACGCCGCTAATGATGATTGAGTCTGAACCGTAACTTGAGCAACGCGCTTCATTAATTAAGTGTGCATCGGTTCAGTGGAGAAGAGGTGGGAAACCAATCCTTATTTAGATCTCCCTTTCTGCAGAGATTGACTCTTCCATTTCTTTGTTTTTAGATACTCCGTTCCGTTCATCTTTTGATTGAAAGTTTGTTCACCTTTTTCATGGCTCGCCAAAATCATCTTGATGATGAGCTTCTAGCCAAGGGCCTCTAGTTCTTTGAAGATATGTTGGTTTCTGAATCAGGCCTTGCTGATATCTGAAAGACATTCGGGGTCCCCGACAACTTGCCATTCTATACTCTGAGTGATGATCAGACGCCAATGTTTCCTCCAGAGGGGTTGTTTGTTTGCGCTATGAGATACTTCTAACTTGAGTTCATTTTCCTGTTCTTGTCGAGATCTGGGGCTTCCTGGATTTTCTTGTAATCCCTGCTACCCAGTTGGTTCCTAATGGGTATGGGATTATCCTTCTCATATTGATCAGGGCGAAGGATGCTGGCATCCACGTGACTCTGAGGGTGATCCAATTGTTGACTTCCCCTTAGATGAATGATCACGCCGTTTGCAAGATGACGTCGTCGGCTTGCTTCGGGAAGTTGCCAGATGATTTCAAATTCTGGTAGAAATATTGCTTCTTAGCTCCTTCGAGTTCGAAGTACTTCAAGTTCAAGGGTCGTCCGCTTGAGCGAGAGTTCAAGCCACTTCGTAAGTATAGTTTCACCCTTTGATTTCGTTGCATTGAATGTATGGTGATAATCGCATGCGTTTCTTTGTAGGGAGGTTCCCAACTACTCCTCTTTATTTAGAAGAGCAAGTTACTATGAAGGCATGCATTTCGACATGTCGTGGATGAAGGTGGAGAACGTTATTTGTCCTACTCACTTCATTCGCAGTGGACTGTGGGGCAACTGGCACGTGGCCCCCACTTTTTACAGAGCACCGAAGGTTAAGTTTGAAGGTGGAACCCCTTCCAGGAAGAGGAAAGCTTCCAAAATTATGGCTTATGCCTTGCCCAACACAGAGGGGCCGAGCCGACTCCCAAACTGTCTACTCCAGTGAGGGAAGAGCATGAACTTGACCAGCTCGCTAGGGCAGAGGTCGAAGTATGTAGCTGGGAAAAGAACCACATGCGATTAGCATGGGTTGATGATGCGTTGAAGCTGAGTACCGAGCAGGCTGAAGCTTTGAGCGAGAAGCTGATGCTGGCTTCTATCGCGACTTCTACCGGTGTTGACCAATCCAGAACCATTTTACTAGAAGGTTTTGATGAGGGTTCGCTTGAGGCCCCAGAGTTCAATCGTTTAGTTGATGGATTGTTCGACAGTGGTCGCGGTAGCGTGGGCCATCCCTCTTGTAGTTCACATTGTTCTCCATCTCGTTCAAGGCTGCATATCAAGGTAATGGAGGCCCTGTTGGACAATTCGCTTCATTCTCTTGAAATTTTGCTGAGTCGGCTCGCAATAAAGGGTTTGCTGCTGTTGACAAAGGAAAGGTCGTGGATGAGGGTCTAGGTGCGATGACGACTACAAAAGGCGGAGCTAGTGTGATTTTGCATCCGGAAGAGCTCCATTTGGATGCACGGATGAGTTTGTTTGGTCCGAACGTAGTGAGGATGAGCAACTTGGCCTGGCACCAGGAGGTTGACGTTGACAATGCTTTGAGGAAGCACATTAACAGGCGTTACAGCTAGCTGATGGACCATGCTTTGAAGCTCGAGGAGGATACGCTAGAAGGACGTATGGAC
Source organism: Berberis vulgaris (assembly GCA_963556465.1). Lineage (NCBI taxonomy): Eukaryota > Viridiplantae > Streptophyta > Magnoliopsida > Ranunculales > Berberidaceae > Berberis > Berberis vulgaris. The sequence goes on along the minus strand of OY747134.1, from coordinate 62,730,972 downwards.
AAGGGTTTGAAGCACCTTATACCGAGGATGTCCCATTTGAGCCAGGTGGTCGTCACTGGGACAAAAGTTGAGGCGGCTCGTGAGATGGTGTACACCATGGAACTTGTTTTCTTGATTATGCAAAAGTTGTATTCTGATGCACTTTTCGAGATTGAGTAGCTGAGAAAGCAGATTGAGGAGAAGAGGCAGGAACAGTCTAACGTTGATGCTGAGACTCAGTGGGTTTCTCTAGAAGCCCTTGAGTATGATTTAGCGGAGGCGGTGTCCGCGAGGGATAGATTCAGGCAAGAGTTGACCCTGGTCCGACGCGATCTGGAAGTTGCGCAGGAAGCTACAGCTAGATACGCTCTGAGTTGCAGTCTTTTGTTGAGAAGAACACCATGAAAGAGTCTGAATGGGTTGCCTAGAGACAACAGTTAGAGGCCGATGTGGAATTCAATCTCGGGAAGTGAGAAAATCTGGGGACCAACTTATCCTGGAGCAACATGAGCTTAGCGTAGTTAAGAGTAGCCTGGCTACGGAGCAGTCTCAGGTTAATGCGCTGACCAACAAGCTGGAGCTATTGGAGCGTGAACTTGCTGAAGCAAAGGCACGCGAGGAAGAACTTCTCAAGACGCAAGGCAAGTGTGAATTCCACTGGGTCGTGCATGGGAGATTAGAATTGCTAGTGTAGATGAAGGAAGAGCAACCGGAATGGGATCTTGCTTATACAAGAAGATGTCTTATCCTGCTCAGAAAAAGGGCGATCTGAATCATGGCGCTTAGATTGAGGTGCGTACGGACGCAACTCCTGCTCCTTCTCTTGCCAAGCTCAGTTCCCCTGCATTTGTACCCCCTCCTGATGAGGAGTAGATTTTGTACATTTGCACTTTTTGTTTCAACTGTTAATGAAAACATGTTTATTTTGAGATGCTTTGTACCCACATTATGTTCAGTCTCCCTGTTGCGCTTTCCATTTTTCCTTGTCGTTTTACTTTGACATAGGTCCAGTGGGGTTAGCAGGAAGCCAAGTTGTCTGTCTGCTATTGAGAGTTTGACCATTTATGTCACGAATGATTCTGACCTGCTCTTCTGTGAGGTCTCAGAGTCATTATCGCTCGGTTGCATCCAATAGTGGGCATTCCGCGGATGGTTTGGCAGTGGGTTGCGCTACCCAGACCATAACTCATCCTTAGGGTAAGCCATTGGTGACTTAAGTTGCGTATCTGACCGACAGTTGTGGTTGCTGGCATGAGTAAACTGTGGCAATCGAGCACATGCATTGTATTTGAGCTAGAGCACTTGTCCTGAGTCAGGTTTCATAAGCTTGGGCTGACATCCCATGTAGCATTCTTTCGTGTGCCAGCGTGTTGATTTTTAGCTGGCTCGAGTGGCCATTGCTGATAATGGAATGTCATCCTGTGTGACCATAAGGACGTTGCTTGAGCTGTAATTTACTTTGGCGACCGCTGTCTTGAGAAAGTGCGATGGTCGCGTGGCGAGCCATTGACATCAGTCGGAGCTGACTGGGCTCCCACCTTCCCAACCATCTATACCCGTGTGAAGCGGATTACAAGTTTGGGATGTAAGAATTTGGCGATCATGGTCTATTGGAGAGCAATGATCCCGTGGCGAGCCTTCGACATCAGTCGGAGCTGACTAGACTCCCACCTTCCAAATCATCTACACACGCGTGGAGCGGGCTACAAGTTTGGGAGTATTCGTCAACCATGGTTTGTAAAAGAGCAGTGGTCCCATGGCAAGCTGTCGGCATCAATTCGGGACTGACTCGTCTTCCACCTTCCAAATCATCTACACCCGTGTGCATCGAGCTACAAATTTGGGAGTTTTCAGCGACCATAGTCTATAAAACAAGCAGTGGTCCCATGGCAAGCCGTCGGCATTAGTTTGGGACTGACTAGGTTCCCACCTTCCAAACTATCTACACCTGCGCGGAGCGGGCTACAAGTTCGGGAGATGGTAATTTGGCGACCATGGTTTGTAGAAGAGCAGTGGTCCCGTGGCGAACCATCGACATCAGTCGAAATTGACTAGGCTCCCAACTTCCAAACCATCTACACCCTCGCGCAGTGGGCTACAGGTTGGGGCTTTGACCATAAGCAGTCATTGTCAGTCGTCACTGGCTAGGCTTACCCGATCGGGTTCGGCATGATGGGGCGGTGATCCCTGATGAGTCATCATAACCAAGCGTACGAGCACTGATTAGACTCCCACTTCCTAAGCCATCGACATCCGCGCGTGGCGAACTTGGCATCGAGATGAACCAGAAGCCATCGTCATCTGTCGAAACTGACTTGCTTGCCTGGTTAGGTCAGGGCTCTGCCTGTTATGGGCGTGGGAGCCTACTTCCGCAGATGGAGTGCATCGTGCGGATTAGTTTCCTTTCGAAGATAAAGAAGTACCTTAATTTAGCTGGTGATATGTAGGTATGATCCGTGTGTCAAAAGTTACTAGGGTTTCTTCCGCTCGTGTGTTAGGGCACGTGGTAGATTACCGCTAGAATAGTGGGCTGAGCCCATAGGCTCGTAAAAGAAGAGCTAGGCCTTGTCATAGGATCAAGATGCTACTTGTACAATGTAGATTGCAGGGTGACATGCGTACGGTGTAGATCGCGAAATGGTTGAGTATCGATTACTCCCCCTAATTAATGGGGCTGTGTGCAACATCATTAATTGGATGAATGTGGTCCGATGAGGTTTCCTTAGGAACCATCGTCTCCTTGTTTTCCATATGATATTCAATGCTGATAGTTAATGTCGAAGCGCCTGTTTGGTGAACCACTATGTTTATATAATGGTGTTCTTTCATCGTTTTAGGCATTATCTTCTACAGAGTGCATCTCTTCAGATGGTCTTACTCAAAGAATATGTTTTGGGTTTTCCAAAGGCTGAAGGGAGATCTCCAATGCTGGAGTCTTCGAATGCTCTGACATTTGCACCGATGAGTCACGATAAGACTTGCTGTTATGCATGGTCACTTGCTCTGGGTGAATACCCAATTGGTTTGTTGAGACCTTGTAATTTTTTTCTCATATTGCGTAGAAGTACAAACGTTCCCGCAAGGGATGAGTCTGTCGTTTACGTGTTGGTGCCTTGGTGGTGCTTTGAACCGCCTAGTTTTTAAGATAATACCAGCAACCATCTTTGGAGCGGTTGCTTTCCTCCCTTCTCTGCTAGCCCTCTCATGCTGCGTTGCTCTGGAGCTCGGGATTGCGGGGTGTTAGGAGTGGAGTTGGACATGGCTTTTCAGAGTGGGCCAATGAATCCTAGACGTTACTCTCATCCCTCAGCGAGAGGGTGCAAACGATCTGTTTCAACCTGATACTTGTCCCAAGTTCGTCTGGTTGAACGAATCGAGCGTGTGAGTTGGCCATAGCTTCGGTTGGCATTTTGCGAGGCCTCCGATTGCTGATTTTGTACCACCTCAGGCCATTTTTTAGGGGTGTGTCCATAGAAGCATTGAATTGAATGCGTTATTTCATACTGCTCTTGCTCGTGGAACATCTTCTTCAGATAAGTCGCTGAGCGGAGCTCTATTAAGGCTCTGTTGTTTACCCTGGGTAGTCTTGCCATCGCTTCCGAGGCTTCTTCTGGAGTCGGAATATTTAAGTGTGTATTTACTGTATGTTGCATCAGATTCAGATGCTCGTAAATTGTGGTCTTTTGTACTCGCCTTTGGGCGATCGTTGTTACATCTTTCCAGTAATCAATAGTGTGTTTCCGTAATTCTCTTTTATTTCTTAAATGATTGCAAATCACATAAGCTCCTAAGAATTAAAACTCTATATTGACTATGGAAAGAAAACTAAACAACTGAATAGACCGACTGTTGGCGGAGAGAGATCAACCTGGCCCTGAAGTGAATTCACATGGCCCTAGCTTGGATCGTGAGTACCTTCAGTGAACTGCCAAGTTTTGCTGATGCCATTGAGGTTACTGAAGAGTAAACCTTGAGTGGGAGGGTCCTTCCGTACCCACTGATAGTCTTGGGGTCATGCTCCCGTCTGCAATGACCTTTCCACTTTGTCTGGTTGAGGAGCAGACTGCTCCTGCAATGCTAGAATGTTTTCCACTATTAAGTTGAGCCATCGCTGTTGGGATTATGTCTCCGAGTGGGTGGAGTGACTTTTCCACAGTTTTTGGGTTTGGCTTCTGTTCAACTTGCTCTATGGGCTCCAGCTGGATCTGGGAACATTCTATCTGCTTCAGTGCAGCGTAATAGCAGCCACGTGTCGTTGGTTGGTCCTCACGAATTGTTCCCTCCGAGTGGTTAGCGGTATACTTGACACACTAATGAAGGGTGGAGATTACTGCTTTCATCTGGTGAAGCCAGGGTCTTCCCAGGATGAGGTTATAGGTAGACAGTGCGTCTACTACCATGAAGTCCAAAAACATGACCTTTCTTAGTCGTGGCTCTCCTGCTACCGCTGCTAATCTTATCTTCCTAACCGAAAAACATTTCTCTCCATTGAATCCAATAAGCGGGTAGTTGGAGAATGTCAGGTTCTCCTCATTGAGGTCCATACTGCGGAACGCTTATAGAACAAGACGTTGAGGGAGTTTCCCGTGTCAACAGGGGCCCTCTTCACTTCCCAACCCTGCAATTGAGAGCGAAATGACAAGAGCGACATTGTACGGTGCGCGGACGCCTTCGAGGTCCTTGTCCGTGAAAGTGAAGGTTGGGATGGGGCTTTGTACCCTCAAGTAGTATACACGTCTGTACTCATTTGTCGGCTGTGTCCGCATCTCCAGTAGTGTTCGCTTGCGGGACATGTTTGATTGGTCTTCTTCTGATCCGACTCCATGAAGGACATATATTATGCCCGAAGTTTCCTTATCAATTTCCTAGACTGCCTCTCCCCTTTCCCTAGTTTGGTCATGTCGTTTCTCTGAACCCAGGAATTTCTTTAGCTTGCCCTTGCGAATCCAGTATTCGATTTCATACCTTAGACTCTTGCAGTCTTTGGTGTCGTGTCCACCCTCCTTACGGTATGAGAAATACTTGTTGTTGTCACGTTTAGAGAGGTATCTGCGCTGCTTTGGAGGCCACTTCAGATCTTCCTAATTTTTCATGGAATTAAGGACGTTCGATAAGCTAGAATTGAGAGGGGTCATAGATCTGGATCCAACTTAGTTAGAAGATTTCTCTGGCTTGGCATGGCTAAATTCCAACCAGTTGTCATTGCGCTTTCGCTTGTTCCATTCTTTGTCTTTTCACCTCTTTCCCTCCTTTTTGTCCCTAGAAACGGATGATTTTTTCTCTACTTCAGTTTCCTTCTTTGTTGTTCTCATCTTTTCCAGGGCGATGTACCTCTGGGTGACCTTCAAGAGTTCTACCATATCAAGAGGGTTCCAAGGTGAGGAAGTCGTAAAACTTTCCCTCTCTTAGGCCCGAGGTAAAAGCTGTCACAACTGTGTTGTCGCTGCAGCCGTTAATGAGCGTCAGTTCATCATTGAAGCATGTGACATACTCTCTTAGCGTTTCGTTAGACTTCTACCTCAGAGAGAGTACGTAGTGTGGGCCTTTCCTAATTCCCTGGCTTCTGATCGACTTAGAGCCAGTGTCTTGAATGAGTCGATCGACTTTGGCGGGAGGCTGTGTCAGCGCTGACTTCTTCAGGATGGTAGGGAACGTTCTACACATCACCGACTTAGAGCCTTCTTTGAGCGCCATTACATGCTGATAATGACATAAGTGAAAGAACGAGTCACCGGTCCCATCATAGAAATTTAGCTTTGGAGCGTTGAACTTCTTTGGCAGAGCCTCGTTCATGTGCGGTCCATGAACGGGGAAACAAAGAGGCGATATATCACATTTGGGTCGTGTGCCCCTCGCCAAAGGGGGTTCTGTGGGGTCAGCCTGTCTACCCTAAAGGTCGGGTCTGTGTTAACTGCGCCACCACCTCTAGTCCAATGAGAACTAGTAGGGGCTTGACTATCATGTGCCTGCTCTCTGTTGTCTTCTGGAGATTGGCGTCTGTGCTACTCCTAATCTCCATCGGCGAGTGGAAGGTTCTGTTGTATGATAATCTCCACTGCTTTAGAGATCTATTGTATTTGTGACAACAACAGATCCATCTAGGGGTCCGTCATTGTTGTTACTAGCGCAGTGGTGCGAGCATGTTGCTCAAGTGTCACCGTCACTTTTGGGAGCGGTGGTATAGCTCCAGTCTGAGCATTTGATTTGTCCCCTTGTTCTCCATTGTTGCGTGATCTGGTGGTCACCATCTCCTTGAATTATGAAGAGAGATGATACTAGTAAATAGTTAGGAACTTTGTCGTCCCCATGAACGACGCAAAACTAATGCAGTCGATTTTCACTCTCTGCTTGACCTTGACCTGCTAAACCACTGACCTGCACAAGGAACACATGTGAGCCACGGACCACCGTTGTGGTGGCCGATGACACTTCGATGCTAAATTCAGACAGAGATCCGAGGAAGGCGTAATGTTGTAAACAGAGAATTTGTAGCATACCTTAGCTTACCAACCTTAGTTTTATTTATAGTGTTGGAGTCCTGGTTCGACTAGGCCATCGGTGGAGTAATTTAGGGAAGAAGATCTTCGTGGAGATCCCTTTCTAATTAGGAGTTGTGTTGTGAAGGGAAGTTTCCCTGTTAGACTTGCACTCCTAGATACGCGGGAGATAGTTCCCAATCAGAGTGTCGTCCATAGATAGAAGTTTCCATTTGCGACGTATACTCTGGTATTTGCTTCATAGTTGGAAGCAAAGTGTTGTTGTCTTGCCTATCCAAAGATGATCCTCGAGATACTTGCCTTAATAGGGCTTACGGTATTGGGGATAGTTGTGAGATGCGTGGGCTTAATAGGTTGTAATGATTTGGGTCCATTTGGTGGACTGCATTATGCGAGCTTGAAACGGCTTGGGCCGAATCAGTGTTGGGCTGACACTTGGGTATGTTATTCTTTGAGATCATCATGACACGTGTACGATATAGGAGAAAGGACGTTTCGATGTATCATCAGCTTGTAAAAAGCTTACACAAAGACGACCACGTCATAGACCTACAACAAGCCTTCTCCCGAATCCGTAAGTACATTATGAAACTCAATCCACAAAAGTGTACATTCGAAGTAGAGTTAAGAAAATTCTTCGGGTATATGCTCAACCAAAAAGGAAATGAAGTCAATCCAAAATACATACAAGCACTCCAAAGCATGCAATCACCCATCAACATCAAAGGTGTATAGAGCCTTAACGATAGGGTAGCTACCCTCAATAGGTTCATGTCCAAATCGTCAACAAATGCCTCCCCCTTTTCAAGATTTTGAAAGGGAATAAAGAATGAGGAATGTGAAAAAACTTCCCAAAACCTAATGAGTAAATGGGGAGTACAAAATTACTTTCAAAGCCAAAACTAGGCGAGACACTATACTTATATCTATCAGTATCGGAACACGCAGTCAGCTCCGTCCCGATACGTGAGGAATACAGAAGTCAATCTACTATGTCAGCAAAATATTTGCGGATGCAGAAGCTAACTATCCCGCATTGGAAAAATTAGCACTGGCGTTGGTCGCGTCTTTTAGAAAACTACGCCCCTACTTCCATCCCATTCCATCACTGTAGTGACCAAACATCCACTTCGGTCAGTATTTCACAAACCCGAGTTGTCCTGCAGAATGGTGAGATGGGTGATAGAGCTTGATCAGTTTGACATCCATTATGTTCCAAAAACAACAATAAAAGCTCATGCACTAGCGAACTTTATTGTCGATTTCACAAGTGGTAGCAAGTATCAGCCAGGCAATGATAAGGAGCAAGGAACTACTGAATCCCACCCTCCACGTTGTAATGGAACATCTAATGAGAATGGAAGTGAAGCTGGATTTATTCTCTACACCCCCAAATGGGTTGACTTCTGAAAAAGTCCATCAAATTCAATTTCAATGCTTCCAACAACGAAGCTGAATATGAAGTGCTAATAGCCGGACTAAGATTAGCTAAACATCTTGGAGTAAAAGTCATCAATGTTTTCACTGACTCTAAACTGGTGGTCAACCAATTGAATGGAAAATTTCAAGTAAAAGACGGATGAATGAAAACATACCATCAAAAAGCAAACAGTTTGATCAAGGGTTTCAATTCAGTAATTGTTCGATGTTGTGCCAGCACTACAACACAAATGGTTATAGATAGCACATGATAATAGCGTTTTTTTAAGAATGCTATGAAAGGTATTTTCGCTGGAGAAGCCAAAGTGATTTTGGTCAATTGATGAATGGGATTTTTAAAAACCGCTATGAAAGCTGGGGGCGCCAAAGTGCCCGCTCGATCCAAACCATAAAAAAAAAAATAAGAGAAATAAAACAGAAGAGAGAAAGAAGGAAGGAAGGAACGAAGCAGAAGCCCTATCTCTCTCTCCCTCTCCGACTGCTCTCATCTCCCTCACCGTTCTGCTCTCCCTCTTCGATCGCTCTCCCTCTCCGATTATCACCCTGTGCTGTCAACGCCCAACCTGTTTCGCCGTGTTCTCCCTCTCCAACGTGCTCTACTTCTCGTCGTGATCTCCTTCTCCGTTTCAGGTCTTTCATTCTCAACACACTCCTTCTCCGAGATCTGATCTTCTTTAGCTTCGTCAACTCCCGGAGCAACTTCAATTTCATTGAGAACAACATCGAATGTCACCGATTCGTGACTTCACAGATTTGATCTCTGTTTCATTAAAAGACGCAGGTGAGTGTGCGCTTGTTTTCGTTCGTTTTTGCAATTTTTTGCTTGAATCGGTTCGCAATCTGAGCTTTAGTAACTCTTGCTCAGTAGCTCAGGTATCTCTTTTACTGATTTTTTCGCTATAGATTAGCAATGGCAGTGATTAGCTAGGGTTTCAGGCGCTATGAAGATGGAAGCCACCGCAAAGCCATCTGTTTCGGCTGTTGTTAGTTCTCAATCTGTCCACCTGATCGCCTTGGAAGCTCGATTTAACGAGCTGTGCGAGGTTTCCTCTGTATCTGTCTCTCCTTGTTTTCAAGTCATTTGTACTCATTTAAAAAAAATGGATTTATTGTGGTATTTTTCACCATTAGTATTATCTTCGATACACTGCTTTGTTGTGCTCAAATCATGGATCAGTTGGTCAAATGGTATGCAGTGAAAGCTGAAAATGAATGCCACTAATGGTTGCAGCTGAATGTACACATGGTTCTTAATATTTGTTTCATGATGCATTTAGTGGTGTATCATGAATTTTGTTTTTGTGTGCTTTCCACATGCTAAGTTGTAGGTTTAGGCGCCACGATGAGCAACAGCTTTGTCTTGAATTCTGCTTGTGTACCTGCAACATGCTCTAAGTTGTAGTTTTAAGTGTCATTGTTTACAAGAGTCACGATCCTTTTAGATGTGATTGCATTGGATAGGGAAAATATTATTAATCTAGGTCATACACTACTTAATTTTAATTCGCTGACTTTCTCTTTCAGAATCGATTCCCAGTCGCGAGTTCACACGTCGAGTAAAATCAGTGTCCATGGCAAACTTTATTACATCAGAAGTTAGTGCACTTCAAGCTGGTAGAAATGAGGTATAGATGCATATTCTATCACTTATTTTCTGGTACCTTGCCTGCCAATAAACCCCTCAGTGTCAGGTTTTGAAGTATGAACTCTGTGTTTCTTGTCTTACACAGCGTGCAAGGGAGATTTATTTTAAAGAATTTGATCCACAACGCCATTCTATTCTTGATAGCAGGTTATTTCATGGCCCTTATTATCTAGTATTGATTCTTAGTGATTGGGTTCTTTCTGATCAAATGTTAACTCACAGTAATGTTGTGAGACTCTGGGACTTCATTAAAAATGTCTACGTTGATAGAAGATACACTAGTGAGAGGCCTGTTGACAAGCCTCCAAGGATAAGGATGGTATATCTCACCCTTCCCTTTTCTGCTGTAATTTTTCCTGATGGTCATTGTTTGAAAATTAATGGAGTTACGTGTTTGTGATGTACAGACCGACAAAGAGGATACTTATGAAAGCAGAAAAATTGATCCATATCGTGGTGGTTCTAGGAGCCCACCTTTTGAAAATCAGTGCTACAATGAAAGGCCTGGCATTGGTGAACTCAACGTCACTTGGGCATGTCCCTAGTAGCGGTTTGGACGAGATTGGTGGGTAGGGATGTGTCCCTTCGGTTGATCAGTTGGCACTTCCTCAAGAAAAGGCAAGTACTTGCAGCCTTGCAGATGCATATTCTCGACTGCCCTTTCATGAAAAGATTGACTACGATCGTGTTTTCGACTGCCCTATCCCTCTATGATTGCATGTATATTTCAATGCCTTGAAAGCAAGAAAGATAACATCATCAAAGCATCATATCTTTCTGCAATGATAGCTGATTCAAAAAGGCTTTTTAAGATGCTATTTTACTTCTAATCTTAGACTAAAACCAATGTCTTAAGCTAAATGAAAAGAATTGGTTTAGTTGCTCTTTGCAGAAAATTGGAAGCCATGGATGATGATCAAGTGCCTCTGGTTCGCGAGGATTCGCCAGTAGAAGTTCCTAAGAATCACAGTAGAGATGTTCACATTTTGAGTTGCGCGTTTTTGTTGGTCTTTCTTGCTTATGGAGCTGCTCAGAATCTGCAGAGTACATTCAATACAGTGAGATTTTCTTTAATTTTAGTTGGAATGTGAATTGGGTGTTTTTTGTGTAATTTGAAAGTTTTGAACTTGGATTGAATTTTTTTGTTTGCAGGAGAGAAATCTAGGTATGACGTCGCTGGGGATATTGTATGTTTCATTTACAGTGTTCTCTTTGGTGGCGTCGTCCGTGGTTCGGTGGCTAGGATTAAAGAATGCTTTGATACTTGGTACTAGTGGGTATTGGTTGTTCATAGCTGCTAATTTGGTACCTTCATGGTAATGCTTGTGCACTATTTTTATTTTTTATTTTGTGTTGAATTTGAATGACTTATTTTTGCCATTTGGAAGAGCTTAAACTATAATATGAATGAAAGGCATATGAATTTAGAGTAGACATCTGGAAATCTTAACCTTAAATGGTGATTATAGAAAGTTGGCGAAAAACAATTCACTTAGTATGAGTGAGTTTTATTCAATTTGAAGAAGCTACTAAGACTTGTGTTGTATGTAAGGCACTCAATTGAAAGGAGCTTATGTTTAATCTTTCCCAATGGGACCTGAGCGTTTCTTGTGTGTTGCCATCTATTGCTAGAAATAATATATTTTCCCTTGTGGCAGTTAAGTTTGTATTACTAGGGCGAGATTATCACACGAAGGATATTCATAGACGTAGATTTAATGGGCATTATGGTGACTATGACCATAGGTAAAAAGTCAGGGAGTCTCAATTGAAATGCGATCAATGATAACAAGAACAGCAAAGAGCCTAGCTCTATAAACACGAGCTATCCATCTAATGTCTGAAGTTTATAGGTAACATGTTGCCAATCGGTCCTCCCAACGACCTTGTTAATGACATTTGAGATCAAGCAGGCTTTCAGATTAATGTGATAAATGATTATTAAAGAGCCTGCTTAACACTTAGGATTGAGCATTATGTGTGCAATGCTAATAATATCCAAACTGAATGCTATTGAACTTTCATGCCTTAGTTTTGAAATTCCTGCTGATGTTCAATATTCTCGAACCTCACTGCAGGGAGGGACTACCAGTGGCACAACCTTATTATTTGTGGTTTTCCTTGGAGCATGACTTTAGGTACCATTCTAGTGTGCTTCTTAAGTAAAAGGGATGGTAAAGAAGAAGAACAAGAAAAACCTTCTGGCAATTTCTATTCTTCTTTAGTGTATCTTTCAAAGTTGGTTATTGCTCCTCTGTTCGACAAACGGTTGTTGTTGATCATTCCTCTTATCATCTATTCAGGCTTGCAACAGGCATTTGTGTGGTAAATACCTCAAACAGTACTGCATGGTTGATGTCATTCTTGATACTATCAATCACTTAGTCATTTCACCGTGATTTCCCCTTCTTTTTTCTTTTGTTCTTCTTAACTTAATGTTGCATCTGTCTACATCAGGGCTGAATTCACCAAGTATATTGTACAACCAACACTTGGCGTATCAGGTGTCGGTGGTTCAATGGCAGTATATGGAGCTTTTGATGCATTGGTAAGTATAGCAATAGAGAAGATATGTATTACTAAATTTACGTGCGGTCAGTTTATATGAGTTGCCCATGAGACCTGGATAATGGCCTAATCTCTCTTTAGAAGTTCCTTTCTGTTTGGCTCTCAAGGTTCTCTCGGCATCACGAAGGATTCTTTTGGTATTTTGAGAATCTATTCTATGCATATCGTCTTTGGCTTATGTTTTTAGACCCCTTCTCATGTTGGTTTTGCAGTCAACTTGATAACAACCATTTCGATGGGACAATTCCAGCTTCCTATGGCAACATGTCGCATCTGTTGAAACTGTAAGTTTCTTACGCAGTCAAGTCTTTATTCTGTCAGCTGAAAAATATAAGAAGGCCTTTGTTATGTATGCATTAAGGCAGCTGGTTAACAATAAAGAATTTTTAATAGTTTATATGGCATAAACAGTACTATGGAGAATTGTTGTTATTTTTTTTAGTTTATATGGCATAAACACTATGAAAAAGTGCTTTTTATATATATAATAGGAGAAAGTGTTGTTACGTAATTGCTCATGTCTGCATTCCCATGTATTTCTTATTTCCCATTTATTTATAAAAAATTAATAAGAAATACATAACTCATGAATGTTTTATGTTTAAATTGTCTAAATACTCCATCGAAAGCCGTTATATATTACTCCCTCTAATGGAGTACTTTAGTGATCATAGTTTCCTAGGGGTGCAAATATTTGGTTTTGCCTGTGTTTACAGCCTCTTATAATTTATAACTGATAATTATGTCTATTTAAATTTTACAACCACTATGCCACTTGTAAGTGGTGCAAAATCTCGAATAGTGCATGTAGAATGTGGTTTTATTTCTGTCTTGTTTGGTTTTTACAGGAGTTTAAGGAACTGCAGCTTGCAAGGTCTAGTTCCTGACCTAAGCACAATACCAAAGCTTGGTTATTTGTAAGTTCATGAGTCTTGCTTGTTGGGAAAATTTATTTATTCATTTGGCTATTATTGACACCACTTGAACTTTTAATGGTTACCGATAGGAGGTATTGTTCTGATGACATTCACATTGCAGATATCTCAGCTGGAACCAGCTAAATGGATCCATACCATCAAACATGCTTTCTAATAATATTACTACTATGTATGTACTGTGGAGTTAACTATGTATTCATTTTCTTGGCTTAGATATAACGAAGACACTGATCCTGTTGAATAACTATGCAGTGATCTATCTTACAACCAACTTAATGGACAACTTTTCAGGTTTTCCTCTGCTGCAGAGATTGTAAGTTCTATCACCTCCTCCCACGAACTTTATTTTTTTTTTAGGCTGGTTCAACATTCCCACGTGTTTCCATTGCAGGTCCCTGGCAAACAATTCATTAAGTGGTGATGTTCCATCTGACGTTTGGCGAAATAGGATTCTAAATGGGAGTGAAACTATTTTTGTGTATGACCTAAAACCATAGATCTAAATTTCCTCGTGTACTTGTTATTGTTTTTGTTTGACTGTCCTTGCATCATCCCATATGTATTAAGCGGCTTATCAAAGCTCCTATGGGGTTCTCTCACATTCTTTTGGGATGAATATTAACTATCATTGTTGAGGAGGGATTTTATTATGCTTTTATCTAGCATGGTTGTATGTGAATATGCATAATGAATTTTTGCTATGAACTTCTGTTTTGCAGGGATTTCCAGAACAACTTGCTTTCAGATATTTCTGCTACTCTTGAGCCCCCTACAAATGCTAGTATTAGGTGTGTCTCAACACTCATTTATATTATGCATATTGACTGTTTTTACTGGAAACTTTCTTCAAGTTGTCTTGTTTATGCTGGATTGAAGATTCAATTCTAGTTTGGCATTTGCTTATATCAATTGCTTCTGATTAGATAATTTTTGCTTTAATCTTCATCATCATTACTTTACTTCATGTTAGAACTTTCAGATGTTAGAACTTTTTAAGTTGAAAGACACCTTAGACAATTCAAAGTATGTTGTTTTGACACTTTGATTGAGCCATCAGATTAATTGAAAGTGCTTTTGCCTTGTTAACTTGTCAAGTTGTTTTTTTCCTTTTTTGTGAAGAAAAAGCATATGCGTTTTGATGGTTAGCATCTATATTTCTAAATTTTGCGGTAGGGCACACCTACATTGCTCTGGCATTTATTCATTCATGATCATATAGTGAAGATGGAGGTTTCACAACTTGGTTCGTAAAATGGTGTCCAATTGCTCTGGCATTTATTCATTTATGTAACTTGTGTGTTTTGCAGATCAGACAGCCGATCCTATTCCTTTCGGGGTTGCAAGATGAGATGGTCCCACCATCCCACATGCAAATGCTCTATGATAGAGCAACCACTGATAACAAGAGCAGCCACTGATAACAAGCAATGCTTATTTGTTGATTTTCCAACTGGCATGCATATGGACACTTGGCTGGCTGGTGGAGACCACTACTGGAGAACAATTCAGCTTTTCTTGGAATAGAATGTTGAGAAAAAGAAAGACGAATCAAATGGCAATGTCGATAGTAATTAGTCCCAATACTAAATCTCCTACTTGTAATTCTATTTCTTTATGCTTGAATGTAAATGATAGCTCGTCTTACAGTGCTTGAAAGTGAAAAACAAACTGATTTGTTGAGCTTCAAATTATATTAGAATAGCCATTCCACTTTTACCGTTGATGTCTCTATTTGATGGAATTTACCATCTTCAGGGAAATCTGATAAATATATCATTCACCTCTCTGTTCAATTTTCTTCCAAACGTAGTTTCAAATTGTTTAGCTTCTATAGTTAAAGAAATCAGTGTTATAATAGCGTTTATGAAATTTCAAATTGATAGCAAATGAAATTAAAAAAAAAAAATTTGCTATGTATACCTACCATGGCGTTTTTGAAACGCTATGGTAGAGTCTACAATAGCGTGGTAGACTCTACCATATCGTTTTTAAAACGCTATAAAAGGCTAACTTTCTATAGCGTTTTAAAAACGCTATAATAGACCCAGGGTCTATTATAGCGCCGGCAGACATAGCGTTTTTGAAACTCTATTAAAGGGCTTTTTTTTTGTAGTGCAGGGAGGACAATCACAATGCAGACAGCTTGGTAAAAGAAGTGTCACACGCAAAAAAAAACGTTAGTCCCTTATCACAATACAAAAAAACTCAATCTTGGAAAATGATGCACATGAAGTATATGCAACAGATTATGAATACAGTTGGATGACTCCAATTCTGGCGTACATACAGCACGAAACTCTACCAACAGACAAGATTGAGGCCCGTAAGTTACAGAACAAAGCAGGATGGTACACGTTGATAAGAGACATGCTGTATAGGAGATCTCCCACAAGTCCGCTGCTAAGACACCATTCACCCAATGACGTTGACTACGTTCTTTGAGAAATTCATTTAGGCATATTTGGAAATCATTCAGGAGGCATAACACTGGCTCACAAAGCATTAACATTTAGATATTATTGGCCAACAATGCAAAAGGATGCCAACGAGCTTGTTCGGTTGTGTGATAAATGCCAACGAATTGCTTCATACGCAAACATGTCAGGTCCAAACATGATCCCTATGAGTAGTTTGTGGCCATTTGCACAATGGGGAATGGATATTGTAGGTATGTTTCCACTAGCCGACAGGAAGAATTACTTCCTTATAGCAGTCGACTACATCAAAAAGTAGAACCACTGGCTAAAATCGGAAAAGCTCGATACGAGAAATTCTTGTGGAAAATAATAATATACAAATTAGGAATCTCTAGAACAATTGTCACTGATAATGAGACCCAATTCGAAGGCAAAAAGGTCAAGAAGTTATGTGAGAACTTGAGCATCAATCACTACTTTTCAGCACTTGGTCATCCGCAAGCAAACGTACAAGCAGATGTCACCAACCAAAATATTTTTGAGGTCATCAAGAAAAAACTTGCAGCAATAAAAAGATTATGGGTATTTGAACTGCTAGAAATTCTCTGGGCCTATAGGACAACAAAAAGGACTCCAATTGGAGAAACATCATTCACCCTAACTTATGGATCCGAGGAAATGCTACCAGTTGAGATTGGCATGCCACCTTCAGAGTTGAACAGTTCTGGTTGGAAGACAATGATGAAGCAAAGAAAAAAGGGGCAAAATGATAAGCATATAAATGAGACATTTTATGTCCCTAAATATACAATTGCTAAGTTAAATTATCTAATAAAAATATCTCATTATGTGTATTTTGTAGAAATCCAAGCACTAATATCAAATTATACATAAAGTGGCACAATAAGGCAAAGATCAACAACTATAAAAGCCCATTGGAAGCTCACATATGCATTGTCAAATATCAAAGATTTTCCAAGCCCAAAGACCCATGAAGTCAAGCCCAAAAGTATCATCATCTATGGATCTCAAGGAAATCAACTTGAAGATTTGGACATCCACATGAAACTTTATCATAACCAAAGAATCTCTACAAACTTCACTATCCATTCTCACATTTGTACTCCATCACTTTTACACTCCACCTTATTTCACTTTTACACTCTTCCATATCTCTACTCCATCACTTTTACACTCTTCCTTATTTCACTCTAACACTCCACTTCCACCCCATTATCTCTACACATAAGTCTCATCATTCTTCATCTATAAATACCCCACACATGAACACACTTGAAGAAAGACATTGAAACACATTGGAAAGAGAAATAGTTGTAGTTTAGAGAAAAATAAGTGAAGTTTGGCCTAGAGCTTACCATGTTTGGTTAACATCCCACCTTAGGGTGTGGGTGAACCCATGGGAGGATAGCTCCAAGATGGCTCTATTTTAGATTAGTTATTTTCATTTTCATGTATTAGAGAAGCATGTGTAGTTAGATTGGTCTTGTAGCTTGGTTGTATGATGAATCTACAAGGTAAGTTAGATGTTTTGTGTTTCATCATATGAATTCAATTCATGTTTTCTTCTTCTATTTCTTAAACTCAAGATTAGATAAGTTTATATGCTTGCAATTTTTCTAACAAGCTCCTTACAATGTTTTACATATTATTAGTCTAAGTTTCATAGTGATTTGCTAGATAGTTGGTGTTTCATTTAAGTATGGATTCCTTATATGTCTTTAAATCCACATTTGATTCTTAGGTTACTAATATAACTTAAGCTTGAAATCAATTTGCTTATAATGCCATATTTTTCATCCTAAGGTGAGATGAGAATCTACCTGTGTTAATGAATTTGGAAAAGATTAATCTAAGAGTGGCCTAATGGTGCCATCTATTCATGATGGTAAACTCAAAGCCCTACTCTCACATTTAGATTTTACTTTGCATTTTTATTTCAAAAATTTTACCAATCACTTCTAACTATGTTAAGTTTCAAATGAGATTTAAAGAATAGTTTTCCGAATTTTATAGCTCTCCTTGTGGGAATCGACCCGTACTTGCCGTTATCTAACTCAATAGATAATCGTGCACTTACAGTAAGATTTGAGATCGATCAAGTTTTTGGCGCCGTTGCCGGGGAGAGCAATGGAAAATGAGTTTTAAAATCAAATTTGAATGTTTATCACTAGTTTAGTTTAGGTTTATTTCCATAGTTTAGGTGCATTTGTATTGTTTTGATAACTTCTTGTAGTCTGGAAATTCTAAACATCTTCATGCTTAAATTTTTTTTAACATCTAATGTTTGTTGTTTTAATTTTTTTTCAATTGTTTTGTTAAATATACATGATATGAAATTTGACGGGCATCTTTCCATTTGTTCATTAGACTAAAGGTTAGTGAGAAACAAAATTTTGAACTTGGACTACCTGTAATGGAATTTGTCTACTGCAGATGACTGATGTTTTGACACATGTTTCTACTGATTGAGACTTATGTTTTGAGTGTTTCAAAACTATATGTTGTTCTAAATCTTGTCTAGTTTCTAGATCATTTTTTAGATTTCAATTTGGATAACTGGTCGAAATAAAATTTGAATTCTCGTAACACATACACAATCAAAACATAATTTTGTTTACTTCAACTTTCCACTACTTTTTGGCATCCAAATGAATTTTTAGAAGTTTTCTAAGAAAACTTTGGTTTGTTAGCAATCTAGGAAAATTTGTAGATTTGAATTTCATGAAGTATTGAACTCTACACGATATTTCAAAGTCGATCTATAAGTTCTTGAAATTTCTAGCAATGCACTGTTTTGCCAAACTTGAATGATTTTCAAAATTTTGGTTATATACTTTGTTTTTGAAGCCATTAATCATTCTCCTATGGTATAATTATCAGGGTTTGTGCAAAAAAAATACTTGGAGAAGAACTTTGGTGAACTTAGTGAACATTGGAAAACACTTGGATCATAATTAGGACATTTTTTTTCTTTAAGTGATTAGGACTTAAATTTGTACTATTAAGTTGTAATATATAAAACAGGGTCCAAGATACAACTGGAAGCAAAGTGCCGTACCTCTCTAAACCCACTTCGAATCTACTGCAAGAAGTGTTTCTGTAATGATTTTGAGTGTTTAAATTTTTGCAAGATGTCGAATTGTGCTAAACTACATAAAAACGAACCTGGCTACTTGCAACTGAGTCAGACTTGATTACCCACCTCATTACTCCAATTCACGTTCAAACTTGACCAAACTAATTAAAATGAACACAGATAATCAGAGCCAATTAGAACGGTGTTCATAAGACCTTACAAAAAGAATAGACTGTGTCGAACTCTTTCAAAGCAAGGTTGTTCTAGTGTCAGTAGGTATGCGTCGGTAAAGACCAGTGTGACTGCACCGCCATTTCTTAACTTGTCACCTAGAAAGTGGTGATTCGATGGAGTTTTGCACAAATATAATCTTATTGTGATCAGGAACACAAGAGTTCTTAAAAGTTTTTAAGTGATAGCTAATTTCGTGATAACTCTTTGGATCTTAAAGACGCCCTTCAAAGACTTCTCCAGTTCTTGCATGCCAAACAGGGTAAAAACACATCTCTGCCTAGTGTGGTGGTCTAGAGGATTTTTATGTAATAAGCTACCCCTTACTAACTTACAAGACATATGGGAAAATCTAACTAGGGTGAGAATTGACTTTTGAGGCGCTCAAAATCATTATCCACTTCAATTAGATTTGATTTTAAAAATCAATCGCCCCTTGCATTGAATTGAAGATAATCAACTTGTTGCTTGGTTGCTAGATGGATATGAATTGATTGAGCCTTGTTTGTGTCTCATGATTAATGTCCCCATTTAGGTACATTCACATATTGCATTTAGTTTAGGTCATATCATCCTAGGTTGCATAAGATTTTAGTCATTTAAAAAAAAATTCAATCCAGATTGATTCAAGTTCAGTGTCAAGGAGTTTCTCTTGTGTTAGGAGTCATACAGTTATGGATTTTCATTGGGAAGATCATGATAATGCAGAGATAAATTACTTTGCCTTAGTAAACCAAGGTCAACCCTTAGAATCAAGTTTTGATTATATCAAATATTATCACAAAATAGATATGTAAACCAACCACCTTGGAACCAAGACCAACCAATTAGGCTTATGAACCTTTTAGGCCCACACTTCCATTGATCACCATTATAGCAATGAGCCTTACTTTAGTCGTCATGCTATGTCTTTGGTAGAGACCAATTCATGCCACCTCATACAAAATATGCAGTCCACATCATCTTCATTCCAAGAGAGCCTAGATCAATATATGCAATCCTTAAGTCAATCCATACGAGTGATAGAACAACGTCAGCAGGCCACTGACAAACTTTTGGATGAGATTTGGGATTTAAGGCTTCAAAATAATGCATTGATGATTGTTGTGGATGAATGTGAAAAAAATCTATTAGAGGAGAGTGAGATATTTGATGAATTGTGCCATATTGATATACCTATATCAACCCCTCAAACTCCCCAAGTAGAAAAAGATGAGTGGATAAAACATGTGAGACAATGTGATGAGAACGGATTGTGGGTGAATCACGAGTGTTGTGTTCAAGATGAAAATAGTCATGGTGATTTGATACCTAACCATGTACTTATTGATGTAGATCCTATGTACACACAAGATGTTGACATAAGTGATTATCCAATTGAATTGCCATGTGAATCTTGTGATCTTGTGAACATTGATTAAACATCCATGTTTGATACAAAGGTAGATCCTGAGAAGTTTATTAACATTCTCCCTAGTTTTAGAAAGTTCCCCGAGTTTAGACTTGAATTACATGTTTCAAAAATCTTGGAGGATTATTTTGGAAATGTGAAATAAATTGTGATGAACTTAAAGAAGTCGATGACATATCCATGCCTAACCCATGGCCTTTCCTAGAACATCAAATTTATTTTGCTCATTTTGACAAATTGAACTTGTATCATTCTTTTGAGGAAACATTTTCTTAGCTTAAATTAGAATTTCATCCTGAGAGGCTTCCTTGGATTCACTTGTAGGGCATGTCAAACCAACTGCATTTTTTATGTCCCATATACACATGTTTGCTATGACCCATAAAGTTTTAGGTTGTTATTGTATGATTTATTATTAGACTAAGATTTTAAGTATATATTAAGCAACTGAATTTAAAAAAAAAAAAAATCTCTTGACTATGATTTGATTGGAGCCTACTTTTGGATCTTAACAAAAGTCACTTGAGCATTGATGTCGTCTTATGGTAAACCCTTTCCATTTGTACTTATTATTGGCTATCTTTTGTTCAAGTTCGACTTATGGTGTCTTATTTTAAAACATTGAGGACAATATTTAATTTAGGTTTGGGGGGAGATATTTCAAAACTTATGTATCATTTGAAAATGTGTTGTACATTGAGTAAAAAATTGTTTTTCAGTCTTTGTAACCCAAGTACTTATCCATGATGAGATTAAGTTCCATAAACCTTGTTGCAAAGGCATCTGAGTGTAGGATTTGAAACTTTGAAAGTTAGTAGTATGTCAATATTAGACAATAACTTATACTACTCATAAACTAGGCATTTTCTAAGAGTTTGCATTGAGAATTGTGTTTTAGCTTTGATGTTCTTGTTTAAAGTTGAAAAAAGTGGATTAGTTATTGGTGAACATGAGAATAATAATGGAGACTAGCTTGAACCCTGTGAGATTTCTAGTCTTTCTCCTTTCTGAGGGTTATAAGCTAATTCTGAATTTGTTGAATCCTACATTATCTTGTTGCATAATCTCTATATTCTTTGTTTCTGTCAAAAACTGAAAATAAAACATAAAAGTTGAACCATATCACTACAGTATGTTCTGAAATTTTCCCAAGGCATAAAACCCATAATAATTTAGGGAAATGAAGATAGGTTTTTTTTGTCTAATTTGAGCCTTGTAGCCTACCATCTTTGTTATTCACCCTTGAAACCAGTTTGAAGCCTGTTATTGTTTAGCCTACTAACCACCAATTCAACCCACTAATTACCCAATTATGTCTATCGTGTCCTTTGCTTTTTGAGAAAAGTTAGGGATGAGTTATCAAATAAAAAATGGTTTATCATGGAATATTATACTCCATAGTATCAAAAGAATTTACAAAGAGCCTTAAGATCCAATGCCATTTTATATATTGCAAAAAAAAAGGTAGTACTTATTTACAATCAATTAGAAAATTGGATGCTCACAAACGAAGGAGTTGAATCAAGCTTTGAAGTCATCTTACACTTATCTTAGAAGACTTCTAATTTTCTCAAAAGTTTTGTTTGTCCTTAAAACCTTCATTGTTACCCTTTCTTAACCCCCGTTACAACCTAGTCAAATTCTTATTCGATCCTTAGAAAAATATGGCCGAAGTGTTGAGGGTGAATTAAGAAATACTGTGGTGAATGAATCAACATTCTCAATGGATGATATTTCTTCTTGAGATCATATTTATTGTATCCTTGAATTATGATATTTTGTCTTGTATGTGAACTATCTCTTATTCATTGTTTCATCTTATTCACATACATTTGTGAGAAAATAGCCAAATCTCTGAGTGATTATATGCCTTGTGAGATTCGAAATTTAAGCTATTTTTCTAGGATGTGATCCAGAGATAGGTCCACTTTTGAAACTAAAATTTGCGACAAAGAAGATGATCAAACTCTTTATATAAACTTGAATGAATAATTCATATTTCTCTTGAATAGTTCTTATTGAAGTCAATTATTGATTTAATACTGATCGATAAGTTACATAAATACATCTCTTAAGGCTTTCGAATTCAAGTAGGAACTCTCCGAGGTTAAATAAGGAAAGAGTCAATTTTTTTACTAAATTCTGAGTCTGAGTCCCGAGTATCACTAATGTTTGGGGGTATCATTTCTGAAAACCCTCACGAGACTACAACTTATCCACTAGGGAAAACCTAGAGGTTTAAAGGCTTGTTGCATATGCTAAATGTAATCGTGATTCCTACGAAAGTGAGTTAGATTTAGTTTTTATTTTCTGTTGCTCGAGGACTAGCAAAATGTAGGTTTAGGAGGATTTGATAACCATATAAATGAGACATTTTATTCCTCTAAATATCAATTGCTAAGTTTAATTATCTAATAAAAATATTTCATTTCGTGTATTTTGTAGAAATTTAAGCACTAATCTCAAATCATACACAAAGTGGTACAATAAGGCTAAGATCAACAACTATAAAAGCCCATTGGAAGTTCACTTATGCGTTATCAAAGATCAAAGATTTTCCAAGCCCAAAGACCCATGAAGTCAAGCCCAAAAGTTCATCATCTACGAATCTCGAGGAAATCAACTTGAAGATTTGGACATCCACATGGAACTTTATCATAACCAAAGAATCTCTACAAACTTCACTATCCATTCTCACATTTGCACTCCATCAATTTTACACTCCATCTTATTTCACTTTTACACTTCACCTTATTTCACTTTTACACTCCATCACTTTTACACTTATCATTATTTCACTCCAACACTCCACTTCCACCCCATTATCTCTACACACATAAGTCTAATCCATCTTCACCTATAAATACCCCACACATGAACACACTTGAAGAAAGACTTTGGAAACACTTTTGAGAGAGAAATAGTTGAAGTAGTTGTAGTTTAGAGAGAAGTAAGTGAAGTTTGTCCTAGAGCTTACCATGTTTGGCTAACATCTCACCTTAGGGTGTGGGTGAGCCCATGGGAGGATAGCTCTAAGATGGCTCTCTTTTAGATTAGTTATTTCCATTTTCATGTGTTAGAGAATCATGTTTAGTTAGATTGGTCTTGTAGTTTGGTTGTATCATGAATCTATGAGGTAAGTTAGATGTTTTATGTTTCATTATATGAATTCAACTCATGTTTTCTTCTTATACTTCTTAAGCTCAAGATTAGATAAGTTTTTATACTTGTTATTTCTCTAACAAGCTCCTTACAATGTTTACATATTCTTAGTCTAATTTTCATTATGATTTGCTAGATATTTGGTGTTTCATTTAAGTATGGATTCCTTGTATGCTATTAAATCCACATTTGATTCTTAGGTTACTAATATAATGCCATATTTTCCATCCTAAGGTGAGATGAGAATCTACTTTAGGATGTGTTAATGAATTTGGAAAAGATTCATCTAAGAGTGGCCAATGGTGCCATCTACTTATGATGGTAAACTCAAAGCCCTAATTCTCATAGTTAGGTTTTACTTTGCATTTTTATTTCAAACACTTCACCAATCACTTCTTTTCTAACTAGGTTAAGTTTCAAAAGAGATTTAAAGATTAGTTTTCCAAATTTTATAGCTCTCCTTGTGGGATTCGACCTATACTTGACGTTATCTAAATCATTAGATAATCGTGCACTTGTGGTAAGATTTGAGATCGATCACAAAACTTCAATAAAAATGGCGGCCTACCAATAGAGAATAACCAACTATTACAATAAGAAAGTCAAACCTCGTGCATTCAAAATTGGTGACTGGGTACTTAGAAAGATCCAACCGAATATGAAAAAATCATGTGTGGGGAAGTTAAACCCAAATTGGGAAGGGCCATACAAAGTGGTTAAAATCAATAGGCCATGAACATACTGGTTCGAGAATTCAAATAGAAAACAACTCAAAAGGCTATGGAATGTAGAACACTTGAAAATGTATTATAAATAAACTATTACATTCCAGCAAGTTTTCGTCTCATTCCAGTAATTTCAACTAGTTAGGACCACCAAATCAAAATGAATTTACAAAGGTTGAAATACCCAGATCCCATGGAAGCATAGAACCATGCCCCCTGCGAGAACTTGAAATCATCTTTCGGTTAGCCTAGACAAGCAGGCGAGATCAAATAGCAAACAACATTTTTGTTGAACATCAACATCAGCAGAGAATGCAACACAATCTCATTCAGACAGATCTCGACCCGCAAAGCCTTGACAAGGTACCAACCAAGATCCTCCAGCCATTGGGACCCAACTGAGCAAGAGCAATATTGATCAAGTCCAGATAAAATCATATGATTTTCAAAACTAGGAAATGGAAACCAGCCCTGAAAATTGACTATGTAACCAACCTTTGGCTGGATAGGGCTATTACCATCTCCTAGCAGCACAAAATGCAAATCGGACGGAAGAGAATACGCATGACGGAAGTCATCCAATGTGGCCTGGATTGTCGGCATCAAATAAAAGAACTTCTCACAGGTAGTCACTTGATCGACATTAAGAGGGCTCTTGGGATTCAAGGTGAAAAGTTTGTTAACTCAAAAAATAAGAGGAAAATGAATAAAACAAGCTTTGCAAATGAAAGAAAGCGTAAAGAAGATAACACACCTCTCTAACGCCCTTATATAGGACTAAACAGTGAAAATACATCCAATGGGAGATCGTGCAGAAAATGATAGTTACACGAAACCCTAAAATCAAGCCAAAATGAGCTGATTGGTGGCGTAGTAGAAGTTAAATCATCGCCATTGAGTCGATAGCTGTGAACAACATTAAATACTGCAGCTTTGATGATGAACTTCAACAACCCACCGCCGTGCAATTAGTGGCCACGCAAACGAGCCTACTAACTAGGGGGAGTAATTGATGATACATTAAACAACCATTCGATCATGGCCAAACACGTGGCACAAATCATCTCTCATTAATGACAATCGGTTCAAACAAAAAAAGGTAACAAAGAGGCATTAGCAATGGACCACAACTCATGTTACAGGCTTACACCTCAGGACAAACGAGTTTCTCCCAAAGGACAAAGAATTTACGAAGGAGACAAGTCATGGCAATAATCTCCCCCCAAGGACGTATCTCAATGAAGGATGATACTGTTATGAGAAACATCCCCCTTCATTGCCCGATTCATGCTTAAGTCACGTACAGAGTTAATTACTCTTATTATATAAGGTAAATGAGAGAGAAGAAAAAAAGGTACAAAAGCCCCTACAACTATACTCTGTCCAAGTTCATCTTCTTTCTCAGTTCACTGACTTAAGCATCGGAGTGCCTTCAGCCACCAAGAAGGTGGTGTTTGGCAATCTAACCCTATTTTGCAGGTCAGATCTTGAGGATAACAGATTTGAACGCATCATTTCTTACTCAGAAAAACATATTGCTTGGGCAGTAGCTCACATGGCTTCAATCCCAAATGATGTTCTTAGTACTATACATAATTTGCCTATTAATTGTATTGTTAGTTTTGATGCGTGCCTTGATTGTTTTTTCTAGCAAGGTGCAATGGGAGTCATAGCAACTTTTCAGATCGAGAATGTTTTGGCGAAAGTAGCTTATGTGATACCAATACCAAAGTGATCAATAGTAATATGGTTGAGATATATGGAGCAGAAACATTGATGTACATGTGTTACTATTTTAAATGGAGTCATCAAGATATCATTTTGGGCAGCTAAAAAAAGTGGTTAATTGTTTGAATGGTTCGTCGGACTTTGTGGAATGTACATCATATGGACCAATTGAATAATATTAATCCATCATGGATTTTGTATGGGAAAAGAAACTAGTCCTTTAAGTACACAGACATGAGAATAGATTAGTTCATAGTTTGGTTAAGCAAGTTTTTGAAAAAGGAGATGGCTCCTTATGTAAGTAGCTCGTTCTTATTAATCCATGCTTGTGTGTTTTAAATAATTGATATAGTCGATTTCTTCTCTCGTTCCTTGCTACTTACCTAGACCAGCACAAGTAGCAAACGTGAGCCAAGGACCACCGTGTGGTGGCCGATGGCACTCCGATGCTTAAGTTAGATAAGGCTTAAAACTGTAAACTGGGTTATCATTGCGTACCCCTAGTTCATTGATGGAGATTTTATTAACCTAAATTAATAAGTTACTAAACCCTACTTGTAATACCGCAAGTGCACGGCTATCTAACTAGTAGGCAGTGGAAAATACGGGTCGATCTCACGAGGATTGACGAGACAATCGAATTATAAGATTTATTTAAACTAATTTAGAGTTGGGGGTTGTAGCAGATAAAAATTAATAAATTAAGAAAACTAAATTGACAACTAAAATTAAACTAGTAAGATGATAAGAGAGTAGACCGAGACATCCAATCCACCACAGGTTTTCGAGATTTGTGTAATCCAAATTATTGTTTTCAAGAATCAACACGACCTAAAGATTAATCTAACTTCGCAATTGATTTCAGCAAAGGCATAAACCCCTAGCATTGCATGTTTTTCTACGGCATACACAATCACAGGTTTATTTTAACTAATTCTAAACCTCTAGCATTGCATGTCTTCTTACGGCACACACAATCACAAATTCAAATTAATTAATTAAAGCAGGCTTCGAATATCAACAAAGGAAACTTCTAACTACCGATTAGTCTAGATAATTATTCCAGATATAAATGGAGAAAGCAAATTATTGAAATTCAGAAATCAATTGTGTTTAACGTTCAAGCATGTAGTAAATAATAAATTCAGATACGACAAACTCTAGGAAACCCAGTGGTTTCATCTTCGCCTCGGCGCGGGGTCTAGAAGATCATGGTGGATGACGTCACAACATCGGTGGAGGTGGAATTCATCTCAGCATGAACACGCATCCTGAGAAATATTTGCAAATGCATTGTGGTGGTTTTGAAAGGATATGGGGGTGCCAATAGCCAACTGTTTGAAAAACAGTTGGTTCCTTCTTTTTTTCCCTGCGTCTTCATCTCCAGCGAGCCACGCCCTACCTGCTTGCTGGTTATTCACTCCTCGCGAGCGTCTTCTTCTCCCGACCGGCTCTGGTACCTACAAGAAAGAGAGAGGTGGACGAAAAGAGAGAGAACGAAGAAAAAGGGAGAAAAACAGGGGCGTTGTGGTGGTGGTGTCTGCGATGGAACAACGAGTGCGATGGTGGTGAGGGTGCGCTGGATGGTGGTCGTGCGTGGGTGAAGAAGAACGGACGGAGAAAGAGAAGAGAGGGAGGAATAGGAGAGGGACGAGAGAGAGTTGTGAATATAGATGAACGGGAGACAAAGATCTGTTTTGTGGTGCTGTGACTCGGCTGTTTGTGATGGTGGTCTGCGACAGGGTTGGTGAGTGAGATGTGTTGTTGTGTTGGCTGGTGTTGTGAGGCGTGATGGAACAGGAAAGAGATAGATGTGGAGGACAGGGAGGTGCTCCTTGTTTTGTGTGTGAGGACGTGATGGAAGATGGTGGTGCTTGGTGGTTGGCTGCTAGAAAGCGAAATAGGGGGTCGTGTGGCGACTGATGGTGGAGGAGGGGGTGGTGATGGCGGTTCTCCTATCGATCGAGGATCGCCGGCAGGGTGGATGTGGCGTGGTGGCTGGAAAATGAGAGAAGGAAAAAGAAACGTGGAAGATGAGGGATCCCTCCAAAAGAGGGAGAGGATGAGGAGAAAAGGAGAAATGAAGCCTAAATAGGGTTATCCTTTTTCCTTGTTAGATTGGGTTTGGGTTTCTAGGTTAACTTTGGGCTTGGGCTTAGGTTAAATTAGTTGGACCTAGGTTTGTTTGGGTTAGGTTTAGACATGTGACCCGCTACTTTGTACCACCACTAGAATCAATCAATTGATCATTCATCAAATTATCGCCTTAATGTCATTTCATCGTTCACGCTCTAATTCCTACAAAGACATGAAAACGAAATAACTAAAATAAAATATAATAATCGAAACACTAACATATATAAATTAAGGGATATATTATGTATTAATTACGTGAATATCAAATACCCCCAAACCTATATTTTGCTAGTCCTCGAGCAAAAAAATAAAAATAAAATTCTAACTCATTTTCGCAGGAATCATCGATTGCACTTACCTTAAATGTGCAACAAGGCTTTAAACTGCTAAATTACCTCTAGTGGACAAGTTATAGTCTTGTGAGGGTTTCCAGAAATGTTACCCACAAACATTATGACTCAATGAATTTCCAAAACATGGTAACTTGATCACTCTATCTATTATCCTCAGAGTAATAATCTAATTTCCAAAAAAATTAGAAAACAACTAACAATGTCACAATAATATATCAAAGAGTCTAACAACGGTTTAATAATACCTAAAGGTTAAATAAATTTCATCAATTATTTTCAACTCGAAGTGTGTGTGCATGGCCTTATCAACATAACTTTCTTTTTCTCAGTAAAGATATGACTAGATAACCTTTGGATAGTACGCTTCGACTACATATCTCTCTTGTCACTCAGAAATGAATCACTCAATTTATATGTAAGAAAGATAATAAATTATGGAAACACAAACATCTCACATATAATAATCATGAAAAAGGGACTTTTAAAATAATGAAATGAATATGATCTCATGGACAGGAATATCATTTACTTTGAGAATGTTGAATCATACACCATAGTTCTTGTCTATTTAATCTCCACATCTATGAACCAGACCTTTACTTAAGATCAATTAGGTCTTTATTAGGTTGTAATGAGGCTAAGATTTTGGCTAACAATAATGGAAAAGGATACGAGAAAATTATCTGAGAATGGATACACCATTTAATAAACACGTGGGGCTCTGAAGAATAAACCAATGTTGTACACCATTACTTTTTCTTCCTTCGAAATTCTTCTTCATTTTTTTTTCAAATGACATGCTTTCCCCTTCTGCACAATGAAACATTTTAGTCTCGAGGATTCATGGAATATTTAGTTTCAACTCCTTTTTATTTGCCCATTTCAATAATACATCAACCATACACATTCTCAGAGACATTGGGTAAGGATAAAAATAGTATGGGATATTACTCCCTAACTGAAGTAGGTAATGGAGATAGGGTTAGCAAAGAAAAAAATCTATTTAAAGGCTCAAAGGGCTGCAAATGGATATTTATTATTAGGTAGGCTAAAGAACGGTTAAAAAAATGGCTATATCACTTCCTAAGCTCTAGTCGGTATTATGACATTTCAACTAAATAAACCAAGAAGTTCTAGTATAATAATTCAATTTTGACGTTATTCTCAAAGCAATCAATAAAAGAAACAAGAATAATGAGATCATCAATGAAATAATGCGGACTCAATAAAAGTCGGAGTTTATTTAATAACCCTCAAGAACAATAGAATGTCTCGAAACTCACAAGGGTTAAGTCTCCACTATTATTCTAAGGTTTTCTAGTTAATATCTTACTGATTAACTTCAAATTATGTTAACTTGGCTTATAGTGCAAAGTGGTCGAGTCGAAAAAATATCATGAAATATATTTAACTTAAATATAATATCAAACCATATGTTTTCCTATTGATATATAAAAGTGACAAGTGAAAGCATGCATTCCTCAAATTTAAAGGCATACTTGAAAGCACATCATCTTCATTGGAAAAGAACTTAGATTTTGAATGCATTTTCAAGTCGAAAATTTTCACACAATCATAATTAACTATGTATTCAATGGAGATTGAGTAGAATACAATAGTCAATTGTGAATTTCAGTTCAAAATTTTGGAAGAATGCAGAAAAATTCATAAACCTCACCCCAAAACCTAAACCAAACATTGTCCTCAATGTATAAAATGATGATCATGACAAATGCAGGAAAAAGAAAAGATGAGAGTTAGGGTGATATTACCATGGGAAAGTTTTACCAATTTCGACGAAATCATCCACCAATGAACGCTAAAAAACATAAGAATTGTGAACTCATCATGATAAATTGATAAAAACAATACATGACACAAAAGAATATACAAATGAAAAAACGTTACATGCATCAGTTGTAAGTCAAATGTGTTATGGAGCTAACGAGTATGAGTGAAATGCAACTAGAAAGAACTCGAAAATCAATCCAGACTAACCATAATGACACAACTGAAGCTAGGATGCCTCCTAGGAGTGCTTGGTTTAATGTCATCAGCCTGACTTATATTCTTCCTCATAAATGATGTACCATGAAATGACAAGGAAGAACATAGCGAACACTCCCCGAAACCTAGACACTTAGTCCACGATGTTGACTAGATCATATAGCAACAACCGAAAAAATTGAGGATCCGTCCAACATATAGTAGCACCCATATATAGCACAACAGAAACTAACACGTCCCTAAAACAACCAAGATGCCATGCAAAATCATAGAGAAAATACAAATGAACCGGCGGTCGAAAAGAAGTCATAGGGATCTGGAGTAGAAAGTTGTCACCAACATGGATATCCAGCAAATGACTCTTTTCTACTCCTAAAAAGGTACATCTCATGTCTGGTGTCAAATCAGAAGATTGAATGTGTTGCACAATAGGATGGTCAAAACTAAAATCATCCCTTGAAAACAAGGGATCCACATAGGTAGCGTCACACACTATTAAAGGGATGGAAAGAGGTATGTCTATAGATATATCAAGTGGTACAAGCTCATCATAAAAAAATGAATTACACAAAGATGATGAGCTAGACAGCTCAACAACATCCCCAAACCTGGAATCAACATTATCTATGGGATGTATTCTCTCCAAAGAATATTGAGAATCAGACTTCATATAGGAGTCACTAGGAGGACATATGTCAAATGAGTCATCATGAAAAGGCGGAAAAGGGAATGGGTAAGAAAGGCCAATAGTATCAGCAGAAGGGTTCATTTTTGACTCACTGAGTGGAAGGAGTTCCACTTTAGGCTTCCATGTGTAACCCGGATCCATAATAGGGGCTGAATCAAGCAAAGCATTCACTTCCCTAATGGAATCATCAATATCAAGGTCTAAACCGAAGTGAGTCAAACATGCTGCTAAGAGATCATCTGATGCAGACTGCAATAAGGAATTCTCCACCGAACTCTCAATCATGTTAACTTCACAAACATCCTCAGACTCAGGAGATTGTTGGCTTACATTAAAAACATTGAGTTCAACGGTCATGTTACCAAATGATAGTTTCATGATTCAGTTCCTACAGTTAATAATGACATTGGATGTGGCAAAAAATGGTCAACCCAAAGTGACTGGAATGTGACTAGAGGGATTGTGAATAGGTTGTGTATCAAGAACTATAAAGTCCACAGGGTAATAAAAATTTTCAACCTTGATAATCACATTCTCTATAACACCACGGGGGACTCTGACAGACCTATCTGCCAATTGCAGCGTTACTCTAGTCAATTTTGACCCACCGAGACCTAATTGCTCATAAACAGAATATGGCAATAAATTAACACTCGCCCCTAAATCCAATAATGCCTAATCTATCATATGGTCACCGATAATACAAGAAATAGTCGGGCAACCAGGATCCCTATACTTAGGCGGGGTTTTGTGTTGAATAATTGAGTTCACATGCTTGGTGAGGAAGGCTCTCTTTTGCACATGTAGCTTCCGCTTCTGTGTGCAAAGATTTTTCAAAAACTTGGCATAGCTAGGAACTTGCTTTATAGCATCGAGTAATGGGATATTTATGTGAACTTGTTTAAAAATTTCCATTACGGCATTAACATTTGTTCCTTTCTTTACCGGAGCTAATCGTGATGGAAACGGGGCTTTAGGAAAATAAGATGCCTAAGTGGGGTCAGAGTCAACAAGAGCATCTGTAGAAGATGAGGCTTTATCAGCCTCCTTGTCAGATGGACATGCAACCCACTTTGACTTAAACGGGGAGGCAACGACACTTAAATCGGGCACTTGTACCTAATTGTCAACCTGTTTTCCACTCCTGAGGGTAGTAATAGATTGGACATCTTCATGGCGTGACTCAGATGTACTACCAACTGCGAATTGACATTTCGGGTTTGGAACAAGCTGACTAGGAAATCTCCCTGGCTCTCTCTCAGAAGAAGACTAAGTATTCTTACTCACAACTATCTCAAGTATATTGAGGGCTTGAGATTGGTGTTGAGTCGTGGCTTTCAACTCAGATATGTCCTTAGAATTTTGCTCAATTATACTTTCTGAGTACTGCAAAAACCGATTAACCGTTTCTTCTAAACTTGATGTGTTGGATGGAGGAACTTGGTTAAGGTTGAGCCTAACAAAGCTAGAGGCTTGAGGAGCCTGGGAGACAACAACAGGTCCCCATTGGTGTGGGCCATGGGCCCAGGAGAGACTTGGATGTTTTGCAAACCTTGAATCGTAATAGTTAAGTTGTGGATTATTGCCAGGTCGCCGCGTCGCATTAAAAGAGTTGACTTGCTCAGCATAGTATGCAGGATAATTGTTTTGCAAGTCACAATTAGCTTTTGAATGACGAGGACTCGAACATGCAGCACAAACTTCAGATGAAGCGTTTGCGGGAAGTGCAGGTTGAGTCAAGTTCAAAAGTGCATCTATCTTTTGAGCCATGGTCATAACAACTGTCTCTAACTTCGAGGCAGAAGGGGGTGAACAGATGTATCTCTAACTTCATATTTACCGCCCTAACACCTATCAGACTCATTTCTCGAATAATCCTAGTGCTGAGAATTTTCGGAAAGCATTTCAAAGAATTCATATATCTCATTGACACTCAACTTCATTAATGACCCACCACTAGTGGCATCAATCATACAATGGTTTTGACGGGTTAAACCGTCTTGGAAGTATTGAACTGGCCGCCACTTCTCGAATCTGTGATGGGGACACCTGACAATGAACTCATTGAACCTTTTCCAACATTCATAGAAATGTTCACCCTCTTTTTGTTGAAAATTAGATAAATCTCGTCGGAGGGCATTCATTTTATGAATGGGAAAATACTTAGTCAAGAACTTTCTTGACAACACATCCCACGTTGTGATGGATCCCGTCTCTATTGAGTTTAACCACGATTTCGCCTTATCTTTTAGAAAAAAGGGAAATAACCTAAGATGGACCGAATCATCAGAAAATTTTTGGTACTTCAGGGTTAGGTTTAGACATGTGTCCCACTACTTTGTACCACCACTAGAATCAATCAATTGATCATTCCTCAAATTGTCGCCTTAATGCGATTTCATTGTTCACGCTCAAATTCCTACAAAGACATGAAAACGAAATAATTAGAATAAAATATAATAATCGAAACACTAACATATATAAATTAAGGGATATATTATGTATTAATTATGTGAATATCATTCATCAACCTTATCTCCCTTTTATAGTGAAGGAGTCTTTGTTTGGCTAGGCCTTTGGTGGCGTAGTTTAGGGAAAACGATCTTGTTGTGAAGATCCTTTCCTAATTGAGAGTTGTCCATGTGGGATAGTTTCCTAACACGACTTGTGTTCCTAGATCTACGGGAGAGATTTTTTTTTCTGAGCGTTGTCAATGCAAGGAAGTTTCCTTGCCCGACTTATACTCTAATATATGTTTCCCAGTCGGATCCAATGTGTTGTTGGCCTTCCTGTTTTGGGTAGATCTGTTTGATACTTGCCTTAGAGGTCCTACGAGTATTGGGCTTGACCGCATGACGTGTGGGCTTACTGGCTCATTGCAACTCGGACCCAACTATCTGGATTCTGGCAATGATAGGCTTGCTACCGTTTGGGCCTCGCTGGATTGTGCGTGCAATCGGGCCTGTTTCGTTTTGTTGACAAGATTATCAAGACACGTAAATGGTGCTGATCAGAGGACGGTTTGATGTACCATCAGCTAATCCCCCCAAGTTAGTGGATCGTCTTATCAGTCCACTAGGTCATTTCATGAGGCAGCTGTGCCGTCATGATGATTGAGTCTGAGAAATTTCTTCAAGTGGCGAATTACATTAATTAAGCATGCGCCAGCTTGAAAGCGGGAGCCCAACTTTCTATATAGATCTTTTGCTTGTGGAGTATAACTCCTTTACTCTTTTGATCTTTGAGTTTTGCTTTGTTGTATTGTTTGTTGTGCCTTTGACTTTTCTCAACCTTCGTATTCAAAAGGTTGTACTTTTATGGTTGGCCGGGATCAAATTCCTGATGAACTATTCGCCAGGAGCCATAAGTTTTTTGAGGTGAGATTGCTCTTTGAATCTGATCTGGAAGTCCTGCGTAAGACATTCGAGATTCCTGATGATCTGATGCTCTGCACTTTGAGCGTCGATTTGAAGCCATTGTACCCTCCTGAAAGGTTTATCTATTTTCACTGAGGTATGCTGCAATCAGGTGTTCGCTTTCCTATCATCAAGGAGATCTGAGAGTTCCTGGCGTACCTCGGCATTGCATCCACTCAACTTGTGTTGAACGGGTATAGGACTTTGATCGCCATTTTGATTATGGCTAAGGATGTTGGTGTTCAAGTGTTTTCAATGGCGATGCAATTGCTCACTTCACCCCGGATAAACGAGCGCATTATGTGTGTGCTGACATCGTCGGACTGCTTCGGCAAATTGCCTGATGATTTTAAATCGTGGCAGAAGTATGGTTCCTTGGCTCTTGCAGACTCCTCATACTTTGAGCTAGCTGGTTGCCGGTTGAGCGTAAATTTATACCACTGAGTAAGTCTATTCCTTCTCCGATCTTACTTGCGTCAATTTCATATTAGATTAACCTATTATGACTTTTGCAGGGAGATTCTCTACTTCGTTTCTTTCTGCCAAGGATAAAGCCACTTTTGACGCATTCCGCGACATGCCTCATCTGGAGGTAAAAGATGTAGTCAAGCCTTTTAATGTTGAGTGCAGTGGTTTGTGGGCTCATTGGCACGTGGCTCCCACTTTGTATCATGTGAAGATACCATAGCCTGAAAAAGTATTTGCTTTGCGGAAAAGGAAGCTTCCCAAGCTCAAGGTTCCGAGCCCTTCAAGGAGGGCAGAAATGGATGAAACACTTCCTTCTCCTGGGCATCAGAATAAATCTCACAGTTTGTCCAGGCCTGTTCGCATGTGCCTAGCCTCATCCGAAAGACGTGACGTTGTTGGGAAAGAGCCTGGTGACACTGCTATTTTCGAGGGGCGTGATGCTATTGTCATGGCCTTTGCCTTTCTTCCTAACTTGGAGAGAGAGTATCTGCAAATGGTGGGTGTAGAGGAAGTTACCAAGTTGAGCACCAAGCAAGCATAGTTTATGAATAAGATGATGCTGCAGGCGGGCGTGGAAGCTTCGAACGGTCGTCGTTTTTCAATAAAGGACTTCGAGCTCAGTCTCTCTCTGGATCATGAACCTGTTGAAGAGTCGTTCGATCGTCAGCGACACGGTGAAGGTTCTTCTTCTTGTCGCCCGTGTTGTGTTCCATCTCTTTCCCGTCCTCATATTCAACCGACGACGGGTCCGAGGAATAACTCGCTTCCTTTTTCCCCTGAAGCTGGGCTGGCACGTGAGAGAGAGTCGGCAACTACAGGCAAAGGTAAAGTTGTTGATGAAGTCTTTGATACAATGAAAATGGCTAAGGGCAGTGCTGGAGTGATTTTGGTTTCGAATGATCTTCATCCGGATGCACGTATCAGTCTGTTTGATGCACAACCAAGCTTGGCATCAGGAGGTTGACATCTATCACACTGCTAGAATGCATATCAGTAGGTTGAATGACTGACTGGTTGATGAACCGTGCTCCGAAGCCAATGGAATGACGTTGGAAGATCGCTTAGATAAAGGGCAGAAACACCTTATGTTGGGGATGCGATATCTTAATCAGGTGGCCGCATCTAGAATTGAAGTTGAGGCCGTTCATGAGAGGGTGTATACCATGGATTGAGTATTTAAAAATCTTCAGAAGTCATACAATGATGCTCTTCACGAGATTGAGTCATTAAAAAAGCAACTTGAAGCTTTCTCGGATACTGGAGGGGAACTCCACGTCCATTGGGTCGGAGGCTCAGAGGGTTTGCTTGGAAGCGCTTGAGTCCGACTTGGCTGGGGCAACGTTCGAGAGGGATCGGTTCGAGAATGAATTGAACATTGTCCGTCGTGACTTGCTACTTGCCCGTGATTTTGTTGATGGAGTGTTGGCTAAACTGCAGGCTCTGCATGCTAAGAGGATTAAAAAGGAGTCTGAGTGGACTATCTGATGTTAGCAGTTGGAGGTTAGCTCTGATTTTCATGCCAAGTGTGTGCGGATCGCTGGAGAGCAGTTTCAATTGGTGTAGAGTGAGCTGAATATCGCAAATGATAAGCTGGATGCGGAGCTATCCGAGACTGAGATCCTATCGGGCGAGTTGGAGCAACTGAAGCAGGAGTTTGCCGAGTCAAGAGGGCGTGAAGAGAAACTTCTCAAGGCCCAACGCATATTTGAATTCAGCAGAGTCATGCATGGAAGGCTAGATTTGTTGCGTCTAATGGAGAAAGAGCATCCCAAATGGGATCTCTCCTATTATAAAGATATTGCATATGCAGAGTTTGAAGCGATCTCTGATTCGTTTAAATAAGAAGGCGATCCTGAGGAGGGTCGAGAGGCAGCACCAACAGATGTGTCTCCTGCTCCTTTCCCTGCTAAGTCTGGTTCTGTTGTATCTGACTTTCCTCCTTATGAGGGGTGAATCATGTACTCAAGTTTACAAATGAATGGTACTTTGCACTTTTTTGTCTTCATTTGCTTTCCTGCTAGCTTTCCCTTGTTTTGTTTTATTTCGACATTGGTTGTTAGACGAGGAACTTTGCAGGGCTAGGTAGCTCATGTTTGATTCGCTATTGGGAGCTCTGATTTCTTATGCTGCAGTAGTTGGTTCAGTTCTGGTCAGATTTTTTTGTAGAGATCAGGGAGTATAACAGGCCCCTTGTTTGGCGGCTTGGCTGTCTGTTGGACCAGCAGTTGTTGTCGCTGTTATAGGCGTATAAGTTAGATTGTGGTCCTAGCACTCGCATCCTTGTATATGAGTGGACGGTAGTCTTTGCGGGTCGTCTGGGTCGGTTTTTTTAGAACTCTGATCGGACGTTTGACTCGTCTTTATTTTCTATTTGTAAAATAAACTTAATTGGATTGGGGGTTGTTATTTCCAGTTATGACTGACTAAATCGGGGTCATGTTTTGGTGACCATGTTGGTTCCTGGCAAGCCGACTTTACCAGGCTACATGAGCACTGACTAAGCTCCCACTTTCTAACCCATCTTGATCCGTTCGTGGCAGACTAGGAATTGGAGAGAGCCAGCAGTTATCATCGTCAATCGTTATGACTAAACTTTTGGCGGGGGTTCGACGATCATTGTCTATAGTTGGCCAATGATCCCTGGAAAACTATCTTCACCGGGCTACATGAGCACTGATTAAGCTTCAACTTTTTAGGCTGTCGAAATCCGCGAGCAGCGAACTAGGCTTCGAGCAAACCAAAACCATCATCATCAGCGACCACTAACTATGCTTTGGTTTGGGTTTGGCAATCACTATCTACATACGAGTAGTGACCCCTGACAAGCCATCTTAATCAGGAGTCAAGAGTGCTAACTAGACTCCCAATTTCTAAGCCGTCAAAATCTGTTATGTGCGAACTAGGCTTCGAGCATACCAGAAGCTATCGTCGACGGTCGTCACCGACTAAGCTTTGGTCTGGTTTGGTTTTTATCGTTCACGTTTGGACAATGATTCCTAGCAAGCCATCTCGATCAGGCATCAGAGCACTGACTAAGCTGCCACTCTCTAAACCGTTGACACCCGTTTAATTTAATGGACTAGGCATTAGGGCATACCAGAAGTTGTTGTCATAGGTCGAAACCGACTAAGCTTTGATTAGAATAAGATCTTAAGCGCGTAAGTCTGACTTGGGGGTCCTGACTTACTTAACTCACCTGAGAGATTCGGGGCGTCTAAGTATGACTTAGGAGTCCTAACTTACTCGACTCACCTAAGAGATTCGAGGCATGTAAGTCTGACTTGGGGGTCCTGACTTAACTCGCCTGAGAGATTCGGGGCGTGTAAGTCTGACTTGGGGGGTCTTGACTTACTTAACTTGCCTGGAGGTTTGATTTCAGTGTCGGATCTATTGATCAGACTAATAATAGGTTGACTATCTTTAATGAACAGTAGTGGATGTGATGTCTTTGGTTTAATATTCTCAATAAGCGCACTCCTTATTTTGTGGGCACTCAAGGCCTTTGTTATTGTTCTTTTATGTGTGTTGGGCCGGATCTGGTAGGGAATGAGATTGAGCCCATTAGTTGAGGGGCCCATTTAAAAAATATTTGTGGATCAGTGTGCCAGGGATATGGTGCATTCTGCAAGATGGTTCAGCATCGATTACTCCACCCAGTTAATGGGGTTGCCTACAGGGCCATTAATTCAAAAAAGATGTGGACTTGTGCAACGCTATTAGAATCGTCATTTTCCCAATTTCCCATACGATATTTAATGTTGAAGTAACTGCTTGTTGATGCCTCTTTGTAAACCATTTCACCTATATATGGGTTGCCTATTCTGCGTTCAAGCAATGCAATGCAATTAGTAGAGCATGTTAATCAAATGCATCTTACCAAAAAGTTTGTTTTGGGTTTTCCAAAAGCTGAAGGAAGATCTTCTCCACTGGAGTCTTCGAATGTTCTAAAGTTTTTTGTCGATGAGTCTTGATAAGACTTGCTATTATGCGGTGTCGTCGGATCTGGGTGGGCACTGGATTGATCTCATGAGATCTTGTATCTTCTTCTTATATTGCAAAGAAGAATTATGGGCTTCTTCTAGGGGGTCAGGTGTATCTTCCGTCCTCTGGTGCTTAATTACTCTCTCATCCATGTACTGCCATCGAGGGATGTTCCTCGCAGCTAGTTTATGGTTGATGGGAGAGTTGGAGGTTGTGGCTCTCCTGGGATGGCACTTATGCCTCACTGCAGGCATTACTCATCTGAGAGTCGGCCTTGTTTGGCAGCACTGTGAAACCTCGATCGTCCGCTTGTCCAGGGACGTTTTCGTAAGATTTTTTATGTTTTTTTGTTCCTCATAAGGCAGATTGAAATGAGGTTTCCTTTTCGAATCATCTTTGTAGGTGATTCGACGAAGTAATGAATTGAGTGCATTCCTTCGCCTTCTGCTCCAGACGTTTTGCTTTCACTACCTTTTCTTCTGGAAGCAGAATAGCAGAACAAAGTTGCTACTCTTGTTTCAACGGATAGATGCTTACATCAAACTTAGATACTTGTAGTGTATAAACTGATGTACTAGTTGGTCGCAAGCTTTGTAATAACTCTCATTGCAATCAATAAAAATTGTTTAGTTTCTGGAACGAGTCCTGTACGAACAACTCTTCTACACTGAAATGAAAAAAAAACAAGAAACAAAATCAAAGCAATAAATAATTTTACTTCGAGCGGAGACTAAGCTAATCCTGCCCTGAAGGAAGCATAAATGGTCATGGCTCGGATTGCGTTGTCCCTTTAGCAAAGTTTTATGTAAAAACTAATGAAGTTAGTAAATAGTAGACTTCGTGCTGGCAGACAGTTTCTTGCTGATGAACGGCTCTTGGAGTTGGTGCTCGTTTGCTAAAGTATTGTTACTTAGCTATTTGTTAACCTGGACGCCATCGCTGGGTTTGACTTTTGGATCTCCGCATAGCTGCTCCACAAATATGTGGGCTCCTCTACCTTGATAGAATAGTACACCTTTTATGTCCTGGCCTGATGCCTAACACGTTGACTCTGTCTGCCCGAGTTGTAACTGGCAATAGTTCAGGTCTTCAGGGTTGTGTAATGCAGTCTCTTGCTGCCGACTGATCTCCTTGGATAGTCCCTTGAACATGGTTGGTTGTATGTTTTATGCATTGGTGCTGGGTGGATACCCTTTCCATATGATGTAGCCAGGGCCTTCCAAGAATGATGTTGTAGGTGGACAGGGCGTCAACTACCATGAACTCTTGGATAAGGTACTTCAGTTGTTTTGGCCCTCCTACCACCACCATTAGATTTATCTCCCCTATGGGGAAGCATTTTTCTTCGTTGAATCCGACCATAGGGTGGCTGGCAGGCATTAGGTCCTTCTCTTATAGCTGCATGTTGCAGAATGCACTGAGGAACATGACATTTAATGAGCTTCTAGTATCCACCAAAGCTCTTTTTACCTCACACATAGTGATAAGGACTGAGATGACTAGGGCGTCATTGTGAGGAGAATGTACCCCCTGAAGATCCCTCTCCATAAATGTCAATGATGGAATCGGTTGTGAACTCGTGCGTGCTGCATTTGTCAGTCCTCATACTGAGATGGTGTCTGCATCTCGGTCAGTGTCCTTTTACAGGACCTATTTGACAATTCTCCCTCGGGACCAATAGCATGGAAGACGTAGATGAAGCCAGGAGCCTCCTTTTCGATCTCGTTGACAACATCCGCTCTTTCTTTTGCTCGGCCTTGCTTCCTGCCCAAGCCTAGGAACTCCTTGAGTTTGCCTTTCCTTATCCAGTACTCGACTTCTCCTATGAGGTTTCTGCAATCCTTAGTATCATGTCCGCCTTCCTTGTGGTAAGCGCAGTATTTTTTATTGTCACGCCTAGTAGAGTCTCCTTGTTGTTTAGGCGGCCACTTCAGCTCTTCCCAATCCTTGATGGAATCAAGGACGTTAGACAAGCAGCTGTTGAGAGGGGTGACAGACATGAACCCGATGTAATTTGATGCTTTGTCCTGCCTGGTACGGCCCGATTCGTTCTTGTTGTCTGTTTGCTTCCTCTTGTTACTATCATCGTATTCTTTATTCTTTCCTTCTTTCCTATCCTTTGGGATAGAGGGTTTCTTATCTGACTCCACCTCTCTTTCGGCGGCTAGCATTTCATCCAGAGTAATGTATCTCTGGGCATCTCTGAGTCAGTCTGTCATATTTTCTGGGGGGTTCAGGGTGAGAAAGTCATAGAGTTTGCCTCTCCTCATACCCAAGGTGAAATTCGTAACGGCGGTATCATCACGACAGTCCTTGATGTGGGGCGTCTCATCAATAAAATGAGTGACGTACTCCCTTAACATCTCATTTTGTTTTTGCTTCAGGGTCAGCAGATAATGCGGGCCCTTCCTGAGCATTTGGCTACCCACAAAGCATGTAAGGAACTCCAATGCCAACAATAGGACCAAATCAATTGAATTTAGAAAAAGGTTGTGGTACCTCATCTTCAGGCTTGCAGAGAATGATCGGCACATTATTGCATCGGACCCTTCTTTGAGCGCCATAACATGTTGGAAATGGCGCAGGTGATCGATCGGGTCTTCCGTCCTGTCATAAAACTCCAATTTTGGTGGGGTGTATTTCTTGGGCAGCGGTTCGTCCATGATATGGTCCATGAATGGAGGGACTATGAGGCTGAACAACACATCTGGGTTTGTGGCCACGTTTTGGAGGGTGTTGTGCGAGACATGCCTGTCAGCTTTGGGCGTTGGGTCTCTATTTGTTGTGCCTCCGCCTCTTATCCATTAAGAAGTTGATAGGGCCGTGCGGCTCTCCTGAACATGCTCTCTGGAACTTTCTGGGAAACGAGCCCTTCGCTGCTCACGTTCTCCCTCTGCAGGTGGAGGATTCCGCTGCCTGAGAGCCTCCAGTGTCTCTACATATGTGTTGAGAGTAGGTCCACCCTCAGGTCTGTTTTGGTGGAGGCCGGTGCAAGGGTCTGAGGAGGTTTCTCCCATGGCAATGGTGGAACTAGCAGCGCTCTGCTAGTTTGAGCGTTTGAAGGCTCGACAACATCTTTATTATTGCAAAACCTTGTCATCACCATCTCGTTGATTTTCTGGAAAAGGTGGAACTACAGTTCTTATTGAGGAACTACAGTTTTTATTGAGGAACTCTGTCGTTCCCCACGGACGGCGCCAAACTGATGTAGTCGATTTCTGCTTTCTTTCCTCACTACTTACCTAGACTTGCACAGGTAGCAAACATGAGCCAAGGACCACCGTGTGGTGGCCGATGGCACTCTGATGCTTAAGTTAGATAAGGCTTGAAAAAGGCTTAAAACTGTAAACTTGGTTATCATTGCATACCTCTATTTCATCGACCTTATCTCCCTTTTATAGTGAAGGAGTCATTGTTCGGCTAAGCCTTTGGCGGCGTAGTTTAGGGAAAGTGATCTTGTTGTGGAGATCCTTTCCTTATTGGGAGCTGTCAATGTGGGATAGTTTCCTTACACGACTTGTGCCCTTAGATTTGAGAGATTTTTTTTATGAGTGTTGTCCATGCAAGAAAGTTTTTTTACCCGACTTATACTCTAATATATCTATCCCAGTCGGATCCAATGGGTTGTTGGCCTGCCTGTCTTGGGTAGATCTCACTGATACTTTCCTTAGAGGTCTTACGAGTATTGGCCTGACCGCATGACGTGTGGGCTTACTGGGTCATTGCAACTCGAACCCGACTGTCTGGATTCTGCCAATTATGGGCTTGCTACCATTTGGGCCTTGATGGATTGTGCGTGCAATCCGACCAGCTTCA
Organism: Berberis vulgaris; assembly: GCA_963556465.1. Lineage (NCBI taxonomy): Eukaryota > Viridiplantae > Streptophyta > Magnoliopsida > Ranunculales > Berberidaceae > Berberis > Berberis vulgaris. Next base: position 62,688,269 of record OY747134.1, on the reverse strand, counting down.
TTCTGTTGAAAAGATTATCATGACATGTGTATAGTGTTTATCAGAGGACAGTTTGATGTATCATCGTCAATAATAATAATAATAATAATAATAATAATAATAATAATAATAATAATAATAATAATAATAATAATAATAATAATAATAATAATAATAATAATAATAATAATAATAATAATAATAATAATAATAATAATAATAATAATAATAATAATTGATGCAATCATTTTCCGCTCCCTGCTTTGACCTAGTCCTGTTGACCTGCACAAGTAACACACGTGAGCCACGAACCACCGTTGTGGTGGGCGATGGCACTCCGACACTAAAGTCAGACAAGGATTTGAGGAAGGCATAATGCTGTAAACAGAGAATTTGTAGCATACTTTAGTTTACCAACCTCATGTTTTATTTATAATGCAAGGAGTCCTGGTTCTACCGGGCCATCGAGGGCGTAGTTTAGGAAGGAGATCTTCGTGGAGATCTTTATCTAATTAGGAAGTGTGTTGTAGGAAAGAAGTTCCCTATTAGTCTTGTGCTCCTAGATACACGAGAGATAATTCCTAATACGAGAGCAATCGTAGAAGGGAGTTTCCATGTGTGGAATGTACTCTAGTATTTGCTTCCTAGTTGGAGCATAGAGTTGTTGTAGTTGCCCGTCTGAAGTTGATCCTTGAGATACTTGCCTTAGTAGGACTTATGGGTATTAAGGATAACTGTGAGACGTGTGGGCCTAGCATGCAATATGAGGCAATATGAGTTCGGGTCCGTCTGGCGGACTGCATTGGGCGAGCTTAGAACTGCTTGGGCCGAATCAGTGTTGGGCTGATGTTGGGGCCTGTAGTTCCTCGAGATCATCTTGACACGTGTACGGCTCAAGGGTATGACCGTTTTTATGTATCATCAACTACTCTCCCCGAGTTAATGGATCGTCACATCGGTTCGCTAAGTCATCTCTTGAAAGGATGCGCCGCTCATGAGGATTGAGTCTGAATCCTGGCTTGAGCCATGCCCTGCATTAATTGAACGCGGGTTGGTAAGGTAAAAAGAGGCGGGAACCCAATCTCTATTTAGGTTGAGTCTTCTACTTTCTTTGTTGTTGAAGATATCGCTCTGATTAGAAAAAATTGTTCATCTTCTTCATGGCTCAACAAAACCTTCTTGATGACACAACCTTGGCCAAAGATCTGGAGCTTTTCGAAGATAGGTTATTGTTCGAGACTGGCCTTGCCAAAATTCGTATATAGTTTGGGGTCCCTGAGGACCTGCCATTGCATGTCCTAACGAGTGACCAAACACCAATGTCACCTTCGACCGGTTTCATCTGCTTGCATCGTGGGATGCTTCAAACTGGAGTGCATTTTCCGATTCTGGACGTGATTTGGGAGTTCTTGGATCTCCAGAGGATTCCTCTAGTTCAGTTGGGGCCTAATGGATATAGGATCATCCTCCTGATTCTGACCAGTGCTAAGGAGGCTAGCGTCAGCATGACTCCGCGAGTAATTCAGCTGTTGACTTCTCCCCGACTGAAGGGTAAATCTTTTATAATATGACGTCGCCAGCTTGCTTTGTGAATCTACCCGATGATTTCAAGTTCTGGCAGAAGTCTTGCTTTTTGGCCCCTGGGGATTCGAAGTATTTTCGATCCCGCTTGAGAGAGAGTTCAGGCCGCTTCGTGAGTCCAACCTTTTCCTGTGACTTTGATGTGCTTGATCGCGGGTTGACTAATCATTGCTTGTGTTTCTTCGCAGGAAGGTTTTCCACTACTCTTCTTACCTTAGAGGAGCAAAACACCATGGAGACGTTATGCGGCTTGCCAAAGAGAAACATGGTCGATGTCATAAGAGTTTCTAACTTCATCTGTAGTGGGATGTGGGACAACTAGCTTGTTGCGCCACTCTGTACCGAATATTGTGAATTAAGTTAGAAGATGAGGCCCCTTCAAGGAATAGGAAGGTTGCTGGTGCCAAAGTCCCTGTTTTTTCTGACGTGGAGGAGTCGTCTTAAACGCTTGCCTATTTTGTGAGGAAGAGGTCCCGTGTTAGAACTGGGTTGCCTTCAGCACGACCCACTTTAGTGAGAGAAGATCGCGAGTCTGCTAAGCCTGTTGGGGCGAAGACTGATGTGTCCGGCTTGGAGAAAAATTATCTACGGTTCGCAGGAGTTGTAGACAGGTCAAACCTTAACGACACGCAGGTCAAAGCTTTGAATGATCGTCTGGTGCGGGTCGCAATGGCGGCTTCTGCCGATGTTGATTCGCATGGGATTGTTCCGATAGAAGGCTCCTATGAGGATTCGCCTGAAGTTGTAAAATCTGATCGTCCCGCTAGCATGCAGTCTGAAAGTGGTTGTGGTGGCACAAGCCAAGTTTCATGTAGTCCGCGTTGCTGACCGTATCATTCCAGGCCACAGCTAGAAGTGTTGGAGGGTCCTCTGGATAATTCGCTTCCTCCTCTCCCTCCGGATCCCATCGAGCCATCTCACAATAAAGGGTCGGTTGTTGTCGACAAGGAAAAAGCCACGGAGGAGAACCTGAAGACAGTGGTAAAAATGAAGGATGGTGCTGGCGTAATTATTGATTCGGGAAAGCTTCATACGATGCGGGGATAAGCCTGTTTGCACTGGACTTGGTAAAGATGAGTTCACGGGTCTGGCACCTAGAGGTGGACATAGAGTATGCTTCGAGGAAGCATATAAGTAGGCGTCACAGCTGGCTGATGGATTGCGCTCCAAAACCTTAGGAGGATACGCTAGAAGGGTGTATGGACAAGGGCTTGAAGTACCTTATGCTGGGTATGTCTCACTTGAGCCACGTGGTCGTTGCTGGGATGGAAGTCAAGGCGGCTCGTGAGAGGGTATACACCTTGGAGCTTGTCTTCTCGCACATGCAGAAGCTATATTATGATGCGCTTTATGAAATTGATCGGCTACATAATCAGCTATAGAAGAGGCTGGATCATTCAACCGTGGCCGCTGAGACTCAAGTGGCTCGTCTGAAGGTCCTTGAGTGTGATCTGTCTGAGGCGGTGCTCGAGAGAGATAGACTCAAATAGTAGTTGGACCAGACCCGCCGAAACGTAGAGGTTGCACAGGAAGCGACGACTAAGGTGCGTTCTGAACTGTGGTCTCTTGCTGAAGATAATGTTTCGAAGGAGGCCGACTGGGCTGCTCAGAAGCAATAGTTAGAATCCGATGTGGAGTTCTATGCTTCAGAGGCGAGGAAGGTTGATGACTAGCTCGAATTGGAGTGGCATGAGCTTAGTGTTGTGAAGAGCAGTCTGGCCACATAGCAGTCTCAGGTTAACGCGCTGATTGGCACGTTGGAGCTATTGGAGCGTGAACTTGTTGATGCGAAGGTGCACGAAGAAAAGCTTCTTCAGGAACAAGGCAAATGTGAGTTCTGCTTGGTTGTACATGGCAGGTTGGAGCTACTGGCACTGATGAAGGAGGAGCATCCGGAGTGGGATCTCGGCCGTTATAAGATGTTGTATATAGATTTTTCTGTTACCACTGCATCATCAGACGAAGAAGACAGTTTGGGCCCTGATGTCCAGGCCTTGGCGCTTGTGGACGCAACTCATGCTCCTTCTTCCACTAGGCTTAGCTCTTTTATTTTTGTACCTTCTCTTGATAAGGAGTAAACTTTGTGTGTTTGTACCCCTTTCTATTTTGACCATTAATGAAAACAATTTTATTCATTTTGTGCTTGTTGTCTCTATTGCATGTTTTTCATTACGCCTTGTCGTCTTGCTTTGGCATAGGCTGGTTGAATCAATAGGACGTTGACTGGTCTGTCTGCGATAGAGAGCTTGACCGTTTTGCGTTGTGAATGACTCAGGGTCATCGCTGTGTAGTCATGCCTGATAGTGGGCATGTTGCAGACAGTTTAGCTAAGGGTTGAGTTGCCCGAGTCGTGTCTTGTTCCCAAAGTAAGCTACTTGAGGCTTGCCTCACTTGTCTCGATCGGCTGCGTATGCTGCTATGGGCGAGTTGTGATGGCCGAGCGCATGTGTCAGAGCGTTCGTGTCGAGTCGGGCGCCATAAGCTCGGATTGGCATCCTATGTAGCTTTTATCTAAGCACTGGCCGTATGATCTTTGTATCGGCGTGAGTAGCCTTTACTAATATTAGAATGTCAGTCTGTTTGAGCGTGAAGACACTAACTTAGCTAGATTCATGTTTGCGATCGTTGTAGGAGAGCGGTGGTCACGTGGCAAGCTGCTTGGGGCTCCCACCTTTTGAACTATCTTTGCTCGAGCAATGTGGGCTACAGATTCGGGGAGTGAAGGTTTGGCGACTATGCTGAAGATCAGTAGTCTCGTGGCGAGTCGTCGATATTAGTTAAGGACTGACTAGTCTCTCACCTTTCGAACCATCTACTCTCAACCCGCACTGTTGGGGCTACAAGTACGAGTAAAAGGGTTCGGCGACCATCCCGTGGCAAGCTGTCGAGATCAGTTCGGGACAGTCTAGGCTCCCATCTTCCAAATCATTTACACATGTCTGCATCAAGCTCCGAATTTGGGAGTTTTTAGCGGCCACGCTGAAAAGCAGTAGTCTCGTGGTAAACCATTGGAATCAGTTCACGGCTGACTAGGCTCCCACCTTCTAGACTATCTACACCCGCACAATAGGGGCTACAAGTCCAGGGTTGGTGATTTGCCGGCCACGCTGAAAAGTAGTAGTCCCATGGTGAGCGGTCAGAATCAATTCGGGACTGACTAGGCTTCCATCTTCTAAACTATCTACACCCATGCAATGGGGGCTATAAGTCCAGGGTTGGTGATTTGACGGCCACGCTTAAAAGCAGTGATCCCATGGCAAGCCGTCGAAATCTGTTCGGGACTGACTAGGCTCCCACCTTCTAAACCATCTACACCTACGCAGTAGGGGCTACAGGTATGGGCTTTGATCAGAAGCTTTCGTTGCAAGTTGTCACCAGCTAGGCTTACCTGATTGGGTTCTGCAATCATTGACCGCGAAGGGGTTCAATGATCCTTGGCAAGTCTTCGTCACCAGGCGTGATAGCACTGATTAGACTCCCACTTCCTAGACCATCGAGATCCGCGCTAAGCGGTCTAGGTGTCGGGTGATACCAGAAGCTGTCGTCATCAGCTAAGGCTTACTAAGCTTGCCCGGTTGGAGAGTGGTTCCGCCCATTTGAGGGAGTGAGAACCCATGTCCGCTAGTGTCGCGTACTATGCAGACAACATTACCTTAAAACAATTAGCGATCCGTAGGTATGGTCCGTGCATCAAGGTTGTTTTGGATTTGCGCTCATGCCTAGCATGTAGCAGAATACATTTTGAATGGTGGGCCGAATGGATCGAGCCTTTGGGTCTGCAAAGGAAGAGTTAGGGTTTCCTGTTCGATTGCGCTACGTGTATGGCATAAATCGCGCGGTGACACGTGTACGGCATAAACTGCGGGACGGTTGAGTACTGGTTACTCCCCCTGAATTGACGGAGTTGCGTGCAACACCATTAATTGAGCGAACATGGTCTGCGCACTTTCCTTGGGAATCGACGTCTCTTTATTTTCGACATGGTATTCTATGCTTAGTTGTTAATGCAAAAGTCTCATTTGGTGACCCATTGCGCCTATATAATGGTGTTCACCAATCGTTGTAGGCATTATCTTTCGCAGAGCTCATTTCCTGTAATGTTCTTGCTTAAATAAAATACTTCAGGTTTTCTAAAAGCTGAAGAAAATGCTTTGGGTTTTTCAAACGCTGAAGGGAGGTCTCCAACAATGGATTCTCTGAATGTTCTACCATTCGTATTGATCATACATGCTATGGATGGGCACGTAGTTGGTTTGCTGAGATCTCGTAATTTCTTCTCATATCACGGCGAAGTAGTACGGATTTGCTATCAAGGGAGACACCTTGGTCTTATTTCGTGCCATTTGCGTCTGCGTGTATGCTATTCCCACTACTACCTTATGGCAGATCGAAATATTAGGGGATTGCGGTGTTTTCAATGGTGGTAGGTTTCAACCACCCCGGCTACCGTGCATGTGAAAGGTGTCCTCGCTTGGCAGCATTGTGAGACATTGTCTGCTTCGTCGCCTATGGCCATCCTCATCCGCCTTCTTCTATCTCCCTCAGGTGGCCAAAAACTATTTGAGGAAGTCATCAAGGAGGTGGGATATCTTTTGGGAAAGTCAGTCATCCGTTGCAAGGTCTACAATGTTGCAGTAGGGGCGCTTTCCTGGGATGATTCGACGGAGCAATTTGGTCGCTTGGTCCTTTCATCTCCCTCTGACACATTGTCTTTATCTTGGGAAGGGGTCGAGCGAAGTCCGTTCACATGTCTTTGCTGTCAATTGCAAATAGCTTGCATGTCCTCCTTCAGACACCTTTACGTAGTTAGATCTTCTAAGCGAATCTTTTACTTCATGTCGCATTGTACTCAGATGCTTGTAGTATGTAGTTTTTTGTGTCCGCCTCATGGCGCTTGTTGTTACATCTTTCCACTAATCAATAGAGTTTGTTTTCGTAATTCTTCCTTTATTTCTTAAATGATTGCAAATCACATAAGTCTTTAAGAACTAAAACTCTACATTGACTATGGAAATGGAAATAAATAGCTGAAAGCATACTTACTGTTGAGCGGGAGGAATTGATCCTGGCCTTGAAGTGAATTCGAATTGCTCTTATGGATCGTTCACTGCACTATTGAGGCACTTTAGAGGTTACTGAAGAGTAAACCTTGTAGAGAGGTCAATCTCTATACCGACGAAACGTTGGGGGGATGTATTCCCGCTTGCCTTGGCCTCTCTGTTTCGCTGGACGGAAGAGCAGACAGCTCCCACATTGTTTGAAGGTGTTGCCCCCATTGTTGCTTGGACTGACACTGGTTCAGGATGCCCCGCAGTATGTAGCCGGATCTGGGAGCATTTTATTTGTTTCAGTACGGCATAATGGCTGCCTCGTGTCGTAGATTGATCTCCGTGTATCGTCCCTTCTGAGTGGTTAGCAGTGTACTTAACACACTGATGAAGGGTGGAGACTACTGCCTCCATCTAGTAAAGCCATAGTCTTCCCAAAATAAGGTTGTAGTTTGACAGTGCATCTATGACCATGAAGTCCAAAAACAGGACCTTTCTTAGCTGCGACTCTCCTGCCACTGTCGCCAACCTTATCTTCCCGATCGGGAAGCACTTCTCTCCGTTGAATCCAATCAGCGAGTATTCTAAGGACGTCAAGTTTTCCTCCTTGAAGTCCATACTACGGAACGTGTTGTAAAACAGGACGTTGAGCGAGCTACCTGTATCCACTAGAGCTCTCTTTACCTCCCACCTTGCTATGGAAATCGAGATGACCAAGGCGTCGTTATGTGGCGCTCGAACTCCTTCGAGGTCTTTGTCCGCAAAGGTCAAGGTGGGAGTGGGGCTCTGAATCCTTGAGTAGCAGATGGGTTTGTTCTCATCCGCGCGTTGTGTCTGAATTTCAAGTAAGGTCCACTTGCGAGACCTGTACGACTAGTCTTCATTCGGTCCGACCTCGTGAAGGACAGAGATTATCCCTGGGGTGTCCTTCTCTACCTCTTCAACTGATTACCCCTTGTCCCCGGTTCCTTCGAACCGCTTTTCGGAGTTCAGAAATTCTTTTAGTTTTCCTCTATGGATCCAGTACTCAACTTCATACCTTAGACTCTTGCAGACAATGGTATCGTGGCCGCCCTCCTTGTGGTACGCACAGTACTTGTCATTGTCACGCTTGGCGGGGTCCCCGCGCTGCTTTGGGGGCCACTTCAGATCCTCCCAGTTCTTCATGGAGTTTAGTACATCTGATAGGCGGGCATTGAGGGTAGTCACAGTTCTGAATCCAACGTATTTGGATGTTTTCTCCAGCCTGGACCGACCAGAGTCTGGCCTATTGTCACTGCACTTCCTTTCGCTTCGTTCCTCATCCTCGCGTTTTTTTTCCCTTCTTATTGTCCTTAGGAGCGAAGGGCTTCTTCTCGCCTTCATTTTTTCTCTTCACCGTTCTCAGCTCCTCCAAGGTAATATGCTTCTGAGCGCTCTTGAGAAGCTCTGTCATGTCCAGAGGGGGCTCTAAGGTGAGGTCTTCGTTGAGCTTTCCTTCCTTGAGGCCTGCAATGAAGGTTGTTACGACAGTGTCATTGCTGCATCCATCGAGGAGAGTTAGTTCGTTGTTGAAGCGCGTCACATACTCTCTGAGAGTCCCGTGGGATTCTCTGCTTTAGAGAGAGTATGTAGTGTGAGCCTTTTTGAAAACGCTAGCTCCCTACTAAATGTGTCCGGAACTCATTTGCCAGTGTCTTGAAAGAGTCGATCGATTCGGTGGAAGGTTGTGGAACCACGTCAGTGCTGAGCTTTTCAGACTAGTGGGAAAGGTTTTGCACATGACAGGCTCAGATCTTTTTTTAAGGGCCATTACATGTTGGTAATGGCGTAGGTGGTTGAAAGGATCGGTGGTTCTGTCGAAGAAGTCGAGTTTCGAATGAGTGAACTTCCTCGGAGGGGCCTCATTTATGATCTGGTCCACAAATGTCGAGACGAAAAGGTGGTATAGTATGTTCGGATCGTGCGCCCCTCTGCGGAGAGGATTCCCAGGGTCGAGCCTCTCTGTCCTAGCGGTGAGCTCAGCGTTAGCCGCGCAGCCTCCCTTAGTCCAATGAGAATTGGCAGGGGCTTGACTTTCCTTTGCTTGCTCCCTGCCATCCTCCGGAGACGAAGGCCCGTGATGCTCCTGGTCTCCATTGGCAAGTGGTGGATTTTGTCGCATGAGAGCCTCCACCGCCTTGGCTATCTGTTGTATTTGAGATGATAGTCTATCAATTTGGGGGTCTGTTGTTGCTGTGATAGGCCGGGGGGCGTGAGTCTGCAGCCCGTGTATGATCGAAGCCATTGAAAGTGGCGGTGTTGCGCCAACCGGAGCGCTTGACGTGTCCCCTTGTTCTCCGTTGTTGCGTGACAGAGTGTCGTCATCTTTATAGGTTTTGAAAGGAGACGATGCTAATGAATAGTTAAGAATTTTGTCATCCTCACGAACGGCGCCAAATTGATGCAATCATTTTCCGTTATCTGCTTTGACCTAGTCCTGCTAAGTTGCTGACTTGCACAAGTAACGCACGTGAGCCATGGACCACCATTGTGGTGGCCGATGGCACACCGATGCTAAAGTCAGACAAGGATTTGAGGAAGGCATAATGCTATAAACAGAGAATTTGTAGCATACCTTAGCTTACCAACCTCATATCTTATTTATAGTGCAAGGAGTCCTGATTCTACCAAGCCATCAAGGGCATAGTTTAGGAAAGAGATCTTCGTGGAGATCCTTCTCTAATTAGAAGTCGTGTGGTAGGAGGGAAGTTCCATGTTAGCCTTGTGCTCCTAGATACCTGGGAGATAGTTCCCAATATGAGAGTAATTCGTAGAAGGGAGTTTCCCTATGTGGAATGTACTATGGTATTTGCTTCCTAGTTGAAAGCAAAGAGTTGTTGTAGTAGTCTGATCGAAGTTGACCCTTGAGATATTTGCCTTAGTATGACTTATGGGTATTGACGATAGATGTGACACGTGTGGGCCTAGCATGCTATAAGAGTTTGGGTTCGTCTGGCAGTCTGAATTGGGCGGGCTTAGAACCGCTTGGGAATGTGTTGGGCTGATGTTGGGGCTCGTAATTCCTCGAGATCATCTTGACACGTGTACGGCTCAGGGTTTTAACCGTTTTTATGTATCATCAATAATAATAATAATAATAATAATAATAATAATAATAATAATAATAATAATAATAATAATAATAATAATAATAATAATAATAATAATAATAATAATAATAATAATATGACTATTAATAATAATAATAATAATAATAATAATAATAATAATAATAATAATTGATGATACATCTAAATGGACTCACATCGCGGCCATACATGTGGCAGTGAATATCCATCACGAGGATCTGGCGCCCCATCTAGTAGGCCAGCTCATAAAACCCAAGAAGGTTAAGACCAATCGTGAAGGTCCAAACAGAGCCCATTATAGGAAGACATAATCGTAGCCCAAAATCCAGGCCCGACACAAGTTCTCTCATAAAAAAGATGAGTGTTGCAAAAAAAAAGTCGTGGAAGGAGTTACGTCCCCACGGACGCCAAACTGATGCGTCCAAATCTCGTTCTCCTAAGAGTTTGACCTCTAAAACAGATGTTAGATTGCCAAAGACCGCATTTTTGGTGGCCGAAGGCACTCCGATGCTTAAGTCAGCGACTCTGTTTGAATAAGAAATAAATCTGGACAAAACTCAGTTAAAGTTGAATACCTTTGTCGAATGTTTCCTTTACCTTTTATAATGGTCGCGGGTAATTCCCTGCGTGACTTAAGCATGTAAGGCGCAACCGAAGAAGATGTTTCTCATAACAGTCTTCTCCTTTATAGAGATGCGTCCGTGGAGGCGTAATTCTCTCCACGACTCTTTTTTATGCAATTCTCCTCTACTTTATGAAAGAACTCGTGTCGGGCATGGAGTTGGGCTTCGATTACGTCTTCCTATAATGGGCCTTGTTTGGGCCTTCACGATTAGTCTTAACCTTTTTGGGTTTTATGAGTTGGCCCAGTAGATGGGGCGTCGGATCCTTGTGATGGATATTCTCTGCCACGTGTATGGTCGTGATGTTAGTCCATTTTGATGTATCATCAGCTACTCCCCCTTAGTTAGAAGGTGTTTTCATGTATCCACTAACTGTGTGGCAGTTTGGTTTTAGATTTCAACATTACGGCGCATTTAATGCTCTTATTATTTGTTGATGTTGTTGTCTTTTTGATGTTTCATCTGCCAACTCGTTTGAGCGCAATTTTTTGGGAATTCATGCGACTGTCATATCTTGCACGTTCTCCCAAGAGCGGACCTTTCGCTGCTCACTTTTATAAAAAGAGGAGTTGAGTATGGGGTTTCTCCCTTTTACACCTTTTCAATTTCCAGTAGTTGTTTCTCGTTTTTGCTTTGCAATCATGTCTAGTTTCAGGGTTTTGAGTGGTGATGTTATTGATGCTTGTGAAGCTTTCTTTTTGCCTAAGCGGGTGACACATGTGACTTTGGATAGCATTTGTCACGATTATTTGTTGTCCGCCGATCTAGAAATAATTCTCCTCAGAGAGAGCGACAGTCCTTGTCATCCTAAGCATGGGTATATCGCTCTGTACACTTGTATGTTCCATTCCGGCTTTAGGCTTCCAACTCTCAAGATCGTCTTCGAGTACTTAGACCTAGTAGGCATCGCCCCCACCCAATAGGTTCCTAATGGTTGGAAGGTGATGAAAGCAACCTTAGAAAGGGCTACCGCATCCGGTATCCCTATGAATGTTAGGGTCTTGCATTCCTTGGTGGGGTTTAGTGTAAATGCTAATCGCACCCATTGTTTTCGCTATCTGTCTTGTTTCAAGGGTCTGCGAGAGGAGTACGAGGGTTGGTCAAGGTCTTGTTTCTATGCGTTTCTTGTTTCCAATTATTTTAGGTTGCACAAAAATTAGATTTTATGATCATTCTGAGAACCTCAGAAGGTCAAGTTGTCGCTGTCGTTGGAGGAACATGAGTTTTGTAGTCATTTCGCAATCTTCCCCAAGTCTCGGTGGAAGATTTCCTTACTATGGATTCCATTATCCGTAGTGGCTTATATTCTTTGGGTAAAGCGGGTCGCGCGAAGCCTATTGTAGGTTGTGCCTTGAAGGTGACTGTTGCGCGTGTTGGCGATGTGGATGTCAGTTGTAGAGAGAGTTTTGTTGACGAGCCTGTAGGCCGAATTGGTTCTATCGATGTTAGAGGTTCTAAGAGTACAGGCTCGCTTGTTAGGAAGAGGAAAGTTCACAAGCCTCCCAGCCCTTCTAAGATGTTTGCAATTAGTTGTGGTCGTGTTTCAAAAAAGAAAAAGCTTGCCACATCGGTTCGTGATGCTGCTAGGGTTCCTTCCCTTCCTGTTTTTCCCCGAAAAGGAGGTCATGGTTTGAATGACGATTCTTCTGCCCGAAAGGATGATGAAGTAAATCGATTTTTTGAAAGGAGCAACAAGGAGGTTTCCCATCCTTTAGACGACCATGAGAAGTGTCTTGTCGCCTCGTACGGTTTGCCCATTTTTGCTAACCAGATGATTGATGACTTTCGCATTATTAAAAATAAAATACTTCAACTTGGCCTTTGGCAGTCTGAGAATCCAAAGAATACTAAAACCTTGGATGACTTCGAGTAAGATCTGATACTGGAAGACCGAGTTGTTTGTTACTCGAGATCGGGGCTTCAAACTCCTTGTTTCTCCTGCTGTTGCCGAGATCGGGCCTGCTACTCCCTCCATTTCTTGTCCCATTTTGGTCGCGCCCGGGAAGTTTTGCTGGCCTTCTGAGATTGATGTGCAGGACAGCGCTTGCAACCTCATGGCGGTTGTCATGGGCGTTAGCTAATAGGGTTCTTATGCTCGTACGTCCACCACGTCGTCATGTCGATTAGGGCTCCCAGCACCTTATGGAAGGGATGACTTATCTTTACTCAAGTGGTTGTGATGGGGTTTGAATGTAAGGCTACCCGGGATCAAGTGGCACTCATTGAGCGGAAGGTGGTAGGACATGTCCGTGTCCTTTCTCATGTTCTCTGCCAACTTGATACATTGAAGGCGTAGTGCATAGAGCATGCAAGGGCTGCAGATACAACACAAATGTCGTTGAGGGAACTCGAGGCCATTCGAGATACGTTTGCTTCTGATCTCGAAACATTTGAAGTTGAGATGGTTAGGTTGCGGTCCAGTCTAGATGTTGTTGATAAGGAGTTGCCCGATTGAAGGGCTGAGGGTGACGAGGCCATTCATTCTATTGAAGAATGTTTTGTCGGTCTCAAGGCTTCTGTGACTTGAATTGCTCATTTGAATCCAAGTTTGTCGCGGCCAAGTCTGCGGTTTCCACTAGACTTTCGGTCATTGATAACGAATTAGCGTCAACCCAAGCCGAGCTATCATCTGTTACTAAAAAGCTAAAGGTTGCAGAGGTCGAGGATTTTAAAAAGGTGGTCGATCGTCTTCATGACTTCTTGGATTTCGTGGAGATGCAAGGCTTAAATATGTCTGAGTATCATTGCTTCGCTGAGCAAGTATTCGATGATGTTGAGGAAGTCATTCCAGATTTGCTGAGTGATCCAGTTGTTGGATAACCTTCTTAACATTTATCTGAGTTTACACCACCTAGTGATGTTGTTGCTAATACCGATGTTCCTTCTTAGTTTTTTCTTTTGATTCCTTTGTAATCTCTTTTTCGGAAGATCAATAGAAATTTATATTTCGCATTTGTTGTGTCTAGTATGTCTAGCTTATCAACTTTTTTTCTTACGACATTTCTGGCAGATTTCTGACTCGTTCGTCCGGATTTTTATGAATGGCTTTGATGTTCGACATACTAGTCATGTAGAAGCTCTTTTTACGGAATCCAATTATAGATCTGGATTACAATTTCGTACATTATAGTCGACAAGTAAAAGTCTGATTCTTAAGTCCTGGTACTTTATTACTTTGTGGTTGATCAGGCCAGAAGTTTCATTTTTATGTCCGACTCGTTCATCCGGTACATGTATTTATTTTTTACTCGATACTCTAGCTGTGCTGAGTATTTTCACAAGTGAGGTTTTCAATCTGACTTTCTCGTCCTGGCTGAATTTTGTCGTTTTGAGTTCAAGATGGAAGATTGAGCAAAGAAGGTTATTGATAATATCTTTTTAAGTGCTCTCTACATTCCATGGACGGTGTAGCTTTTCACCCTCCTTGTTTTCAAATCAGTATGTTCCTGATCTATTGATCTTTATTACTCGGTATGGTCCTTCCTAATTTGGGTTTAACTTGTCCGCTTCTGGCACTTTTGTGTTGAGCAAGACTTTTCGTAGTACCCAATCACCGATATCAAAAGTGTGGAGTCTCACCCTTTTGTTGTAATATTCGGCCATAAGTTGTTGGTAGGCCATGTTTTGATAGAGGTTGCTTCTCGTTTTTCCTCAAGGATGTCTAGTCCAACTTTTAGTGCTTCGATGTTATCCTCAGTACGAAATTCTTCGGTTCTGAACATTGGCATACCGATCTCCACGGGTACCATTGCTTTGAATCTGTACGCGAGGGCGAAAGGGGTTTCTCCCGTGGGAGTCCGTTTTGTCGTTCTGTATGCTCAAAGGATTCCAAGCAACTTAGATGTCCATAATCCTTTCGCTGCCTCAAGCCTTTTTTTTATTGCTTCCAAAACTGTCCTGTTAATGGCCTCAACTTTCCTGTTTGCCTGTCGATGGGCAGGTGCAGAGAAGTGTTGTTGGATATTCAGGTTTTCACATAGCTTCTTAATTTTCTTGCCTTCGAATTGTTTCCCGTTATCCGTGACAATTACTCTTGGGACCTCGAATCAACATATTATGTCTCTCCAAAGAAACTTCTCGACTTTGGTTTCTATTTTCTTTGCTAGGGGATCCACTTCTACCCACTTAATGAAGTAATCTTTTGCTACGAGGAGAAACTTCTTTTTGTCGGACACGGGGAGTGGTCCTACGATGTCCATTCCCTACTGCGCGAATGGCCAGGGGCTACTCATCGAGATTAGGTTATGTCCCGGCATGTGAGTGTACGAGGCAAATTTTTGGCATTTGTCGCATGTGCAAACGAGTTTTTGAGCATCTCATTGCATCGTTGGCCAATAGTAACCTAGCGTGAGTGTTTTATGGGCCAACATTCTCCTTCTGGGTGATTTTCGCAAGTACGGTGGTGGATCTCTTGCTGAACATATTCAGCATCTTCTGGTGAGAGGCACCTTACCAACGGGCTCGTGGCAGACCTTCGGTAGAGTCCATTATTGATCATTGTGTATAGTGTCGCCCGATTTCGTAGTTTTTTTGCTTCCATTTTATCTTATACGTTAAAAAATTGTCCTCATGTGAGTTTGACCTGCAAAACAGATGTTAGAATGCCAAGGACCACATTTTTGGTGGCCAAAGGCACTTCGATGTTACGTCAGCAACTCTGTTTGAAGAAGGAAGTAAATCTGGATAAAACTCAATTAAAGTTGCATACCTGTGTCGAATGTTCCCTTTATCATTTATAATGGCTGTGGTTAATTCTCTGCGTGACTTAAGCATGCGAGGCACAACGAAAGGAGATGTTTCTCGTAATAGTCTCCTTCTTGATGGAGGTGCGTATGTGGAAGCGAAACTCTCTCACGACTCTTTTTGGTGCAATGTTCCTCTTATTTATGAGAAAACTCATTTCGGGCCTGAATTAAGGCTTTGATTCGTTCATGCCTAGATTCGAGCTTTGATTATATCTTCTTATAGTGGGCTTTGTTTGGGCCTCTGTGGTTGGCTTTATTATTTTTTTGATTTTACAAGCTGGCCGAGTAGATGAGACGCAATATCCTCGTGATAGATGTTTTCTGCCACGGTTATGACCAAGATGATCAATCCATTTTGATGTATCATCATTATCTGTTGGGAGTTTTCCATGTGATATATATGCTAGGATTGGACAGGACTAATCCAGCTCCGCTTCCTGCCTTGTTGGGTGTTCCTGCCTCGTAGGTCTCTGACTATTCGATTTCGGGATCGGTTGGACTGCTCATTTTCTCCAGTTGCACCATGCAAGACATTTATTGTCTCATTTGGTTGTTCTCCCGATGTGATTATTTCGTCCTCAGGTTATGCTCAACGAATTCTTTGAGTCTTCCTTCTCTAACATGGCGTTTGATCTCGTCCTTCAGGCTGCGATAATCTTCATATCGTGTTTGTAGTCGTCGTGGAAAGAGTAGTGTTTGCTTTTGTTCCGTCTTTCTGGATCTCCTCTCTTTTTTTGTGGCCATTTGACGCCTTCCCTTCTTGTTATAGCTTTAAGGACCTCGCCTTGACTCACTATTAAGGTCGTGAAAGGTTTCTCTGTTGGTTCATGTTTAGGCTTCTTTGGTTGTAGCCTTCCAAACTTTCTTTGGCCGAATTCGGAATTGTTATTGATAAGATGTCTCTTAAGCTGGGTGCTTGCTTCTCGAGGTTTGTTGCCCTCCATGTCTTGGATGAGTATGTCCACCATTTTGATAATGTGGTTCATCTGAGTCACAAACATCTTGACATGGGGGTCCAAGGGGATTCCTCAAGATGTAAGAGACGTCTGAATCGTTATATGTTGAGGCTCCCTTCTTTCCGGTGCGGTTGGTTCGACGGTTGTTGCTAGGATGATATTATGAGACACGTCGCATTGTTCATCGCCAGATTGAAGATCTGTAGAGCGTTCCATTGGCTTTGATAGTTTCTTGATCGTTAATCAAATTTCGGTAAACTTTGTTATTGTGGATTTTCTTTTTTAGAAAGGAAACTCGTTGCTCCCCACGTGAATAATAATAATAATAATAATAATAATAATAATAATAATAATAATAATAATAATAATAATAATAATAATAATAATAATAATAATAATAATAATAATAATAATAATGATGATGATGATGATGATGATAATAATAATAATATATAAATAAATAAATAAATAAATAAATAAAAATGGAGCCTAATTTTATTTATTGAAAAAAATAAAAATCTAAGGAGTATGGGGCTAAAAGGATTGTTTTGGTTTAACTGCTAGTTTAGGACCCACTAAGTTGGGATTTAGTTAAAAGAACATTCCAAATGTCAAAAAGATATTTCACTCATCTTTCTTTCCATCTCTCTGTAACGTCTTTTATCCGTCCCTCTACAATGTCTCTCTTGACAGCTTTGTCGTCGAAGCATCTTCCTCTTCCTCTACTCTCTTTCAAATTTTCTATCCCTTTATCTTTATTTGTCTCACATGCATTTCCGATGCAGTCATTTTTTGCTCCTTGCTTTAACCTAGTTCCTGCTGAGCTGCACAAGTAATGCACGTGAGCCACGAACCACCGTTGTGGTGGCCGATGACACTCCGTTGCTAAAGTCAGACAAGGATTTGAGGAAGTGTAATGTTGTAACAGAGAATTTGTAGCGTTTCATAGCTTACCAACCTCATGTCTTATTTATAGTGTTTCATAGCTTACCAACCTCATGTAACAGAGAATTTCAGGTAAGTTAGATGTTTTGTATTTCATTAAATAAATTAAACTCATGTTTTCTTTTTCTACTTCTTAAGCTCAAGATTAGATAAATTTCTACTCGAAATTTCTCTAACAAGCCCCTAGTACAATGTTTACATATTATTAGTCTAAGTTTTATTATGATGTGTTAGATATTGAGCATTTAACCTTGGTGGATTCATTTTATGCTTTTAAATTCATATTTGATTCTTAAGTTACTAATATAACTTAGGCTTGAAATCAGTTTGTTCATAATGTCATATTTTCATCCTAAGGTGAGATGAGAGTCTACATTAAGATGTGTAAATGAAGTTACAAAAGATTGATATAAGAGAGACCTAATGGCGCCATCTACTCATGATGGTAAAACCGAAGCCCTAACTTTCACATTTAGATTTTATTTTGCATTTTCATACACTTCTATTTATTTTAATTTTCATCAACTCTATATTTTAATAGGTTAAGTATTTCAAGTTTGATTTTAGAACAAGTTTTCCAACTTCTATGTAGCCTTTCTTATAGGATTTGACCCGTACTTGTCGATTTCTAACTCAATAGACAGTCGTGCACTTGCGGTAAGATTTGAGATGAATCAACCTGCAGCACCACATTGCTATTCCACTTGTTCTTGCTCTTCGTCTTCCAAGGTCACATGTGCAGACATTCCTTCTAGAACATACTTTATTTTGCCTCCAAAGCAATGTTACCTTATCAACATTCACGCCTTCATCAATAGAAGCCTTGAGCAATTTAATAGCCTCGCCCACCTCTTTTTTTCTGCAAGAAAACATAAGAACTTAGTTAAAATAATGAAAATGTTTATTTGACATATATGCAAAATTTTCAATTATAGTTCAATTACTTTATTGTTTCATAGAAATAATTGCTTTGTTAGGGGATGAAGTTCTACTATTCTTCGGTGGTTTGATAAAATGATGACTAATATTATGAAACTATTCCAAGTAATCCTTACGACACTCCTATGGATGCATCACCGGTGCACCTTGGTTGTCACTTGACACGAGATGATTCTGCCAATTCTCAGTGAACAATGACATATCTCATATTTCATCGAATAGTTCTTACCGAATCGACCTCTATAATTCACTTTGGCTTGAATGGGGGGCTTGGAATCACATGTACTCTTCACATCTGTCTCATCACTCTATCTAAGTGATAGGGTTCTTTGATGTTGAGGCATAATAAAACACCTTGGAACCATGTGTGTTGTGCAGTGAAATTCTTCGCTTCAATTTCACATAAAGGTCCCAAATGACATGACAATACAAATATGAAAGTTACTAAATTAGGAAAGGAAAATCAAAACAATTCATAGGAAATACAAAATGAGATGAAACTTATACTAGTTACTAAATTTTGCCTCTTCGGGAGATAAGTCATTGAGATGCTCCTTGAGAGATGATTTATTTATTCACGACCCCTACAAGTTGGGGACATTCCTATTTAGCCATGGTTAGGGTAGTATCATTCCACGAAGCATTGGAGTTGCCCCAAAGCCTAAAATGGTCAGTATCCAACCCTATAATAGAAAAGAGAAAAAGAATACATAAAATTAGTTAGTTAAATATCTTAAACAGTTAAAGTTAAAGTGTGATTAACTGAAAGAATAAAGTATAGATTTACCTCCAAAACGGCAAATATCCAGATATTTGCTTAGTACCCACTCTGCTAGCACAACCATTTGATGATACAAGAATGCCAAAGTATTTACATATCATGCAACATCCCAACACCATCCAACTTCATCCGCAACTTCAAATGTTCAATGCGTACCTTTGTTTCAGCCTTATCAGCAAAGATAGTCATCCCAAAGAGAATTAACAAGTAATCCCTAGTAACTTGTTTATTTTTCAGAGTCAGTTGCCTTCACTTTTCCACAACAATGGGCCTTAATAAATTTCATCTCCACAAAAGTACTATATTCTGGACATGCTTTTGTGCTCACCCATTTTAGTGCCCAAACCATTCACCAGCAACTCGACACATTCCTCTGCCTTCATCTTACTTTTTCACAATAATAGGCTTACCAATGATTGGCAAATGAGTGATACGATGGATGTCGTCCAGTGTGATGGTCATCTCTAAAAAAGGGAGGTGGAAAGTGTTGGTCTCACGTTGCCAACGCTCCACGAAAACACAAATGGATCTACATAATTCTTACAATGATCGATCAAGGGACGTAGACCATTCTAATTGGCGATTATCCTTACTTCTTTCGGCTCATTTCTCAACTTCCAATCTAATTTTTTTTTTTAAATTGATACCGACATCTCAATTTTCTTCGCTCCTAAATATAACAAGCAATACCAAATTTTATTAAGTGTTCAAATAATATAAAAATAAGAGATTTATAGAACTGAAATATGTCATTAATTGCCTCCCACCATCCTAAATGGCGCGAGAAACATGACCAGAGTAATCCTATAATACGAATCATCCTTGGAACCCCAGGATATGAACTAGTCTCAATGTCTTCATCGAAACTAGGTTCAATAGAAACAACTGGATCATCTTCATCCCCATCACCATCTTCATCTTCTTCGTCCTCATCGCCCTCCTCCTCCTCCTCACGTACATCACCCTCACCACCCACAACACCTTGAGTTTGTGACTAAACTTGACTTTGCGATTGAGTCATGAGTCTTGCCACTTCGTCACGTCCAATAAGTTCAATCATCATTTCATCCTCTCACCTATTTTTCACAGTTTGTTTCTCCATTTTTTCTTGTTTCTTTCTTTTTTTCTTCTTTTGTTGACCCTCTTTAGCAATCAACTTTCGGCTAGACGTCATCATTGGTCGTCTATCAAGATGATCATCAACACCACCAACTGAATAAGAGATAATATCCTTGTTCGTGTTTTCCAAAACATTGAAAAAAAATTGTATAATTAATACTTATAAATAATGGAAAGATCCAAAAAACAACAACAAAATACTTAATTTTTCATGCAAAAATGATCATCCCACAGGAGTGTGTGCGAACTAGATTGACACTCTCACATACCCTATTGTGAGCAACAATCTTGTATACGACCTTTCGCAGACCCTGTTGCGAGCATAAATGTGGTATTTCGATTTCGATTTGTATGGCTTTCGATTTCGATTGTAAATATGCAATCTATAGTTGATCGATTTGCCTTTGTCATTGCGTGTTTGATTGAATTAGAGCCAACCCACAATGAATTGCACACACATGCAACCCCTCACACTCTGAATGAATTGCACATACACACATCCCCTCGCACACACATGCAGCCTCGCCCACACACTCCCTCGCACACAAAACATAGTCAACCGTGCCAACCCTCCAAACCCATTTTGTTTTGGTAACTTAGGTTTTGTTTGGTTAAAGAAAAAAGAGTGGGAGATATAGTAGACAGTAGTGGGAAAGAGGGGTTTGGTTGCTAGTAAATGTTGTGTGGGAGAGAAGATTAATCATAATTAGAGTGGGGAAATTTTGTTGATAATGGGGAGGGAGAAAATTTTGAGACTTTGGAGTTTATATTGGTGGTGTCAAAATGAAGGTGGTGGTATTAGACAGAAAGGTGGGGGATGTTGGTGTCAAAGAGGGAAATGATTGTGTGAAACAATCGAGGCCTTTAAAATATCTTCGCCTAATATTTAAAACCATGCTTACAACCAAGGAGGCAAGGATGGTGATTTTGCAAAATTTTGCGAAATATTTCGTTTGAGATCTCAGGGAGTTGTTTTGTGCTTTTCAATTTCAGCATTTTCGTGCAAAACCCAAAAAGTTATGAAGTAAATTACATTTTTCGGCCGAAATATTTCGTCATTTTTTGTAGATTTTGATATTTTTATGTAAAACCCAAAGAGTTATGAAGAAAATTACATTTATAGGGACACTTGTGTACTTAGGCTTCATTTAATGTGTTTATTAGGTTAAGTTACTTGTATCTTATTAGTTCGTGTATTCTCGAAATTTTTACATTTTTTCTACATACAACGAAATATTTCTTAAAATCAGAAGATCGAAATTATTTTGAAAGAGGAAATCACAATATTTGCTTACAACAGCCCAACTAATACATTACTAGCAGGAACTTAGACTACAACCAACCCACAACCAATTAGACGCACCGATACGTCAGGCTGAAGAATATAGAAGTGATGTGCATCTATCTTGGCGATGAAAAAGATCACTCTACAAGAGTGTGTGTGAACTAGATCGACATTCTCGCACACTCTGTTGCGAGCAACAATCTTGTATATAGGGGTGGGCACGGTCCGGGTCGATCCGGGTGTGGGCTAATCCCGGTTCCGGTCCCAGTACAGTGAAACGGGAATGGTACGGGTTGGGAAAGCACATTATTTTGAGCTTACCCGATTTGTCCCAGACCGTTTTGAACTAGGATGTTCCGGGTTGGGACCATGATATCCCGATTTAGTTTTTAGTCTTCGAATAACGAGGGGGTTATATAGAAATCATGAAGAGTCAAGCCTGTCTCTGTAATAATTTTTCCTCTTCCTCACTGATGCAGTCATTTTTCGCTCCCTGCTATGACCTGGTTTTTGCTGACCTGCACAAGTAGCACACGTGAGCCATGGTCCACCGTTGTGGTGGCAGATGACACTCCGATGCTAAAGTAAGACAGGGATCCGAGGAAGGTGTAATGTTGTAACAGGGAATTTGTAGTATACCTTAGCTTACTAACCTCATGTCCTATTTATAGTGCAAGGAGTCCTGGTTCTACCACTGGTTCTACTAGGCCATCGTAGGCATAGTTTTGGAAGGAGATCTTCGTGGAGATCCTCCTCTAATTAGGAGTCGTGCAGTAGGAAGGAAGTTACACGAGAGATAGTTCCCAATGTGAAAGCAATCTGTATAAGGAAGATTTCCTATGTGGAATGTATTCTGACATTTGCTTCCTAGTTGGAAGCAAAGAGCAGCTGTAGCTACGGGTATTAATCGGGTTATTCGGTCAACAATTACAGCAAAACCGAACCAAATCAAACTTGTGTTTCGGTTTTCAAAATTTTCAAAAGTCTAACCGAAATCGGACCGAACCGATCGGGTTCGATTCAGTTTGGGTTTTTTTAGACAGATGTAAAATAACCAAAAAAATGCTTAAAACAGTCATACGATTTAGCTTGCTGAATCATGTTTAAATAGTAAGTATTCTGACTTTGCTTAACAAACAATTTAACACAACAAATTAATAGACAAATTAACAAAAATTAACACAGCAGCAGCAACAACAATTTAACAAAAAATTAACACAACAAATTAACAGACAATTTAATAGAAACAATTATCATCAAATTAACACAGCAGCAATTTAACACAGCAAATTAATAGCAGCAGCAACAACACCCATCATCATCAGCTAATAAACTTAACAAGTTCTCTATGCATTAATCAACATTCATGTAATCAATAAATTACAATCCAAAATGCTAATCCAAAGCTAATAAACTCAACAAGTTATCTATGAAAAAAATTCATCTCTTAGCAGCATTCATCATCATCTGAACCTTGAGGCTTAAGCACATTTGAGAGATGGATGGAAATATGATCTGCAATAAAACAAATAATCATTTAGTGCCAAAACCACACAAAACTAAACAACAAATAAACAATCATTTTCTAGCCACATGAGAGTCCATTCAACTACAAACATTCAGAAACAATGAACTAAACTTCGGATATCAATCATTCTCTAGCCACATGAGAGTCCATTCAACTAAACATCTATCTCAAAATTTTCAACACTTAAACCAAGTGAACTTTAGATATTACACCATATAGTAATAAGAATGTAATGAAAAACAAAACTACCCATTTAATGAAATTGTTACCAAGTCGATTTACGCTGAAGGCACTCAGTTAATGTATCTTGAAGCTCATATTCAAGACAACCAAGTATTAGTGATTGTTTTGCAACAAGCAAGTATTAGTGACTTGGACTAGAGGATGGGAGTAGGTGTTGACAAAACAAGACCTACAAAGAGCTGCTTTAGATTTCAAAAGCTTTAAAATAAAGCAAATCAGGTTCGAGTAATCCACTATTTCTGAAATAAAGGTGGACAAAAAAATACAACTCACTGAAAGCAAATGGCCAAAATATAGCTCACTGAAGAAAAGAAAAAAAAAAAAAAAAAAAAAAGGTAAGACTGAGCTATTCAATCTTCCACTATGACAACCAGTTACTCATTGGTACCTCTGAATTCATTCAGTAAATGCAGCCAAACCAATGGAGCAAAAGCACAATGTTCCCCATTATTGCAAAGGATACACTGATTGAAAGAATACACAACACCACAGTAAGAGTACACAACAGTAATGGATATCAATGAAAGAATACCCATTATTACAAAATGAATGAATACACAACACCACAGTAAGAGTACACAACAGTAAAGGATACCCATTATTACAAAAATATAGCTCACTTGATTCATTTTAATCATAATGGATATCAATAAAAGAATACACAACAGTAAGAGTACACAACACCGCCATCTAATATGCAAGAATGGTTCTCAAACATGGAATAGAAAGCTATGTTTAACTTGTAGATTTCAAACTTAATGAGGAATGGTTCTCAAACATGGAAGAATGTAAGCTATGTTTAGTAAAGAAATGGACTATTTAGGAAAGCAATTACCTTTCAAGGCTTAGACTTTGGAGACAACATCAGACCCTTTTCAACTTCTACATAGTACATAATAGATAAAAGATATTAATCATTGTAAGATAAACAGTATTAACAATTTAAATATTAAGTGTAAAAAATAAAAACCAATTACCTTTTTCAATAGCTTCATAAAACTCCAGTTCCTCATTAGAAGGCTCGTGATGCAAGGCCTTTACCATCTTGGGACTCAACGAGCTACGAAATGAATTAATTATCCGTCCACTTGTGCTAAAGCAAGACTCTGAAGCTATCGTTGATACCGGAATGGCTAAGACCTCATGTGCAGTCCGTGCCAAAATGGGGTATTTGGATGATCCATAAACTTTCCACCAACACAAAATATCAAATTTTGAATCTTCAACCTCTTCAATAGGATCCTGAAGATATCTATCCACATCATTAGTTATAACCTCCCTTTTTTGGCTTTCCTCAACCTGATCTTTGCTTCCAACTTCTTTTCGGACTCCGTTGAGGCCATGCTTAGAGTACCACTATCATTTGATGATTGACTTCTACCACTAGTCTCATCATGGTGACGTTCTTCCATTGGGTGAGAACGTTTGGATGCCTCCTCATAGATACTATAAAGATTAAACAACAAATTTTTCACAATTTTTGTATGTGCTTCAACCTTGTCATTCTCCTCACCAAATATGATCTCGATCCAAATAGTCAATCACTTTCTCCAACTTATGACGTGGATCAAGGACAATGGCTATGAAATAATACTTATTGATACTACCCATTGAACCCCAATACTTGTCATATTTAGCTTTCATGCTAAGAGTAATGGATGACAGTTGATCACACTGATTTTCATGCAATAGACTGTACACCTTGAACACATCCATAAAAGCATGGTGAATCATCGGTGTATTTGAACAACAAGATCTTAGGGTGATATCATAGAAGGGTTTCAAGAAAGAAGCAAACACATCTCCCAAATCCCAATCATCATCAACCGGTGGCCCTATCCTCTTCTCATTAGCAAAGTAGGCTTGATAGCTACTATCATCATCTAGTAATCTATCAAAAGCCTTACGAAATTTAATAGCCGATTGCAACATCAAATAGGTAGAGTTCCACCTCGTTGGTACATCCAATATGACAAGACCTTTATCAGCAATTATAATCTGCTCCACACAACTTTTAAATAATTCCAACCTAGAAGAACCTAGCATATCGAACTGCATTACGAATGCTTTGAATACAAGTATTCAACTCATTCAACCCATCACCGACAATCAAATTAAGAATATGTGCAATACACCTTACATGCAAATCTTCCCCACCTAACAAAAGTTCATCCGGTCTTGGCCAATGCCCCAATCTTTTAATCAAATAACTCAACCCCGAGTCATTGGAAGAAGCATTATCAACTGTAACGGTGAGAAGTTTCTCAATGCCCCGACTATTTAGATATTCCTCCAAAAGCCTCCCAATAGAATCACCCTTGTGGTTTGGAATCAAACAAAAACTCAAAATCTTCTTATGCAACATCCAATCATCATCAATAAAATGTGCAGTAACAACCATGTAATTAATGTTTTGAAGAGTTGTCCATGTATCGGTTGTTATGCACATCCTATATCCACGTATAAACTCCTTCAATGATTGCCTTTGGGAATAATAAAAAGAAAGAACATCTCTAGCCACAGTTTGACGACATGGAACTTTCCATTTAGGACATGCTCTCAAGCAAAATTTCCTAAACCCTCCCCCCTCTGCAAAACTAAAAGGTAACTCATCTATAATTACCATCTCAACACATGCTTTGGTAATTTATTTTTGACTAAACCCAATTGCAACTTCTGTAGGGTTACTATAAGACAAGACCTTTTGTTTTGCGGACATCTTTTCCTTATTGGGGTGTGGGGGGGGGGGGGGGGGGGGGGGGGGTATTTCTTACATCTATCATTATGACCAATTAAAGTTGATGTTCCATTTTTTGAACAAGCCGCAAAAGTTCTACTACAATATTTGCATTAGCCCTAGTTCCTTCACTAGACATATACCTTTCATAGTGATCCCAAATGTCAGCCCCCTGCCTTTCTTGTTGTTCCGCGAGAAGATCATGTACCTCAACAACTAACCCACTTCCGCCTTCAAGCACCTTTGGAGCTCCACCTTCTGCTTGATGGATTGATTCTGAGTTGGACTAAACTTGAGGTGATGATAAATCGCTTACAATTTCCATCTACATAAATCAATACAAAATTTTAGTTCACCTAAAGTTTTACCATATATAATTATACATATCCAAAAAACGTTATCTAATGTTTACCTGAGATTTTCTCTTCTTTGATGAAGCATTTGAGTTCTTGGTGATCACCATCATGTAAAAAAAAATTCCCTGCCTACAACATAATACACACTATCATAATTGAGAAGAACCCATTAAAAAAGAATTCCATGTTCATATACAAAAATCTCTGCTTCAACCATTACAAAAATCACCAAGGCAGCCAAAAATCTCTACTTCACATAAATGTATATGCATATCAGAGTGCATATCTATAGCACTGAATTATCAGAGTATGTATCAGAGTATATATCAGAGTATATATGTATATATCATTGTATCAGAGTATATGCATAAATGTATATATCAGAGTATATATGCATATCATATCAGAGTACGTATAGTATATATCCGAGTATATCTATATCAGAGCGCATAAAATGTATATGCATATCAGAGTGTTTCACATAAATATCTGAACGCCATAATCCAGAGTTTATTCAGTGAGTGTCTAGCCTTCCATAACTTCTTGCCATAGACAATTATGTGAAGTACACATGTAAGAATACATGATTAGGTTACATGACCTGCAAGTAGTTTTTTTAGTGCAGTAGTTAGATCAACCAACATGTAGGTCCAATCTAAGAATTTAACTTCAGCAGGGTAATAAGCCTAAAAATTAAGGCAAAAAATTTTCGTGAATATTTTTGCCTAATGAACAACAACTTGGTAAATTTACAAAGGTTAAACTTCGCTAGCCAATAGAACTTGGATCCAACTGTTAGATTGTATATTTAATACAATGAACAAGCCCCATATACATGAAAGCTAGTGCTTGATATGTTACAAATACAGTGTCAGGCACAGTTTAAGCATATCTGTTGCGAGTTTTATCAGCCTAAATTAATAGGTTAATTTAACCCACTTGTAATAACCGTAAGTGCACGGTGTCTAACTGGTAGACAACGGCAAGTACGGGTCGATCCCATGAGGAAAGTGGATGCAATTGAATTTAATAATTTAATTAAACTAATTTGGAGGCAATGGGGTTACAACATTTTTAAAACTAAACTAAAAATAAATTAAAAATAAGAAAAATAAAATAAAATAAAAGATAGATGAGATGGATTTTGTAGGTTTGGCCTCACCAATGAGTTAGCAAAAATATTTTAAATCTAAATTACTGAAAATTTAAACGAGAAGCTTTAGGGATGAGAATCCCTTGCTTACACCGAATATGTGATCGTTAAAATCCACTTCAAATTATATCATGTTTCTATCAAACATTAACAAATTATTTCAAGCAAATACGCTCTTACCAAGTATTAAGTGTCTTTTTAGGGCACACTTAATCAAAGTTTAAGCTTAATATTTTTAGCACTGCTTTGAATATTGATAAAGGGTAATTCTAACTACCAAACATATCAAGTTTAATTTCTTGAACATGAAGGGTGAAAGCAATTTATCAAAAATTCAGAAATAAATTGTAATTAACAATTAAGCACACAATTCAGTAAAATAAATCAAAATGAATTATGCAATCCCTTTGGTTTGACACAAACTCGATGTGGTGGTACTAAGCAGATTAGCAGGTGGTCCAAACACGAATCCCAAGAAAATGTCCAAAACGCTCTGTGGTGGTACTCAACAGATTCGAGGGTGTGAATAGCGAAAAACAGTTTTGACTCGGTCTCCCGCCAATGCCACAGTACCCTTCGTTCCGCCTTCGTCTCTAGCAAGCACCGCCGCTCGCGGTGCTGCGTTTCCGCTCCTCGCGAGCTCCTCGTCCTCCAACCTGGCTCCGGTACCTGCAAGAAGACAGAGAGAGGGTGAGGAAACAGTGAGATAAGGAAACACACAGAAAAACAATAACAGAGAGCGGAGTGGCGGAGCCCTGTTTTTGCTCCTGTCGCGGCGGTTGCGTGCTGGCTGACGCGCCGCTTGCGACGGTGGTCGTGAGAGAGGAGGACAGGAAGGAGGTCGAGACTAAGAGAGGCCGAGAGAGGGCAGGAGCAGGGTCTGTGGCGAGGCGGAACAGAGTCGTGGTGATGGCGGCTCTGTTTCGCGGTGGTTGTGGTGGCTCGCGGATGTGTTCTGTCACAAAACAGGGTGATGGTGGTTGATGGCGGATGGAGGTTGATGGATGATGGACAGGAAGAGGGACAGGGACGGTGATGGAGGTGGCTCTGACGCGAAATAAGGTTGTCACGCCCCTGTTTCGTGGTGGTGGCGGTGACTGTGGAGGAGCTCGGTGGTGGCGCTCGGGTGGCTGA
Organism: Berberis vulgaris; assembly: GCA_963556465.1. Lineage (NCBI taxonomy): Eukaryota > Viridiplantae > Streptophyta > Magnoliopsida > Ranunculales > Berberidaceae > Berberis > Berberis vulgaris. Next base: position 62,660,007 of record OY747134.1, on the reverse strand, counting down.
TGGCGGATGGAGGTGATTGCTGAGTGAGTGAGAGATGGATGAGTGGTGATGGTGATGAGAATCACTTTGAGAGAAAGAGGGTTTAATTTTATGCAATTCTTCTTTTCCCTTCTCTTCCTCCCCCTTTTCTCACCCTATTCTCTTGTATTTTATCAAGGTATAAATGAGATAGAGGGAAGATTCATCAAGGTATAAATGAGAGAATATTCTTTAGGGGTAGGATTGGGTTTGGGTTTATGGGTAGGTTTTGGGTTTAGGTTATGGGCTTGGTTAAGTGTTTAGGTATGTGACCATCTGCTTTGTACCACCGCTAGAATCGACCAATTGTCATTCCTTAAATTGTCGCCTTAATACGATTTCATCGTTCATGCTCAAATTCCTACAAAGACATGAAAACGAAATAATTACTATAAAATATAATAATCGAAACACTAACATGAATAAATTAAGGGATATATTATGTAATAATTATGTGAATATCAAATACCCCCAAACCTATATTTTGCTAGTCCTCGAGCAAAACAATAAAAATAAAATTATAACTGACTTTCGCAGGAATCATCGGTTGCACTTACCTTAAACGTGCAACAAGGCATTGAACCCCTAGATTACCTCTAGTGGACGAGTTATAGTCTCGTGAGGGTTTCCAGAAATGTTACCCACAAACACTACTGACTCAAAAAAAGTTGGTCAAACAGTGTTTATTTTAAAACTTCAAGATATGCAAGAAACCAACAGTGTCACTTTAGTGTATCAATAAATCTCAAAATAATTTAATATTCTCCAAATATTAGAAAAAATTCACAATCATCCTCAACTCAATGTGTGTGTGTGGATAGCACTATCAACATAACTTTTCATTTCAGAGTAAAACAATGACTAAATCTCCTGTAGAAAGTTTGTTTTGACTTCAAACCTCTCATGTCGCTCACAATAAAACACTGAGAGATTTGGTATTTCACTCAATTTATATGTGAGGAAAAGAGTAAATAATGGAAAACAATCATCTCACATATAGTAATATGAAGAACGGATTTTTCAAGAATGGAATGAACATGATCTCATGGACAGGAATATCAATTACTTTTGGGAATGTTGAATCAAACACCATAGGTCTTGATTATTAAATCTCCACATCTACGGAACCAACCTTTACCTAAGATCAACTATGACTTTGTTGGGTTGTAACGGGGCTTGGGTAATGGTTAATAAGGAATGTCAAAGGATTCTAACAAAAATTTCTAGGAATGTATACACCCATTATACGAACAATTAGGGCTGTCAAGAATAAATCAATGTTGCGCACCATCAAGTTTTTCTTCATTCTCACATCTTTATCCTCATTGACATTCTTCTTCTGCATTTTTTTTTTTTTTCATAGAGGATTTATGAAATATCTCATATTTTGCTCTTTCATGCCCTTTTTACACCTAGTATATCCATCCGTACACATTCCCAGAAAAGTTGGGTAAAGGTTAATGAGTTAACAAATAAAAGTTATTTTAAGGCTCAAAAGGCTACAAAAAGGTTAATGTTATGGGTAAGTTAAAAGGCTAGTTAATGGTCTAAAGAAAAAATGCCTAGATCATTTCCTAAGTTCGGGTTAGTATTATGACATCTCAATTGAATAAGCCAAGAAGTTCTAGTGTAATAATTCAATTTTGATGTCATTCCCAAAGCAATTGATCAGAAAAATGAGAATAATGAGATCATCAACGAGATAATACGGATTCAAGAAAAATAAGAGTTTATGTATAACCCTCGAAAAAATAGAAAGGCTCAAAACTTTCAGGGTTAAGTCTCCACTATTATTCTAAGGTTTTCTAGTGCATATTTCACTCATCAACTTCAAGTTATGCTAATATGGCTCATGGTGCAAAGATAATCGAGTTGAAAAATCTTATGAACTAGATCTAACTTAAGGATTATACTAAACTTTCAGTCTTTATCAATATACCAATATGTCAAGTTGGCTTGCATTTTCTTGAGCATAAAACATTTAAAATCCATTTTCATAATCGCAAAAGACCAAGTTTTCTTGACAGAAGAGCATTTTTTTTTTAAGAATAAGAAAACACTACGAAAAAATTCACCGACTCGTGAACCCTACCCCCAAACCTAATCCAACCATTGTCCTCAATGTTTAACAAAATAATTCTGACAAATGAATGAAATAAGTACATGAGAGGAGGTTAGAACAGTATTACCGCGGTGAAGATTTTACCAATTTCCAAGGAGTCATCCATCAATGAGGCTCACAAACATAAGAATCATGGAGTTTTCATTAGAAATCGATAAAATGTAGACTCGACACTAACAAAGAAAACTAAAAAGAAGGCAAGTTGTAAGTCAAAATTGTTATGGAGCTAACGAGTATGAGTGAAACACAACTAAATAGGGTACTCGAAAATCAATCCAGACTAACAGCAAAGACACACAACTAAAGCTAGGCTGCCTCCTAGGAGCGTTTGGTTTACCGTCATCAGCCCGACAAATATTCTTCCTAAAAAATGGTGTATCGAAAAGTGAAGAGGAAGAACATGACAAACACTTAGTCCATGGTCGTATATCAACAACCTGAACAATTGAGGATCAGTCCACCCAAATATAGCAATCACATGGGGCACCAAATACACTAGGACATTCCAAAAGTGACCAGTGGTCATACACAACAGATGATCTTTGCGTGCTCCAAAAAAGGAACATCCTATGTCTGGTTCCAAATCAGAAGATTGAATAATTTTCACAACAGGATGGTGAAAACTGAAATCCTCACTACAGCACAAGGGATCGGTGAAAGTAGCCTTAGTAAATGGGAATGTGATGCAAGTAGATGAGACGATGGATATATCAGGTGGTATAGGCTCATCACATGAATTACATAGAGATATTGGTCTAGACAACTCATCACCTGAAAATGCATACCTGAGGGTGTCAGGTAATTGTTTAAGGTCAAGCTCAGGTGGCTCAACTGATGGGACTAGTTTTGACTCACTAAGTGGAAGAGGCTTCACTTTAGACTCCCATTTATAACTAGGATCCACAATGGGGACTGAGTCAAGCAAATCATTGACTTCCCTAATGGAATCATCAACAGCAAAGTCTAAACTAAAATGAGTCAAACAAGCCTCTAAATGGTCATGTGTATCATGAAAACAGTCAAGGGGAGACTCTAAAGAATGTTCACAGTTTGATTCGATGCATGAGTCACTAGGGAGGCATGAGTCAACATGGGAAGGAGATGTATGTAGTCTCTCAGAATCTACAGGTTCATCAATAAATGAGGCTTTATCAGCCTTCGTATGAGAGGATGATGCAACCTGTGTAAAATTGGGTGAGGATATAATAACACTTATGTCAGGCATTCCTACCTGATTGTCAACCAGTTTTCCACTCCTAAGGGTAGTAGTAATGGATTGGGCATCTTCACTGTCCGGCTCAGATGTGCCACTAATTTCATATTGACCATTTGGGTTGGAAATAGGTTGGCTAGGGAATTTTTCTGACTCTATCTCAGGAAGTGACTCAGCTATTTGACTCAAAGTCATCTCAAGTTTCTTGATAGCTTTAGCATTTTGTTGAGAATTTTCTAAAAAACTTGTTGTTAACTTCTTGAAATTTTTTGCAAGAAATGAATAACTTAAAAGCTTGTTTCAGAAGCGTTGGAGTCGAAACCTGAGACGAAGTGAAGAATGGATCCGAGAGGTCGCAGAAGCAATCGAACCAAGAGAAAGGAAGATGCGAGAGGGAAGATTTTTTTGCTTGTTTTGCGAGAGGGAAGATGCAAAAAGGGAAGAAACAATCGAACCAAGAGAATGAATCGAAATCAATTTTGAATGTGTTTCGAATGTGAGGAGAGGGGAGATTTGAATGGGAGAGGGGAGGGGAAACTTGCGTTTCGATTTGAATGGGGAGTAGAAAAGTGGTTTTCCTTGTTTATATAGGTGGTGTGAGAAAGAGTGGTGGTGTGGGAAATAAAGCAGGTGGTGTGAGAGAGAAATGGTGTGAAAAAACACTTTTGGTGGTGTGAAGTAGTCGTTGCCTAATACAAGCAACAACAAAGTTGGTGGTTGAATGTGTGCAAGTTTGGTTTTTGACGTATATTTATTGACACAATCTTCCATAGTATGCAGTATCTATAGTAGAACTTGTGGTGATGGTTAGTGTCTCTTGATGTTTGTACGCAAGTTTGAGTTTAAAGATGTGTGATTGAAGTTTTGTTTTATAGATAATAATTACTTTTATTCGTCTAGAGTTAATTAATACTCCTAAATGATAAGATTTCACCATTAAATTATTTTTATTGATAAAAAAAGGTAAGTCGATGTTACATATTTAGGTTAGTGTAACAAAGTTTGAACATCCCAAAAATGTCGGTGCAATCAAGCCAAATACTCAGATACATGTAGAAAACTCTCTTATTTTATTATAATTTTTTTTACAATAAGACGGTCTTTAGAATTTAGGTATTATCATTTATACTAGCTCATAACGTTAAACATGGACACAAGGAAAACAGATTGATATATGCTATCAAATGTTTATGCACTTGATTCTATTGGATTTTAAAGTGGTTTCTTTTCTTTTGCTTAATCTTGTTTTTATTATTGAGGGTATTATTAGGAGTCATTGGTAGTGTCAAATTCAAGTCCAAATAGATTAAGGTTGTCATCATGTTTAGTAAATTTTTAAGTTCTTATCATTTATGTAAGGAGGTCAGTCAACCCGCCTAGTATTGATTGGGCTTATCATCCGTGTCCAAGTCCAGCTTTGCTTTGCACTCGGGAGGATCCAGTTTGAACCTGCCAGTCTCAATCGCCAACAACATTAGCAACAAATTACAATCACACATTTCATTAAAAAAAAAAAAAAAATTCCAAATCCTTGATTGTTGTTATTAATTAATGTACAATTTACTAAAAAAAAATTCAACTGTTGAATGGAGATTATATGTTCAGGACAGAAGCTCATAATAATATTACATTAGCCTAATCTAATGTACACGGCAGAAATACTAAACAAGTAAACCTTGATTTCAACTCCG